>CM044054.1:10060000-11322500 GCA_024086825.1 Abrus pulchellus subsp. cantoniensis
GATTGTAAAATTATAAGAATGTAAATGCAATATGTGTTTACAACCATGTTAAATGATTATCTGAATATGTGTTTAGAGTGTAGTACACTTATATTTTATTTTATAATAAATATGTATATAATTTATTTTAATTTACTTTTATAACTACAAATAGTGTATATAAAACTGATAAAAAATTAATAAAATTAAATAATTTAAAAATATAATATGTTTTAAAATAATGCAACTACAGTATAATATAAAAATTAATTAAATGTCAATAATTAATGTATATTAATAATAATAAATTTAAAAAATAATACTCTTAAAATAAAATTTTAATTTAAAAAATTAGAAAAATTAAGATGAATCTTATAAATATAAAACAAAAATTTTCATAAAATAAAAACATTAATTAACAATTTTATTCTCTAAATTTACCAAACTTTGAACTTATATTTGACTTAAATTTTATTTTCATAAAAAATTGTATTGTAAAGATGACTGTGACATGTGATTTTTTAGATGCAATAATTTGCTTTTTAAATTGTAAGGTAAAATATTTATATTCTTAATAAGAAGAAGTATTTAACAAAAATTTATTGAGGTGTTTTATCGCAAATTAGCATATTGGGAAGTACAAATATGTAATTTTTTAGAAAATTTATATTTTTATAAAAATATTTTATTTTTAATCTTAAAGTATTTTTATGTAAATAAAATTATATATTATTATTATTATTATTATTATTATACTTTACTTTTTATATAAAAATATTTATTAAATACTTAATTAATAAATAAAATTTTATTTAAAATTTATAAAAAAGATTAGAAACATGAAAATCAAAATTTAAAATTTTAATAAAATCAAGCTAAATTTTAAATTAAATTTATTTAAATAAATGAACGAAACAATTATTTTTTTACAAACCAAATTTAAATTATAAATTCTTAAATTGGCCTATTTACGGCTATAATATTACATAGGTATAGGTATGGCCTTATATTAGAATCCCGTTAATCATATATTGTGACCGGCACCAATCAAGACTTGATTTTAGGTATGTAATCGTGTGAAGGAAAGTGGTGTAGAAAATGTTGTTGTGCCTTTTAAATGTTTGAAAAAAGCATCCACCTACTAATGTGTTTTATTAAGGTGTGCTGCTGCTTCATGAAACCAATTAAGGCCATTTACTCGACCAATTGATTAATAGACCTAACATACATTGAATGCTATTCTAGTCTTTAAAGTGGCTCACATAAATTCCCATTTGACTTTGATGTTTATTCTCGAAATTCTGTGGAGCCTGCATATATATAACTATAAATGTTAGTATATCTATATCTCCAATTAAGGTGAGAAATATGATTGCACTACCAAAATTCTTAGATCAAAATTTGACTCCAATGTAGTATATAAGTTGATCGATTTATATGATTTCATTGGGCCATTTTTTAAATTGAAACCAAATCTAATCATGATTTGATTTACGACTAGGTTAGGACCAAACTGATCCAATAAAAATAAGTAATATATGCAAATTTAAATATTAAATATATTAAGTCATAAAATATTGTAGATAAAATATAAAGTTAAACAATATTTTTACGATAAATGTATTTCAAAATTATCAATAAAACATACTATCATATTTACAAAATTATTAATTTATCGTAAAAGAATCTTATAATCTTGATCAAGTATATCTTTAATCGGTTTTGAATTTTCTTCTATTCAAGACAAGAACTAGATATCAAATTCTATTTTTATTTAAACAAAAATAAATTTATTTACCCAAAATTTGTTGTCTTTTTCCTAACTTCTTCACTTTCTAACACACTTCCACTATTTACTAAAAGTTATTAACTAATATAAAAGTATGAAAAAATATTAATTTAAAATTAAAAAATAATATTTATATGATTTTTATAATTTTTAATAAATTTTAAATAATAATAAAATATATATTATAAAAAAATGTGTTGTTAGTATTACTCAATTTTTAACAGTACATTATTACTTTATTATAAGAATTATAATTATGTACATATTATACATTAATTGATATTTTAAGGTTTATGAGTCTTTGAAGTCAAATAATATGAAAATTATAAATATGTATGCATAGGTTGACTCAATAGAATATAAGACATGAAATTTAAGTTTTGAGTTTAAATTAAATTTAGACTTGTTTAGTACGATTAAAAAAAACTTGATGTGATTTAAATCTATAAAAAAATTAAATTTTATTCTTATTGAGCACTGTTTTTAAGAACTCAAATATATATATATATATATATATATATATATATATATATATCATAAAATAAAAATAATATAATAAAAATAAATTACTTATAATTTCTTATTTGTCTGCAAACTATGTTGAATTTTTAATTAAAACAGTGTTATAAAATAAACGTAAAATTATAAGAAAGAAAAATATAGAGAGGGAGAGAGAATCTTAATTTCATTTTACATATCTTCAATACAAATGAGACACTTATTTATAAGTCTAAATCTATAACCAAAGAATCATATCTCTTTGAATGAGAATTAAACAAAACAATTACAAATAATAAGGAGAAGTTATGAATATGAACATTCACTCATATAATAATTCATAACACTCCCTCTTGAATGTCCATTATTTAAGAATATGTTTCATAGCATCTAACTAAGAAAAACTCAATGAGATAAAAGCCTAAGAAAATATATATTATTATTTAATACGCTATTACATGTTGCCTCTTTAAAAATCTTGCTAAGAAAACTCAATGACAAAAATTATAGCTAAGGGAAAAAAAAGTGTAGAGCGTATTTAATTCTCTCATTATGTGGACAATCATTTCAAAGATGACGAAGTCCTATCTTGTGAACTAATTATTCAAAAGTTTTACTTGAAAATGACTATGTAAAAATAACTGCTAGATTCTCATATGAACGAACTTGTTGAATATTTATATCACCATTCTTTTGAAAATCATGGATAAAAAAAAGAATTTTTGAGAAATATGTTTTGTTCTATCTCTTTTAATGTACCCTTTTTTTTAATTGAGTAATACATGCAACATTATCTTTACATATAATTATTGATGTCATTTTTCTTGAAGATAAATCACAAGTTTCTTGCACATGTTTAATCATAGATCTGAACCAGACACATTCTTAACTTGCTTCATGTAATGCTAAAATTTCTGCATGATTGGATAATGTAACCGTTATAGTTTGTTTCATAGATCGCCATGAAATGGTTGTATCATCATATATAAATAAATAACTTGTTTGTGATCTACCATTATGTGGGTCAGACAAAAAATCCAAATCTGTATAACCAATCAACTCAGATTTAGATTTGTTTGGGTAAAATAAACTCATATTCATTGTAACTTTAAGGTAACGAAATATATGTTTAACTTCATTCTAGTGTCTTTTTGTAGGTAAAGAACTATACCTTGCTAATAAGTTAACAGCAAATGATATATCACGTCGTATATAATAAGCAAGATACATTAGTACTCCAATTGTACTAAGATAAGATACTTCAAGATCTAGTAGTTCTTCATCCAGCTCCCGAGGTTTGAAAGGATCTTTGTTTACATCTAGTGACCTTACAACCATTGGAGTACACAAGGGATGTGATTTATTCATATAAAATCATTTTAACACTTTTGAGGTATAAGTTTCTTGATGCATAAAAATTTTCATTCTTTACATATTCAAGTTGTAATCCAAGACAAAACTTTGTCCTTCCAAGATCCTTCATTTCAAATTCTTTCTTTAAGCAATTTACTATTTTTGAAATCTCTTCAGGAGTTCCAATGATATTTAAATCATTAACATAAACAATAATTATTACAAATTTATTATAAGATCTTTTTATAAAAATGCATAGACAAATAGAGTCATTTTTTTTATCTTGATCAGCAAAATGATTAATAACATCTAAGTGGGTAACGTCCATATGATCATAAAATTATTATCATTTTCACAAATAAAATTTATCTCTTGTATTTTTTCCTTATTTTTAAGTGATTCTTGACCAAGATCAATAAGATGCTTTGGTGTACAACAAATACATAATCAGTGACATTTACTTCCACAACGCATATGTTTTTCATATTTTTACCACTTTGGATACCTTTATCCTTTTCAATTTTCTCACTATTTTTCATTTCTAGTGAGAAAAATGTATATTTCTAATTATCACAACGATCATATCCATAATCATTACCACGATAGTAGGTTTGTACATAGTTACAATAGTTACGAGTTATTACATTCACTTTGTGGAATTGAGCAATGCCAATTAGACGAGGTTCGTGATTTTTATCAAAACCTCATTATTTTATTCAACCATAAGAAAACAAGAATAAATTTGGAATATTTTTTTAATTATTTTTCATGATATTGCTAATGCAGGAACACGTGCGTGAAAAGTTGAGAATGTTATTTCTTCTAACGTATACTCATCAAAAATATTTTCTCCACAAAATTTTAATTGATATTACAATAAATAAATAATGATATATTCTATAAGAAAAATAAAAATAAAATAATATCGTACCTTTATTCAACAATGTTCCTTTTTTGAAAAAGTGTGTACTAGAGTCTCGTACTGATAACGTATTATAAAATGAACGTAAAATTATAAGGAAGAATAGAGAGAAGAATATAGAGAGGAAGAGATAATCTCAATTTCATTTCACATATCCTCATTACAAATGAGACACTTATTTATAGGACTAAATCTATAACCGAAGAATCGTATCTCTTTAAATGAGAATTAAACAAAACAATTACAAAATCGTAAGTTACAAAGAATAAGGAGAAATTATAAATATAGACATTCACTCATATAATAATTCATAACAAATATTTTATTGTATTGTAATTATAAATGAAATATTGTTGAAATTGTTTTGTTTTTTTTTGTTAAATATCAACATTTTATAAGGGATCATTAATCCAATTCACAATTGATATTTTCAAAGGCTCTACTGTAAGCAACTATCAAGAAACATTTCCTAAATATTTGATCAAAGCTTTGATCCCTTAATATTTTTTTTTCATAAATTTAGATTGAGCCCGTAACTTGGAGTTGAAACCATGCTTCTTCCTTCTTATCTTGCAAAATGTACTCCTAATATTAATTCTTTCCTACACTATTGCCTCAACAACAACACTGTATTGAAGAGATTTTAGTCCTTGACTTAATACATGATTAGTCTCGTCTGATCCATGAAAAGGCCCGACAATCAGGCCATCAGATTTGTCAATAAACTCTTTTGTGTCACATTCTTGCTTCTAGTTGATCTCTTCTCAATAACACCCAGTTGTTATAATTCTTCATCCTACAAATTCTCTTCCTTATAAATTTTGACCAACAAAAGTTCATTTTGGTCAACCTTCTTTTCAAACGCATCCTCACCTAATTATACAATATTTACATTATTATTATTAAAAATAATGTCAATATTAATATTCACTTCATAATTTAATCAGTACTATATTTTTTTTGTTTGATCGCAAAAGAAAGATATATTTTACAACTACAAATTTCAAAATTTAAAAATAATTTATGCTCAAAGGAGGTTAAATATAACAAGATAATTAATTTGTTAATATAATTATAATGTTATATTTTCTAAGGTTTTAAATATATCGTAGTAGTTTTTATTTTAAAATTTATACATATAATATACATAATAATTTTTATCATATTAATTTTAATATTTAATAATCTTTATGAAGAATATATAAAAATCTATAATTATCACAAAATTTAAAAAAAGCTAATCGATTTGTAATTGAAACCATATTTAATTTATAATTATTCAAATGTATAAAAAGTAACTGAAAAAATTTTTAAAAGTTTATATGCTAATAATAAACAAGATTCATGTATTACTATTTATATACAAATTGTTAAAAAAGGAAATTATAAAATAGTACAATTTTTTAGTTGACCTTGATAATTCTACTTAATAATATGGATTAATGGGTAGCTGTATGTATTTTCTATATGCAATAAAATATAAGCTGCATAGTAAAATTTTAATTATTAAGTAGCTTAAAATAGTGTATAAACTATAATATTAAAAATATAATTTATAATAAATTATTAAATAAATTATCTTAACCAAAACTTTATTTTTAATCATAATAAAAATATATTATATTAAAAATATTAAATATTATATTATAATTATTAAGTGTAAATTTCACTGAATTTTTTTTTGTATTTTGAAAAATTATAAATAATCATGCTTCTATCTCAACTATTAAATTTAAATTTATTACTTTTTTAAATTTTACTTTTATAACATATGACAAATTTTTAATCTATTTTATATTTCTTAATTAATTTTTTACATTTAAATTAAGCCTGTGCAACCTAAAAATATTATAACAAGTATAAATAAATAATTTAGTCAAACAAATAATTATAACATATATGTAAGTTTTTAACAATAATGCAAGTTAAAAGGAAAAGCCATTTATGTCCACTTGTTTATAAATAATTTTTTATAAAATTAATAATTAAATTAACATACGAAGTTATTAAAACATGTTGATAATTTATTTAATAACTGATTGCATATTATATTAAAAATATTATTTACAATAAATTACCTAAAATAATTCACTCTAAGCTTTCATAGTAGTACACATCACTTCTAAAGTAGAGCACATGACCTTTGCGGCATCCAAATCTCCACGTGGCGAACACATAGCCAGTTGTCACTGACTCTCCCACTCTCCACTTATCACAAACGAAAGTTTCTGTATACCCAACCACACTGAATTATCAATGTTCAGGCAATCATGTCCGTCAATTTCAATCAAACTTTCATCAGATGGACTAAATCAACCTAATGAAATAGAGCATCATGTTTAATTAATACAATGTTACGTGGCATTAAATCGAACCACTAACAATACCATTATTTTATTTATTAGTAAAGTATAGAAAACCGTTACCTAAATGGTATGCACAATGGCTTCTCAAAGTTTGAGTTTACCGACAGCGCATATTCCTTCTAAAAGTTTGATTCAGAGGCTTGATTCCAAGTCTTTGTTGTGGCCTTCACGTGCTCATTCCAAATCCAGAAGAGTTTGTTCCTCAATTCGGGCAATGGGTTCATCTGCTTCTTCCCAGTCACAACAAGCAGACAACATTCAATCTGAAGCAGGTGAAGATTATATATTCAATTGGGTTCTCTCCGATTTTCTTTTATCTTAATTTGTTGATTGCAGTAGTAGTTTTGTTCTGCTCAATTTGAAAAGAAAGCTTTGTTGAGCAAGTGAGTTACTTGATGAAATTAAAATTGAAGGAACAGTTTATCTTAATTCAGGTGACACAATTTCATAGGATATATTTGTCGGGGTTGAAGGATGTTTTCTTAAGGTGTGTTTGGGAGGAAGGTTTTGGAGGGATGTAGTGACAAGTATAGAGAGTGACACGCATATACACACATTAAAATGGTGATGTAGAAATAAAGTTCTAATTGCTTTTTAAATTGTTTGAATGTTTCTAGAATTAATATACTTTATGAAAACTTTATATTCATTCCAGTTAATAATTATTGTGAGTGGCCTTCCAACAGTTTTTTCTTTTTGTGCCTTGCAGCAGCTGGTACTGTTGATTATAAATCTTTAAGCGGTGAAGAGTGGAAGAAGCGGTTGACAAATGAACAATTCTATATTACTCGTCAAAAAGGGACTGAGAGAGCTTTTACTGGGTGTGTTTTTGAATTGCTATTATAGCTTAGGACAGTAGGCTTCGTAGTCATGCTTTGCTATTCATGGAGGCATTTGGCACTTTTGTTTTGCAAGATTTACAATATATTTGCTTGTTACTGAATTAGCTGATTTCTCTTTATTTTGATTTTCCTGGATTGCTATGTTCTGTTAACCAACTCTAAAATGATACAAGTTTGAACGCACCTCATCGATTACAGTTGTTTGGCATTAGATATCACATAACTATTTCTTGCTACTCTTAATATTGTGCAAGATTTAGTCATTCATTGTTGAGAAGTATGTCATTTTTTCTGACTGTGATGCCAAATCATTTAGGCTAAATCAGGCATTTGATATCACATAACTGTCTCTTGTTGCTCTTAATATTGTGCAAGATTTAGTCATTCATTGCTGAGAAGTATGTCATTTTTTCTGACTGTGATGCCAAATTTTAGTATACTTTTTAACTTTGATATGTAATGTCTCTAGTTCAAGGCAAGGTCATGCAACATTCTACATATTCTCATGTCTAAAGTCTACTTCTATAACTACTGGGGACTGATAAAGAGATGATTACAGGACACTAGATAGATGGTACTCCAATAATAATAGTCATTATGATCCTTACCCAAAATTGAAGAGATTGTGTTTGTTAGTGCTTTCTTATAAAATGGGATATTACATATTTTTGCTCCGTGACTGTATTTTCAGGCCTCAGATTCATTTTTAGTTATTTTCCTATAAACTTTGTAATTTTGAGTCATCAAAGGATGTCTGTAAACATAATGGATTAAATAGACTGCTAGGATTTACTCTCATGTCTCTGTTGTATTCATCAATATTTTCAATTTATTATAGGGAGTACTGGAATACCAAAACTTCAGGGACTTACCATTGCATATGTTGTGACACACCTTTATTTGAGTAAGTACTACTTTATATTTGTATGTGTGTATATCTAAATGTCATTTTCTTACACTGACCTCAATGATCTTATCCAATTCACTTCCATGTTAGATCATCTACTAAATTTAATAGTGGAACTGGGTGGCCATCCTATTACCAGCCAATTGGAAACAATGTGAAGTCAAAGTTAGATTTGTCAATTATTTTCATGCCACGCCAGGAAGTTCTTTGTGCAGTTTGCGATGCTCATCTTGGACATGTGTTTGATGATGGTCCTCCACCCACAGGAAAGCGTTACTGTATCAACAGGTTAGTGTGTGTTTGTTTTATTGTTAGATAATTGATTTTTACATTTTTTTTTTTTAATGAAGAACATATGTTCCAATAAAACTTTATGACTAGGATCAAGTTTGTCACATATCTCATCTATCAAAATCAATTCTATTCAATTTTAAAATCAACGGCACCCAATAATAATCACTTGAATCATGTCACTTTTCCTATTTTACTTGCTCACCTTTGTTTATGTTTGTTGTGGAATTTTTGCAGTGCTGCACTTAAGCTTAAACCAAGCCAATAGATAGTGAACTATCGCTCAGAAGCAGGAGGGATAATATAAGAGACGGTGAAGACTGTTGAGAAGCTTGTAAATGATTCATATCATATACTTTGTACTATTTTTCTTATTTGGGGACAAAATTGTCACACACCAGCTGCGTTATAAAGCATCCCAGAAGCACATGATTATTATAGTGAAGACTCAAATTTTCATACTCCACGAATAATTTTGATTTTTTTTTAAATGTCACAAAAGCCCATCAATGAAAAGCCTCTCAGGAAGTCCTCGATCTTCACGTAGCATGCTAGCACGATGTAGACCGTGCCAATTCAAAACGTTCAACATCTTTATTTCTGGGTATAATGACTTCACTCTAGAAGCTATTATTGCACCTATGATGCACCTATTGTTATAATAGATTACAATGTGCTGAAATACCTTCAATTTTAAATATATTCTTTCTGCTGTCATTATTTAGATATGAAGGGCTATTGGCTCTAAATATTAGTTTATGTCTCTAGTTTGAGAGATGAATTTTTGTTTCTATTAAACTGTCCACCTCTAAGTTTTATATTTTGTCTCTTTGATGAAAGTATTTTTGTCTCTAAATATAAAGTGAATTTTGTCTCTAAGTTGTCTCTAAATTTAATATAAATAAAATTAACTAAGGAGTTAGGGTGTTATACCATTCTACATTTTTATCTATCTTTTTATTGTTGTTATGATTACCTTCTTCTATAGATGGACGTAATAATGTTGCATTATTATGCAGCTAATGAGGATTATCCTAAACCTCTTAAATTTCAGACCTAACTAAGATTAAAACATATCTCAAACTACAGATATCAACATGGAATGTTTTAAAAATAAGATGAAAAGGCATATTGTGAATTATAATTTTGACGTAAGAATTATTAAAAAGAATTATAAATTATTATATATGAGTAAAAGATATTTTGAGCACACACTGAAATTTATTTAAAAGAAAAGACTATGAAGCCTAAAACGTAGATTCAGAGAAAATAGAATTATTACCTTGAAAATAAATTAAGAAGAAGCAAATATGGTAGAAATAGAGCGACAAATAAAAATGTTTGATAAGTCAAAGAAATCGTCATAAAAACATATGAATTCTTGACAAAATTAATAATTGTAAAGAAGAATTGTAGAGAAAATATTCATATTAATTTAATTTCAATAATGTAACATATATTTTTTAAATAATTTTTAGTGTTTTAGTATAATTTAGTTTAGAATTTTGTCTATTTGAACTTGACAAATTAAAAATAAAAGCTAATCCCTTTAATACAAGATTTATATTACATAGGTTAAGTCGACATATTTAACTTGAAGTGTATAATTTTTAGTCTGTTGTAGTCAATAATATATATTTTTACACAGTACCAAAATAAATAACTCTTCTTCTTCTCTCATGGTGTATACTTTATAATTCAAGTGTCGGGCTTCATCTAGGTATCATGCTTCACATTGGAGTTGAGCTTCTAACTAAGAGTTCAACATGTATTTTAAAGCATTTTAATTTTTTTTTATCTAACTCTTGTCATGGGTTCTCTTAAGTTTTGTAATAAATCTTGGACTTGGACTTTATTCTTGATGTCTTGCATTAGCAGCATAATAAGCCTTTAAAATATTTTCTCTCATTCTTTCATTTTTTTTTCTATAACATTTTTTTTTGTTGAAGTTCAATCACGAGCATGGACTATAGTAATTCATAACATAAAATTAAATAATTTTAAGTTATTATAATAAAAACTAATTGTTTAAGTGATTGATCATATAAAATTTAAATTATTTTAAAACACTTTTTGTTATTTTGATGAAGCAAAATTTTAAATTAGTATATATTATTAAAAACCTACACACATTCACATAAGTGTTGTTAGTTAAGGTGCATTTATTGTTATATGTACTTGACATTGTAACCGATTGAGTACATAAATGCTATCAATATTGTGGGGTATGCATGAAATATCTAATAAAGCCCAGGTTGTGTTAGAATTGTTAGATAGTGAAAAGATAGTTGTTTAATCGTTAGTGTATAAAATTATAAATCAATTCAAGATAAACTTAAATCGGTGATTAATTAAGATGAGTAAACGCTTGTAATCGAAGTAAAATATGTAGTTATAGTCATTGACGTGTCAAAGCCAAAACCTACACTAATAACAAAAACAATCATACATGAAAATGGAAATAAGACAAAAATTTGACCACGTAAAGCATGTACTCACACGGTAAAACATAAAGCATAAAAAAAATAAAATCTCATGATCAGAGTTTATCACAGTCCAACCCATAGAGCACGCAAATACATGTAAAAGAACTAAGAAAATAAAAATAAATTATGTGAAATGGGTATATGACCACATTACACGATAAATACCATTGTGAATGAAGTGAAAATCGGCTTTTTTGTCCTTTTAGGGTTAATTTTAAAAAAAATTATCTAAATAGAGCTTCATGAAAACAAATTCTCAGTTTGAAGTTGGCAGGTGACATGGCAAAAGAATCATCCAAAAGACAACACAGGTACTGACGTGTCAAACTATGACAATGTCGTTCTATTAGGAGACGACACTCACGAAATGGCGACACGTATCCTCCCAGAAACTAGTATCGTCTTATTTAGGACGATTTTAGTATCGTCCAAATGATTCTTTAAAATTTATACACGTAACTTCGTTCTTCTTTGACCTTCGATTCATTTTGAATTATTTTAATTTTTTTTATTTATTTGACAAATACTTGAATCGTCTGTTAATTAGATTATTTTACTTTTTGGTGTCGTTCCTGTTTTGGATGATATTGTTGCCACATACCCACCTAACTCTAGACTGGAAATATGTTTGCATGCATACCTATTTTGATAATTTGTTTTAAAATTAACCCCAAAAGAGCAAAAAAAAAGCGTGAAAATCATCCTTGGAACCATGTTCCTAAGGAATCCTCCTGTCATCATTTAAAGCATCGTTTCTATTGCTTTTTACTTTCAAAAACTTCACATCTGATTCGGGAATGGAAGATTTTAGTAAGACGACAAGTTACGTGGCAAGATTTCAATTCTAGTTTGGGTCGTGTGTGTGTGTATAATTTACATAGTATTATTTTATTTTTCGTTAATGGTCTTTGGAATTTCATCTAGGCAAATAAAAGGAGTCTGAACTCATAATGATTTTGGGCTGACTTCCTTGTGCGAGCCCATGACATGCTACTTTTATTCTCGTTTTGGACCAGTTGCTCAAATTTGACCCAATTGAGGCCCAAAGTAAAAAACAATAGAAATCTGAGAAGGATTTTGGCACAACAACAATAAATTCTAAGTCTGATTTAGAAATAAAAATGAAATGGCCTACGTTTTGGGCCTATATCTGTCAAGTTTATTAAATTTTATTTAAGCAATAATAAAAATAATAATGACAAAAATAATAATAATTTAAAATCTAAAAATTATCATTTTTTTTAAGCATTTATTTTAATTATGATTATCATTAATTTTATTTTATTTATTGATATTATTTAGACATTATTTGATATAAATTTTGAAGTTATCTCTTAATTTTTTAGAATTGTTTTTTTTTTTTAAATTATATTAAGAATAAATAAAATTCATGTAACGATTTATAACAATAGTATATATCAATTGTCTATATTAAGACTCATGTGTAGATATTTTATTTTAATTTTAATTTATTAAATATTATTTTATTAATTAACTAAAATATACTTTTATTTTTTAAATATTTTTCTTTTTATTACTTAAACAATTGCTTTAATAATTTAAGATCTAAATAATATTATATACTTAATTAAATAATTATGTAATTGATCATTAAAAATTTTATATTTTATGATATCGATATATAATTTACATGATATTCAATTGTCAAATAAATTATAAAAAATTTATATATAATTTAGATTGTCTTAAATTTCTTATAATATCAACTTTTATTCAATTAGGGTAAATTATACTTTATTTTTATATAGTTTTACACTCTTTCAGTTTATCTCATGCTTTTTTTTTATTTTACTAAATTTATTTATTGAATATATATATATATATAGATATATATATATCATGCATGTATGATTCCAATCGAAAAATGGTGGACGACTCAGTACTTGACGGTGGATTCTAATATCCTCCTTTCTTTTGTAAAAAGTGTATTTTTTTGGAAAGCATAGCTTTTGTATAAGTGATTAATAATTGAAAGTGAGTCATTGACGTTGCAGTTTAAAATTGGATGGCTAAGATTAAATATTGAAAAGTAAATAAATGCAGATAAGAATGAATAGTGACTAGGATGAAGAGGGTTAATAACGTAAATGTGACAAGTTGTGTACATAAAATTTGATTAACATCATACGCCCCATACAACCAATGTAGATATGGTTAACACTACACAGTAATGAAGTAATTGTCAAACGAAGACATGACCTTAGAACTCAATTAATCTAAATACAGTAGATGCACAGTGTGAAAAAAGTTGTGGTGAAATGACATCAGTTTTACCACAGAACCGATGCAAATAAAGTGCATGTGTAATATGTAAAAGGTGCTTGTGAAATGACATCAGTTATAGCACACAACCGATGCAAAAAGAGGGCATGCACAATATATAAAAAGTGGCCACATAATGACATCATTTTGACTACACAACCGATGCAAATGTAGACAATGTACAAGGTGGTTGGGTAATGACATCTGTTATGCCAGACAACCGATTCAAATTAGGTCCATGTGCTAATGTAATAGGTGGTCGTCTATTGACATTGGTTTTATTACACAACCGATGCAAATGTGTGGCAGTTGGACTATCAATATTTATAAGTTTTTACGTTAGTGACCAACAGAAAAGCGAAAGCCTTGTTAGAGCTATTGGGCAAAATGGTGAATTCCAGTGTTGAATCATAGGAAGAAATTGTATTAGCCTAAACAAAGCCTTGGTGAGAGGGGTGGCAGAGTGGTAGGATTTTTCGTATGAAGAGGTGGAATAGTTAGTTAGAGAAGAAGGGCAAAACAAATTTGCAGTGCAAAGATAAAGGAGAATAGGACGACAGAAGGAGTGTAGAAGGCAAAAAATACCCATTATATAAATCAGTTTAACATGAATTTTCCTCGAAATGATGAAGGAAACGATGAGGTTTGTGTATGCTATGTGTATTTGAGTGAATAACCATAGTTGTTATAATTGAAGTAACTTGTGTGTTATTTATATATGCTACAGGTTGTTGAGGAATGCAATGTGGATGAGGAAATGGAAAGTTCAAATGAAGTCGATATGCAGAAGGATAGATATGTCAATTTGAGTGATTTATGTAGCACTGAGATTAAGAGAATGGAATTTTTGAGTGTTGAGGAAGGTTATAAATTTTATAATGAATATGGCAAAATTAATGAGTTTAGTGTGAGGAAAAATAAATGGGGTAAAAATAAGAATGGAGATGTTGTGTGGCAGGAATTTGTTTGTTCAAGTCAAGGTTTTCGACGAGAAATTTACAGATGTAACCCCAATCGACTTCGGGAGCACAGAGCAATTACTAGGTTTGATTGTGAGGTAGAGATGAAGATACGTTTATATGTATATAGAGGGTGCTGGGTAGTTTGTCGATTCTTTGATGATCATAATCATAATTTAGTTGATGAGAATTATTTTGGAATGTTAAGGTCACATCACAAAATGGATGATGGTGATGTTGAACAGATGCGTCGAATGAGGAAAAATGGTATTCCAACCTGCAAAATATATGACTCAATTTTTAGCCAAAGAGGAAGTTATGACATGGTTGGCTTTTGCAAAAAAAGATATGTATAATCAGATTGAGAGAGATAGAAGAGGACGGGATAGGGATGTTATGGAGGCAGAAAAATTCTTAATAAGGTTGCGCTTAAAGGATCCAAAGTTGTATTGGGGTCACAAGGTTGATTGTAATGGGAGGTTGTTGCATATATTATGGTGTGATAGTATGAGTCAAATTGATTATGACATCTTTGAAGATGTTGTTGCCTTTGATGCTACTTATGGGAGGAATAAATACAAATGTCCTGTTGTTATTTTTTCTGGTGTCAATCACCCTAAACAGACATGTGTATTTGGGTGTGCAGTTGTGTCTGATGAAAAGAAAGATACTTATGTATCAGTCCTTCAACAGTTTATAACAGCAATGAAGGGTAAGTGTCCGAATTGTGTGATTACTGATGATGATATATCAATGAGGAATGCGATCAGGAAAGTTTTCCCATATGCTAATTAATTAATAATACTATAATCTTTATGAAAATACATAAATTTATTACAACAATGATGCAATCAAATAATTAACTTCACATTAGAAATTTATTTTATTAGATTTAAATTAAATTCATTTTATGTAACTCTAAATTTACAGATGTATTAACATAAAACATTGTCTAATATTTAATAACTATATTTACTTTGTCTACTGAATTATAAATGCAAAGTAAAAATATTTCAATTTTATTTTAATATAATATGAATGTAAAATATGCACATAATTTATATATTTTAAATCAATAAAGATATATTTTTATATTAATTATACAAATTGAAATTTTTAAATCAATAATATATAAATAATAGTATAATGGACTATAGTTTTATTTTCTTTATATCAAATACAAATTGAAGATAATAAATTATACCTGATATGATTTTAATTGAATACAACATTAATACACATATCAAATCAGTTCTATAATACAAAATAATTAAAATATAATATATGATACTTAGACAATGACATTCGTCAATTAAATAGATGTATTACATCTATCATTGACATTACGCCATTATTTTAAATTTCAAAATGGGTTGTCACTTCTATATTGGTTGAATTGGATGACCCAAGCAATAATCCTTCACAAATTGGATGGCTGAACCAATAATCCTTCACAAAGTATATCTATACAGGTTCTGTCATATAACAAATGTAAAAAGTGGCCACATCAAGCCAACACAAGTGGTTGTCTGATGACATCAGACTTGCCACAAAACTGATACAAATTGAGTCCTTCATAAAGTATATATCTACATGGGTTCTCTCATATAACAGATGTAAAAAATGCCCTCATTAACCCAACACAACCGATGCAAATACAGTCCATGAGCATAATCTATAAAGTACTTGCCTGATGACATCGGACTTGCGACAAAACCGATGCAAATTGATTATGATTGTCACTTAATGATATTAGTTTTATAACAACCGATGCAAATGTAAAGCCCCATTAAGCTCCTGCTTCTATTTGTTTTACGTATATATTCTTCATTTTCATTTTCACAACAAAAATGGTAAACAAATTCTTCTTATCACACTAATAAAATGGGTTCTTCTATATGTGGGTTATTGCACAAACTGATGTTCACGTTTAACTTTATGTAATATTGCCTACAATTCTAAATTGAATTATTTTATCCTTTCCATCATTCTATCTACAATCTGTATCTTAAAAATTGATATAGCAGAAAATATGTTTGCGTTTTATCACAAACACCATCAAATATTATATATGTCTTTCACAGATGAAAGATAAAAGTGCAACTAAAATAAAACATATCATTGTTAAATATAAGCCTCAAGAGATAATCCTGATACAGTCCCACATTTGCCAGGAAATCAAATGGGACATAATGCTACCAGTTCCATAATTATGTTGCGATGCGAAAAATTAAAATAACAACATGACCAACAAGAAGAAGAGGTACAAAACATGAAAAAAGAATAAAAGCACAAAATTATCAATATATCCTTTCAGAAATCTAACTTGAATAATCGGTATACTATAATTCATTCTTAACCATTCGATTAAAATCAACAGTCCATAATACATGATAGCATTTTCAAAAGATTTCTTTTCTTTACTTTTTACAAAAGAAGGGAGGATATTAGAATCATATAAAAAATGGAATATGTTAAATATACATTGATTATCAAAAAGGAGTTTAACATGAGTTAACATTATAAGTACAAAACAATTTCTTAATATGTACGGAGTATGGTAATATGCAAGCGAACTTTGCCTCTCAGACAGTATTTGTATTTGATGTTTAGATAAACCTTGTGAAAGATAATTAGAAATATTATTTTGATAGGAAAAGAGTTAGACAGTGGAGTGATCATAATTATATAACTGCTACATAAGATTCTCAAAAGGTTTACATATTGGATACGAACTATGTTTCATAAAAAGACAATGGAAAGAGTCACATCGTTGTACTTAACCGTATGGAAATGTGAATCTTGAGTAAGTCACACTTACCTAACTATTCAAACTCTTTCTGATAACCAACATGAATAATAATAATAATAATAATAATAATAATAATAATAATAATAATAATAATATATCTTGTATTCGATTGCAAATTTACCTATGAAAGTAGCTGTTCATCAATTCTCCAGCAACCAAATGTGTGAAAGGTAAAGTGCATTAGAAACTTTTAATTTTGAAATCCAAACCTAAAATAATTTGCGCCAGTTGGTTAAAGATGGCAATAATGTTCTCATTTGAGACATTTGAGGACTACAGTTCCTGAAAACAAATGTTTTATATATAAAATAGGACTTAAGGCCAACAAACCTAATAAGGATCATAAGGGATGTTAGGACCAGAGTAACGGTATAATAATACACAACTAAAATAAGAAATGAGAAAAATAAGAGCTAAAAGAGAGATAATAAAAGCAACAGAAAAAATATTACAGAAGAAAAAATTATACTATTCTTTTCTATTAAAATTTACCTCTCAAAATAAAGAACCACCACTACTAAATGATATGTTTAGTGTGATACAAGAGAGGGAGAGAAGAGATTTGGGATGATACTTAAGGAACCCTTAAGCCTCCTTTTATAAGCCAAAGGAGGTCCTCCTAATTGAACTCCCACCGATGTGGGACTAACAATTCTCCCACTTGAAGATTATGATTAAGCTAATCATATCTTCACACACATTACTAATATATATTACAATTACATGTTGCTTATGTTCCTAATAGGCCATACAAGGATCGACACCATGTAAACTTGTCATTATTTACTGGCTTTGTCATTATGTCTGCTATATTGTCTTTGGTGTGAATCTTTTGCATATCCACTCTACCTTCCTCTACTACTTCACGAACAAAGTGGTATTGTATACCTATGTGCTTTGTTCTGGAATGAAAAGCTGGATTCTTTGCAATATGCAAAGCACTTTGACTGTCACAATACACAGTAGTAGTCTGCTGCTTGTGCCCAAGTTCCTCCAATAGCCTTTGAATCCAGATTGCTTCCTTGCATGCCTCAGTAGCTGCCATGTATTTGGCTTCTGTAGTAGACAGAGCCACAACAGTCTGTAACTTAGATAACCAGCTTACTGCTCCTCCAACAAGTGTAAACACATAACCAGTAGTAGATTTCCTTTTATCCAGATCTCCTGCAAAATCTGAATCAACATAGCCCTTCACAATAAATTCTGATCCTTCAAAACATAATGCAACATCAGAGGTTCCTTTGATGTATCTAAGGATCCTCTTTACAATATTCCAATGCTCTCTACCAGGATCTGCCATAAACCGACTGACTGCTCCCACTGCTTGTGCAATGTCTGGTCTAGTACAAATCATGGCATACATAAGGCTTCCCACCGCTGATGCATACGGCACTCGCAACATTTCCTTCCTCTCTGCTTCATTGCTGGGACTCATACTTGAGGATAATTTACAATTTACAGGAAGTGGGGTAGAAATTGGCTTACAATCTTGCATGTTGAAGCGTCGCAAGACTTTCAAGAATAATTCTTCTGAGAAAGCCAAATCTTCCTGTCTTTTCTGTCTCGGTGAATTTGCATCCCTAAAATCTTGTTTGCTGATCCCAAATCCTTCATATCAAACTCCCTAGCCAATTGTGCCTTTAATTCTTGGATCCGATCTTTGTTAGGGCCTACCACCAACATGTCATCCACATACAACAACAAAATGATAAAATCATTTTCACCAAACTTATTGTAGTACGTACAATGGTCTGACTTTAGTCTGTTGTAACCAAGGCTAATAATGAAGGAATCAAATCTCTTGTACCAACATCTCGGCGCCTGTTTTAAACCGTACAGAGATTTGGTTAATCTGTAAACCAAGTTTTCTTTATCTTGTTCTTTAAAGCCTTCTGGTTGGAGCATATAAATTTCTTCTTCAAGTTCTCCATGGAGAAAAGCAGTCTTTACATCAAGTTGCTCAAGATGTAAATCATGTGCAGCACACATTGTCAGAACAATTCTGATTGTGGTTAATCGGAAAACTGGCGAGAATATCTCATTGAAATCAATGCCTTCTTTCTGAGCATATCCTTTAACCACCAATCTGGCACGATACCGCTCCACTTGATCATTGCCATCTCATTTGATTTTGTAAACCCATTTACAACCAATAGCTTTTCGGCCTTTTGGAAGCTCAACAAGTTCCCATGTATTGTTTCTATGTAAGGCCTCAATTTCTTCCTGCATTGCTGTCATCCATAAAGAAGCATCTGAACTCCTCAAAGCCTCATGAAAGGTTGATGGTTCTCCTTCTTCTGTTAGAAGGCAATATGCATCATGACTTGCCATAACATAGTCTGAGTGCCAAGATGGTCTTCTTATCTCACGTCTTATTTGTTGAGATTCTCCATTATTGGCATCATTTGGTTCTTGTTCTTCATGTTCTTGTTCTGCTTCAGAGGTGTCATTATCATTATACTTCCTTTCTATCACCACTGAAGTAGTGTCTTTAACAAGATCTTGTCATTTTTCTCCTCCTTCTGCAGCTCATTTTCTCGCAAATACTACATCTCTGCTAACAACTACTTTGCGGGCAGTGGGATCCCACAAGCGATACCCATTAACATTGTCAGCATAACCCAAGAATATACATTTCCTGGATTTTGGATCCAGTTTTGTTCTTTCTTGGGAATTGTACATTACGTACACAGGACATCCAAACACATGTAATGAAGAATAATTAGATGACTTTCCATTCCATATCTCCATTGGTGT
The DNA here is from genome assembly GCA_024086825.1 of Abrus pulchellus subsp. cantoniensis. NCBI lineage: Eukaryota > Viridiplantae > Streptophyta > Magnoliopsida > Fabales > Fabaceae > Abrus > Abrus pulchellus. Next base: position 10,080,245 of record CM044054.1, read on the forward strand.
TTTCAAACCAATTGCTGTTGATGGTGATCGATTTATCACGTAATGTGCAGCTTTAATCGTTTCGCCGTAAAGATTTGGCCACTCCTGCTGTTCTTAGCATAGCCCTTGTTCTTTCTAGAAGAGTTCTGTTCATCCGCTCTGCTACACCATTCTGCTGAGGTGTATAAGGCACTGTGAATTGCCTTGAAATACCCTCTTGCTTGCAAAATGCTAGAAAATCACCATCTACATATTCTCCTCCATTGTCTGTCCTTAAGCACTTAATTCTTTTCCCAGTTTCAAGTTCTACTTGTGCTTTGAACCCCTTGAATACTGGAAACACATCTGACTTCTTCTTGATTGGGTACACCCATAATCTCCTGGAGTAATCATCAATAAATGATACAAAATATTTTGCTCCTCCAATGGATACTTCCGGTGATTCCCATACATCAGAATGAATCAAGTCCAATATGTGTTTGCTTCTTGTAGTCACTTTGGCAAACTTCAATCTATGCTGCTTACTTGTCACACAGTGCTCACAAAATGGTAAGGTTACCATTTTGAGCCCTGGTAAGAGATTACGTTCCGCAAGAATTTTCAGACCTCGTTCTGACATATGACCGAGTCTACGATGCCACATCAGTGTTTCATCTTCTTGACTTGTTGCAACTGATGCATCTACTTCTTGCAACGTATCTCCCAAAAGCATGTATAAATTGGTTGTGATCTTTTCTGCTTTCATCACTACCAAATTGCCTTTAACTACCTTCATGATCCCACATTCAATGTGGATCTTGCACTTGAGGTCATCCAATTGCCCAATGGACAATAGATTCTTTTTCAAACCCTTCACATGTCGTACCCCTTGAATTGTTCGAATGGTACCATCATATATTTTCAATTTGACAGTACTAATTCCAGCAATTTCTAGGGCATGATCATTTCCCATGAATACAGATCCTCCTGAGATAGGTTCATAAGTAGAAAACCAATCTCGGCATGGAGTCATGTGCCAAGTTGCACCTGAATCCAATATCCAACATTCATGGAGTTGTCTTCCGCCTCTAGAATTTATTGCTTCACTGTATAGAATTTCACCATCATCTGAGGTACTAGCAACACAACCTTGTGAGGTTGATACTTCCATATTCTTCCTTCCTTCACTCTTCCTGCTCCAACAATCTTTCTTCATGTGCCCTCTCTTGCCACAGTTGTAGCATTTGAGGTTCTTCCTTCTCTGAGATTTTGATCTACCATGATTTTGGCTCCCACTAGAACCACGCTCCATTGATCTCCCTCTCATCATCGTCAAAGCTTCTGCTTGTTTACAACTTTCCAGTCTGTCTTCCTTATTCTTTCGCCTGGATTCTTCTTCAAGAACTGCTCCGGCAACATCATCAAAGGATAGATGACCAATGATGTTGTTGTTTGTAATATTGATGATGAGTTGATCATATGAATCTGGCAAGCTTTGGAGTAGAAGTTCTGCACGTTCATTTTCTACAATGTTAAAATCTGAAGCTGTAAGTTGAGCAAACAGCGTATTTAGATTGTTGATGTTGTCTGTCACAGGTGTGGACTCACTCATTCGAAGAGTGTAGAGTTTCCTTTTTAAGAATATTTTGGTGTGAAGTGACTTGATCTCGTACAATTTGATCAGTGTGTCCCAAATCTCCTTTGCAGTCTTCTTTTCTGCAACACTAGATAACACCGAATCTGCCAATGCCAAGTGCAAATTGGCAACAGCATTGTTATCCATTTCTCTCCATTTTTCTTCTGAAATATCTGCAGGTCTGCCTTCAATTGCATCAAGACAATTGTCTTTTCTCAAAATTGCTCTTATCTTCAACTTCCACAAGGAGAAATTACTCCCATTAAATTTCTCTATCTCATATTTTGTCGCCATATTTTCTCTCTTTATTATACCGACTTATGCACTTCTCACTATGAATAGTATTGTCTACTTTGGAATAACACGGGTAGACCATGAACTAACACACTAAGAAATTCCCAGGAAAGAGAGGTGGGTCACTATAGACACTCTTAAATACCAAATCTTTCCTAGCCAGAACTTTCTCAGATAGCAGTTTCACACTACCAAACTTTTCCAGTAACAACTCCTTTTTTATGTGAAAGATCAGATTAAACCGCAATCACAGAGCATACTCAGAATTTTACCAACACTATTCTAATGACAATAGCAGCGGAATAAACCAAACCAATAGCTCGATACCACTGTTAGGACCAGAGTAACGGTATAATAACACACAACTAAAATAAGAGATGAGAAAAATAAGAGCTAAAAGAGAGATAATAAAAGCAACAGAAAAAATATTACAGAAGAAAAAATTATACTATTCTTTTCTATTAAAATTTACCTCTCAAAATAAAGAACCACCACTACTAAATTGATATGTTTAGTGTGATACAAGAGAGGGAGAGAAGAGATTTGGGATGATACTTAAGGAACCCTTAAGCCTCCTTTTATAAGCCAAAGGAGGTCCTCCTAATTAAACTCCCACCGATGTGGGACTAACAAGGAAAAAAGAGTAATCTAAAACTGAATTTATTTATAAGCATTATAAATAAGGGGTTTTTTTTGCACTTAATATACGCTTGAAGTATAAAATGAATTGATTGCTAAGAAGTATATATAAATGAAATCTCCATTTTTCCCTTAAATATATTTGTTTTAAAACAAGTTCTTTTAAGATAAATACCATCTATCATTTGTATTTATGCTTAACATGCAATAATAATATGGGCTCAAAGTTGCATAAATAATTAAAGAATGAAAAATATTGAAGTGATAAATTTGATAAAAAAAAAAAAAAAAACTAGTTGTGTTTAAAATAACACATTCAGTATCTGATTTGCTGGCAAAGTTATTTTCTATTTCTAGAGGAGAATGTAAATATTTTTCATAAACAAAATTTCCTATATCGGTGACAAGATTAAACGATACGAACTTTATTTTCAACACAAAATCAAGAATGTCTTCTAAAAACTACACTTGCACCAAATATCCATGTGTACGAAATAGTTATTAATAAAAGTAAAAGTTCTTGCAACTGTTTAAATACTTTGAACGAGTTCAAAATGGCAAATGATTAAAAATTTCTGAAAAAATTAAACGAAAATGAAATGATCCATTATTAAGTTTAAGAATCCCACAATCCAGATATAGCAAATATATACATAACAATAGTAATTAACTGACTTTATACTAGTTTCAGGGTGAAATTGTACAATTACAACTTTCATTCATTTGCTAAAGGAAAATGATAATTTCACATATGAATTTCTCACATCTTACACAAGGTTGACTTAGAAATATTTCTTTGATGATATTTCCTATAAAATTTTCTGAGTTACTTGTGCATAAGATCGATATGTGAGAGAAATCATACTTACAGTCATCATTGACCTTTTTTCTAAATCAGCCTAAGTGCTTTCTTCAAAATGCTATTACCATATGCACTTGTCTCAAGGTTATTGTCACCCCTAACATTGATTATAAAATCCACTTCAGCAATCTTGGAACGCTTTGCATATGCCAATACATGACTCTTAATCTTCTCCAATTTCCTGTCTGAATTCCACTTCCACTCTGTGGAGATAATCATCCTCTCCAACCATTCAGCGTTATCCAAAATAAACTTGACTAAACGTATCTCATGTTCGTTACCTTTGAATCCTAAAATTAGAACAACTTCAAGACTATATGGTAAACAAGTAGAAAGAATTGTTGAAGAGTATAAGTCACCTTCATCAAATGGTTCCACCTAAAATATTTGGTCAAACAAAACAATGAATTTATACTCAAAACAAAAATTGAAAAAAAAAAATAAAACGTAGTTGGTACTCTATACTTACGTTTTCTAATTTAAGAATCTCAAGAAATGTTGCCTTTTGGAGAAACTTGAATAACATTTCAATAGTAAATTTCTCGAGGACTAGCTGATCTAATCTGTCGAAGTTGGGTATTATCTTTGTAAACAAATCTTTAGCATAGGCAAGAACCTAAATGACAATTGAGAAGGGAAAGAAAGTTAGAGATTTTAATTTATTAGGGAGTTTTATCCTCCTGAATGAATGCGAGATTAGTTTTAATTTTCAGTTTTAACTATTCTTTGTTGTACATTCCACTTGAAAAAGAAAAAGGGAAAAAGATGATAGAATCCTGGTTCAAAAGGAGAAACACTTTTAAATTTGAAAGGCATATCGTTGTTTAAATTTATAATGATAGTTAATTATTTTTAAAACAGAAAATTTAGATATCAAATCTAATACACTAGAATTTTTCACTATCGTTTCATATGAAGTTGGAAAAAGTTATGTTTGCTAGCAAAAATAACTGAATAGCTACTAAAATTACTATTTACAATCATTAGTCAATAACTCACTGGATTACGATAACATTCTTTACATATTTAGAAAGATCATACGTAAATTTAATTACAATTTTAGTTCAATTTATTATTTCATGATTGTTCTTTTTCCATTTTTTCAAATCAGCAAAACATAATTAACAAGGTATAAGGAGTATCTAAACGTATATGCAAAGGTTAAATTAACTACATTTTTTCTTTTTTCATTGAAGTAAAGATTTAACAATGCATTACTACTTTTAGAGAACAAAAAGAAAACATATAATAACTATAGTAAGAAGAAGGGAGGAAAAAAATAGTACATCATCGTTATATATATAAATGCATGCACAAGAAAATTATTAGGTGAAAAACATCAAAGTAGAACCACTCAAACATGAACTATTTAGGTAAAATACATCTAAGCATTAACAACGACGTCGTACTCAATGATAATTATACTTCGCAGCATAAAAAATCTGGAATGCAAACACAAACTGTCTGCTCAAAATATAGATTGAGGACTCAAAACAATAGAACATACCTGATTGGTGCCAGTGCCTAGATTCAAATATTGTGCTTCATGAAATTGTTTCAGAAAAATACATGTCTGAAAACTCAACTCTTGCATTTTGGACATCGGGTAATCACTCTCCAGAAATACTTGAGTAGAACAATTCAAACCTGAGGATGGATCTTCTATGACAACATTGTGATATAGAAGATCACCATAGAAAGAGAATGTCTCAATGTGCTCTGCAAAAATCTTGATGGTAGATTTATGTGATACCCTCTTAGAGGTCATGAGTGAAATGCTTTCAAGTTGAGGAGCATCAATACAAAAATTCTGGAACCATTCACAATCAATAGCTTCAATCACTTTGAGGACTGGGAAGCTGAAAATAACCTCATTTTTGCGAGGATAAACTTCTTTCAAGAACACTACTCGACATAATTTAAGAGATTGAAGGTTTGGGAAACAAACAGTGTTGGGTACTATAAGTGAACAGTTCATGTCAAGTACCATGTGTACCAAAGAGTTGTGACAAAAAAATGAAAAGAATGAGCGAAAAGCTTCTTTTCCACTATACTTAATGTGAAGCTTTTGGATATTCTTTCTTGAGACAGCTGCTAGCCATTGATTAATTAGATATGGTTCATACTGCTTGTCACTTGAAATGAGAAGAGAGAAATTCTTGATCGTTGAATTGCCATTGAGATGAATCACTTTGTTCACAACTTTTGCAAAGTGCTCTTTGTTGTTCACTACTGTGGATTTAATCCACCTATCATCCAAATGTATGTTGCTGATTGATTTCCAAACATCGATCCACCTTGTAGATAACACACATGTGCGAACTGCTTCCTTTACTTTGAGAAAGGATAAAATGCGACCAAGAATGAGATCTGGTAGTTTGCTAATTTTGTCTTCACCATGAATCATGCTATTCCTCTTGGGAATGTTCATTTTCGAAGCATAAAACTCCTGATAAATGAATATAATGTAAATAAGGAGTTCATCTTAATAAAAGTCACTAAAAAGTAATGAAAGAAAATATGAATTAATGGTTCATTACATGATTAAGGAAATAAACATATAAGATACAGATAAGATAAAACACAAATAAAAAACTAATACAATATTTAAAAAAAAACGATCGAGATACACTGAATGTAAATATAAAATGTACTAAAAACAATACAGATAAATTGAAGAAAGAATCATATATATTAATAGATAATTAAATTTTGTTTCATTTTCCCCGTTTTATGTCTATTAAAATATTCTACAAAATGAATTACGAATCTCTCTTCAATCTTATCCCCTCTTTTAATTGGTAGAATATATTTAAGGTAAAATGAGTGCCATGGATACAGAATAGAAGACAATGAATATATCAAGAAGGAGGTCATTTTTCGCATGAATGATACAAATAAAATGAAATAAGGATATTATCGTTTAAATATAAGCATTACTCATCTTTCATATAATGAAGACTGTAATTTGTTCAACCCCTATGATATTTTAAATGCACTAGCATATACTTTTATATGCAAATCACAACAATCCTTTGGAGTATCATCAGTGCTTCCTTTGCATCAAAGTAAAAATAATACTTTAGTCTTTCAATTTTATTTATGATTTTTATTTGTTTTTCTATTTCTTCTAAATTTTGTTTTGGCTTTCTGTTTACATGACAAATATTGGTCATTTGTATTAGTTTTATCTCTCTATCAATAACTTAATTGTCACGTTGTTTGCTGGCCAAAAATGGCCGGAAACCACCATTTTCTTATCTTTTTCCTAATCCCTACCAGCTGCACCTTAATCCTGTCCTACAGCGCCATGGATATCCCATTATCCCAACCTTCAACTTGCAAATAAAGCTCCCAATCTCTACGACTAGTCACCATACATCCCCCTCATGCACCCTTTTGTGACACCACCACAAGCAACCTAGCTCAATGACCATCTTGAATATATTGAGAATCCAACCAAACTTCATCATTTTTACCGCTTCTTCGTTGGTCACACCACAACTGCACGTTGTCTATAGTCCAAATCTTCATGAACTACCAAAACCAAATCGGCATAACTTGCCATGACTATCACCATCCATAGATCTATCCCCAACGAGTATAAGTCATGAAAACATAAAGCAATAGAACTTGTCAACAACTATAACACTCCATACTACTCTAATATGCATTCCATTGAACAAAACCTACATCTGCTTAGACCTAGATTTGTGCATCCATCAAATTTGTGGTTGGAATGGAAGGATGGAAAGATGGAAGGATCGGAGTAGTGACAGTGGTGGATTTTATCAATAATGAAGGGGAGGACAAGGGTTTTTGGCGATGGTGCGAAAAAGAAAAAGAAAAACAAAGAAAGATTTTGGTGGTGGTTGAAAAAAAGATTGGTGATTTTCCGCAAGAAAATTAGATAATGCCTAAGTTATTAATACAGCAAATAATGGATTTAGATGAATATAACAAGAAAAAAGACTAAGCTGTAAAAATTTAAATAAAATAATATAATTAAAAGATTAAAATACTAATTTAGCATTTACATCAACTTTCATATCAAATGTCTTATCAAACATATAATTCACTGCTAGAAAATGTTGGCAGTGACGGAAATTAGAGAAAAAAATAATGTTATTTCTGTGAGAGACGATTCTTTTTATTAGAGACAGAGTTTTGACAAAAGGAGTATATATATATATATATATATATATATATATATATATATATATATATATATATATATATATATATATATATATATATATTATGTATTAGAGATGAGAATTAAAATAAAATTCATTATTTTTTACCTTTAATTCTGCCTCACCATTAATAAAATATAACTGAGACAAAATTCAATTGTTTCAATTTTATTTCGTCTTTAATCTTATCTATAATTAGTCAATATTTTTTTTTACTAAAATTGAGACAAATATTGACTTTTTTTTCTCTAATTATGTATTTAATTAGAATAATTAATTATTTTCTTTAAAATGTGCTTTATTTCACAATAATGCAATCATATTTAATGACTTATATAAAAAAAAAATTACTTATTCAATAATATTTTAATTATTTTTAATTTACACTCTTAGTATTAACTCCATACATTAATTTATTATAGGCATAAAAATAATAGTTATTAATTGAAATATATTTCTTAAATTGTAATTTAGTAGCTAATTCAAAATTTACTTGATTACTAGTCTAGCTCCTTAATCACACTTAAAAATAATAAATTATTTGAATTTAATTATAACTATTAATGATAGCTTTTTTATTTGTAGTTGTATTTTGAATATATTCTATTTACTTTTTGTGATATACTTGAAATGTTTTATTACATGTCACAGTTATATAACTTGGGTTATTTAATTTAAATTTTTAATAATTATAATTTATGATAATTTTGCTTAATATACAGTGATATACATAAAAAATGTGTATAAAATAGGTATAAAATTTAAAAAATAATTGTTAACTATACGTACAGTTTGAGATACATCCAGAGACAGAAATGGGAATTAACTTGGAGATGAAATTAGAGGCGAATTTTTGCTGAATTAAGAGACAAAAAGCAAATTAACAAAAAAAGTCATAAAATTTAGAAACAAAATTGAAAATTCATCTCTAATTATTAAGCTCTCTTATTTTAGAGATAGAAAATAATAAATAAATACGAAATATTTATGTCTCTAAGAAATTATATTTCCATACTTAATTAATCTATAACGAGTAATTTAGTGAAATGATTTTTTGATTCTGGTTCCATTCCTAAATAGGTTTATGATAGAAAAAAATTGACTAATTAAAGACGAAAATTTTCTACGTAATCAAGAGGTTGAAATCTGAGGGCGAAGCTAATACTTCAACAGGATTATTGCCACAAATATTCTTTCGTTTAATAATAAAAATAGTTGTTCTCATCATTTTCTAAAACTCTAATTAGAAGGGACGGAATTTGAATGGAAACGAGAAAAATCTAATTAATAAAATTGGGATTCTCCCTTCGCTGAATCTGAAAACAAACGACCATTTTTAATCAACAGTTATCGCCTTTACATTTGTGAAAATCAAGTAATTTGATTAATTTGTCACAATTGAAGAGCATAACACAATCAAGCAGATCCAGTGCATAGTTCATACAACAACCATTCAATGATTAACAAGGCACATATACATAAATCAAGTAAGTAGATCGAGAGAGTTTACCTGAGTTGCAGATGCTACAGTGCAATGCTCTCAAAGTGTATCAGCAGCAAGAAGACAAGCTACGGAGACTCCGTCCCTTTCTCACAGGTTAAACGCAGACCATTGCTCAGTTCCAATTCTCACAAGACACGTTTAAGGAACTTTACATGCAAATCTTTGTTCTAATCTGTACACTAGTGTTATATATATAACACTATACTACAGATTAGAACAAACATTTGCATGTTAAAGCTGCTTAAACATGTGTCTTGTGAGAATATATATAACACTAGAGTACAGATTAGAACAAACATTTGCATGTAAAGCTGCTTAAACATGTGTCTTGTGAGAATTGGAACTTTATATATATAAAAGGTATAAATGACTTCAGTTACTTATAATTATTCGATTTTGGCTACCCAAGCTTGTTTATTTTAAATTTATTTATTTAAATAAATCAAAATTCAACTTTATAAGTTTGACATTAATAACTCATAAATTGGTAGTATATATATGCATACTTAAATAATTATAATTTAATATATTTATTTGAAAGTTATGTTTAGTATTATCATTATGTGTATGTGTATATTATTTATTTAATATAAAATTTTAAGAGTTTTATTTTAAGTAACTATTTTAAAAAAAAATACTATTTTATAATTTTTTATTTTAAATTTTAAACTATTTTTATGTACATAAAATTATATTTTACTTTAGTATAAAATATTTATTAAATACTAAATTAATAAAATAATCCTTCAGTAAAATATACCTAAATAAGACATAATGATATATATTATTATTATTATTATTATTATTATTATTATTTAATAAGGATATTTTAGTTAAAAATTTATTTTTATTTCTTAAAACATAAAATACATCAATGGCATTAAATATATAAAAAAGACTACATCTATGCCAAAGAAAATTAATTAATTATATATAAAATTTTAATTATTTTTATCACATGTTTTAAAAATAATTTTTTATGATTATATAAATATTTAATTGAAATATACTATAGATTATCATTCAATCATAAATTGTCATATTAAAATAAATTTATAATAATTAATTTAAAATTTATATTTATAACATGCACAGTCTAATTAATTCACAATATAATTTTTTTATACTATTAAAATTAAACTCTTTCATTTATTATTCTTTTACTATCTAAAACTCACTATTTGAAAGGTAAAAAAAAAAAAAAGATATGAAATAGTTCGGTGAAGTTATTATCTATATATCAAATAGGGATGTAGTCAGAGAAAAAAATTAAATCCATCTTATATTTTAAACTAGCAAATATTTAAAAAAAACAAAAAAAAAGTATATCTGAAAAGGTTTCCAAATAAATATGATATCCACTTTTGGTATGTATTTTTTTAAATATTAATAAATCGTATTAGCTTTCATATAAAAAATTAAAATTCTTAATCTTAAGAGAGATAATTTTTATTTCCAAAAAAAAGAGATAATCTTTATATAAAATATGTTTCTCACATAACTACATATCTTTCTCATTTTCTAACACATGCTGTAAGCTTCCAAATTAAATCAACGTGTGCTTTCTTTTTCTATTAGTTATTCAACAAACGCAATTTTTTTTTAATTAATACTTAGAAGTAGTTAATCAACATTGAACGTAATAGGATATTTCACAATTATCATCAAAATAATATGCTAATTATATTTTGAAGAATTGATAATTAAAGAATATAGTTTAGTGTAGAAGGAAAATTTGACAAAATGATTGCTGATTTTAAGAATTTCTTCTTTAAAATAATTAAAATAATGGCAAGATTTTGTCATGAAGAAAAAAAATAGTTTAACTGATATCTGCGTTCTTTTGAGTGAATACTCCATTTTATTATATGAGAGTAAATTATTTTTATTATATATTTATGAAATATGAGGATAATATAATTAATGCTTTTTATTAGTTGATTCATTGCTTTGTTATTGTAACATTCTTAATTTTTTATTTTATATAAATAATAATTTATAATGAAAAGGGAAAATAAAGTAAACTTTTTTATATTTACAGTTTAAAGAATTGAAAAAATAGAACTTACATTTTTTTATTCAATTTATAAAAACTCAATTTCTTGTATTCAATTTATAAAAACTCAAGGGTATTCAAAATACTACATATACACTTTAAAGTATTATTTACAATAAAACTTATTAAAATATTATAAATTCAAAATAAATAATATGAAAATAGTTACATATCCTTATCAACTTTAAATGAAAATTAAATTAGAATTGTTACAATTTTTAAAATTAATTTAAGTCTTAACAGAGCAGTCTTCCTTATAATTTCACCGAGGATATGATCCTAGAACGGATCAAGCTTTATTTATTCTTCAATTTCATTTCCTGATAAATAATTCATGAGAGTGAGTATCCTTCACCCCACTACATCCTTTATTTTATAAATGAATCAAGTAATATATAGAATATTATTTAATACAGAATACATGTCAAAATAGTATTAGCTCATGTATTATATTAATGAACCTACAGTAGATCAAGCATCATAACAATCACCTCAATACACAATATTTCACACATAATCAAACTCAATCATTCCATCCTGACTCTATACTACTTTATTCATTTTATAGATCAACATGTCATAATAAGTGAGTTATAACCATATTAATCAATGAATTATGATATATGCATTATAATTATGCTCGTCGATATATTACAATACTTGTATTGTAATCACACTAATCAATCTGTTATGACTCACTTATTATAATCACACATCTCACAATTCATAATCATTGCCTCTAGGATCCTTTCTAGATCTTCCATAAGTATAGATAATTGTCGGTAAGCCCTTGTACACAGATACAACGTATACAATAGAAGGCCTCTTAGTAAAAGTATAATTAGGAGTCTAGTCAAGAAACGAGTGTGATACCATGTGCTACATTCGCAATCAATATGTATACACAAGCGAATGTCATTCACCACCCTACGTTTCTCCCAGATTTCTCAAATCGTCTCCATATTTTATACTCCCAGTGTATTTCTATAAATATTTGTACACAGTTTAGTCAGTTTTTCATGATACATATTTCCTTAACACTTCTCAAATATTCATATCTTTTCTTTTCATCATTTTTCTCATGATAGCACAATTTCCACTCTTTTTCTTTCTCTTCACAATAAAAATTCACCATACTATGTCATTCATATATAGTTAAATCATCATCAATCATTTACATTAATTCTCTTTCATAATTTCCTTTAATATGCAATCAAATTCACAAGAATTCTTTTCATTAGTTTTTATTAATAATAGATTTCATCATTCAAAAAAAGTCAAACACTTTTCATCAATCAATTTCATATCATACAAATAAATACAATGTATCGAAGGTCAAACACTTTCAAACTCAACCCAATCGGATAGTTTAAAAATACATTGCTGGAGATTACATCTCTCGGTCTTTATAAAATCATCTATCCTAAGGTTTATCCTTTTTTCCCAACACACACATACACACATATATATTGAAAAACACCTTTATGAAAATCTTCTTAAAAGCTCAATCTCAAAACATATCATAGGTTTTTCATATTCAAAAATTTATTTATACACTGTAATTGTTGAGAAAACATTAGGGATCTGTCATTCTAAGTAAGAGAATATGAATTTTAATTCAAAAATGTATAAATAGGTGTTAGGGTTTGGGATCAAATTCCCTTACCTGGATATGGGTCTCTTAAGCTGAGTTTTTCCTAAAGATCCAAAGGAGGAATATGACATTTTCGATGAAGGATATTGCCCTAAGGGTTAAGATTTTCTTGAGTATCACAACATACAAAACTTTATATCAAGAACACTAAGAAATAGGAATAAAGTTAGAGAACTAAGTTCCAAGAAACTTATTTGAATCTGAATGAAATAGAGGTTTGAGCTCGAATCTAGAAGAGATTTAGAGTTCGGAAGAGGTTTCTTTGAGAAGAGAAGGTAAAAGAACAGAGAAAATGAGAGAGAAAACTATTTTGAGGAGAAATAATGAAAGTTTCGACGTTGAGGTCCCTTAAATGCCCCTCCACTCACATCATTTTAGCTATAGTGAGAGCTTCTCACTGCAGTGAAAAAACTAAATATCTTTTTCTCCTTGTTGTCTGTCATTTTCACTGCAACGAGAGTATTAGTTAAGTCCACCTTATCCACTTCTCGCTATAGCAAGACTCCCTATCTACAGCGAGAAGGCTTCAGAGAACCTGATTTCTAGATAGTCTTCCTCAATACAACGAGACATATCTCGCTACAATAAGAAATCTTGCACTAAAATTCCTATTTCTTTCTATATAAGGGCCACAAAATTGAAGATATTACATTTATTATTGACATTAACTTATTATAAATTTTAATACATAAAATTGTATTTTCTAAAATTTCCATAATAATAATAAATATTATTATATAAGAAAAAAATTCCTACCTAGACATATTACATAAGTAAAATTTAATGCATAAAAATATTTAAGGTTGTATTCATTAAAAGTAATACACTATTGCTCTATCATCTATTATTTGTCATGTATATTATATTTACAAAGTTTATTAAAAATAAAGAAAAGTTCATTTTACCTTTTTAAATTGTTTAGTAATATGTAATTTAAATTTTAACTTTTTAAAGTGTGCAATAATAATTTATACTTTAAAAGTATACAAGGAAACTCTTATATTACTTATACGTTCAATTTCTTTATATTTTGAATAAAAATTCTAAAATCTTTAATTTTTTTCCTATGCAGTGGTAGTTATTTTTTGGTCCAATAAATGAAGAAGCTAAACGTTTAAATAATAGAAAGACTTGTTTGCATACTTTTAAATGATAGAATGTCACTTTATACATTGTGAAAAGATAAGATCTAAATTGTACATAATCATATATATATATATATATATATATATATATATATATATATATAAAAGTAAAATGAACATTTTTCTAATGAAAGGTATAAAGTTTAGTATTAATAAAAAAAATTAGAAAAATAAATATAAAAATTTAAATATTACATAAGTAAAATTGTAACATATTGATTTAAATTTTTAAATAAATAAATTTTACAAAAATAAGAATAATAAAAAATTTCATTTAAATGATTTCCAATACATAGTTTCATAAAGTATTTTAAAATAAGGATGGGTTACAAGTTTATATCAAATAATTGTTACATGACTAGTTTAAATACATCAGAGTTTTAAATAATTTTTTTAAGTCCTATAACAATTTTATCCATCCTTTCATCCTTTCACTAAGCCCGAAGCTGATAGTTTTGGTTACCTGAAAAATAAATATAAAGGTGAGTACTCTATACTATCACACACGAGCACAGAGACTCACCTCACTCACTATATATTTTTCTAACATTATTCAAATCACATATCAAGCAGTTGTCAAATAATACATTTTCAACATTCCTTTTCAATTCACAAACAGGTGCGTTCACTGTACCAACAATCAATACATACATACGTGTACTCACTGCACATAGTCACGCTAACTATGATATTATGATAACAGTTTTTATGATACTCTCAACCTCAGGGATTTACTCAGTTCATACCATGAATGGTCGTCGGAGAGCTCTCGCCCCACAGATACAACATGTGCGGTATTGAGCCTCCAAGTAAAGATATTAGTCAGAGGTCGAGTCAGGAGGAGAGTGTGTGGCTTGTAGTACACCCACGCTCACTGTTGATGTCACCACTACCCTCTCTTCTTCGAGGTATTTCTACCGTCCTATCTTCCACACCCCAGTGTATCATTGAACCATTCATAATTTCTAATTATTTCAAACATCCAATATGCCATTCACACACATTTCCAATCAGTCAAATTATTCAGTATTAATCGATGACATGTTAATATACACATTCACTCACATCCTCAATTAAGGGCATGTCAACCCATGTTCAACCATTTCATATCCAACCACACAATTTCTATCATAATTTCACCATAATCAAGTCAGTTCATCATGCATCATACACAACATCAATCATATTTACATTACACACAAGGTTTCTATTACAACCCAATCACAATCAAATAATTTTTTCGTACATAATATCAACCGACGTTTAATACGTCATGTCCAACATGAAAATCCATCAAAACACACATGTTTCTACATCTTATTTCAACCACATTACAACATATAGCAAATAAATGGATTTCCAAGCAAAATGAGATAGGATATAGTCCCTCTTACCTCAAAATGAAGACATAACACGAGATAATAGCAGAAAACATTTTCCACACGATGCTTCATCCCTAAAACATGGGAAATCTCCATAAAAACTCAAGAAAATAGAGAAAGGGACGAAGGAACGAAACCCTGGCTTATAAAACTCACCTCTAAATACTCCAAACACAATTTTGACCTTTAATCTTTCTCACAAATGGCTTTGGAGGCAATTTAATAGGTGAAATAGGGTTGAAGGTCAAGAGAATCGATGAGATTTCAAAGAGAGGAATGGAAAAGAAATTTCTCAAACCCTAAACCCTTCAAATACCCATTTGGCCACGATGTTCTCGCTAAGTAAGATATCTCTCGCTGCACATTCAAACATCACACAATCAAATGCACATTCAAACATCAATTTACATATACATTTTAATAATCAAATAGTTTACAAAACTTGGGGTTTTACAAAAATTTACTACATAAAAACATTTAGGGATAGAAACATATCAGGTCAGGCCAGGCCTGTAACATAATTATTAGGCCTGAGCCTAATCTGTTACCTGTTAAAAGCTTTATTTTCAGTGACCTGTTCAGGTGCCTAACCTGGTCTGAAGCCTGTTAACAATGCTTGCTACAAAAAAATATTTTAATATTAATGAAAATATAAATATTTTATTATCAAATTAGTTTACATATTTTTTTTACTTTTCATCTATATTATTGATAATTATTAAATAATTATAATAATTTTTATATAATTTTATAAATAATTTTTAAAATATTATTTGAGCACTAATTATAAATATTTCATATTAAATAAATTTTTATTTTTTTTTTTATTTATTTTTAAAAAATTATTAAAGTATTAAAGATTTTAGTTTTTTAGGATCATATTTTATTTGTTTAAAGACATCTTATATTTAATAAATAAAGTCATAGTAAACACATAAAATTGATCAAAAAAATACCATTCACAAAATTTGTTGAATTAGCTAAAAAAGTTATTATATTTCAAAAATTAAATAAATTTAAATTCAATGTAATATATATATATATATATAATGACAATAATAATAACTATTAAATTAAAAAAAATAAAAAAATTACAAAATATTTAATTTTATTTATTTTATTAATTAATTATTTTAAATTAATAAATACACGTAAAATTAACAATGCTATAACATTAATGTAATATAAAAAAATATTACTGATATAATAAATTAAAATATATACTTATATATAAACTATAAATTGATAAATTATTTAATAATTTAATTTTTTTATTTATGAAATATTTGTAAATTATTAAATTTCAAATGTATATTAATAACTATAATTAAAGTATTAAAGATTTTAATTAATTTTTTTTATGATAATTATATTTAGTTTATGTAAAGACATCTTATTTTCAATAAATAAAATCATAGTAAATAAATAAAATTGATAACAAAAACTAACACTCACATGTTAAAAAAATTATTATATTTTAAAAATAAATAAATAGTCATTGTAAAAATTATAGATAAAAAATATTTATTATATAAAGTTTAAAAATGTAAAAAAATAACATATGAGAATAGTAAGAATTAATAAAATTTATATTAAAATTAAAATAACTTATATCTCTAAACTTTTATCTTAATCAAAAAATATATAATAAAACTTAATATATATATATATATATATATATATAATGACAATAATAATAATTATTACATTAAAAAATAATTATAAAATATGTAATTTTATTTATTTTATTAATTTTTATTTTAAATTAACAAGTATACTTAAAATTAACTACACTACACTATAACATTAATATAATATAGAAAATATTACTAATACAATACATTAATATATATATATATACTATAAATTGATAAATTAATTAATAATTTATTTTTATTTATACTTTTTTTTATAATATTTATTAATTATTGAATTTTGAATGTATATTAATAATTATATTTTTAAAGAAAAATCTATTTACATTTATGCCAAATTCGTGAAAAATAATTATTTAAAATTTGATATATTTATATTTAGGTGTGTTGCTGTGTATCTGATATGTAAAAATTTTTTATAGGTACTTTACTCAAAAAATTTATACTAATAAAAATAAAATACATATTAAGTTACAAAAAGTATATATCGTTGTATATAATTTATTTAAATTTATATTATTTATTATATGGTCCTATTATATATATATATATATATGAAATTTTTTATTTTATTTTTCTATCATTTTTTTATAAAATTTTAGTTTCAAATAAAATATAATTCATATTTAAAGAATTTTTATTTATTATAAAGAAAAATAATTAAACATAATATATTAATATAATAATTAAATAATAATAATAATAAAATTAAGAATATAAAAAATATATTAAAATAATATTTTTATTTCATTTTCTAATTTTATTTTGTTCAGTTTTGATTGCGTCTTATTTCTGTTCAAAGATTTAACCACTCTTTAACTTATTTAAATGTAACAAATATAATAATTTATTATTAAATAAATTTATTATGTAAAAAGTATAATCGTGTATAAATATTTTTAATTTTTAATAGAATATAATTTTTATTTATTATAATTATAAATAAAAGGAATTATAACAAAGTGTAAGCTTTATTTGTTTATTAAAAAAGTTAGGTCAAACTAAGCTTAAACCAGGCCAGACTGCAGGCCCTGTCAAGCTGCCTGACCTATTTCCATCCTTATCTATAACTCTTTACAGTTAATAAATTTATTAAATGTAAAATTTGCAGCATAAAAACATTCAATGTTATATTTATTAAGCTCATTATATAATTAATTTAAAAATATTATTAAGAATTATATTAATTAAAGATAATATATTTTATCAATTCATTAAATGTGATAAATGTTTGTTGACTTTTATATTAATAAAATATTTGAAAAATAATTGCACAAAATTTAATATTTTATATAATTAAAATTCAATGAAAAAGAAATAAGATTTAAGTATCTATTCATTAAAAGTTATAAATAGTCACTTTTAAAAATATTAGTAAAATCTATATTCATCAACTATAAACATATTACTATGTTTATAAAAATAGATAAAATTAATTTTTTGTCCCTTAACTTTAGGGTAGGTTTCGTTTTTGTCTTCTAATATTTTTTATTTTAATTCTCAAAGTTTTTTTTTACATTGATTTTTTTTTAGTTTTATTACATAATCTAATAAAGATATTATATATAACATTGAGATGGTCTTAATATTGTTAACTAGTCCGATATAGACTTTTAAATTGAAAAGTCATCATTACATTTGGAAAGATTGTTCTACTTCAGCTATGAATGAAAATAGGCCAGATCATTTGATAAGGGCTTACGGCCTAACCATTTTAAAGCCTAGTTTGACCTAGCCTAATTAATTAATAAGTTTAATTTATACTTTTTAAAAAGCCTAATTAATAAAATAGGTCAGGTTTGAGCTTGAAAAAAGCCTACTAGGCCTATTTAAAATTTATAATAATATATTAAATAATTTTATATAGAAATTATAATATAATAATATATTAAATAAATTAAATTTTAAAACAAGAAAATCTTAAATTAAAAATTTTAATCCTTTTCGTTATGATTGAAAAAGGTCTCTACTATATACTTTCTAAAAGAAAGAGCCTACTTGCTGGAGTCTTTTGCATATTTTATACACATAACACTGATTTACACTGTACTGTTTCAATCATGTCTATGTTGTTTGAAAGTGATAAATAGGAATATATAATTTTATTATACATATTTAAGGTGTTGAATAATTTTTTTAATAGTTTATTTAGATATAAGCCTTATGAATTTTAAAAAAACATATCTATTTAGATAGTTTAATATCCTATTTACAAGGAAGCTTAATGACTTATTAAATATCTCAATACGAAGTAGGCCGTTAAAAAAAGCTAATAAGCCAAATCAGGCTTTTAAAAAGGATAGGCTAGATTTAATAAAAAGCCTATGACAGGTAATAGGCTAGACTCAAGCTTCAAAATTATTAAATAGGCCAGGCCTCTTTATGCAAAGCCTAGCCTATTTCTATCCTTAACTTCAACACCCCTCTCTCAGTCTTTGATGACAATTCTCGCCTAAATCTAGTTACCTCAACTTGGGAAAAGGTTACATAAAGCGCTCCTCCATGAGAAAATGGTGGAGGTCGCAACAATTCGTGGCAGTTATGGATGATACGAAACTAGTGGAGGGGCTCGAAAAAGTGAGCTGGCAATGTCGGTAGAAATGCTCCATGTAACAACTTAAATTTAATTCCAATTAAATAATAATTTCATAAATCGAATAACTAAATTTTTCATAAAAGACTTTGAAATAAGTGAAGGGTTACAAATTAATATCAAATAACTGCTACAGAACTAGTTCAATTACAACATTTTCAAAATAAATTCTATGTCCTATAGCAGTCTATCCGTCCCTTCACTGAGTCCGTTGCTGATCGTCTTGATTACCTAAAAAATAAATGTAAGGGTGAATACTCTACACTACCCAAAAGCACATAGTCAGCATAAAGTCTCGCCTCTAGCACATTACCAATATATTAAGCAAATACAATCACAGGCAACATTTCACAATCACAGGCAACATTTTATAATCATAGGCAACATTTTACATTCACAAGCACAACACACAAACTCGTGCATACGCACAACAGCCATACTCACTATAGCACTGTGATCACAGATTTATACCATGAATGGTCGTCAGTTACCCCTACCTCAAAGATTTAACCTTCAATTAAACTCTCGAATGGCTTTAGAGGCAATTAATCGGTGGAATAGGGTTTTGGGAAATGAGAGGATCGAAGAGAGAGGGAGAAATAACTCTCCCCGAACCCTAACCCCCTTTAAATCTTTTTTTGGTCGCGAAACTCTCGCTACAGCAAGATATTCTCGCTGCAGCGACACGCCCTCACACTGCAGCAAAAATATTAGACGAAAATTGCACCCTATTTTCTGCAGAATCTCACTACAACGAGACCTTCTTGCTACAGAGAGACTGCATCCAGAAATGCACCCCAAACTGTCGCTTTGTCACTACAGTGAGACGTCTCTCGCTACAGCGAGAAGGCGACAGTTCTGGTCCTTCCTCCCATGACGCTGCAGCGAGAACAGCCCAAAATTACTCCCTGCACTTAGGCACTTAACCCATCTCAGCCCTATCCAACCATGCATACACATAAATACATACATCTGTGTATTTAATATACATAGACATTATTATCAAATAAATCAACACACATATGAATATATAATAATAATAATAATAATTAATATTACTAAAATTCAAGGCGTTACACTCCACATTTTAGTTTTTGTACTTGGTCCTAAAATTATTTTCTCTATCTCCATTAAATTTAAACTAATGTGTGTTGATGTTAACTAATAAAACAATATTTTTATGTTATGCAACTTAGGGCCAGTTGCAGTAGTGCTCAGAGAGAATCTTTAATTGATAGTATGCTATGAGATCCAACAATTGAAGATTTAATAATCTAAAAATTATTTTTTCAAGGAGTAAAAATGTCTAGAGTTTGGACTTTTGAGATTATGTTCTTAAAATTTATACACATTTATTAGATAATTTTTCTTAATTTTCAAAAGCTTCATGTTTGCAACTTGGCTTTTCTCTAACAACAATCAAATAAAGCATCTGTCTTAACTCTAAACAAGAAATAGCAAGGAATAATTTAGGCTATAAGTCTCAATAAATGGATGATATTATAAATCTCTTACATAGTAATAGTCAAAGTCCTACAATATTGGAAAATAACATATTATAAAAAGATTTGAGGTTAAAAGGTGTAGATTAATAGAGTTCTAGGAAGATATGAGACGAGAAACTCAAAGACATGGCCTTAATTTACCAATCTTGGTTATTAAGCCCTTTATTGATTTTATGTTTACTATGTGTTTTGTGATTGATTGTTAAACGAGGAAACAAGTCTTAAAGATTTGTTAGTCATACAAAATCCTTAACCAATATTTTACTTTAAGTATATCATGTTTTTTGTCTCAAATTATAGAGGAAGCAAGGTAATTATTGCAAAAAAAAATAAAAATTCATAAACAATGTCAAATAACTCATCATTTACCAAAACACATGAAATTTAAAATTCAAAATTAAATCAAGATTTAAGTCATATGATCATATCTCTTCAATTTTAGTGTTAGCAAAAGAAATCATGATCATCTAATTAAAGGAGGAAGGTGGGAAGGACTAGGGATGATGTTGCTAGGGCTTAAGGGTTCACACTCAAACTCCATCATTTCTTAATAATTTTTAAGTAAAAAAGTCCATGTAAAACTAGTTAATGATGCTAATGAAGTCATCTCAACGTTACATAAGATGTCTCTATTATGTTATGTAACAGAGCTAACGAAAATGATTAACATGAAAAAAAAATAAAACATCAAAGACTAAAAAATAAAGAAAAAGTTAAAGGACCAAAACGAAACCTACTGTGAACACTTTTTTTTTTTTCAGATCACTGATTTTATTAAATAACAAACAAAAAAATGTAATTAAAAAGACATGTAATCAATAAAAATCATAAATATATTCTACAAATAATAATCATTGTTTCTATTTTTAATTTTAGTTAATTTAGAGATATATAGAATAAAATCAAAATAATCAAGATATAAAAATATACTTAATTTCCATTCATTATAACTAATCCTATTATAAATAGTGACTAACCTACACACAAAAAATACGAAAAGAGACAAAGATATTGCAAGAAAAAAATACAAATTTTAATTACTTTCCTATTTTGTCTATCCTTCATTGTAAATAGAAATTATTACACCACTGTTTCTTTGCTTTCTCTTTTATTATTTTATTCTTTTTATCTCTTTTTTTAGTGTTTTTTTTTTTGTATGGTTCTCTCTTCCTTTTCTTTTTTATTTTTATTCCTTCTTTTTTTTCGTCTTCGCATTTCTTCTTCCTCAAACATCATCCCATTACGCAAAAAAAATATAAAAAAATTAAAATAAAAAAGACCCTTTTTCAATTAAACATTTAATTATTATTTTTCTAAAATAAAATATAAAGGCTAGTTTTTATTAAATTTGTTAAAAATAAAAAATGTTTTTATCCCAAAATAAAATATAAAAATATATTTTAAGTTATTAACCCTTTTTGTTAGCTTTCAAATAAAAATTAAAAATTTTCTTTTTACAAAATTGTTTTCTTTTACAAAATAAAATATGATTTGAGGTCAAAGATCCTTTTGAGATCTCAAATCTTGTTTCTATCTATGACAATAACTTATACTTGAGGCCTATTTTCAAAAATGATATAATAATAAAATAAAAAATAAAATTAGGAAAACAAAAAATAAATATCTAGGGTCAATATTTAAAATTAATCGCACTATTTAATCTTGAAGTACCGTTCATTTGAACGGACGAATAGGAGTGCCAACACCTTTTCTATTCGTAAGCAACTCTCAAATTTGGGACTCTTAAAGGTTTTTTTTTTAAATATTTTACCTTTATGAAAATAAATAAAATTTTAGTGACAGCTTCACAATTTTTCAAATTAAAACCCAATTTTCAAAGCTGTTATTTTCTCACCTACTAAGCAACAGATGATGATTTCACTTGGAACTATTTAAGAGTTAAGCCTCTTTATGATATATAGTGCAATTTATTATGACTCGATTATTTGTTTGTTTCTTTTTTTTTTCTTTTTCTTTTTGTGCTTGTTGACTTTGTTTAGTTTAATCATTTGTCAATATTTTGATAACCCTAGCATAGATGTTTATTTTGACTGTTTGTAACCATATGATAATGACTTTTAAATTTCAAAATATTTGTTCACCATAGGATAGAGGACTATATTTGGAAATGTATTTGTCTTGCAGGTTAGATTTTAGGTTTAGGGTATAAAAGGTTTGTATGTCCCTATCACACAATATACTTTTCATTTATTATTTGTATGAGAGCAGCTCTACACTCGAGCCTGAGTTGTTACCGAAGTTAGAAGGGCTATTAGTTGTGCAGGCTAGGATATACTTCTTGTCAGCCCCGTGAAAAATTCCAGATAGAGTGTGACTCTTCTAAAAACATCCCATGGCTGGTAAATATTTACTGTCATGCTAAACGATTGAAGTTGGGTCGTGAGCTTTAGTGGCCTTTCTAGGGGTATAAACTTTCTTAAGTGAGATGAACATGCTAGAATTTAACCTAAATCCTTAAGGTAGAACCCCATAAGCACCTCTGTTAGGACACGGGTGATATAACATATTTTAAGTTTATATTTATAGTTTTATTTTGATTAATTAACACTTTTCATATGCTTTATTTTTATTTTTATTTTTTTTACCATTTTTTACTTATTTGAATAAATTGGGTCTATTACAAACAAATGCTTTAATTTTGTATTTTCAATTATTCTAACCTCTGATTACTATTTTAGTCATAACTTTTTCTAGAGATATCGTTTTTAGTTAATTCTACTTGTATTAGATTCTACACATCCATGGCTTCAAAATGCATATGTGGATCGCTTAATTTGGAGTTATTTTTTATGATTTTTTTATGTTAAGGCAGATTTGCTGAACATTTTTGCATAATTGCATTTGGGCCCTTGTTATTTAATAATATTATTTGGGCTTTTCGATATTATTGAGACTCGAATTTTGGCCACTTAATTTCTCCTAATTAGAATCTATAAGTAGACCAATAAGATTCTGAATTAGGGTATGATGTGATTAGACATTTTGAGATTTTGAAAATAATTATATTTATTTTAACAAACTAACCAACCCTACATTTTCAATTTGTTACTCTAACCTTATAAGAATCCTTATTTCTACTTTCTCTCAAACTCTCTCATTCTTTTCTAATTCTTACGTGGGTTAAGAGTTTCAATAGAAGGCTAAATCTCTCATTCAATCTGCAGAATTCAAATGTCGTAATTCTGACTTGAGTTTTGCGCTAAATTACTCTGAGTTTGTTCTTTTTTCTCTTTAATCTCAGAATTGTGTATTGTTATCTTAATTGACTTTTCTATTGTTAGAATTCAAATTAGAACTCGATTGATACTCTGATTTGATAATTAATACAGATTAGGTTAAATTATTTGATTTAATTCATAACTTTATTCAATTATGATATTCAATTGAATTAATAATTGAATTGAGTGATTGTTCAAACATGAATTTAAATCCTTAGATATTGTAATAACCAGAGTTACACATAATTGATATTCTGTGAATTGATTTTTCTTAATTCATTTTTACTTACTTTAATTTTGTCTGTAATTGAATTTGATTAATTTGCAATTTTTAGAACCTCAAAAACCTTATTTGCAATTTTTAAAAGAAAACCTAAAATTGAATTTGATTGAAAATGTGTCTATGTGAATCAACCTAGGTTTGACTCTATATTACAAAATCTTTAGAAAACTTAGTTGTTTTGATATCGAATCGGCATCGTCTATCAACAGGGATGTACTCTTTTCTTTACTTATCCTTTAGTATGCATAATAAATGCTTGGAACGTTAATTAATTTTAAAAAAATATATCAATAAATCATTTCCTTAATGGATCATTAGTCTTTAAGTAATCATTCAATTAAAAAAAAATTGCTTTAAAAACCTATGACCTACTAGGTTCATTTCATAAAAAATAGAATTTTGTGAATTATTAAGCCTTTTAATGAAGCTTTGCCAAGGTAAAAGGCCAATAATTCATGAAATTCAGTTTCCTTTTCTTTATTCATATATCTAACAATGATTTCTCTTTAAAGTGCAAGTTGGTCTCGAATAAGGTCTCAACAAATGAACAATAAAACTATGCTCTTATTCCAAAAAATTATTTTGTTTTCCTTTGTAGAAATAAAACCAAAAGTCACGCTGATCCCAAACTATTCCTATAATACATGTAAGAAGGTCAGGCTCGTGGAAGATCAACGAGGGACTCAGAAATGATGGGACATAACTCATGAAACAATTATGGAATGGAGATGGTGCATCCCTGTTCCCTAAATGTTGAGCTAAACAATTGGAAAGTTGTTGAGTTACTTATCATTTTTTCTTCAAAGTAATTATTTGTGCAAATCTTATTGCTCTGCCCAAGACTTTAGGATTATTTTAATAAGGACAACATTTTAGATATCAATAGAATGCATCTAATTTGTTCTTTCTATTTTTTCTCTCTTTCTTTGCTCTTACCTTGCCTTCTTTTTCTCACTTCAATATATATATATATATATATATATATATATATATATATAATTGCTTCCTAAATTGGATAAATTGGTTAAATGGAATAACCATATGTTCTCTCATTCCTTTAATAAAATTAGGTCTGGAAGTAATTCTCTTAAGGAAGATAGCACTAATTGCACATATTATGAGTTTGATAAACTCGTGAGTTTGGCTAATGAAGATGAGAATGATGGAACAAGAAGTTAGGGAAATTATCCCACATCAAGGGGAGGTAGAGATCATCTATTTTGGTATAGAAAATGATTAAAAAAAAGAAGTCAAGGTTAGCACCATGGCCTTTCTTTATATGGGGAATGGATGTCATTCACCATGACTTTTCTTTATATGGGGAATAGATGTCATTGGACCCATTGAACCCAAAACCTTAAATGATCATCACTTCATTCATCTTGTGATTGACAATTTTATGAAATGGGTTGAAGCAACTTCATATGCCAATGTTATTAAGAATGTTGTGGTCAGATTCCTAAAGAAAGATTTGATCTGTCGTTACGACTGCCAAGCAAGATTATCACTGATAATGGGATAAATTTAAGACTAACTTAACATTTTTCAAATTTTAGAACTAAAATGAATGACTATTTGGGAGACCAAAATAAGGGTATTGGATTCTCACTTTTACTCGTAACAACTATAACGTGTGAGTGAAATTCAAAATTGTGGTGGTTCGCAATGAGTTGATGCTAAAATCATGCTTGAGAAGGTTATTCATTTTTAATTTATAGTTACTGAGGAACAAGAAGCATGGAGGAGGAGCAGAGTTTGAGTCGAGTTGGTTTGCTTGGCAAAAATAGTGCAAAATTTCATAGAGGAGCAACCATCCTCTTCCAAATTCCAAATGTAGTCACAATTGCTGCAATTATTGAATTATTGATATTGATTGAGTTTGAGAGACTTTCATCGACTATATCAATCCATCAAATTAGACCCCGACAACAACCAAAGTTAATTAATTTTAATCGCATAATATTTAAAGTAAAACAAATATTATTATTCAATTGTCCATTTATGATAAACTTTGAGATTCTCAGACCAAGAAGCTTCTAGTGTTAACCATGGGGCTGCTACAAACTAGCAAAATCAAGGCTTCTTGAAACTAGCAATAATCTTGCCAAGGATGCTACAAATCAAAGGTCTCATTTTCTGTTCTTTACTCATTTTAACTAATACCATAAGCTTATTTAATGAAACCACATTGAGAATGACGAGCTCATAACAATGATCTAAGTATAACAATTGGTAAGAAATTTGGTGTAGAAGATGATGAACAAGAATTTGAAATATTGGTTTCAAGGTACGAAATTAATTGCTATTTTTAGGGAGATATTTGCTCCCACACAAAGTTGTTATGGGTTGATGACGATACTCTCCTAAGATACAATGAAACCTTTAAATTTCTTGTTTAGCAATAACAAGAAATTTTCTCTCTTGAACTTGAAATTTAAGAACACCTAAACTCACATGTTACACACAGTAAAAGTCCGTTACGTGCTCAATAATGGAGATTATTTATAATCGAGGATTTAGTTGCAAGTGAACAATTACATATTTTTACTTGAAAGTCATGTCTTTAAAACCAAGAGATACCATGTGGAATTTGAAAGTCATATCCTTTCGTCATCTAATGTCATTAAAGGCATTGTACGTGAACCAACACACTTGTTCATAGTTAATGACCGTTTCAGCTTTCTTAATTATTTAAATCATCTACATTTAAACTTATAAATATATTTCAATCCCCCACTACTTTACAAGTTTAAAATCAATTTATGCATAAAGAATATATCACAAGGATTAAATATTCCTTTAGTGTAAACTTTAAAGGTTCTAACAGAGTAATAAGTGTCTAATTGTTTAAACTTTTGTTCTCTATGTTAGCACCAAAAATTTTACACACATAAATTGTATTTTTTATCAAGTTCAAGAATTTGTTAATTTTAAGCACTTTTATAGCCACGTGCTTATCCTGGTTTCATGAATATTTACGAGAATAAAACCTCTAAAATTCTTGAACGAAGAGGCATCACTTCTATATTCATGTAGGTAGAATCATTTGATAAATAATATTATCAATCCATTAAGAGTTTTAACTCACCTTCATATATATATATATATATATATATATGGCACTAAATCCTATATCTTAGTGCTCCAATTGTTAAATAACTTGTTGTTACCTATTAAGCCTTGAAACTAGTTTCTACTAGAATAAGGTTAGGTTCCCATCATTTAACAATTATAGGTTTTAATTCCATTTTAGTAGTAATCTCTTTGACCCTATCCCTTGACAAAACTTTAGTTAATAGGTCAGCTAAATTCTGTTGGAATTTTACATATGTGATGGTAATTATACCATCTTTTATTAATTGCCTCACATACTCATGTCTCAAGTTTATATGTCTAGACTTTCCATTATAAACTTTGTTATGTACTTTAGACATGGTTGATTCACTATCACAGAAGATCAAAATGGCATTCATTTGTTGTGGCCACAACTTTATTTCATATAATAAATTCTTAAGACATTCTACTTTTTTACTAGTGGCTTATAAAGCTATAAACTCAATCTCTATAATAGAATATGAAATACATGTTTGTTTCTTTGAGGCTTAACTTATTGCTCCACCACCTATGATGAAAATTCATGTTGAAGTGAACTTATTATCATGTAGATTTGTAATCCAACTAGCGTCAGAATAACCTTCCAACAAAACATGATAATTGTTGTAATATAATCCCAAGTTTATAGTTTTCTTGAGATAACCAAGAATTCTTATTATAGTTTTCGATTGTTGATTACTTGGTTTTCCTGTAAATCTTGATAGTTTGCATACAGCAAAAGCTATATCTGGTCTAGTGCAATGCATTGCATACATTAAACTTCCTATATGCCTTAGAGTTTAGAGCATATCCTATTAAGATGCCTTTTATGGCTCTTAGCCCCAATTTAGTTATCTTTTATCAGGAACATGATAAAAGGCTAAACATCCTCACACTTTTAAATAATTTAAGTTTAGTTTTCTTCTTTTCCATATTTCATATAGAGAAACCTTTCTATTTCTTAATGGTATCCTGTTATGAATATGACATGTCGTCAATAGTGCCTCACCCCATAGATTATGAGGTACCTTAACATTTAATAGCATTGAATTAACCATGTTCATTAAGGTACAATTCTTTCTTATATCTGAAACATGAAGTACATTTACTAAGTTTAATTTTTTTCTCGATGTAAAGTTCAATTCTACCGTTCCTTGATATAATACCCTTTCTTATAGCAATGGTAGCATTCTCTTTGTCTCTTTTTATCTTGCTTGACATCCACAAAGGATTTCTTTCTTTTGCCTTTATTTGCATTTACTTCTCCAACATGGTTCACTTTAGGACTTTGAGAAAGATACACACCATTCATATTTTCGAGTTTCCTCTTTTATACATTAATGCCTGAGTAATCTTTCAAAAGAGAAATCTTCTCCAAGATGTAAGAGTTTCTTCCTATAATTTTTCAAAATGAAAGCAATTTTCAAATAATTGCTCAAACTTGAAATGATTCAGAAACTATTACTTGTAGATTACAAAGTCTACTTGCAAGAATTTGTAGCTCATGAACTTGATCTATGATAGGCATATTATCAACCATACTAAATTCAAAGTACTTTAACATGATAAATGTATCTGTACTTTGTCGTTCATTATTGTATTTTTCTTATAATGACTTCCAAATCTCTAATGGTGATTGAATTGACACATAGAGATCATAAAGTCTATTTGACAAGGTATTGAAAATGTGTCCTCAGCATGCAAAAGTGTCCTCATCATGCTTTTTCTTCAATTGGATAATCCTTTCCTTCTCTTCATCGGTTGCATTTTCAACAACATTAGAAATTTCTGTGGTATTTGGATGTAAGTAAGATTTAATACTGAAAAAAGAAACATCATTTTGTCCTTCCATTGGTTGAAATTTGTCTTATTGAATCAATCTAATTTAACAAACTCTTGATTCATGACCTTAAAAGTAGTATTTTGATTTTGAGTCATCATCGATATAATCTCTCTCCAAAATTATTAAGAAATTTGGTGTAGAAGAAGATGAATAAGAATTTGAAATATTAGTTTCAAGGCACAAAATCAATCACTATCTTTAGAGAGATATTTAGTTCCACACAAAGTTGCTATGGGTTAATGACCTTACTCCTCAAGAAACAATCAAACCTTTAAATTTCTTGTTTTCTTGTCTAACAATAACAAGAAATTTTCTCTCTGGAATTATTTATAGTTGAGAATTTAGACACAAGTAAATAATTACATCTTTTCACTTGAAAGTCATGTCTTTAAAATCAAGAGATACTATACAAAATTTGAAAGTCATGTCCTTTCAACATCTGATGCCATCAAAGGCATTGTATGCAAACCAATACACTTATTTATGGTAAATGACCGTTTCACCTTTCTTAATTATTTAAATAATATATATTTAAACTTGTAAATATATTTCAACAGCCATAATGGAGGACCCAAACCAAAGAATACTATATTATTCTTATACAAAAAATAAAAGCATGAACATCAAACAAGAAAATTTTCATACACAAAAAAGAGGAATCAGAAGCCAATTGATTATCTAATGCATAAGGCAAGAAAATTAAAAAAATTATAAAAAACTTTACAGGGATAAACAAGATAGCCTCTCAGTGTCCTTGGGATGAGTGCCTTTATGAAAGAGAGAAAATTGAAAATTATTTTTGATTGAATCAATCCGTTAGAGTGTGATTGTTGTGTGTGTGAATGAGTGAATAGATAAAAAGTTAAAAAAATAAAAAGAGAGTAAGAGAGCATAAAAAAATTAATTTTATTAATATTTTTCTATAAAAATATTAATTATCTTAGTTGTATTTTTTTATATTAAAAATCACTATTTTGTATTGATTGTTTACAAAAAGTTATTCTTTATCTTTGTTAATGTGATGTGTTAAAAATTAAAATTTACTAAGATTATTGAAATGTTAACCTTTAATTATCCATAAAAAGATGTATTCATTATATTAAGATTTATAATTAGAGAAATTTTAAAATAATATAAAAAGAATAAGAATTATAAAAAATAAATCTTAATGCAAAAAAAGTTATAGTGTAATAAAGATAAGAATATATTTTTTATTATTTTTGTTTAAAAATAAAGACACGTGATATATTTTTAAAAATTTATAATTTTTCATCAAATTTAAAAATAAAATTAACATTTTTTTAAAAAATGTTACCAAATTCATAATTAATGAGGTAAGGATAAATTTTTTCAAATTAAAATAAAATTTTCAATCAATAAATTAATAATTAAGTATAAATTATAAAAAAATTAATTATTCATCAGGGTTTTAAAATAATAATAAAAATAAAATTGTTAGTGTAAATTTTTTTTTCCTCACAAAAGAAAAAGTATAAAATAAAAAATATAGAAGCTGTGTTTCTTTGGTTCCAAATGATTGGTGAGCGTAAGGTTCTCCACTTCTCGTCGAAGTAGAAGATGCGCACCACTTTGGAGTTGGAGAAGAAACCGGGATGTGCAACCAAACCGTTAGTTTAACGACGGAACAAAGAGAACCATCATCGTCACCAACACAATTTCACACCTCCCCAACAACTCCACCATTGATTCATTGATTAGAAGAGTTTCTTCTTCTGAGAGTGTGTGCACACACACACAATATGGGCACTGATAACCAAGGGTACTCTCTGCTGAAGGATTTGAGATTAGAAATTGAAGTAAAGGATGGAACTTTCTCTCTCTACTTTTGGGTTTATTTGATGAGTTCAGCTACATTTCCTGCTACCATTATCCAACAGGTAAAAAAATATTGCCTTTTCTTCTTTTAGTTTTTTTTTCTTCTTCTGCTGAACCCGTCTTTTTTTTTTTTTGCAAGAATGTAAAGTTTCGATCTTTCAGCATTTCGTTAGTTTTTTTTTTTTCGTTTTGTCTGTGTTTATTTCAGATTTTATAGAATGGCGGTTTCCTTTCATTGTGAATTTATGTAATTATGGTTTTATGGCACTTGGTTTTTATGTTTTGGTCATGTAATTTTGATAATCTCGAACAAATATTTATGCTATCTGTTCTGTATGAATCAGGCATAAGAAACATGCAAATTCTGGAATTGTTTATACGTTTCTCTGCCACTGCAGAGCTCCATGATTCCTTGTGGTTGTTATGGGTCAAGTTAGTGTTAGGCCTTAACGGGTTCTCAAGATATTGTATTTTTGAGTCTCGGGCGTTAACCACTTTCAGTTGCTAACTTTCTGTAGGGTACCTAAACCTTAACCTTTTTAGTTGTTTGAAGGTTGGAGCTTTAATGGGATTAATCCAGTAGATGCAAAATATTTTGTTGGGTTACCAATAGTGGTGGTGTTTCTCAGTGTCTTATTTGCATATTCATGTATTATGTAGATGAGTTAGGAATGTTTTCTTTTCTCTTTTGTATTTCCTTGTTTTATTGTCCTTCTATGCTATCTTTCTTTTTTCTCCGATGTTTTAGCTTGTAGAATGATTGATCTCCAATTTGTGGTATTGTGCTCAATGACCTACTTCAAACTCTAATCCTAATCAGTTTCTTAGATTTTAGAATGGACCTTTTCAATTAGTTATGGCTATGTATGATCCTCACATCATGTGATGCCCTTGGGTACATAATTTAATTAAGCACTAACTCACTTAGTTCTTATTACATTGGGGCTTATGCCATAAATTTAACCATGGAACTTATTGAAATAAGCTAAAAAGTGCAAATTGTCATGAGTTATTCTAAGAAACTTAATCAAATAAGTTTAAAAGAGTTATAGGAGTCGTAAACTTCTCAAAAGTCCTTCTATATGCCCCCTAAACCTAAGACTTTCCCAATCCACACCATTTGATGCAATCTTTCTGGTGCAAGCTCAAAGGTTTATGATATTTGACTATGCCACTTTGACATTTTGGCTTACGTACAGAAACCAGATGAGAAAATTGTTTTGTTTTATACTTGCTGTTGTCTTCAATTTACTTTCTGTAGTAATTCTTTTACATTGCATTTCATCATTTCAATACCTTATGGGTATTATACTTTATATTTTATTTAATCATTGAATGTACAGATAGATAAATTAATTGGGCATGCAGGTTTATTCTGATATCTCCGAAAGTGCTCCTTTTCTGGTTATTAATGATAATAAGAGAATCAATATGCTACCAGTTCTTCTCTTACATGAAGAAGCTCCTGATACTGGCAATATAAATTCCTGGGCTGACATTTCACATGCAACTGTTGATTTTGAGTTTCCTTTGGAAAAATGGGTTCATGTAGGCTGTGAGGTATGCTATATAATTACTTGAGGATTACCTATTTTCAATTCTTTTATATTTTTTGTTTGTCACTTTTTCTTAGCTACGATATCATATTGCTTACTATTTATTATATAATGCATTGACGTTAATGCATGTTTAATTTTCTGCATGACATTGATTTTTCATATTTGCTTTCTGAAATTTATGAACATGAGTAAATAATAGAATGGAAACAGAAAGAAATTGCCTTATGGTCTAACAAGTTTGTGCCTTTCCCTGAAAGAGCTTTGTAACAAAAATGGAAACTTTCCTTCCTGCTACTTGTAGACTCTACTCTAGCCCTTTCTGATATTCTTTTTAAATTTATTTAATTGGAATATGAGATGGCTATCTTTTGTGTCAGGTTTGTCCAGATTATATCCAGCTTAAGATTAACGGAAAGATTGTAGGAGAAAAGTCTCTGTCTTCCTTATTAAATAAGGAAGATGGTTCAAGTGATTTGAAGAAATTAACTTTGGCAAATGTTGGTGGAGATGGAAACTGTGTGCAGGGTTATGTGCACAAATTTGAAATATTGCCTATTGTTTCTTCTGTTAAGGAATTCCATTTAAAGGTGATTGCTTGATTGTTATTTTTGTTCCTGAAATTCCATGTTATTGTCTCATTTGTTTGTACTTTGTCTTAGTCTATCAGAATCTGTGCAAGACTTTATTAGTTCCTTTCTTGACGACTCTGTATTACCTGATGGCCAGGACCCTCCTCTGAAGTTATCAATTGATGAATCGTCTGCCTCTGATATTGAAGAAGAAAGTGATGGTGTTTGGAGCATTGTTGGTGGCAAGGTAAGAAAGATGTCTTATACAAGAATACCCTGTAAATCTTATTGCATTCATTTTTATTGTCATGAATCATGAAGAGAGAGCTCCCAGAGCAAGCCTTGCATTTTCTGTTGAAGTGTTAAGACAAAAGTTCAAATATGACAAACTAAATAGAAAATGGAGAGAAATGACTATTATGTCTTTAGTACTTGCATGAACATATTATTCTACTTCTGAAAAATGCAACTATTAATGTTTACTCTTTTTTTTAATGTCAACTTTTCCTTTGCATAACTTGGCACAGGCATCATGTCGTAGGAACTTCTCTTTGGATGTTGTTCTTTCAGATGCCTTTGGACAGCCCATAGATAAGGAGAATGAGGTTTATAAACATGACTTTTAGAATTCATAGGTTAATACTCCCTACTTGGAAAGGTGTAATGATTTGTAG
Organism: Abrus pulchellus subsp. cantoniensis; assembly: GCA_024086825.1. Taxonomy (NCBI): domain Eukaryota; kingdom Viridiplantae; phylum Streptophyta; class Magnoliopsida; order Fabales; family Fabaceae; genus Abrus; species Abrus pulchellus. The sequence goes on from CM044054.1 coordinate 10,114,420, forward strand.
TATTCACATTACCCCTTGCTGATGGTAGCAGGTTTTTGCATCACTTCTGTATGCTGACACGGGGGCACCAGTGGAAAATACAACTGATGAGGAAGCACCCCTTTTAGCTAGCTATGATGGAATTGAATTTTCTTCTTGTGAAAGACCAAGTAAACTTTTGTTGGGACGTGCTTCGTTTAAGCTCAAAATATCTCAGGTAAAGACACCCTGTATGAATGTTGGCTTATGCTATCTTCTCTAGAGAATTCTTTCCTGTATGCTTTGGCCTATGTTGCAATGGAGTGATGGACAACCATTCATGCTTATACCCTTTACCGTAATTTCAAATGCTGTCTTTATTTTTCCTAGTGTTTGACAGACATAGGTGCCAGGCTCATGCAGAAAGCATGAAAAACATCCTATAAAGTGCAATGCTGAAGCAAAACCATACATGAAACAGTGTTATCAAATAGCATCCATTCTATAAGACATGTGGAGCATGGTATGGTGACTTATGGTGGCCACAATGTGTGGTGCCATGCTGGAAAAGAATGAATTTAGTTTTTTTTTTTTTTCCTTTTTAGGTTAAAGAGACTTAAAATGTCCCACGCCCAACCCCTTATGACTTTTTTCTTGGAGCTCACTCTCACATGATTCTTATTTTGAACAGTAACTGTTAGGTATCAAGTAAAACTAAAGTGGAAATCTGAAAGTATGGTGTATTATATGTGTATACAGGTCTGAAATGAAGATAAGATTTTGTAGTATAGAAATGTTTTCAATATAGAGACTCCAGGAAAAAAGACAAATACAAGTCCTTAGGCACTTCAAGAAACTCTGCCAGCCCCCAGTTCTACTAGTTCCAGCCTAAAATCCTCCCCTGTTACCACTCTGCTCTTTTATCCCTCTACTCTGTGGCATTTATTTGCCACCCTCACCCCCATCTTGCATGCTACCCCTAAACTAGTGGTTACCTCTTTCTCTCCTTGCTATGATCACTGATCAGGTGCCATGTACTTTTTAGCTTCCTAACATACACTTTAGTAATAACAAGGTCCCTTTAGGCTCCTATCAGTAACATGCTGATTATAGTCTTCCATTCTTGGAAACAGCTGATTTTACAATTAATAAGAATTCCTCGTTCCTTTAAGTCATGTAACCCTCAACTTCCCTTTTCTCTCACTTTGATAAGAACCTTGGGAGAACCACACCACAAAGGTTCGATCTTCCATTCTTGGTAACATGCTAGGTAATTGCAGTAAAGAGCCTACTTAAGATGTCTAACAGGATCCAGACTGAGACAATAGCCAGGCCAACATGGTTTAGCTTGGGTATAGTATTGCTACTAGAATGATGCCCTTTAAGGCTCTATATGGTAGAGACCCTCCTATCCTCCTTAAGGGGACCCCTATACCCTCTAAAGTTGAGTAAATAAACCAGCTCATGACAGAAAGATTCTGTTTTGAAGGAATTGAAGGAGAATTTGACAAGGACTCAAGAGATGAGACAACAAGCAATATAGGAAGAGACAAGAAATTGAACTGTAGGAAGGAGACTTGGTGTATTTGAAGCTACGACCTTACCGACTGAGATCATTGGCTAGACGCATCAATGAGAAACTGAGTTGACATTTCTATGGTCCTATACAGTCCTAGAAAAGATTGATCAGGTAGCCTATTGCTTGGAATTGCCAGAACACAGCCGACCTGGTCTTTTATGTTTCATTGCTTAAGCAACCCATTCGAGACCATATGACATCTCACCCCTTACCCACAGTTTTAACAGAAGACTGGGAGTTATAGATGGAGCCAGAACAAGTGCTATACAGTAGAGAAACAGAATCAGGAGACCTGCAAGTCCTCATCCAGTGGAGACAGCTACCCACATGTAAAAATAGTTGGGAATCTGCAGCTAAAATTCAAGAAATCTTCCACAATTCCACCTTGAGGACAAGGTGCAACTCCCAGTGATACATGTTTACATTAAGAGAAATAAAAGCTGTAACAAGGGATAATTTCCCAAGTTAATAACAGATAGGCAGTTAGTTAGGCAGGATAGTTAAGCCTATAAATAAAATGTAACAAGGGAGAATAAGGTAGGAAAAGTTCAAGAAGTCTGTAATTGGAGTGATCATTTTTTAACTCCCTCATAATTACACTGTTATAATATACAAATTTACAGAAATAAGGTAACAACACCTTAAAATCAAATTCTCTCATTTTGAAAATCATAAAACTTCTAGAGAGAGTAGATATTTATTTTTGAGATGTTTAATGTGTAGACCATTTTGTTTGTTTTGATGGTTTGTGCAACACATTGAGGTACAGTCCTCAAGGTGAGTCCATGCAGCTATGATTTCATATATGTGCTTTGCCATGGTCCTTTCTCAGTAATGAGCATGTTTTACTTTTACTTGGCCATTTAGAGACACACGGCAGAGGATGTGCAGTAATTATAACATTGTATAGTAATATATTATAATTTACCATATCACTCTGTTTACCACTTTATCTTAGCAGGCGTTTGTTTCAAGGTTTTAATTTACATTCCTGGGAATATTCAGATGGGTATATAACATTCCAATGTTTGTTTCAAGTTATGTTAAATCATTCCCATCTAAAATGTATTCTCAGGCTTACTTTTTGAGCATTTTTTCTATCGATGCATTCCCATCAAGTGAAGTGAGTATAGTTTATTCCCATAGGAATGATTAAAATCTTACAAGAATGGGCAGTGGGTGGTTATAGTGAGTGAAAAAATGAAAAATTTATATTTTTTAGGGGTATTTTATTTGCTTATATTACATATTCCTGAGAATAAGTTTATAAACAGTACAGATACCAAACATGGACATAATATATTTTTCAAAATATCATTTCCTGATATCTTATTCCTGGAAATGTAGCATTTTTTACTGAAACAAATGGAACCTCAATCTAACAAAAATTTGTACATGGAGTGGTGCTGATAAGAAACAATGATGATGGTTTGATATGTTAGATTGATTTAAACGGTAGTACAGTCATTTAACATCAATTTTAGTGTCAGCAAATAAGCATGTTTTATTTCAAATTCACGTTGGAGCACTATGTTTGGGTTAACTCTACTCTCTTTTGGTCTACAATTTATGCACATGCAATTAATTTGATTCCAACATTTCTTGGCTCTGTGTAACTATTCTTCCATTTGCCAGCTTTCATCAAAGTGTGATAACAGGTTGTTCCTCATCAGATTTTGTGTTCCAACTCTAGGAAATTATCCTTTCCTTGAGACATACTCCCATCCAATTCGATGCATCTCCAGGAGCCGTAACACAAGATTGTCGACACTGGTGTGGAAAAGGTCAACTTCTGCTCTTAATCGCCTTAGTTTATCTCAATCTTCAGCTCTGGATGATGGATCATTGGCACTTCAGCATTCTGGTCATGAAGCAAAATCCAATCCACTGATGAAGCGGTTTAGACTTGGACAAGACAAAATATCTGTAGCAGTGAAGGCTGACCCTACCATAGAGCAAACTGATGAGGAATGTAATTCTCATATCCGAACTGCTAGTCAGGTGCATACCTGTTTTATTTTTCAATCTTATTTTATCTTATGCACATATAAATAAAAGGATTACATTAAAAAAACACAGCAAGTGGTAAGAGGCATGTGCATTGATGGCCTACCTAATGGGTAATATACAAAAGTTGATACTACAGTCAGCACAGGCTGATGTGATCTCCATAGACAAAATTGAACATCACATTTTTTCCATAAGCTTTTCCAGATGTGTTCATCTAATACTTTTATATTTTAATTTTAGTGTACATGTTTGGACATTTTAATGTATGAATTTTGTAACCGGTGCTCTCCGAACAATCAGTGATGAATGTAAGAAGGGGCAAGAAGGTCAAGAAATTTATTTTTTATATATAGAGATTTATTTTTTCTCAAATAAATTATAACGTTGTCATTGTTGTAATTATTAATACAATTATATATGTAAAGGTCAAGAAAATAAAGATACTTCTAAATAGTAGTTGTGTTGTATTATACTTGTGTCAAACATGTATGTTAGACAACCTACGTGGGTGTTTTGAATATTTCTAACCATGGTAGTTAGTATTGCACGATTCACGATTCGATATGTGCGGTTCTACAACTGAAGGATACAGATTGCAGGGAGTATCGGTTTTGTTCCTGAATCGCTTGAATTGTCCAAATCGTTGCTGAATCAAGATTCTCATGAGCAGCGCACAATTCTGTTGCAAACTGGTTGCACATCAAGTGAGTCAAGTTGCACGTGATCCAATTCACTAAAAATCATAAAAAAAAACATTTTTATTTTATTTTATTATGCGAAATGTGAGGGAAGCTTCTGATACTCCCTTTACAGTGAGGCCCACTATTATATTTTAGAGAAAAACCATTAGTTTCTCACTCCCACGCTCTCTACTCCTCATCTCCACAATGTTTGCTACTTTTACCTTTGTTTCCTAGTGCATTATTGTGGTTCTCTCAACTTCTCACTCCCTTTTCAAGATTCTGATGGTCCCCTGCCTATTCAACGGTTCTACCTATTTTCTATTTGTCTTCTCCTACTCTTTTCGCTTATTGTTTACTGTTTCAGAAGACAAATGGGTCCTACCAAAAAAACAAAAGAGTGATATTACGTGAAAACACTATGAAAGTGTCCCCCAACATAGGCTGGTAGTGAAATGCAAATATTGTTCTCATATTTATGTAGTCAAAGCCCCTTTCTTGTGTCATGACTGATTTGAGGGTATATGATTGATTTATGCAGTCACAACCCCTTTTTGGTGTCATTGTAGTTGATGTGACTTTAATCTTTATATTATGTTTTATTTTATTAATTATACAATGAAGTATTTGATTATAAAATGTCAATATATGGATGAATTTAATTTTTTTTTATGTTACAATATTTTTTATTATATTTTTAGCAATTGGTTATGAATCTTACAATTTATGATACAATTCAATTCGCAATCCAAAAAATAGGTTTTCTAATTTATGATTCAAATCTCGATTTAACTACCATATTTCTGACTGGATTTTATACTTTTTTAACTTCTATTTTGTAAGCCCTTCTTCTAACACAAATTGACATACCACAATAATTAGTCACATTCCACCATTTTATTATGTCTACAATGACTCATCCTTATTGTTAAAATATGAATTCTCTCGTGATTTAAATTTTTATTGTTATATTTTAAAATTAATTTCATATGCTGTGCCGTGTATATAGTTATGTCATTTCCATGTCTGTGTCATATGTTGTATTCATTCTGTCTACATCAAAGTTTATTTATTTTCAATCCCTTCCCCTGAAATTTTTGGATCTGCCCTTCAAGACAAACCAGGACCTTTGTTGAACAGAGTCCTGACCTGTGAATAGTGAAAATAGAACAAATCATATCACTTTATAGATTTGAGGGTACTAACTCTATATAGCTTAAAGCGTAGGAAAAGGCCTACATTATTTTTCTTTTATTCTCCTCTGATATACCACTTCATGTATTAATGCCAAAGTATAGACAAAACACAGGCCAATTCAGATGTGCTAAGAATTTATTAATCCAGGAGAATAGTTGGCGGTAAATATCAAGATCTTGACCACTTAGTTAAACATTTTTTACATTGTATCAAGTAGCCAATTATACATTTAGAAAAAATGCTTTGGAGTGATTTTAATTTATGTTGAACGCAACCTATACTCTCTCTATCAAGTAGATGATATTCTAAATGAAAAGATTTCAAAGTTACTGGTGTAACCTGGACTATTGTTTTACTTTTCTTATGTGGTATACCAATGATTATTGACATTTCCTTTAATTATTCTATTAAGATTTTGTCTTAAAGGGGTCCTATTTTCTGTCATTCTCTTTTAACTATTCCTGCAAATTTATTGAAAATTAGGTTGAGAATGGGTTTCCAACAAGCTTGGATGGAAGACCTGCAAACTTTTATGAAGCAGATGACTCTCCATCCGACTCAGAAAGCATAGGGGAGGGAATTTCAACTTTGAATAGCATGGAAAATAGAAGATATCCAATATCTGACATGACCATTTTCAAATACTGCTTGGCAAGCTTGTCTGAGAGATCTCTCATGCTTAAGGAAATTGCTACCTCTGCTTTGGACAATGAAATTTCAGAGTTGGCTCATCATGTAACGCTCTATTCTGGATGTTCACACCATGGGTGAGAATATTTTTCTTTCAGCAGTTAAATTGCATTACTTCCTCATAAAGGACAGTAGCTGGGCATAGTTGCTAGTGACTAGAAAGTTGTGCCAATAATCAAAGATGTTTATGGAAAATTATATTTCGAATCTTACATCTTTATCAATTCTGAAGTTGAGCTGTTTTGTCCTCTTCTGTTTCAAATGTAATATTAACTCACTACCAGTATTCATCTATTCAATTTTGCCACTAGTACTTCATATGATAACAGTCAATGACCAACTTTTCTAAGAGCTTATCTTGTTAGGTGAAGGCTTGTGTATGACTTTATTACATTTCCTAGATCCTAACATACACCTCCCAGCAAGAGCCCTTTGGGCTTCAAGTGTAAACAATGTTAAGGCCTGCTTTTGCTGTGTCCTGAAATTTAACTTTTATTTAAGAGAATTGAAGAGGGGGAGGGAGTTAGGATTGAACTCTTGACCACTTAATTATAGTGTCTGTTATACCATGTCAACGACCAACTATCCTGAATACTTAAACTTTAAGGTGAAGGCTCATGAATGGATTTGTTGCATTCTAGAACAATACAAATAACTATAGCAACCTGACATCTGGACCGATTGCTTGTTTCGATTGATGAGAGCTTTAATGCACTGAATCTAAATCCAAGTTGAATGTTCTGGCTAATAGCTTTTATTCCTTCTCCCTTCTATTTCTATCCTTCTTATTTGACTCTCAACACAAAATGTTTTTGTTTTCTTAAAGGTTTATTCAATATAATTAATTGTGCATTTACTGCAATTACCTAGCATGTTCCTCTAACTACTGGCTCTGCTTTGTATCAGAAACCAAATATTAATGGCCAAGAGATTGATAGAAGATGGAACCAATCTTTGGAAGGTGATGTCTCCAAACAACCACCACATTCCTTGGGAGAGTGCAGTCTATGAGATTGAAGTGCATTTCAAGAAGATTGCTTCTTGTGGCTCAAGATCTCTCTCACCTCAGGTCTTATATTTTGTTCTACTTCTTGAGGGAAAGTTACTGTCATCTTTTATTGAAGTTGCTATACCTCAACAAAAATAATTTGTTTCATAAAAGTTACTGTTTGTAATAAATCATTTGGGTAACTCAGAGTTGTGTAACTAGAATTACATTTCAGGGGCACTAATTAACACTGTAAAATGCCATAAATACAATATTGTTTTGAGTTTTGAGCATTCGGACATTGTTATTTATTGAGAAAAAAGTAGCTAGATGAGCTTAAATTCATGTTTTAGAGCTAAGCCTTTGCAGTTATTTCTTTTCAGGAGAGTTTGTACAATCATTTAAGCTAATTCTTGTCAATGTCATAATTACAAATTTAAAAAAAATACTGAATGGAAAGACAAAAAAAAAGTACAATTATTAGTGATCTTTGGGTTTTGAAAGTATGAAAACCTTAGAAAAATAGCTTGTAAAAATCTCATATTCTGTAATTGTTCCAGGACCTAGAGCTTCTGAGAAGGATTGCAGGATGTCAAGAGTATATAACACCCGAGAACTTTGAGAGGTTGTGGTGCTGGTTGTACCCTGTAGCTTTTGTAATCTCTAGGAACTGGATAAATTCTATCTGGAAATCAACATCACCTAAGTGGATAGAAGGATTCATAACCAAGCAGGAGGCAGAAGCTTCACTTCAAGGTCCTACAGGTTTTCAAGACCCTGGTACCTTTATACTCCGGTTCCCCGCCTCCAGAAGCTGGCCCCATCCAGATGCAGGTAGCCTCGTTGTCACTTATGTTGGCAATGACTACAAACTTCACCACAGGCTACTTTCCATGGATCATATCTATAGGTAAGCTTTATTTCTTCTTTATAGAATGCATAAGGTCTACTTTTATGGATGTTCCTAAGGCCATCATGAATGCCATGAGGGAGAGTTGAAGTATTGACCTTAAGAATTATAAAATTTTGCTTCTTTTCATGCATTTCTGATATGTCATAGACTGAGAATGTTGGGAATCAAATTACGGTTAAAATGGACTTCAGATGAAAAATTTATGTTTTTGTCCCCATTTTGGCTATTTACAGCTTCAGGATGATGATCAAATTATTACAAAATAATTGATAAAATTCAATCTAAAGCAAGTTTGGATAAACTTCTCAATAAACTCTTACGAGAAAAGAAAATATAGTGAGTTAAGAAAGTAAAATGAATCAAACATTTTCCTAAGTTGAAATCAACTTACGCACCTCAACTTATTAAACGAAGAGAATTTCTAAAACGTTGAGGTGCATAAGTTTGTTTTAACTTTTGATTCATTTTATTTTCTTTCCCTTGAAGTGTTTGTTGAAAAGTTTATTCATGTTTGGCCTTAATCACAAAATTTGGGACAAGAAGGATCAAATTCTTGGTTCTGTCAAATACCAACTGTCAAAAGATTAAGCTATTAGGTGAAGGCCCATAATGGTTTTATATCTCCTACAACGTTAATTGATCTGTCAATGACTGATCATGCATTTAATTTGGAAATTCAATCTGTAGCTTAGCATCTACTTGTCACGTTGGAATACATCTTAGCATACCAGTTTTTGCCATGGCCATACTATTGATATTAATTAGTTAACAACACACGCATGCGCACTCGCACAGGGAATATATAGTGAGAAAAGCAATTATTCAAGAGATTGTGATTGGAGTGAATCATGAATTTTGGAATTTTCATAAACAATTAAGAAAATGATGCCTATCACCTGATCATTTTGAAAACATACATAATTTTAATCATACCATTATTTAAGGATCCCATGAACATGATGTAATCATCTGGTTCTCAAAATTAGTTGTCATAATATATGTACCCTATGTGTATAGACACAAACACAATGACATATACACACTTTTAAAATATGGTATCCTTAACTAAAATAGTTGCCACATTTCTTGTTCTTATAGCTCCAGTGATGGAATTGAGATGAAACCACTGCAAGATATGCTAATGGCAGAACCAGAGCTGTCTCGATTGGGAAGGCAAGATATGAAGCAGTTTTCGTATTGTTTCTGATATATTGAATGCTCAACATTTCTCAATATTTACTGCATTTGATTCATTGGCAATGTTCAGGATAATAAGAAGTCATTAAGCACCCCTGGAATTGTCGCAGAATGTCTCTCAACATCAGTTAAAGTTGCATTAATTATGTTTTCGCAAGATAGACATAGAATGGACGAGGCTGGTGGTAGTTGAAATATAGTATATTTTCCATTTTACTTGTATATTTTGAGGTATGGTTTAGGCGTTTTATTTTTAACATTTGGAGCTGATGATCCTTGTATAACACCACATCCATTCATATGTAACCACCATCAATTAAAGCATCGCTCTTTTGTTGTTTAGTTGGCTTCAATCGCTGTCCCTACCTATTGGTTCATTAATTTTGGTGTTTTCTGAAATTACTATTACTATTACTATGGTATTATTATTGTTGTGTTGAATCTCGGCTTCAAGTAGGATGAGAATTACTTTAGTGTTTATAAACTCTTATTTAGTCATATGTTACATTGAGAACATAGAATTATAGGTAAGTACTATTAGAAAAGTTGCAAGACATTAAAAGCTCACTTGCAGGTGAAAATTGTTTTAACTTTTATAAGTTTTTATTTAATCATACTTCTAATAGTTATGGAATGATGTTTTATTTTATATTATTTCATTGAAAATGAACTCAATAAATTCATACTTTTGTGTTATACTAATTATACTATATTTTTCTAGCTTAAATAACATTTAACAAGATGGTCATAAGTGAATAACACTTCTAAAAGTAAAAAGAAAAAGTTCATTTCGCTATCTTTTTATTGGGTGAACAAACCACCTTATACACATGACACAAACTAACTTAGGATTTAAATTATATTTTAAATCAACTAACATTCAATTTAGTATGTAATATTATAAGAGTAAAATATTTTAGTTTCTAAAATCTTATATTATTTTTAACTTTTTTTTTTATGTCAATCACTTTAATTTTTTGAGTTACATAGTGTCAACAAATATTAATAGAATAATGAGACAACATGTATAATTATTTGTAATAAAAAAATAATTTAATATAATATATACTTTTATTTTATTTTAATTCTTAGGATAGTTAATATCAGATATTTTAATATTTAATATTTTAAAAATTTTCATCTACTATCTCTTTTTTATTATTTTTTAATACTACAATTATAAAAAATTATCATTGTCAATCATTATTTGTATTTTCATTTTTTGCAGGCAATAAAAACATATATCACACACAGACGTAATTTTTGTTATACAATTAATAATACATATCACTTATGTAGATGATGTGTGACTGAAAAAACTAAAGTGATAAACATAAACAATAGTTAAGGACTAAAATAAAATTTTTAAATTTTCAAAAATTAAAATATTTGACACTTTCAATCTTAAAAAATAAATTAAAAGTTTAGCAATTTTGAATTTAATGATATATAATTTCTTTTTGCCTTATGTCCTTTGTGTCTTTGTCCAAGATGATACTTGGTGCGCTCTAGGGTAGGTGTGTTGTTGTAGTCCATTATTGAAATGACTCATGATAAAAATAAAAATAAAAACAAAACCACCATTTTAAGGATGTTAAAGCGGGTCAATCTTTCACAACTAGCTAAAAAATAAGTTACCTCACGGTGTTCCATTTTTTCAAAGTGAGCTAAATTTTCTAGTCTAATTTGTTTAAGAATAAATTAACAAGCTAGTAGATTAATACGCTAAAGGTTAAAAATAAAAAATGAGTTAGTAGCTTAGCAAGTTAATAGATCAATTCATCCAAAATTAAATAAAAATTTATAAAAAAAACATTAACAAATATTTAATAATATTTTAATATTAATAAAAATTATAATTTAACTAATAAATAATTATTTTTTATTCTTAAAAATTAAAAAACGAGACAAGTTAAACGAGTTAGCATGCGGTGCCATTTTAAACAAGTTATGTAGGCCTTGTCTAAATTAACACCCCTATATATTTACATGCAACTACTCCTTACTTTTTATTTATTATTTTTAATAATAATGAGAGCATTCCTTCTCGAATTAAAAACTCATCAACTCAAAATTTATTTGGTGCAAGATTTTAATTGATAAGTTTAAGTATATTTTAAATGACCCTTTTTTTTTCAAAGTAATTGAGCATTTTTATTTTAAAATTAAAAAATTAATTACATAATGTTTGGTTGATAGGTAGATACGGAAGTGAGAAATTTTAACGAAGAGGAAAAAAGAGGAGGAAAGAAATATTAATAAGGTGAGTTGTATAAAATCTTTGAATTATTTTTTAATATTTAAATATTTTAGAGTTTGTGAATGATAAAATTCGGAGGATATTATGATTTAGAGAGAGAGATCAATTTTTTACTTTGACTAAAATATGATAATTTAGATATAGTGAGTTTTAAGTAAAAGAAGGTTTTAAACAGTTCAGTTAATTCAATTTGCAAAGATATTTTAAGTAGAAAATAAAAAATATAAAAACTTTTATAACGGAAAATTCAAAGCAAAACTAAAATTAACTAGTTTTAAAAATAAAGCAATTCAATTAATTTGAAAAAAAAAAAACTTGACAACACAATCACACACTATGCAAATTAAGGGAACTAAAAGTGCAATTGACTCATAAGTTTAACTTACTCTTTTAAAAAAATAATCATTGCCTTTTAGAGAGATTTTCTAAAATAATAATTACTTTTCTAAATATAAACATTTCAAACATGCACCTAAATTGAAAATAAGGAAACTTTTACTTTATAGGCAACCTAATTTTTCAAGCTTCCCTTCACCTTTTCCATCGGCAGATAATGCACATTCATAAAATTCAGTTGGCAAATTGAATTACAACTAAATAATTGTCAGTTTTTTACAACAACAGAAATGTTGTTTGTGTTAAATTTTTGTACAACATAAAGAAATTTATTGTTGTAAAAATATTATAATCAAAATTTGTTGTGAAAATATTACAACCACTGTTATAAGCAGAAGCCAAGCCACTACCAATGTAGTTGGTCACAATCATGTCCAAATCTCAAGTAATGTGTCCCCATCTCTCAATGTATCTGTAATTTTCAGCTTCTTGTTAATGTATCATTTATGCTTAACTTGGCCTTATAACAAGCTAAGCCTTCAACTCTGGCTTGCACCCACTTATTTACTCCAAAAAAGGTACACCTTTCTGATCTACAAAACTACCACACTCACTCACTTTCTCTTTTCATCTTTCTGATTCAATCACAATCACTAAAAGTTAGTTTCACTAGTTCAGGAAGCATCACCATGATGCATAAAGTGCCTACTCCTCTTTACTTCATGCTCTTATGTCTCACATCAGGTATGTCTCAAATTTTGCTCCAAGCACTTTATGAAAAATAAACATAAAATTTAAGACTTTTGGCGACAGTTTTTGTTATTATTCATGGAAGAGAGAAGACATTGACATTAGTTTTTCAAATTGTGGTTTAATTTTTATGGTTGGGTTTTTAATTAGTTTCTATCTTGATATCAACCATTTATATTTGAATTTTAGTAACAACGGTCATCCCTTGGAAGTGACCTTGGAATGGGTTGATTTTGATGTGTTACGTCCACCTAACTTTTAAATTACGCTTGAGTTTTCCTAACTAAAAAAGATTCAATAGCTAATATTGGAATTATAATTATTTTTTTACTCGGTTAAGATTATAAGGTATTTATGTAGCGTTAATTTGCATCATCTAAATCCTGTACTTGCTTCTTGATTATTGATTTCCAGGAACATATGGTGTATTAGTAATACAAGTTTCTTTTGGGATTTTCACGTAATTATGACTTAAATTAATTTATGCTCATAATCTGTTGGAGAAGTTAGATGAGAAGGCTTAAAAAAAACTTCATGTCCTTGTGAGAAAAGTTTAATTTATTTTAACTTCTTATTTTTTTATCATACAAGTACTTGTGAAGAAGTTTATCTAAACTGAACTTATATGGCATTGCAAGTTGGTGAGTTATCAATTTTAAGTCTTCAAATTACAAGTAACAGGACTTACCATTTCCACAATTTTTATTTTTTTTTTACAAATGCAGGAGGGAATCTCTTTATGGCTTATGGACAGGTAACTATAATAAAATTCTACTAGTGCCTTCAACAGGAAATTAGTTTGCATTCTAACTGAAGTCAGAATATTTATCTAATGAAATCACAGAGAACATGGTGTGTGGCTAAGCCTTCATCAGATCAGGCTACCCTTTTGGCTAACATCAATTATGCTTGTTCCCAAGTTGATTGTCGGATCTTGCAAAGAGGAAGCCCTTGCTTTGCCCCTGACAATCTCTTGAATCATGCCTCCATAGCAATGAATCTCTATTATCAGTCTAGGGGAAGAAACCATTGGAATTGTGATTTCAGAGGTTCTGGCCTTGTTGTGGTGACTGATCCTAGTAAGTTACCTTTTGAAAACAAATTGATATGTTTGCTTTGACTTTATGCTAAAAGCATCTTTTTGTCAATTTAAATTGCAGGTTATGGTAGCTGCATTTACCCATAGATATTGCATGTGATTGTGCTAGCTCCTTGGTGGCAATATTTAGGTGTGCCTTTGGTGATGCTGCTGTAATCCTCTCCTTCAACTTGTGGCCTTTTTCATGCTATAATAAATCAAAATCAAATCTGGTCTTTACATTTTTATCACTAATTTCTTGAAAAGGTTACTAATTCTGGTTAAGAGAATAAGCAAGAATGAAGAATTTTAAATTTTCTTAAGATGTTTGTTTTAGAAATTCACACTTCAAATAAATAAAAACATAAAAGGGCTGTCAATTTAGTTTCATACAACGAAAATTAGTAAAACTATTTTTTAAAAAACTATTGCATACTTTAAAATTCATAATTTTTTTACCAATAAGGTAATATCATTCGAAAGTATAATTTATCTTTACGTATTAAATTTAAGTCTACACTATTAAAGGAGAGTATTTTTATAATTTATTTTTGAATGAAGACATATTGAATTTTTTATAATTTATTTATTAATTTTTAAAAAAGTTTACTTCTTTAATATGATATGTAATATAATTGAATATATATTTATTATTCATGATATCACTATTTTTATTTTGTAAAATTTAATAAATTAAAAAATAGTAATACAATATATTTTTAAGATTATTTATCTAAAAATAATTTAAATTTGATAATATTTACATAGGATGAACTGTATAATTCGTTGAAAAAGTCATATGATACCTTAAGTCACTAGAAATGTCTTATAAACTTAAGAAATTAATTATGTAATTATATACACAAATTAATAATAATGTCCTGTTATTACATTAAACTTTTATTATAACAATTTAAAATTAAAAAAAATAAAACCAAAATATAAAATAAGAAGACAAGAAAATTTAATCTTTTGTTAGTATTTTCAGGAAAATATAAATTTTAAATTTTAAAGTTAAGTTTAAGCAACTAATAATAGGAGGATTTTATTTTAAAAAAATATTAATCACAATATATCTAAAAAAAATTATTACTTTTTAATGCTAAAACTTAGCATTAACGATAAGATTAACGACAATTATTTTTATAGCAGTTCAGAGTACATTTACTGGAACCACAGTTGAACACTCAAATTTATTTATTGAACAGAAGATACGAGAATCATAATCTCTCTCCATAAGATTTTTCAAACAGACCCTAAATTGATTTGCTAAACACTTTTGATACAACAAATACTACATATCCAAACATACATGTAACTAATACGATGCTTAAAAGACAGTTTAGTACTCAGGTTCACCCCTACAAGCACAAAGGGTATTTGAAGGATATAACTTTATGAGTTTCAAGTAGAAGACAGTTATTTTACCATTACACAAAGCTTACCTCTTCATATGACTGATATATCAGAGTTTATGGAAAATGATTTGCGCCCCATGTTTTGGCTGGAAACTTAGCAAAGCAGTAGGAGCATGTGTATAGGAAGGAGATAGCACAAATGAGAAATTTTGCAAAAGCAATGATAACACCATCTTCGCTTCCAACAAGGCAAAGTTTTGACCAACACATACTCTAGGACCCCATCCAAATGGGAAATACGAAACTTTGCCTTTTGTTGCCTTTGCAATTCCTTCAGAGAACCTTTCAGGATTGAACTCCTTTGCATCATCACCCCAAATATCACGATCTTGGTGAATACAAAGTATTGGTATAGAAACTCTTACTCCTGCTGGTAGTGATAGGTATCCAAGATTCATATCCT
The DNA here is from genome assembly GCA_024086825.1 of Abrus pulchellus subsp. cantoniensis. NCBI lineage: Eukaryota > Viridiplantae > Streptophyta > Magnoliopsida > Fabales > Fabaceae > Abrus > Abrus pulchellus. Next base: position 10,129,877 of record CM044054.1, read on the forward strand.
TTTGAAGAGATCGAACAAAGTAAGTTGGAGGATATAACCTAAGAACCTCATAAAAAATCATGGTTACCTACAAAAGAAAAAGTTCTGATAAAAGTTAGTGCCAAAGCCATTTATAATAATGATAAAATGAAACCATTTGTTGATGATACATACAATTTTAAGGCGACTTAATCCATCTAAGTTTGGATTTTGGTTTCCAAAAACTTGCAAAACCTCCTCCCTTGCCCTTGCTTGCCATTCAGGAAACCTACCTAATAACACCATTGTCCAAACCAGCAAAGATGAAGTGGTCTCTTGCCCTGCCATGTAGAATAGCTTGCATTCTTCCACTACTTCTCGCTTTGTCATTCCAGCATTCCTCAAATTTCCGTGTCCTTGGATTTCATTGTGATTTGATTCCAAAAGTTTGCTTAATAAATCGTCGTTGGCGATTTCTCCATTCTTCATAACTTCCTCTCGCTTTTTAATGATTCCCTCAATTGAATCACACATTTCTCTTTCATTTTTTTTCATCTTCTTGTTGACACTTGATGGTAGATGCCTAAAGATTATGTAAATGGATGAATTATAAAGGAATGGATCTATTTATGAGTGTTAGATTTGTTTTTATCTACGGATTGTGCATGGATTGGATTTTCAAAAAATGAATCTAAAGTCAGTTTAAAATCCAATTATATAGATTGGATTATAAATTAATCTATTTTAATTTTTCTAAAAACTAGTTTAAATTTAAATTTAAAATTTGAATTTAGTTTAAATTTAATTTTAAATCAATTTTTCCATATAATAAAAATATATTTAAATATTTTTTATATTATTATTAAATTATTATATTAAAAAATATTTAAATTTTATAATATATATATATATATATATATATATATATATATATTGTTAAGCACCAATATATTCTAACCTATTACATCTCTAAAAAAAATTAATAATATATGTCAAGAGAGTATTTACGTATATTTTAATTTATTAATTATATTTTTTTAATTTTTATTTTATAAAAGTAATAAATATTTAGATATATTTTATTTTTTATCATCTATCCATCACATAAATTAATTATATAAATTAAATTTTAAACTATTTTATTTTATTTTTTAATCAGTTTGAATATAGTTTTAAAATTTAAATTTAGCTTAAAATTAATTTTAAACTTGATTTTTTTATTAAAACTAGTTTTAAATTTAGTTTTACAATGAATTAGTTTTAAATTCAATTTTAAATTAAAACCTATAAAAATAAAAATTAATAATATAAATAATAATAAAATTATTATGTTATAATATTTTAAAAAATAAAAAATAAACATAAATATAAAAATAACAGTAATAATTAATTTAAAAATATTTTTTATGTTTTAATATATTTAATTATTTTAAATATTTAATTTTAATTATAAAAATTAAAATTATTAAAAAAATATTAGTAGTAAAATGTAATTATAATAAAATATTGTAAACTAATATAACGCAAAAATTTAATAAGTAAACCGATAAAGTAGCTTTATATATATAAATTTAGATAAATAAAAAAATTCAATTTTAAAAAATGAATTCAAACATTAAATTAGTTACACAAATATAATTAATAAAAAAATTAATCTAACATAAGTATAGACTTTTTAAATTAATTTAATATTAATTATGAATTAGGCCTATAAAATTAGACTTTTTTAAACACCTCTACTTATCTACAATAGATTAATATTCTCTAAGAACATAAACTCTATTAGCAACTTAAATTCTGCATATCATTTTGTATGCCATATCTCCGTAACAACACGAAACCAGATATCAAATATCTTGTGGATGAGACATACAATAAATTAAAATATGTATGTTACTAATAACAATTTGTAATTATTATTAAAAATATTATTTAGAGTTTACGTGTTATATAATCTTGGACAACTTTGGTCCTAGTCTTCTTTTGACCAGCTTGAGAGGATTCAGGATAAAGATATCATAGACTTTTAGACATGAAGCACTCCCACGAATAAAATGTTATACTGATAGACTATCGTCAGCGACAAATTTTCAATTTGTATTCATATCAAAATGTAAACATATAATTTATAAAACAACTTTGCCATCAAGAACTTAAGTAATGTTAAAAGTAAAACTTAAAGATTTTTAAAAAGCATAGGAGAAGAACACAAATGAGAGGAGAAAGGGTCTTTATTTAGATGTTTAATATTTAAAAAGAAAAATAACTAAAAATTAAATATATAAATGATATTATTTTTTTTATATATATATTTTTTATTTTTTAAAATAAAAAATTAAATATTTTTTCTTTAAAAATTAATATTTTTTAAAAAATTCTATTTTTTTATAATTTCTTAAAAAAAATTTCTCAAAAAACTCAAAAAATAAAATTTAAAGAATCTTAGAATTAAAAAAACTCTAGCTCTTAGCTCCAACTTTAATTAAGTTTCAAAGAGTTGAGATCATTATATCTTTGATTTCATTTTTAAAAAGAGTTAAAATTAAAAAATAAGTATATTTTTTTATTTAAAAAAAAAAGAAAACTTCTTTTAAAATGCAAGTAAACATACTTCTTTTTCCTTTTCTCCCGAAATCCAAACAACTTATTAGAAATAAACAGTAGTTAGTTGCTTCAAGGTGAGTGTACTTCCGTTAAAACTAGAACATGCTTAATTCAGATGTCAAATATACCAAAATTAGTGTGTGATCTTACTGCAATATTGGTATGCCCTTGTGCCGTTCTTTCATGGAAAGATACCCCTGCATTTTTAGAAGTTCAAATATTTTTGTTCCTTCTGCATAGCTGCTTCCAAACGCTGTTCTAGAAATTACATCACGACTCAAATTCTGAAGGAAAGGCCAAACATCAATTTCACCCGTTCCATCTGATGACAGCATTTCATTCCATGCGCTAATCATATCATGGCAGCTTTGAGAAAATGCTGGTAGCATTTTCTGTAAATTAAGTACGAAGGAAACCATATCATAGAAAGAAAAAAATATAGAATTTGACTATGAAGTGAAATAGTAAACTAAAGCAATAACCTTACTTTTAATTTTTCTAAGTGGAATGCAGGGTTGATGATCCTTCGATGTTTAGCCCATTTCTCACCCTCATAACTTATCAAACCGCTGACCAAGAACTTGACATTGCCACTTAACTTCGGTTTCTGGAAGTCATGGATGTTGTTAAAGACATCTTTGATTTGTTCGAGGTCTGTGATGATCACCTTTGGTATTGTACCTTCCCAGAAAAAGCAGTTTTTGCCTGCACATCCTTTACTTATCAGCAATTGCTCATAAAGACAACTTAAGGAAGACTTATATGAATATGTGATTTGAAATTAGCATAGAGTTCAGATAATGTTTTATTGTTTGGTGGGTACAAGTCATAACATAAATTTCATGAAAAAGTGTACCATATTTGGAGAGAGTGTGATAGAGAGAAGAGGAGAGAAGAGGTGCAACATGATTGGAGAGAGCGAAGGGTTCTTGATGTTGCATATGGGTATGATTGGAGGAGTGACGAGAAAGGGTGTAGGGATCGCCATGAAGACCTTGAGCTCTTAGAAGCCTTTCCAATCTCTTAGGCCTAAGCCACAGAGAGTTCAGAATCTGCAGTGCCCATATGGGAATCACAGCAAGAATCGCTGTCAGAAACCATATTCCAACTTTCCAAGAAAATTCCATCTTCTTTTTTTCCTTTGTCGCCACCGGCAATGGCGAAGATCAAGACCAACTATTAAATTTCGAGGTCTCTTGCGTCTGTCGGATACCATCCTATAATATACATCGCTTTACTTTTAAAAGTCATTTTAAATGATAATACGTTTAAAAGATATTATTTTTATTATATTAAATAATTTTTAATTAATAATTAATCATGCTTAATTTAGCTTATAGTCTCGAATTTAAATCTTAATAAATATAATTATTTTAAATAGTTAAAACAATATCTTATTGGTCTATAGCCATCTATAATGGTCCAATAATTAATTCAAAATTTAAATTCATTTTTTTAAAATAATTCTTAGTTTATAAAATTTAATATTATTTAATATAATAAAAATAATATTTTATTTTAATCTTTAAAATTATTAACATTTGTCAATTTATTTTCTAAAATTATTAAAAAATAATCATTTTAATATAAAGAAAAATTGTTAACTATTATTTTTAGTCATTACATTTACAAAATTAATCATTTTAAATTTTAAAATTATAGATATATGTCTATTTACTCTTTAAAATTATGAAATAAAAATGAAAAATCAATCATTTTAACTTTTAAAATCACAAATACAATTTTTAAATAATAAAAATTATTCAATTTTTTTTCTATTAAACGATATTTTTTAGCTCCTAAACAAATAAAATTTTATACAAACATTTTAAGAGGTCAAATTTCCAAAGCATCAAATATAAGGAAATTTATATGTGAAAAAAATTTATATTTTTATATTAAGTGTAAATAAATATAAAAAAATATTAATATATTAAAGGACATTTTTCTAAAATTTATATTAGAAATTTGTTGTATTGAGTGTAAACAAATATAAGAATTGAAAAAATATAATTTAATATAATTTCTAAAATAATAAGAATTATTCAATTTTTAAAAATATCCATACCAAAAACTAGTTTGGAAAGAATACTAATTTAAAATTTTTTTAAAATAAATTTTTTAGGTAAAAAACTTATTTTTTCATAATTAAAAACCAAATTGAAGAATACCATAATTTTAGGAACTAAAATAATATTTTACTTATAAAATATTTATTATCAATAATTAAAATATTTAATCTTTTCAATTTTATAAGCTTTATTAGTTTCAATTGTATTTATCTTTTCACGTTCCACTTATCTAAGCTTTTATATTTTATATTTTAATTTTTTGAATGAATATTCTATATTATAAATTTTTTAATAAATGATCTTTTTGTAATTTTTTATTTATTTTCTTAAATATTATAATTATTTTTCATTTAATCTCTTTAAATATTACAGAGTTTTAGTTCAATTCTCATAAATATCATAAATTTTATAAGCATTATTTAAAAAGATTGCATAAAAAATGTAAAGGAGAAAATTTTCTTATAAAAAATTAGAAAGAAACATTAAAAAAACCACGACTAAGCAATCAAATAAAATGGATTATACTGAAAATTATATAAATTTTTGGTTTTAAATTTTTTTTAAAAGTTAACATTTTTTGTCTCTAATAATAATATGAGTAACTAAATGGACACAATTTTTTTTATTGTTTCACATTATCACTTTGGACAAAATTTTGTTGGATTTTGAAAAAATATTAAAGAATGAAATCAATGTTTTTAAGAAATAAATTTAAAACATCTAAAAAGTATAGAAATTAAAAATATATTAAATAAAAATTTATTTAATTTTTCACTTTTTAAATTATTTAATGTTCAGATGCAAATAAAATAACATTAAACATGTAAAACGAGGTCCGGGAGGGAAATTATTGAAAAGTTTCGATCCGATCTGAGTCCCTTAGTTAACAATGATTTCCTTGCCACTTGCGACTTGCGAGGTTGTCTAGGTTTTTCTGCAAGCGAATATAATTTTGATTTAGCCAATTTTTTATTGACAAATACGCAATCAAAACTTGTTTAGATGAAGAAATCAGAGTTGGTTGAAAAGTAAAAGATTCCCTAAAATATCTTAAATAGATTTGCTTGAATAAATAAATCAGATTTGGAACCAACCTCACCTCATTTAAGCGAATAAATCATTGTTTAAGTCTTTCTTTTTATTAATTTCTGATTTTCATATTTATTTGCCCCTTAATGATTTATCTATCATTTTTATTGTCGTATTTGATCGCGAGTGTCACGCTCAGACAAATTAATAAAAGTCAAATTGCATAAAAATTATGTAGTAAGAGGTACAATCCGAGTCGTCTCCCAAAGTTGATAATGTTATATGATTATAAAATTAGAGGAGGTTTGATTTATAGAATAATACTAATTAGAATCAAAAGTTAACCAGAATTAAAAACTCTAATCCAAGAATTTAGAAGAACTACGACCACTCATGCATTCCAAGAAGATGCATCAACCAACAAATTAGTGATTAACATTAAATTCGAATAAAACCTCAATTCAAATTAAGCATTCACACGAGAACCCTCATGTATTCGATTAACACACAATTCGCTCAAAGTTCAGAAACCTCTAGAACCTAATCGATTTGTGTTAATTTAATTCACCAATACCATTAATCTTAGATCTCAAACCTGAAAATCTAATTCACACTCCTTCAAGAATTAATTACATACATCAACCGAATAATATATAATCAAACAAATGTAAAATTATCAATCCAAATGAAGAACTTCAATTCGAAATCATAATTAGTAAAAGGAGAAAGAAGGAAAAGATGAAACTAAATTTGTTATTGAATAAATTACAAAACCGATCCTCAAGAGTGTCTCAATCCTTTTTCAATCCTTGGACTAGATGAAAGTTTAAGTCTCCATTAATGGAGGAAAATGAAAAGCAAAAACGGAAGAGAAAAAAAAATGAGAGAGAAGAGAAGAGCCAAAAAATTTAAATTCAAAATTCTGTTCGTCACTTTGTTCCATTTTTTTAGCTATGAAAACGGCCTCTTTTTGGTTTGTGGCCTGACGGACAATTGTAGCCTTGGATGTCAGCTTCAAAACGCCACTGGAATGGGCTTAATCGGATGTCTGTGGACTGAGATATGGCCCAAATACTGCACCTTACTCAGGATCTGCGACTACAGCGTTCTGACTTTTTCCAAGCCCAGTTTCAGCTTCTTATCATTAGAATTGATTTCTGACCTCTCATAGGAATTGTGCACCTTTCTCTTAGCTTTCCTACAAATCAAGAATCACAATAAAAGGAGTTCTACAACTCAAGATATGGTCTAGAAACCAAAACAGTATCAGAATTTGTCAAATACTAGAAAAATTAAATAAAGCATAATAAAATTCAAAATCATAGAATGATCCAATTCAAACCAATTAGGCACAAAAAAGGATTAATGAGCTAGGAATGAGAGGAAATAATGTTATAAAAATCCAATTGATCAAATTCTCCCACACTTAGCTCTTGCATGTCCTCATGTAAGACACAATCAAGCAAATAAAAACATGTAACCTAAAAAATCATAGAATAATCAAAATAAATAAATTCTCCAATGAATCCTTAGAAGTGCTGAACTTAGGGACACAAGATCAAATAAAGCATCAAGAGTTCTACAACAATCAAACATCCAACTTCCAACCTCTCAAAAATGCAAGCCAAGCAATATCATTCAAAGTGTATAGATCAAGTATGAAAGATCTCACAAAATGGTGTATACAACTCAACTCTTAAGTGTATCGTTCAAAGTGTTTCACTCAAGTCACCTCAAAAGACAATGCATTACCATAAGCTTGTTAATCTTCTACTTCTCCACTACTTACAATCATATGCAAACACAAATCAAGAGGACTTTATTCAATGGTTGTAATGGGGCTAAGGTAAGGGTAGAAAAATATGAGGATATGACAAGATATAACTGAAGAGAATAGGAATAACATTGGTGCTTAGACAAATCAAGCCATAACACACATTTACTTTCCTTGAACTTTCTTTTCCCTTTATCAAAAATTCTCATTTTCTTTGTAAATTATTATTATTATTATTATTATTATTATTATTATTATTTCTCTTTTTTTTTTTCTTCATTTTTTTCTCTTCTTGCATTCTTTCTGAACTCCCACACTTGAAATGCAATAACATTAATGAAACCAATGCACTCCCTATTCCCTAAGGTTAGGTATAACATGGTTTTCCACTTAAAGCTTATAATGTGCTAGAAGCCAAAGAATTGTCAATAAAGCTCAAAGGGGCTAAACAAAGGGCAAAATGCAAGGTAAGCTATATGGGTACAAATTTGAAAGAAATGCATCTATCATGTTCATAATTGCATATGAAAATTGTAGCCTCAAAGAATAATCAAAACAAGTTCTAGAATGACAAAATCTAAGAGGAAAAACACACAAGAAAGAAAAGAATGACATGAATTTCAACCATAAAAAAATAAGGCTCAAAAGCTCACAAAGGTAAAGTCTAACATACTTAATCATACAAATCAAAATCAATCACCCAATTCACATATATCAGAGGAAGAAGCAAAAATGAAATCATGTAGAAACTCTATCCTCCTTAATGACTAATGCCTTAAGTCAACAACTTCCAATTCAACAAAGGAAAACAAAACAAAACAAAACAGAAACAATGCCAAATAATAAAAACCTATTACTCTCCCTCCACTCACCACCCTATATTTTCTCAAGATATCCCATCTCGTCTCAATCTTCCACTCCCCAGTGTATCTCTATAACTATTTACATCATATCATTTTCCATTTCATACTCGTTCGAGCATATTCACATGTTCACATATGCCATTTATCATGTTCACATATATTTTTTATTATATTTCTATATACTTTTCATCATATACATCAAACCATGGCATATTCACAATACACATCATTTTTACATGAAACATAATATATTCAAATAAGAAACATTTATCTCTTTGTATATTTCATATCACAAAATCTTATAATCATATCAATCATCCTCAATATACCTTATCACACCCTATTTGAACATAATATCACATTTTCACTATGTATTCATCATAAATCACATAAACAGCTAATCACTACTAGAAAACTCAAAAATATAGACGGATTTTTTTACTACTACAGATGGATTTTAGCATTACAGACGAATTTACTGACGGCTACAGTCCGTCTATAATATGCGAGTCGGTAAATAATTACAGACGGATTTTTTCATCTGTAATTTACAAAAATCCGTCTGTATTACATTTATTTATGAAATTTCAAAAAAATTGTTTCTTTTTTTTTTATAAACATAATTATTTCTCGCTGTTCCTAATTATCACAATTTATAAATATAATAAAAACTACAAAACTATATATTTAAAATTAAAAGTTATTTATAAAATGTAAAATTAAAATTTCATTACAAAGAAAGAAGTAAACATCTAGAAAAATAATCTGAAAAATAAAATAACATTGTAGATCACTAATAATCGGCGTGATCATCTTCTGAAAAAGTATCGCCATCAGTTAAGGAGGAGTCAGAAGAGGAATGACGCATGAAACTGAAGATTGGTGGTGTTGGAGCTGGTGGAGGAGGAGGAAGAGGTGTAGAGGTGCTTGCTCTCATGAACTCAAAGTATGAATGCATCTGTTGCTGCACCTCCCTCTGCATCTTCGATGCTACCTTCTTCTCTATCTTCTTCTCCATTTTCTTCGCCCACTTCTTCTTCCATGCACTTTTCTTGCTCTTCCACATCTCTTCATTTTACTTATGCAATTCTTCATTGAAGGCATGGACCTGAGTGCGGACCATCTCCTCCATTTCTTCAGGTACAAGAGAAGAGGCATCTCCGGTGACTGATGCAGGGGACATAGAGTCTGCAAAGCGACTCCCCATGTCACAAATTCGGCCTTTATAAAGTCCACCCACTGTCTCTAACCATATAGTATCATGGTCAACTGACTCTGGATCTTGAGAAGATGTCTCTTCAAGCCTTTGAACATAGTCATCCTATAATTCAATGTAGATAATTATATATTAGTCTCGAATACTATATAATAAATCATTAATAATAACATATAGTGTCAATAAGGATAACTTACATATGTGGCCTAAGATCGTGTATCAACCCATAAGGTTTCGTCTCCCTTGCGAGTATGTGTCTCCTTGAACACCTCTCCATGTGTAGGTGATCTCTTCAGTGACTTTTCCTGCAATTTCAATTAAATCACTGCGTCACTTATATATATTAGATTGAATAACATAAATTTTAAAAGAAAATTAAAAATCACATACCAAGTTCGCTTTAGTGCTAGCTAAAGTAGTAGAACCACCAGTATGCAATGATCCTCCTTTCAAGGATGCCCTGTTTGTCTTATTCTTTATAGAGAGATTTTTAAACTCATCCGTACCCCAATACTCCTGCAAGACATAAAGGAAGTTGGGTGCTATCCAATCAGCAGATGATGGATCCTAACGGGCCTCAGTGTACATTTGTCTTAGGCGCTTTGCAATGCGACTCTTTCATGCCTTGAAAATCATCTTTTCATCCTAGGGGAGAATGGAGAAGTTGCTCTACATAAATACAATTTTATTAGAAGAATTACAAGAAATATTATCTAATTACCACTTAGCTGGAATTAATTATCTGTTATTACCTTCCAATCTTTGAACCATTCCATCTTTGTATCATTAGGCACCTTCGCAAAACTTGTGTAAGGCGCATCAAACATCTTCTTAATGGTATCTGTCACCTGGTGGAGACCCTTCTGTGGTGGAATCCAACTTAACATACAATAAAATAATACAATTATTATAATTTGTTTAAAACAAAAATCAAAATTTCCTTTACACATAATCTATATATTATGTAATAATCTATTAATCAATGCATCAAAAACATACACATTACAATCCTCAACCGTTCTAGAGCACATCCCTTTATAACTCCATAACATGTATATTCCACAACTCCGCAAACACAAACAATCCAACAGCACACAATAATCAGGTTTAGAGAAGGATCTCTACACACTTCCCCCCAGTCATACAATCTCCAATCCTACAACTTTATCTTAGAAATTTTAAGTCTCTAAAATACATCAAAAATAAAAAAAAAACTAAACCGATTAAAAGTTAGAGGATCGTACCAGGAACATAATGATGCAAATTATCTTTCAAATGGATGCTCTAATCACTCGCAAAGGCAAAAAAACTGAAGCTCCTTGAGAGAGAGACAGAGAGAGGCGAGAGAGAAAGAGAGAGATTTATGAAAAATGAGGAATGGGAAAGGGGAGACGCAAATTTATGGGTTTCAGATGTTATAAACGGAAAAATTCGTCTCTAAATAGTTTAATGAAACGGTGCACTTTAAACATCCCATTACAGACGAATATTTCCATTTGTAAATTCATCAAGTCGATTTACAGACAGAAAAATCCGTCTATAAATTGTCACATGAAAAGTCGGTTAAAAAGGACAATATTTACAAACGAATTTTTCCGTCTGTAAGTCCCGCTCCAAATTTCCCTCCCTTTTTCAAATTACAAACAGAAAAATCCGTCTGTAATTCATGTCTATATTGTTTCGCGCCAAATGGCGGGTAAACTACAGACGGATATTACAGACGGATTTTTTATCCATCTGTATTATAGACAAATTTACAAACGGATTTGTCAGAGAATTAAAAAAAAAATCACAAATCTGTTTGTAAATCCATCTGTAATACAGACGGATTTTTATCCGTCTGTAATCAGAGCTTTTCTAGTAGTGTAATTATTCTCACTTTTCACCGATTATTTTTCATAAAACAAGGATTATTCCACATATAATCACATACATGACAAGATCTATGAGAATACAAGTAATAAATATAACAAAATGACAAAGTAGAGCCCTCATTACCTCAAAACAGAGCTTTTACAAGGATTTAACCAAAGATTTAACTCTAGAACGGAGTTTTTTCCTAAGAATACCATGAACATCTATAAGAAAAAGAAGAAGAAGAGAAACGAACGGTAAATCTAACTTCAAACTTATAGAAACTTACTTGAAATCCTTTAGAACAGACGTAAAATCACAAATCTGAAGAAAAATATAAGTTTAGGAGGTTTAGTATGAGAGAAAATGGCGAGATATAGCCTTAGAACCTTTGAGAACCTTGGATAGGAGTGAAGAAATGAAAATTCCGTTTGAAACTCCCTTTTTATAGGAAATTTTTGAAACTTACTGTTTATCGCCGCAAACATTGTTTACCGCCTTACTGTTCACGTCGGAAACACTGTTAGCGTCACTGTTCACGTCGAAAACACTGTACACACGGACTGTACGCGGATGTCACGTCAGCCATAACATCATGATGATGTCACTGATGATGTCATCGTCACTGTACATACGCGGTTTCACTGTTCATACGCAGTTTACTGTTCATAGTCAGTTTTACTGTTCACTGACACTTTTCATAGGCAGTTTTACTGTTCATTTTTTTTAAATATAAATTCTATCTAAATCTATTCCAATTATACTTTAACAGACCTCATTTTATTAAAACCAAAGTACAAGATGTTACAACTCTCTCCTCCTTTAAGGAATTTTGTCCCTGAAATTCGTTAAGTTACAAAAAGATCAGGATATAATTCTCTCATCTTATTCTCAGCTTCTCACGTGGCATCTCCCTCATCATTAGTATTCCATATTACTTTAACAAGTGAAATATCCTTACCTCTTAATTTCTTAACATAGTGATCAACAATTTTCACTGGTTGTATATCATATGACATATTCTCTCTCACTTGAATAGGATCAAGTTCTATCACATGAGTAGGGTCAGGAATATATTTTCTAAGCTGAGATACATGAAATACAAGATGCAAGTTTGAGAGATTTGGAGGCAAAGCAATCTTATAAGCAACAAGACCAACTTTACTTAGCACTTCAAATAGCCCAATAAACTTAGGAGATAATTTCTTAGATTTTAGAGCTCTTCTAACTCCAGTTACCGGTGAAACTTTTAAAAACACATGATTATTTACCTGAAACTCCAAAGATTTTCTCCTCTTATCATAGTAACTCCTTTGCCTATCTTGTGCTATTTTCATCTTTTCTCTAATCAATTTGATTTGCTCATGTTGCTTCTGAACCATATCTGGCGCATATAGGATCGCCTCTCCAGTTTCATACCAACATAAAAGGGTTCTACACCTCCTTCCATATAGAGCCTCAAATGGAGTCATTCCAATGCTTGCATGATAACTATTATTATATGTGAATTCCACCAAAGGTAGACATTCCTCCCAAGTTCCTTGTTGTTTCATTACACAAGCTCTTAACAAATCCTCCAAGGACTGTATTGTTCTTTCAGTCTGACCATCAATTGTGGATGATAAGTTGAACTAAGTTTTAACTTAGTACCCAAGGCTTTCTGCAGACTCTCCCAAAATCTAGATGTAAACCTTGGATCTCTATCTGACACAATACTAGTTGGCACTCCATGCAATCTGATTATCTCTCTCACATACATATCTGTTAGCTTTTCCAAATCGCATCATGATTACTCTTGGTTCTTGGCAAACTAGACACAAAATTCATAGAAATATTATCCCATTTCCACTCAAAAATTTCTAATGGTTGCAATATTCTAGGTGAAAGTTGATGTTCTACCTTCACCTTTTGACAAGTTAAACACTTTGCTACATACTTAGCCACATCCTTCTTCGTTCTATTCCACCAAAAATTCTTAGAAGGTCTTGATATATTTTTGTCGTACCAGGATGAAAAATCATTCTACTTTTATGAGCTTTCTCAAGTATCATCTGCTTAAGCTCATCATTAGAAGGAATACACACACGGTTCTTGAACTTAATCAGTCCATTTGCATCACAATGGAACTCCAAATCCTTCCCTTCACTCCTCTGCCTCATCATTTCCTGCAAGAACACATCTTCTTGTTGGGCATCACGAATCCTAACCAAGAAATCATTGTTGATTATCAAAGTCCCAAGATACAAACTCTGAGGTCACACCTCCACTACCAAATTCATATCTTGGAACTTCTCAATCAACTCTAATTCTTTCACCATCACACTTGCCATATGCAAGGACTTCCTACTTAAAGTATTAGCAACCACATTTGCCTTCCCAGGATGATAAGACAAAGTAAAATCATAATCCTTCAGAAATTTCATCCACCTTCTCTGCCTCATATTCAACTCTTTCTGATCAAACAAGTACTTCAAACTCTTATGATCACTAAACACCTCAAATCTCACCCCGAATAGATAATGTCTTCATATCTTAAGAGCAAAGACCACCGCGGCTAATTCTAGGTCATGAGTAGGATAATTAACTTCATGAGGATGCAACTCCTCGAAGCATAAGCAAATACTCTTCCATCCTACATCAAGACATAACCAAGCCCTTGCCCAGATGGATCACAATACACATCAAACTTCTGTTCTGGATTAGGCAAAACTAAGACAGGGGCAGATGTTAACTTTTCTTTTAGCTTTTGGAAACTAGCTTCACAATTCATTTCATACAAACTCATTTCCTTTTCTAGTTAACTTCATCAAAGGAAAAGTTATTTTAAAAAATCCTTCAATGAATTTCCTATAATAGCCAACTAGTCCTAGAAAACTGCGAATTTATGTGGGATTAGTAGGCCTTGGCCATTGAGCCACTGCCTCTACCTTTATTGGATCCACCATAATGCCATCTTTCGATACCACATGTCCCAAAAATTGGATTTGTGGTAACCAAAATTCACACTTAGAAAATTTTGCATACAACTATCTTTCTCTTAGTATCTGCAAAACAATTCTCAAGTGTTTTGCATGTTCTTCATGAGTCTTGGAATAAATCAGAATATCATCTATAAATACTACAACAAATTTATCCAAAAACTCATGAAAAATTCTATTCATGTAGTCCATGAATACTGCAGGAGCATTAGTCACACCAAATGGCATAACTAGATACTCATAGTGGCTATAGCGGGTTCTAAACGCTGTCTTGGGGATATCCTCACTCTTAACTCTGATCTGATGATAACCAGATCGTAAATCAATCTTTGAAAATACGGAAGCTCCTCTTAATTGATCCATCAAGTCATCAATTCGAGGAATAGGATACTTGTTCTTTATTGTTACCTTATTCAATTGCTTATAATCAACACACATCCTCATGCTTCCATCTTTCTTTTTCACCAAAAGAATAGGTGCTCCCCAAGGTGACACACTTGGCCTTATAAATCTTTTCTGCAATAATTCTTCTACCTGTTTCTTTACCTTAACCAACTCCACTGGCGACATCCTATATGGTGCAACAGAAATAGGATTTGCTCCCGGAATGAGATCAATAGTAAATTCAATTTCTCTTTCCGGTGGCAATTCAGTAACATCATCAAGAAAAACTTCTAAAAAATCTTTAACCACTGGGATATACTTAGGCTTCATTTCCTTTTCAGTCTCAATTGAAAATAGAACCATGAAAGCCTTAACACTCATTACATTTTTCAATAGATTTGGACCTAAGAGCTTATCACTTTCTGATACTTTAGTGCCAAAAATCAAAACTTTCTCTTTACAATCCAATAGAACATGGTTGAATGACAACCAATCCATTCCTAAAATTACATCAAGTTGGGAAAGAGATAAACAAATCAAATCTATATTAAAACTCTTACCATGTACCATCACAGGACAACCTAAACACACAGAAGAAGTTGCTACAGGCTTACCCGTAGGAGTAGATACAATAACATCACAAGACAATTCAAATACAGGTAATTCTAGACATCTCATACAATCCACAGAAATAAAGGAATGAGTAGCACCGGAATCAAACAATACATCTACAAGTCGGTCTTTTATGATACATTTACCTCTAATAAGCTCCTCTGATTTTGAAACCTCAGCTACACTTATAGCAAAATCCTTTGCCTTTCACATTTGGCTTTGTTCCAGTACTTGCTCTAGATTCAGGTCTTTGTTCCACACTCATGCTTCCGCTCTTTTGTGGAGCAGACCAACAGACACTAGCAGAGTGTCCATTTTCCCTCAAATGTCACATGTTGGTGGAAGTTGAGGACAATTCTTTTTAATATGAGGTCCACCACACTTGAAACATTTTAGTGGCCTTCTAAAAGAACCAGAACCACCACTACTATCTTCTTGGAGGCCTTCGGTCTTACCTCATAGAACCACTCATTCTGTTATCCACCGTATTATCCTTAATATTGACTTCAAATATTCTGCATTTACTCACTAGAGTGGGTAAATCTGTCAGCTAGAATACACTAACGGCAGCTCGAATATCTGGCCTTAGCCCATGCTCAAATTAAGCACATAGATTTTCCTCTTCATCATTATGTTGATAGTGAGGCCAGTATTTCATCGATTCATGAAATTTAGTAGTATATTCACCTACAGACATGTTTCCTTACTTCAACTCAAGGAACTCCTTAACCTTCTGTTTCTTTAAATCTCTAAGGAAATAATTTCTCAGGAAGGTTGCCTTGAATGTCTCCCAAGGAATATAACCATCTTCTTGAAATAGAGTTTGACTAGCAAACTCCACTAGTCCTCAGCTTCTCCACTCAGCATATAAGTAGCATAAATTATCTTATGCTCCTCTCTACATCTCATGGCATGGAAAATCTTCTCCACATCTGCTATCCACCTCTGAGCTCCCTCAGGATCAAACTTTCCCTCAAATTTTGGAGGGTTATGCCTAGTAAAAGAAGAAAGTCCTCTATACTCGACTGGTTCAGCCTCCTGGTTATGTGCCAAAGTCTCTAAGACTTGGGTAATACGCTCCAGGAGTTCATTTGTAGCACCAGCAGGTCTACCTCTACTAGCCATAACTCTAATCTTGCAATAAATTCAGATCGCTTATTAATCTATCATTCACATACACATAGATACATCTAGTTTACATAATTCACATCTAACAAGTCATATTAGCAAATAATCATTTCATATTCTAGTATATATATTACACAAAATAGACATGTTAGTCTCATACCCTAGTCTGGTCTGGATGAACTGCTCTGATACCAAAATTGTAACGCCTTATATTTATTTCCTTAATATATGATAAATTTTCATAAAAATTTAAATAGTAAAGTAAATTTTCTTCCAAAAACTCTCTAATAAGAAAGAGACATTGAAATGATATAAGGTTCATAGAGTAAAATTTCATTAATTCCTAAGTACTTTAGAAAAACAAAGATTCTAAAGTATTATTAGTAACAAAAAGAAATAGTAGTTTTACAACTGTTTCAAAAGAATGCTATAGAACTGAAAATATCCATTACATAACTCAAAATAACTAAGTCCTATAGCAGTTCTCATCCATCCATGCACTGTGAGCCTGGTACTATTCGTCCAGATTTCCTAAAAATATTGCATAAGGGTGAGTCTCTACCCTACCACTCATACATCACACATATTCATCATAAAACACATCTTATCACAATTAAAGAAAACATCATGGCATTACATATCATAGTGTCATATAAAACATGTTCTCATCTCTACACGTATTGTATTCCACAGATTCACAATTTATTTTACTTTCTTTTATCCGCGCTTACTGCGCTCTGTGGCCACAGTTATCCGATGCCTCTACCCCGAGGTCTTACACATCCATGTAAATAGTCGCCAGATAGCCAATACAATACAGATACAACGCATGCAATAGACAGCCCCTTAGCAAAGATAATGGTCAGGAGTCAAGTCGGGAAACGAGTGTGTGGCCATGTGGTGCATTCAAACACAATATTTCGTGCACAATCCCGAATGTCACTCACCACCCTACATTTCTCCAAGATATCCCATATCGTCTCCATCTTCCACTCCCTAGTGTATCTCTGTAACTATTTACATCATATCCTTTTCTATTTCATAATCTTTCGAGCATATTCACATGTTCACATATGCCATTTATCATGTTTACACATATTTTTCATTATATTTCTATATACTTTTCATCATATACATCAAACCATGGTATATTCACAATACACATCATTTTTATATGAAACATAATATATTCAAACATTAAACATCTATCTCTTTATATATTTCATATCAATCATCCCCAATATACCTTATCATACCCTATTTGAACATAAATTATATCTAAATCTATTCCAATTATACTTTAACAAACCTCATTTTGTTAAAATCAAAGTACAGGATGTTACGTACAAGACTCTCGGCCTACACTTATTCACATTACACGGCACACACATTGCCCTTATTTACTCACACAATAATTTCAACATAGTTCACATTTACATTTGTCATTCATCAGGTATTAGTAAACTCACACCACATAATCACCCATCATGGGTTTTCACATGCTATCACACCTTACAACACACAGCAATTTCTATCAAATACATATTTCCTACCCTTTATCTCACTCACATTGCAATATTCATCAAAATACACGACAATTAAACCCAAAGAGATAGGGTAGAGTCCCCCTTTACCTTGGATTGAAGACCCACACTCGAATTTAACCACGGAAGTACTCCCCACACGGATTTTGTCCTAAATACATGGAAGAACTCCATGAGAATCCAAGGAAACTGAGAAACAGAAAAAAAGGATGAAAAACAAAAACCTTAACCATTAAAACTCACCTCCAAGCGTTTTCAGCACGAATCTAACCTTCAACCAAGCTCCTGAACGGCTTTAAAGGCAATATAATCGGTGGATAGGGTTTTGGGGTTGAAAGAATTGAAGAAATTTTGAAGGAAATGTGAGAAATAACATTTCCCAAACATTAACCCCCTTTAAATCCTCTCTGGTCACGACACTCTGGTTTCTGCAGAATCTCGCTACAACGAGACCCTTTCGCTACAGCGACAAGGCAACAGTTTCACCCTTCTCCCCCAATGCTTTCTCGCTACAGTGAGAAAGACACAGTTTCACACCTCATGCCCATGAGCCTCTCGCTATAGCGAGAATGCCTACAGCAGCACCCATACTTAGCCTATTTTCAGTCCAATCAATTCAATCCAATTATATATACACACACACACACACACACATCCATACACGTTATGCCCACAAACATCATCATTACGCATTCAAATGCAAATATATACATATATCAATAATAATTAATATTACAAGATTTGGGGCATTACAAATTGAGGGCGTTACAGAATCAATATCCAAAAATTTTCTATACTTGCACTTAGAATATGAACTTCTAACTTTTTGGTTGGTGATGAATTACTGCAAATTAAAACAAACACGCATGAATTCCTCTACACCCTCAACAAGTTCAAGTTTTGTCCCCCCTGCCCCAGCCTAGGTGCAACCTATCATACATCCACTGACAATTTTCAAAAAACATCTGGATCAAGAATTATATAATCCTAATACAAATATACAATGTTGTATCAACCTTCTATTTTACATTACACAAATTTTTAATATAAATTTTGGCAGAATCTCTCCGAATATATAAATATTTCCTTACGTTTGTGTACACCTAATACAAAAATCAAAATTTTTCCCACATATAACTAATATATTATATAACAATATATTAATCAATGCATAAAAAACATATACATCATAATCCTAAATTATTCTAGAGCACATCCCCTTATGACTCCACAACATGCATATTCTACAATCTACACAAACATAAACAATCCCACAGCACATAATAATCAGGTTTGGAAAAGGATCTCTACGCCTTTTTTCCCCTATCATACAATCTCTGGTCCTACAACTCTATCTTAGAAATTTTAAGTCTCTATTATACATCAAAAATTAAAAAATTAAACCAATTAAGAGTTAGAGTATCGTACCTAGACCACAATGATGCAAATTATTTTTCAAATGGATGCTTCAATCACTCGCAAAGGCCAAAAAATTAAACCTCTTAGAGAGAGAAAGAGAAAGGGACACGAGAGAGAGGGAAAATTATGCAACCTAAGGAAAAAGTAGAAGGAGACGCGTTTTGATGTGTTTTGTACATTACAGGCGGAAAAATCTGTCTATAAATGATTTAATTAAATGATACATTTTACAAGTTCAATTATAGACGAATTTATCCATTTGTCTATAAATTTGGCAAAGACAATTACAGACAGTTACAATTTCATTTGTAACTCCCGCTCTAAATTTCTCTCTAATTTTTAAATTATAGACAGTTTGTAATTTCTGTATACAGACAGATTTTTCCAAAAAATAAAATTGGATAATTCATCTATATAATATATATGGATAAAATATGTTTGTAATTTGTTTGTAAATAGCGTTTCTGTTAGTGAATTTTTTAAAAAAAATTGGAGTTTCCTTTACATTGATTGTTGATATTTTTTTTAAAAAAATAATAATTTAAACTAATATTAAATTAAAAGAAATGCTTAATACAAAAGAATATATTACTCAATGAATTCCTAAAATCATTTGATAAAGTTCCAAAAAGTGCTCACACTTAATAACTTAATAATTAGTACTCAAAAATTTTATACAAGATTGGTTGAATTAGAAAATATAAATGCATAATATTAAAAAAATTTACCTGAGATGATAAAAAAAAAAAACTCATTCTTTATAATTTTCTCGATATAAAAATGTATTTATTAAAAAAATTATGATTTTGAGATAACAAATATTTTAGACACATTTTAGAAAAATAGATTAATTGTTTCATTTATTTAGTATTAAAAAAAATTATCAAAGTTTTTGTGTTTATTTTTTTCATAATAGTGATTATTAAACAAGAGGTTGGTAGAATTTTTTATTTTGAATAAATTCTTATATCACTTTTTAAAAATTAAAACATTTATATTAACCGTTACCTTAATTTGTCCGTGGATCTTTGGGTTTACCAGCCAGAAGGTCATTTCCTTAGAAGAACAGTAACAATAATCGGGAGATTCGAGGAAACAAGAATTTGGAATGTGAACAATTATGTTAACCGGCCATGATCAGGACATGAACATAGTACGAAGGAGATTAAACTACATATCTTATGAGGGAATCTGGAAAGCAACGATTTTCAATTGTTGATTTTCATGCTTTAAAAGTTCAAAACAGCACTTACTTTAGAAATTCATACTGCAAAACTATCACCATTATTAAACAACTCAGCTATATTAAAATTGATCGAATCGATTAAACTTTTAAACATTGTTTAAATCGCATATGGAAGATTAGTCTGATCGAAGCATTTGTTGTCTCAGACTTTTCTGTTTGAATCGTGGCGTGTGGACAAAAGGAAATGAGTGGGGATCAACCATAGTTTCTCACAATAGTTTCCCCAACAATTTATAAAATAACACAAGAAGAAACAAACAGATGTCCCACAACAATTTGGAGAAATATTATTTTAACCAATTTTTTTGACAATTTAATTTGAGTCAAGAATTAGACATAACCATAATAATTTCAAAATAAATTAGTATAAAATTTATTTATTTTTTCATTATCTCATCCCTTAATTATTCTTTGACTAATGTTTAGGATTCAATTCTACAGCATAAAATGAAAAGTTCTAATGCAAGTTTTCCTCTAAACTATTTGCCTGGAATTTAGACATGATAATTTAAGAGAATGCTTTATGATGATTAAATGTAAAATTCTATCTTGATCTTTAAAAGAATAAAAAAATTATAATAATTAATGAGATCAAATAAGATTAAAAAAATTCTATAAAATTACTTTGTAAAAAAGTTATTTTTCAAACCATATTGTAAAAAGTAAAAAGGAAATCAAATAAAAAAGTTATAATTTTTACATTCTTTTAAAGATCAAGAACTTAATTAAAATTATTTTAGTACAAGAGAACGTAAAAAATATATACTAACACATACGTATTATATTAAAATTGTAGTACAATTCTTATATTGATTGACATGATATAAAAATTGTAATATTTAAATTTCAAGATGAGGTGTGTGTCTCTGGTTATAATGCTCATCATTGGTGGCGTCGTTAGCTGAGTTGGAGATTCTTCTTGTCCATTTATGAATATGCTCCATGCTTCTTGCATTGTCGTTGAGGACTCTTCTCTATATATTATTGGTTGACCAGAAAACAGGTTGATTTATATTGGACTTCCATTTTAACCAATCATAGGCACTTTGGAAATGGAAGTTGATGCAGCAACGATGATGGGTATTGGAATTTGTGTGGCATTTGTTATCATACTCCTAACGAAAGCACTGAATTGGTTGTGGCTGGAGCCGAAAAGGGCAGAGAGATTCCTCAGAGAACAAGGCCTAAAGGGAAACTCATACACACTTTTCTTTGGAGACATCAAACCAATGACAACCATGTTACAGACAGCAAAATCTAAACCCATAAACATCAACGATGATGTTGTACCTCGTCTCACTCCTTTTCTACATCAACTCCTTAAAATTTATGGTATGCTTCTGATTATCTTCATTATACTCCTCATGTTTGACTATTGCTTGTTAATTTACCTTTTCATTGAGCATAATTATTATATATGTTTATATCATTACTCTTTCGTCTTGGTGAAAAATAATCACCAGTTTATATAACTGTTTTCGAAGGTAAGAATTCGTTTTCATGGTATGGCCCCAAGCCTACAGTGAACATTATGGATCCTGAAGCAATAAAAGAAGTTCTGAATAGGATACATGACTTTCCAAAGCCGACCTACAATCCACTTGCCAAGTTTTTGATAACAGGACTTGTAGACCTTGAGGGTGAAAAATGGTCAAAACACAGAAAGATTATCAACCCTGCATTTAATCTCGCCAAGCTCAAGGTTTTTTCTCATCATATTTTATGTCATTTTCTAACTTCAACTTATACGATTATCAGAAATATTGGATTGGGCAAGACTAGAATATCCGATACTCAACTCAGTTTGGGGTCTATATGAAATGGTTCTCTCATCGAATGTGTGTTGTATTGTGCATTCTGAGCTTTCCAAGTAGGATTCTTATTTCTTCGCTGTAATATGACAGCGGTTACAAGAAGATATGTCCAAAACCTTACGAAAGTCATGTTATAAAGATTTCAATCATATATATACTTAGAATATTAAACAAAGTCATTTATTTTTATTTTTTTTTTCAACTAAATGTAGTCAAACATACTTTTAACAAACTTGAAAATCTTATTTTGAGCACAAATCAATATAACTTGGAAAAATTATCATTTCTCTTAAAGAGTCATTTATCATTTTTATTTTAGTTATTCTGTTAAATTTTATTAATTAACTTCATAGAGATAGTGAAGTGACATGATAAATAAAATATAGTACACTAATTTGCTTCTTAGTTATTTAAAAATATTACAAAATAAATTAAAAATACTTCATTTTCATTTCATTCCTGATGAAACGTAATATTATGAGGTAAAAAATTACATATGATTTTTCATAACTTGTGTTGTAACATTCTTAATTGACATAGTTAAAGACATTATTATGCTATATTGTACTTGTTACATTACCATCTTTGTGAGAGTAAATTAATGAATTCTATCAAAAGGACTAAAATAAATAACAAACTGTATATTTAAAAATTAATTTTAATTTTTTTTCTTTTAAAGGACAAATTAAAAGTTATTTTTTAAGGACGAATTTGATATTTTGATAATGGAGTTAAGTTCACACTCTATTTGAAATTAAATTAAAAGTGAAAGCAGCATTATTTATGCACTTTACAAAAGATTTGTTGGGATAATTTGTTCTATAGACAGACACATCATAGTTACAAATAAGAAATGTGCTTCTCCAAGTAAATGTCATTTGAGGGATCCAACTTCCTTGTTTCCATCTCTCTCTCTCTCTCTCTCTCTCCAAACTAAAAGCTAAAGAGTTTCACATTTCAATACCTTAACAATTTCACGTTCTCTGCGAAGAAGCATTAGTTTTTCAATCGTGATATCTCTCTTTTTTCACGTCTCAAATTTGTTGCAGCTGGTGTTACCTGCAATGTATCAAAGTTGCAGCGAGATGATAAACGAATGGAAGATGTTAATATCTGAAAAAGGAACAGGATCATGTATGGTAGATGTTTGGCCTTTTGTTAATAGCTTATCTGGTGATGTGATTTCTCGTACGGCTTTCGGAAGTAGCTATGAAGAGGGGAGAAAAGTATTTCAACTTCAAAAAGAACAAGCTGAACTTACTGCCAAGGTCCTTCTTTCTGTTTATGTTCCAGGGTGGAGGTATGTTTAATTATATAATGTTGTCAACTTCAAATTGAATTTAAATAAAATTTTATTAAAAATTATTTATTATATTTGTATATGTCAATACAATAATTATTTTTTAATAAAATACTTAATACTCTTACTTAAATTCAGTCTTAAAAATTAGGGTTAAGTAATTGTTAATTGAAAATATGTTTCTTCTAATTATATTATTGTTATCATGAGTTTTACTTCTTTATAATTATATTTGCTAAAAGTAGTAAAGATGAGTATTTAAAATTTTATAATATCATGATTCCATAGATAGTATTCAAATAAGTAATAAATCAAATTTATGATTATTGTCAAATTAATCAATAAGTTTATTATATTGCAAATTATAATAAAGAGAATCAAATTAAATAGTAAATGAATGAAAAGCAGAGAAGAGAGACAAATTTAAAGAGTAGTCAAAAAATTAACTAATTATAAAAAGATTAAGGGATTTAGATTCACTTATTAGCTTCTTTTTTTTTTTTTTGCTTTATATCTTTTCATGGATTAATTTATGATCTAACGGTTAATCACTCATTAAGATTTTACTATTATGATAATGCAATAATAACATTATTTTTCTCTATTAATATCTTTAATAATCATGCAAAACAATTAATGTAAATAAAATATGAAAAATAATATATTTATTAATTAAATAAGTAATTAAAAATCTAAAATTTCAATTGATCTTCTAAAATTCTAAGTTTAATTCATCTCATGAATCCACTAAGTAGATAATGATAATTGTTTGTTATCTAATTAATTAAAAACTATTAAAAGTGTTGAATTCTTGATAATGAAATAAAAGGAATATGACAAATACCATGAATATAAAATATTTAAAAAATTACAAAATTAATTCACATTGTAGGATATACTATATTCTTTGGCTGTGAATTTAGTTGCTTGTATTAATGAAAACACAAAATCAAAACAAATATTAATAACAATTCATAATCTTATTTAAAAGAGAACCTAAAAGAAAAATCCTTATACCTAGACATTTTGACTCAAGGACTAAGAGATTGATCCTATGAGTGCTTAATAATTTCAAAACTACAATACTTTAACAAGAGAGGAAGATAAAGCAAATAAAAAAATTGATAAGAAATAAGTGTGATGAAGAGCTTGAAGAATGGCTTTGGGGTAATCCATGTGAGATAAAAAAAATAATAAGAACTCTAAATAAGATATAGATAACAAAATAAGATATGAGATATCTTCAATGAGAGATAATGAAATAAGATTAAAAAAAAATCTGCAATGAAAGATAAGATATATTATTTGATTTAAACTTTTAAAATTTGAAAGTGTGTTGACTTCATTTAATAATCAAGGTAAAAGAACAAAGTATGATAAATTATCCTATCTAATCTTATTTTTTATGTTTATTGAACATTTACTTATGATAACTAATCTTGTTAGGCTATCATATATTATCTTAATATTTTAAATTATTATTTTGACGAGAGGAATTGATTATAAATTATTGATAATTTTTTTCTTAGTACTCTTACTTCATACTTCATCAGTACTTTATAGGAAAATTAATTATTCAAAAATATAATTTCTATAAATAAAATATTATCTTTAACAAAATAAAATTTAAAATATTTTTTTCATAAAATATTTTTTGTAGAAAATACTTTACTCATTTTATAAAATATATTTTAATTTTTAATAATTATTTTTTGTTTAATGATGGTTTATTTCAAAAACAAACTTTAATTTAAGAAAATTAAGAAAATTTTATAATTATTTATCAAAATTTTTATTTTATTTAAGCACAAAGATATTTTTAATTTTAATAAATTTTTAATATATTTTTATTGAAAAGTTAAATGTTAAATTAAAAATTATTTTAAAAAATGCATATTAATTTTTAATTAAAAGAGTAACTTTATCATGTAAATATAATTTATATCTTGTTTTGTTATTTTTTTATTATTTTAAACATTAAACAAGAAAATATACTATTATCTACTTTACTATTTTAACATATATCAAACGTAGGATAACACAGAGGTTTATAATTCTTTTATCCATCTCTAATACAGTCATATCCTATCATTTTTTTTATTATGTTTGTCAAATGGGTCTTAAATATTTTTACTCTTAAAATACTATTTTTTTCTGTTTCTACTATAAAATAAAAATTAAATAAATAAAATTAAATCAACTAATATAAGATTAAATTAATAATTAATAATTCACCAATAATTAAAAAAAAAACTAACAGAACTAAAGTTTTTTAATTATGATTTAGATAAAAGGATGAAAAAAAAAACCGTAACATACATGAAGACCATAAAAAAAAAAGGGGATCTCGACTCTTGCTAGTTGTGACGGAAATTGGACATTTAGTTTCATTTTCATTTAAGCAAAAATGGACTCGCTTAAAGGAAAATACAGAAAATAACAAATTCTTTAACATAAAATTAATTTAAGTGAATTTTTTTGACTTGATCAAATTTTGCAGATTCGCTTAAGCGAATTATTTTGGCTTAAGCGAATTTTGCGTCTTCTCTCTCAGTTTTCTCTTCTCTTTCTCTTCTCTTTCTCTTCATACCTGACACTTCCTCCTCAATCTCCATATTCAACTCTATTTAACCTACATATTTAACATTCTTCCTTCTCTCATACTTAACTCCTCTCTTCCTCTTCCTCTTCCCGCTCTCACTCCACTCTATATCTATCTTTCATTCTTTTCTTTATACCCAACTCTTCATCTTCCTCTCTCTCCACCACCACTCCTTTACCACTCGCACTCTTTATCTTCATCCATCATCTGTCCTCTCTTCCCTCACACCCAACCTCTATCTCTTCAAATACAGAAAATTTGTTAAAACAAATCTGCAAAGTTCATTTAAGTCAAAAAATTTTGATAAATTTTGCTTAAGCTAATTTTGTGTAAAATTTTGTAATATTTTTTGTATTTTTTCTTAAGCAAATCTATTTTAGCTTAATAAAAAATAAAACTAAATATCTAATTCTCTGTCACAACTAGAGGGGATGTAGATCCAAAAAAAGGGGTTAACATAGTTTGACTCATTTTTTTAACTAGACAAAATAATATTAGTTAGTTTAGTGTGTCTACTGATGAACTAACGAATTCTTATTCTAAAGATTTAAAAAATAAAATAAATGAAAAGTTGAGTAATGAACAATGAGCTAGTCCGCTTAAAAATAATTCAAGTAAAAAATCTATTAACTTAAAATAATAATAACTAATAATTAAGTGTATATATATATATATATAAAATTGGTTCAACGGACTAACTTGGTTAATCCATTGTAAACCCATTTCAGCACGTTACAATGGAGTAGGTTAGATTAGCCATAAATATAAAAGCTTTGAAAAGACCCGTTGATTTTTGTTGATTAAAATAGATTATCTATTATCAAATCATTTTTTATTTGCCACCCTATGCTTGCCGGCAAGGAAATGACCATAAGATTTTTTTCTGTAATGTAACAACATAATTTGTTCATAATTTATAGAAGTATCCACAACATATAAATAATGAAGAAAAAGAAATAATAAAAAACTCAAATAGAAGAACTCTCAAGCTAAGGCCCACTTTCCTTTTATATTTTAAGATTTGTACCAACAAAATTGAACAAGAGGATGAAGGAGATAGAGTATGAAATTCGAAATGTGCTTAGAGGAATTGTCCAAAAACAGGAGGCTGCAATGAAGACATGCAAAGCTGCAAATGATAACTTGTTGGGATTACTATTGGAATCCAATCAAAAGGAGATAGAAGATAATGGACAAAAAAAGAATGTTGGAATGAACACCGATGATGTAATTAACGAGTGTAAGCTATTTTACTTTGCCGGACAAGAAACAACGTCGGTTCTACTTAATTGGACAATGGTGTTATTAAGTAGGTTTCCCAATTGGCAAACACTAGCAAGAGAAGAGGTCATCGAGATTTTTAGTACAAGAGAACCAGACTACGATGGATTAAATCGTCTAAAAGTTGTAAGTATCAATTTTTATTTTGATCTTTTAAATAATTTTTAAAATAGTCATCATAACATTGATAATATTATTTTAAGATAAAAATATCATTTCTTATAATTAAAACGGAAAAATTGCTTCTTAAATTCAGTGTCATAACTTGAATCCAATGTTCATGATAAGATAAAACAATCACCAAGTATGTAAGAAAAAGAGTTGGACGTAGGGATAACTCGACCATTTATTATTCTAGAGTATGACTATACTATAGATTATTGAGAGCAAATTACCTTAACAATTACACTTCTGTTTCACACTTTTGTACAAAACTTTTATGTATTTATAAATTACACTTATATATATATATATATATATATATATATATATATATTTAAAATTCTTATTTTGTATAAAATTGGAAAAATTACATTTTTAATTTTACATCATCACACAAAACTTCTTTTTTTTTTTTTTTAAGCATTACACGCACTCTTATCTATTTTAAAATGCATTATGGTTACAGCCTGGCCTCTATGACAGTAAAAATGTGAATTTATTAAATTCATAAAGAATACAATTTTAAAGATAACACTACCATAATTAATCTAAGAGAATAGACATTTAAATAAATTTTAACTATATATCATTGTAATAAAAAATTAATAAAAAGTCAATCACATGAATTATTAATAATTAAATCAATAGCATGTTCTTTTATTTTTATTATTTAATATTTAAAACTTATTTTAAAATTAATTTTATTCTATCACATCAATTATTCATGTGATTAAATTTTTATTAAAAATTTTTATTGCGACCATTTTAAAAGTCTGTATTATCTAAAAAATATGCAACTGTAATTTATCTTTTGTGTTATTCTAATGTAACTTTAAATTTCTTATGATTTGACTTGAATAATTTAAATTTTTTACTAAAATAATCAAATTTATTTGTAATTCATTTATAATATAAAAGACATTGTGTATTAATGTTTAAGACATATTGAGAATTTTATCTAATGAGTCACAATCTGCAAAAGGGTGCTTACAAAATCTAATGGTTGGGAGTTTGAGTGTAGCATATTTATTAGTTAGTGGGATTTTTCTTATAGATTTTACAAATAGAAAAAGTTGTGTAAAATATACTAAATAGAAATAAATTGGAGTAATTTGCCCTAAAATCAATGATAAATTATATAAACAAAGTCATAATTTATTTTTTGTGGTTGTAACTTCGTTTTACAATTATAATAAACTTAGGGTATGTTTGTTTCCAATTTTTAAAAGAGATTTCTCTTTTTAAAAACTAAAAATACATGTATCAATAGTTTTTAAATGGAAACAAATATGCTCTTAATTTTTATTTTTTTAGTCATTTTCTTTACATCAAGTAGGGCACATAAATTTAATAAAAAAAAATTACTGCTCCATATAATGTCAATAAAGCTAAATTTCACTGATTTGAATGAAAATTTATTTTAATTTTCTATAATGAGGGTTAAATTATTCTTTTCATTGACTAAACAGCATAATATAGGGTATCTTTCAATTCAAAAGTTGATAAATAGGACAAATGAACTCAAGGATATATGAAACCTTAAGTTAACTTCTTGAACAAATCAGCTTTCACCTGAAAGTATAAATAGCTAAAAGTTCATAAATATCTATGACTTTATAATAACATAGTAGGTATATATTCCAAGATTTCTAACACCATAAAATATTTAATTTTAGAGCTACCTTGCTGAATTATGATTTTTCAACGCTAACCATTTTGAAAAAAGATTTAAAACGCAACATCATAACTTAGAGGGTTGCTCTAAGTTATGTGAGAGTGGTAAACTCTTGGAAAAAAAATTAAAAGAAAACTACATGTACGTTTTGTACGTTTAAGTAGCGTTAGAAGCAGGTTTAGTTACGTTAGGTTAGACTTGATTAGACTTGAACTTGACTAGTTTCTCAAATTTAAAAACCAAACTTGATCTGTTTATCTTATTTAGATATTTTTTTAAAAAAGTCTAAATTATATATTTGTCAACAAACTTAAATCCTTAAATAAACTAACAAATATATAATCTCAAAGTATTATACTTTAAATAATAATAATAATAACTATTATTATTATTATTAATTATTATTATTATTATCAAAGTATTATTATTATTATTATTATTATTATTATTATTATTATTATTATTATTATTATTATTGAGTAGGTTGCTACGTGGGTTAAAGAGTTTTTTAAGTGACCCAAAGTCAAGTCTTTTTAATTAGTTAAATAACTTTAAAAAGATTTTGAGAAGATCTATTTAATAAATGGGTCTTCCCTAAAGTCAATTAATGTGAGCTAGATCACTTGCTTTAATAAATGAACTAACCTATTTCCAACTTAATATATGATAGGTTTCTTAAAACCACATGATTTCGCCTAAAAAGGATTTCTCACAAATTTCATCTTTTGAGAACATGGTCTTACATTTAAACTCGCAAATCTCACCTTTTGAGAACACTGTCTTATATTTAAATTGATTACGTATTCAATATCTCTTTTAACAAAGTAAACTTGAAACCTTCTTAAAATTGAGATGCTTAATTTAGTATTTGACAACCACTCCAAAAAGTAAAAGTTGAAATAATAGCATATGGTTGCTTGATTTATAATAATAAGCCTTTCTATCTTGATGTATTTTCACCATTTCAATTCATGTAAATCAAGTTTACCCTATTGCACCTCCTACTAAAAAACATTGTTTAATTTATTATTCAAATGAGTATATCTGAGAATTTAATGCTCTTGTGATAAACTATAAGAATGCTTTTCTAAAATGAGTGGACAAAATATTAGTTCTCTTGCTTTTTCAAAGTGTCAATTAGGTGAATTAATTTTAGTTTCACGTGACATTATCATAGGTAACAATGATTTTGTACGAGGTGCTAAGGCTATACCCACCAGTTACTGCCATTACTAGAGTTGTCCAAAAGGAAACTAAGGTTGGAAATTTAACTTTACCGACCGGAGCACTTACTATTGTTCCAACCATGTTGGTACACCATGATTGTGATCTATGGGGCAATGACGTTAAAGAGTTCAAACCAGAAAGATTCTCTGAAGGGGTCTTAAAGGCAACAAATGGTCAAGTTTCATTTCTACCATTTGGATGGGGTCCACGAATATGCATTGGCCAAAACTTTGCTTTGCTTGAAGCCAAAATGGCTTTGTGCTTAATCCTACAAAACTTCTTCTTTGAGCTTTCTCCATCATATATTCATGCTCCAATAACAGTGATAACTGTTCAACCTCAGTTTGGCACACCTATCGTTTTACATAAGTTGTAGTTCAAGGTTTTTGAGAAAAGGTTACATAATTTGAATGCATTTGGAAACCAACGCAGATAAAATCTTCTTCTATAATATTATATAATAATTCTTCGAATAGTTCTGCCATTGTTATATGTTTATTCCAATTCATTGTCGTGAAGGTTCTTTACCTAACGTTAAACTACAAATATTTTTTTAAGGTAAACATCTCGGGATTGAGGAGTTAAAGGTATATTCTCCTTCTAACTCAGCTTCACAAAAGAATGAAAAACATTGACTCAGGTGCTTCACAAAGTCTAGAGGCACCTTTTAACACATATTTTAATGTGTTTATTATTTTTTAAATTAAGAAGAGTTTTTTTCTTTATTTTTATACTTTCTTTGTAGTAAAATTATATTAATATTATTTTATTTTATTTTTATAATTCTTTAATAGATTTGCATCTCGTGCTTCCACAAAACACACGAATCTTAACAAACAAACATTCTTTTTCTTGATTGTCTAAGAGTGTTTCTTCACATGTAATGTCTGACAAATTTATCTTGAAGAGGTGCACTTAGTAAGTAAGAAGTAGGACTTTGTCTAATGCCTAACAAAATCTGATTTCAGCTGAAGAACAAATTTGATTGGTTCGTCATACCAAATAATTAGCAAACCCTGTAAAGCTCGTGAGAAGATTCCAAACTTTTCGCTCGCGGAACTCGTGTTACATTTTGATGTTATTTTATTTGGATATAAACAGTAAAATAATTTAAAAAGTGAAATTTTAAATAATTTTTTAGTTAAATCTATTTATAAATTCTATATTTTATAGACACTTTAATTTTATTTATTAAAAAGATTGATTTCATTCTCTTTTTTTTTTTTTCAAAATCTAACCAAGTTTGTCTAAAGTGATCATGTGAAATAATAATAATAATAATAATAATAATAATAATAATAATAATAATAATAATAATAATAATAATAATAATAATGTGTCCACTTATTTACTCATTATCATTAGGGACGAAAATGTTAAATTTTTTAATTAAAAATTAAAATTAAAATTTATATAATTTTCAGTATAATTCATTCTATTTGATTGCTTAATTCTAGTTATTTTAAAATATTTTTATAATTTTTTATAATAAAATTGTCTCTTTTACTTTTCTTTAAATCTATGATTTAGTCTTTATTAAATTTAATTATTTTTATAGAGAAGTTAATCAAAATGTAATAAGTTGACCAAAATAAGCTTAAAAGATTATTTGTTCTTTATATATTTTGATAGGACTTTCTCTATATTATAGCCTTTTTGAGATTGGATGCTTTGAAAATTTAGCCTCTTAAAATATTTGTATAGAATTCCGTTTGTTTAGGGTTTTTTTAAATAGAAAAAATTGAATAATTCTTATTATTTTAAATATTGTATTAAATTATATTTGTGATTTTAAAAATTAAAATTATTGATTTCTCATAATGTGATAGGCTAAAGTTTTTTCTTTCATAATTTTAAAGACTAAATAGGCATATATTTATAATTTTAAAACTTAAAATGATTAATTTTATAATTTTAATGACTAAAAATAACAGAGTTAATAATTTTATTTTAGATTAAAATGAATATTTTTTAAATAATTTTAGAAAATAAATTGAACAATGTTAATAATTTCAAAGATTAAAATATGCTATTATTTTTATTTTATTATATTAAGTAAGCTTAAAATTTTATAAATAAAGAATTAATTTTTAAAAAAATGAATTCAAATTTTAAATTAATTATTGGACCATTCTAGAGGACTATAGACCAGTAAGATCTTGTTTCAACTATTTAAAATAATTGTATTTATTAATATTTAAATTTGAAACTATAAGCTAAATTAAGTATGATTAATTATTAATTAAAAATTATTTAATATAATAAGATGAATATATTTTAATCATATTATCATTTAAAATAACTTTTAAAGGTAAAGTGTTGTATATTAACTAAACCCTCATTTTAGTCTTTAAAAGAATTTGAGTCCAGTGTTTTAATATATGAGACATTTAAAATGTCGCGGAATCCCTAATTCCTTTCTTCGACATTCATTTTAGTTCCTGAGCTCAAACTCCGTTAAGAAACAATAACAGAAAGCTAAGTTATTATGTTAAGTGTCATGTCAGAATCTTAGTTGGCAAAAATGATGTCGTTTTAGGAAGATAACGCAGCACCTTGAATGACCAACTAGCATCTTTCTGATTGAAGCCCTTTCAACACTATCGTGATATGTGGTAGTACCATGCTTAGTTGCTGGCTGATATTCAATTGAAGACTCTTCTTCCTCCCTTACAATCTCAAAAGTATTAATCAACTACTAAATCGTTTCCTGATCCAAAATATGGAATGACTCACCAACTCCAACCACAGCAATAATGCATACAGAACTACTACTGAGCTTTTCACCTTGCACAGACTCCGTAGTTGCAATAAGTATATATTTTATCAGATATTCCCAGGAGAAGCTTGTGAAGTTCTCAAACTTGTATTCCAAATATGTCTTTGCAACTCGTGAGTGAGAGCCAATTGCAAAAGCCTAATAGTCAAA
Organism: Abrus pulchellus subsp. cantoniensis; assembly: GCA_024086825.1. NCBI lineage: Eukaryota > Viridiplantae > Streptophyta > Magnoliopsida > Fabales > Fabaceae > Abrus > Abrus pulchellus. The sequence continues at coordinate 10,163,548 of CM044054.1, forward strand.
ATAGTTTCTACTCAGACAGTTGTAATATAGGTGAGCTCCATATTCATCTAATCCAACTACCAGGAGACCAACCCTATAAGGATGTTTCCATGATCATTGGATGCAAACTTGCCATTCAGAATTGCATCACAAATACTGATGAGAAAGAAATATTTTAAGTTCTGATAAATTATACAAACACTTTCTTTATTTATTATATAATTCTGTAGATACAAACAGAAGATTTGCTTACCATACTCCACTAATCCAACTTTCGACAACTAAATCACAAGCATGATTCTATGCCATAAATATAAGCCCAAACTTCAACTTTATCCTACCTGTACAGCTAGGATTTGTCATCCCCAAAACATTGAACACTTAGGGTTCATAGTCCCCAAAATCCAAAATGACTCATAGGGAGTTAAAAAAAAAATTTTACCTAATTCTCTATCTGTTAGCCCTTTTTCCACTATAAGAAACTTCAATTTCTAAATATTTTAGTGCTAAACACAACTATGAACAAGAATTTGAGTGATTCTACATGCAGTTAAGGTTCTTCTTCGAGACAAAAGGCTTCAATCAAAACAACACTGTTTAATCATTCAAGGTACCACCACTACTAGAAAACTTATAAAAATATATGGATTTACAGATAAATTTTTTAATTATTATAGACAGATTTTAGCATTACAGACGGATTCAAATCTGTCTATAAGTTAGGGACAAAAAAATTTGTCTGTAGTTACAGATAAAAAAATATATCTATAAATTACAGACGGATCCGTTTATGAACTTTCAAAATTTCTTTTCATTTTTTTTATAAACATAATTATTTCTTGTTGTTCCTAATTATCATAATTTATAAACATAATAAAAACTACAAAATTATATATTTAAAATCAGAAATTATTTATAAAATATAAAATTAAAATATTATTACAAATGAAGAAGTAAACATATAAATAAATAATGTCAAAAATAAAATATTATACATCACAAATAATCGGTGTGATCATCTTCCAAAAAAACATCATCATTAGTAGAGGAAGAGTCGGAAGAAGAATGATGCATGGAGCTAAAGATTGATGGTGTTAGAGCTAGTGAAAAAGGAGTAAGAGTTGCAAAGCTGCTTGCTCTCATGAGCTCAAAGTATGAATGCATCTGTTGCATCTACATATGTTGTTGTTATGCCTCCCTCTTCATCTTTAATGCCACCTTCTTTTCTATCTTTTTCTCCATTTTTGTTAGCTTCTTCTTATATGCACTTTCTTTGATCTTCTACATCTTCTCATTTTGTTTCTACAGTTCTTCATTGAGGGCATAGAGTTGCTTCTTAAGTCAAAGGAGCAACAATGTTATATCAACCTTTTTATTTTAATTTACACAAATTTTTAACATAAATTTTGGCAAAATCTCCTCTAATATATAAATATTTTTTTATATTTATTTATACTTAATACAACAAATTTTTAATGTAAATTTTAGAAAAATGTCCCTTAATATATAAATATTTCTTTATGTTTATTTACACTTAATACAAAAATATAAATTTCCTTCACACATAAATTTTTTTATATTTGATGTTTTGGAAATTTGACCTCTTAAAATGTTTGTATAAAATTTCATTTATTTAGGGGCTAAAAAAATATCGTTTAATAGAAAAAAATTGAATAATTCTTATTATTTAAAAATTGTATTAAATTGTATTTGTGATTTTAAAAGTTGAAATGATTGATTTCTCATTTTTATTTCATAATTTTAAAGAGTAAATAGACATATATCTATAATTTTAAAACTTAAAATGATTAATTTTGTAACTGTAATGACTAAAAATAATAGTTAACAATTTTGCTTTATATTAAAATGATTATTTTTTAATAATTTTAGAAAATAAATTGACAAATGTTAATAATTTTAAAGATTAAAATAAAATATTATTTTTTATTCTATTAAATAATATTGAATTTTATAAAGTAAGAATTTAAAAAAAATGAATTTAAATTTTAAATTAATTATTGGACCATTATAGATGGCTATAGACCAATAAGATATTGTTTTAACTATTTAAAATAATTATATTTATTAAGATTTAAATTCGAGACTATAAGCTAAATTAAGCATGATTAATTATTAATTAAAAATTATTTAATATAATAAAAAGAATATCTTTTAAACGTATTATCATTTAAAATGACTTTTAAAAGTAAAGCGATGCACACGAGACCTCGAAATTAAATAGGTTATCTTGACCTTCGTCATTGCCGGTGGCGAGAAAGAAAACAAAAAAGATGGAATTTTCTTGGAATGTTGGAATATGGGTTCTTACAGTTATTCTTGCTGTGATTCCCATATGGGCACTGCAGATTCTGAACTCTCTGTGGCTTAGGCCTAAGAGGTTGGAAAGGCTTCTAAGAGCGCAAGGTCTTCATGGCGATCCCTACACCCTTTCTCGTCACTCCTCCAATCATACCCATATGCAACATCAAGAACCCTTCGCTCTCTCCAATCATGTTGCACCTCTTCTCTCCTCTTCTCTCTATCACACTCTCTCCAAATATGGTACACTTTTTCATGAAATTTATGTTATGACTCGTACCCACCAAACAATAAAACATTATCTGAACTTTATGCTAATTTCAAATCACATATTCATATAAGTCTTCCTTAAGTTGTCTTTATGAGCAATTGCTGATAAGTAAAGGATGTGCAGGCAAAAACTGCTTTTTCTGGGAAGGTACAACACCAAAGGTGATCATCACAGACCTCGAACAAATCAAAGATGTCTTTAACAACATCCATGACTTCCAGAAACCGAAGTTAAGTGGCAATGTCAAGTTCTTGGTCAATGGTTTGATAAGTTATGAGGGTGAGAAATGGGCTAAACATCGAAGGATCATCAACCCTGCATTCCACTTAGAAAAATTAAAAGTAAGGCTATTGCTTTAGTTTACTATTTCACGTCATAGTCAAATTCCATATTTTTTTTCTTTCTATAATATGCTTTCCTTCGTACTTAATTTACAGAATATGCTACCAGCATTTTCTCAAAGCTGCCATGATATGATTAGCGCATTGAATGAAATGCTGTCATCGGATGGAACGGGTGAAATCGATGTTTGGCCTTTCCTTCAGAATTTGAGTCGTGATGTAATTTCTAGAACAGCGTTTGGAAGCAGCTATGCAGAAGGAACAAAAATATTTGAACTTCTAAAAATGCGGGGGTATCTTTCCATGAAAGCACAGCACAAGGGCATACCAATATTGCGGTAAGATCACACTCCATAATTTTGGTATATTTGACATCTGAATTAAGCATGTTCCAGTTTTAACAGAAGTAGACTCACCATGGAGTTTCACAGAGGAAGCAACTAAGTACCGTTTATTTCTAATATGGACCACTTAAGTTCTACTTTTAACACCACTTGAGTTCTTGATCGCAAAGTTGTTTCATATATCTACATTTTAATATGGACACAAATTGGAAAATTAGTCTATCAATATCACGTTTTATTTCCTGGAAGTGCTTCATGTCTAAAAGTCCATGATCTCTGTATTCTGAAGCCTCTCAAGCTAGTCAAAAGAAGACTTGGACCCAAGTTGTCCAAGATATAATATGTAAACTCTAAATAAGAATTCTAATAATGATGACAAATTGTTGTTAGTAACATACATATTTTAATTTATTGTAAGTCTCATCGCCAAGATATTTGATATCTGGTTTCATGTTTTTATAGACATGGCATACAAAATGACTCGTGCAGGAGTTGCTACCAGAGTTTATGTTGTTGTAGAGTATTAACCTATTGTAGATATGAACAAATCTAACGCTCATAAGTGGATCCATTCCTTCATAATTCATCCATTTACATAATCTTTAGGCATCTACCATCAAGTGTCAACAAGAAGATGAAAAAAAATGAAAGAGAAATGTGTGATTCAATTGAGGGAATCATTAAAAAGCGAGAGGAAGTTATGAAGAATGGAGAAATCGCCACCGACGATTTGTTAAGCCAACTTTTGGAATCAAATCACAATGAAATCCAAGGACACGGAAATTTGAGGAATGCTGGAATGACAAAGCGAGAAGTAGTGGAAGAATGCAAGCTATTCTACATGGCAGGGCAAGAGACCACTTCATCTTTGCTGGTTTGGACAATGGTGTTATTAGGTAGGTTTCCTGAATGGCAAGCAAGGGCAAGGGAGGAGGTTTTGCAAGTTTTCGGAAACCAAAATCCAAACTTTGATGGGTTAAGACGCCTTAAAATTGTATGTATCACTATCATATGGTTTCATTTTATCATTATTATAAATGTTTTTGGTACTAACTTTTATAAGAACTTTTTCTTTCCTAGGTAACCATGATTTTGTATGAGGCTCTTAGGTTATATCCTCCAACAATTTACTTTGTTCGAGCTCTTCAAAAGGATAAGAATCTTGGATACCTATCACTACCAGCAGGAGTAAGAGTTTCTATACCAATACTTTGTATTCACCAAGATCGTGATATTTGGGGTGATGATGCAAAGGAGTTCAATCCTGAAAGGTTCTCTGAAGGAATTGCAAAGGCAACAAAAGGCAAAGTTTCGTATTTCCCATTTGGATGGGGTCCTAGAGTATGTGTTGGTCAAAACTTTGCCTTGTTGGAAGCGAAGATGGTGTTATCATTGCTTTTGCAAAATTTCTCATTTGTGCTATCTCCTTCCTATACACATGCTCCTACTGCTTTGCTAAGTTTCCAGCCAAAACATGGGGCGCAAATCATTTTCCATAAACTCTGATATATCAGTCATATGAAGAAGTAAGCTTTGTGTAATGGTAAAATAATTGTCTTCTACTCGAAACTCATAAAGTTAGATCCTTCAAATACCCTTTGTGCTTGTAGGGGTGAACCTGAGTACTAAACTGTCTTTTAAGCATCGTATTAGTTACATATATGTTTGGATATGTAGTATTTGTTGTATCAAAAGTGTTTAGCAAATCAATTTAGGGTCTGTTTGAAAAATCTTATGGAGAGAGATTATGATTCTCGTATCTTCTATTCAATAAATAAATTTGAGTGTTCAACTGTGGTTCCAGTAAATGTACTCTGAACTGCTATAAAAATAATTGTCGTTAATCTTAATCGTTAATGCTAAGTTTTAGCATTAAAAAGTAATAAATTTTTTTAGATATATTGTGATTAATATTTTTTTAAAATAAAATCCTCCTATTGTTAGTTGCTTAAACTTAACTTTAAAATTTAAAATTTATATTTTCCTGAAAATACTAACAAAAGATTAAATTTTCTTGTCTTCTTATTTTATATTTTGGTTTTATTTTTTTCAATTTTAAATTGTTATAATAAAAGTTTAATGTCATAACAGGATATTATTATTATTTTCTGTATATAACTACATAATTAATTTCTTAAGTTCATAAGAAGTGACTTAAGATACCACATTACCTTTTCAACGAATTATAGAGTTCACCCAACGTAAATATTATCAAATTTAAATATTTTTAGATAAATAATCTTAAAAATATATTGTATTACTATTTTTTAATTTATTAAATTTTACAAAATAAAAATAGTGATATCATGAATAATAAATATATATTCAATTATATTACATATCATATTAAAGAAGTAAACTTTTTTTAAAAAATTAATAAATAAATTATAAAAAATTCAAACTTTAAATTATGATTCAATTAAAAAAGGTAAAGTGCTCAATGCAGGAGAAATCACACGACACAATGAAAAGAAATAATAACTCTAAAATATGTCCTCATTCAAAAAAAAAATTACAAAAATACTCTCCTTTAATAATGTAAACTTAAATTTAATACGTAAAGGTAAATTATACTTTCAAATGATATTAACTTATTGGTAAAAAAAAACCATGAGTTTTAAGAATCAGAATCTTCTCCCGTAACATAACTCTCATGTTCCAGATTTTTTCATTTTTGCTTAAGTGAATTATTTTTCGCTTAAGCGAAAATGAAAAAATAGCATAACATAAGGGTCATGTTCGCGCCAAAAAATGAGAGGATCTCAATCCGAGTTTTAAAGTATGCAATAGTTCTTCAAAGAATAGTTTTGCTAATTTTCATTGTATGAAACTAAATTGACAGTCCTCTCTCATGTTTTTATTTATTTTAATTGTGAATTTCCAAAACAAACGTCTTAAGAAAATTTAAACTTCTTCATTCTTTCTTGTTCTCTAACCATAATTAGTAACATTTTCAAGAGATTAGTGATAAAAATGCAAAGACGAGATTTGATTTGATTTATTATAACATGGAAAAAGCCACAAGTTGAATGAGAGAATTACAGTAGCAACATTGTTAGAACTAAGAGAAATTTAGAAAACCATGAACTTGAAAGTAGAAACTCACACGTTTATTTATACTATTAATCTTTAAATACAAAAAAAATATAACATAAAATTGATTCTAATTCTACTTATTAATCTGAAAATAAATAAAAAAATAAATATTCATAAATATGTAACAACTCATTTACATTCATAATTTCTATAATCAAAACTCATAAAGTATAAATAAATATTAATAATAGCTATTGATTCAGCTTTTCAACACTCCTCCTTGCATCAGTAATTATCGACTCCAAGTTTCTTTCTTAAGTTCTGGAACCATTCTTTTGGAAGCGCCTTTGTGAATATGTCTGCCAGTTGATCTTCTGTCTTACAACATTCTAATAAAACTTCACCTTCTTTCTAAACTTCTCTAAGAAAATACAACTTAATATTGAAGTGTTTAGTCTTTTTATGAAAAACTAAATTATTAGAAATTGCAATTATTGCTTGATTATCGACAAACACCTTAGTTGAATCTGTTTGAACAACTTATAGATCAACAAGAATTTTTCTCAGCCATAAGGCTTAATTAATAGCTATAATAGCAGCTATGAACTCTGCTTCAGTAGTTGATTGTGCCACAATATCTTACTTCTTTGAGGCCCAAGAAAACACTCAGAACCAAATGTAAAGCAATAACCAAAAGTGTTTTTAATATCATCCAATGAACATGCTTAATCACTATTAGAAAATCCATGAAAATTAAATTCTTGATTATGCTCGAACCAAATTCCATAACCAAGAGTTCCTTTGACATATCTCAACACAGTGGCTTGAAGATGAATTTCACTTGCACAATGTAAGAATTTAGAAAGAACACTTACAACTTGCAAAATATCAGGTCTTGTTATTGTAAGATACATGAGACAACCAATCAGACTTCTAAAATCAGTGTCATTAACTTTTTCTGTACCATCCTCTTTGCAAAGCTTCAACTTCTAAAATATTGGAGTCTTATAGGCTTAGAGTTCTCCATTTGAAATTCTTAAGAATTTCTTTTGCATATTTCTCATGACTAATAAAAATTATTTTCTCATCTTGTTTGAATTCCATTTCAAGAAAGAAAGTTATTTTTTCACAATGTGTCATCTCAAAGACTTTCATCATATTTTATTTGAACTCTTTAACAAATGAAGTATTGTTTCCAGTCACCAAGATTCACATACAAAGAAACAATTAAAATCTTAGAATTCAAGCATTGCAAATAAAAAATTGACTCACTGAGACTTTTTGTGAAACCAATACTCAACAAGTAATCATCAATCTTACTATATCAAACCCTTGGAGCCTGCTTTAAACCATACAAGGCCTTCTTTAGCCAATAGACCTTATCTTCTTGTTCTTTAAATGCAAAATCTTCAGGTTATTCAACATATATCTCCTTCGTCAACATAGATTTTATATCCAACTGAAATACCTTCTATAATGAGCACATTATAATCTTAGATGAAGCAAATCAATACTACATCAATACTTAATAATCTTAGCCGAGCAAAAAATAAATTATAATTCCAATATTAGCTATTAAATCTTCTTTAGTTAAGAAAACTATAGCATAGATCTAAAAATTAGGTGGATGAAATATGTCAAAATGAGCACATTCAAAGTGATGATCATTGTTAGTAAAATTTAAATACAAATGGTTGATATCAAGATAGAAACTGATGACAAACCCAACCACATATTCCTCATTCTTATAATAACTAAATTACAATTTGAGAAACCAATGTTTATGTCTTTTCTCTTCCATGAAGTTTGTGTTCAATATATCTCAAAAAATTATATGAAATGATCATATAATTTGCATAAATTAAATTTTTATGGTAAAAGTTATATTTTTTTAAAGTTTAGGACGTTAAAAATGACAATAAATTTTTAAAAAAATTATTATTTTCTATATCAATTCTCTAAAAAAAAATCTATATAAAAAGTAGCAATGTAAAAAAACATATTTTTACGTCAATTATTTTTTTTATTACTTTACTATTATATTTATTGTTTGTAAAATATTTTATTACAGATTTAATACTATTATAATCTGATTTTGAACTATTTTTGGTAAAATAGTTAATTATCATCTTTAATTTTATAATAAAATTTCCAGTACAACTTTAAATTGAATATTAATATAATATCATTTTACTTCTTTTAAAATTATAATATTATTTTATGATCATTTATTAAATATTTTGCATAAGAAAAACATTTTCCTTTGTTATGTTGTCTATATATACATAATGGGAAATAATTATGAGGGAGAAATTATGGTACCTGTAATGTAGACAAATTTTATATATACATGCCAGTTTGAATAATTCTTATAAAAAAGAAAAATGACAGTATAAAAAATAATTGTTTAGCAAGAAATCTCAATTATTTATAATTTATGAGAGAATATTTATTCATATTTTATATTAATTTTTTCTTCTACATGGACTTCTTTAAAAGTTTATCTTGTAGATAAACTTTTACAAAAAGAAAAAGAAAAATAATATTAAAATATAAATTAAGTTTTTTTTTATATAAGTTAAAATAATTTATACTTTTCTATTTTTTAAAAGTTATTCTCATTTAACTTTTCAAAAACTTGAAAAGATAACTTAATTGAAAAGATGAGGAGTGCAAAATTTAACACTGATTTCTCATGCAGGAATCTTAGAGAGCAGAAAGATTGAACAAGGGAACAATAATCACAACTTCTGAAGACAACAGGGTATATTAAAAGCTCAACAAGCTCCTTGTCCCATACAAGTTGTACGGTCTGCTTTGAAACATATATAAATTGGCAAAGGCCATGGTTCCATTACCGCATCCTTTTATCCAGCTATCCAAATACAAAATTTGGGATAATTAATTCTTGCAACAAAAGATGCAAGAATTTGGGATTCAAACCATTCCTCTCTCAGAATACAAACTACATGCGATCTCTTATTTAATCCATACATCAGACCCATCGAAGCGGTACCGTCAATATTATTTGGGAGAATGATACATTCTAGAAGTAACCAAAAGGGATACAATCCTCTATCTATATATACAGTGATCTAGCATCTACAAAAATCCATTCAATGGGACTAATAATAGCACAAATGCAGGGCTCACTGCAGCTGAAATTCTCACTAATACTCGTCTTGATAGTTTAGGAAACTGATTACTTGAGTCCCAGTGTCCAAAAAGCCACACTTGTACATGGTGGTACTATAAAACCAATATGTTCAAAGTCAAACAATCAATTTTGTGTTCGACCTCTGCATAAAATATTCAAGCTAAGTAATGTTGCAATCAACAATTCAATATGATCTCAATATTTATTGAGATGTACAAAATTTAGAGAGCTCAATAGTTTTAACCAGCCAATTGAATCCAACTACTACCGGGTTGCTTTGTAACACTCCCTTTTACCATTTTGTTTCTCAACTCTGTGCAACTTTTCCACATTGATGCTGATGCATAAATGTTAGACAGTAGAACATAGGTTGAGGGTTCATTCAATTCTATATCAGCAAGCAAGTTTGATATTCTGTCTCCAATGTCAGCATTTTCATGTTTAGAGCACGCACCTAGGAAAGTCTTCCATAGAAGAGATTTTGACTGAAATGGAGCTTCCTTTATCAAAGCTTCTGCTTCTTCCAATTTTGCAGCTCGACCAAAAAGATCAACCATGCAGGCATAATGATTTATGGTCACTTCATAGCTGTATTTACTTCTCAGGTACTCAAAATATTGGCAACCTTCCTCCACTAGTCCTGCATGACTACATGCAGCTAAAACCCCAGCAAAGGTGACACCATCAGGTTCCAACCCAGCTTCTTTAGCCTTGTTAAACAGGTCAATAGCTTCTCTTCCACGCCCGTGATAAGCATATCCATATATCATGGCCGTCCATGTTACTAAATTATGGTCACTGATGGTATTGAAATACGTGATGGCATCTTTTATGTTTCCACATTTACTATACATGTCTATAATGGAAGAAGCCACATGTAGATCAACCTCAAGGCCAGTTTTGATAACCCAGGAATGGAAACATTTGCCTGTGTCTGATGCTGATAAGCCAGCAGCTGCTGAGATACAGCTGGATATGATAGACTCATCAACCTGAAAAATGGGAACAGTTTGGAATTCTGTGAAAAGCTTAAGTGCTTCTTCATGAAAACCATTTTGGACCCATGCAGTTAACATGGCACTCCATGAGACAAGATCTTGCTCTTTCATGGACAAGAATACCTGTAAAGCATTCAAAGTTTCATGTTTAAACACTGCATACATGTTAATCAGGGCACTTCCCAAAAAAGGATAATATCCAAATCCTACTTTCATGATATAACAATGGACTTGTTTTCCTACTTCAAGTGCCTTTATTTCTGCACATGCCTGAATAGCACTAATTAAGGTGAACTGACTAGGTTTTGAATATAGAAGCATATCGCGGAAGATCCCCAGAGCTTCTACAGAGTGCCCTGATTCACTGCATCCAGATATGATAGTAGTCCAGGAAAACTCATTTTGTCTTGGCATCTTTTTGAAAATCAACTTTGCATCATTAATAGCTCTACATCTAACATACATGTCTAGAAGAACATTTTCAGTGCCCAACCTAGAGTCATCTTCAAAAGGATTTTTAATCAAATACGAATGCACAGATCTTCCTTCTTTTAGCATAAAAAGGTTCCCGCAAGCACGCAGAGCATAAATGATTGAAGAACTGGTTTGGGCAATACCAACTTCCCTCATCCCACAGAACAGCTCTAAAGCTTTCAAATCATAAGAATTGAAAATTAAACTATTCATCATGGCATTTATACATATTTCATTCTTAATGTGAATAGCAAGAAAACATTTATAAGCATCGGATATCATGCCAAAGTTTCCATACATGTTGATAAAGGCACTGCCAATATATGAATCCATCTTAAAGCCAAGTTTGATGAAACCACAGTGAACTTGAGTACCAGAAAGCTGTGTCTCCAAATTTGAGCACAAACTAACAACACTTGCACAAGTAAATGGATCTGGTTTATTCCCTTCATAAAGAAAGTCAACATATAAGGAAAATGCTTCCTTTGATTTTCCAAACTGATTAAAGCCAGCAAGTAAAGCACAGATTGCCACATTATCCTTCTCTTCAAGAATTTGAAACACTTTACAAGCATCATTAAATAATCCCAGTTTAACATAGCAGTCAACAAGAGCCCCACCCACCACAACATCATTTTCAATTCCAATCTTCACAGCCTGGCCATGAACAGACCTTCCAAGTTCAACATCCAACACATCAGCACAGAGTTTAACAAAGATGGTGTAAGTAAAATGATTCGGCGACACGGAAGAGTGCCGCATCTCATTAAACAACTTCAGAGAGCTCTCCACATCAGACATCTCGACATGAGCGTTCAGCAAAGTATTCCACAGTGCCTCACACCTTTCAGCAAAACAAACCCCATCAAAAACCTTTCTCGAATTCTCAACTTCACCACAATCAGCATACAAGTGAAGAATTGAAGCACTGCAAAAGCTATGCGAATAAAACCCACATTTGACTATCAACCCATGAATGAGCTTCCCCATCACAGGATCACACATCACCCTGCAAGCCTTGAGTGCCACAGAGAAACCATACTCATTTGGGTGCATCCCCGACCGACATAAGCCACGAAACAAGCTTAGACCCATTTCATGTTGCCCCACGTTGACATAACAAGAGACCATGCTGGTCCAAGAGATCAAACTCGGTTGAGGAATTTCATCAAACAATGTATGTGCATTCTCGAGTTCTCCAATAGCGCCATAAAATCTAACCATATTGTTTTGTACAAACTCATCCTTGTCAAGGGCGCTTTTAACGAAAAGAGAATGAAGGGTTCTTCCACTGTTTTCGTCTTTGTGGTCTCTCAAATGCTGCAAGAGGGGGACACAGTCTTGGAAGCAAAATCCCCCTTTGTTTCGAAGTTCTGAGGATGTTTTTGAATGAAATTGTTGCGTTCTTGTCAGAATTGGTCTGATGTGTGAATCGGTGAAGTGGGTTCTGAAAAACAATGAGAACATGGGAGAGACATGCTTGGTTTGAATGAAATTGGTGAAAAAACAATTGGGGAGAATCATGTTTTGCAACAATCATGAGTGAGACACTCTCTTTGGATCCTTCAGTCATCTTTCCAATTACACATTTTTGTTCTGCTTTAGTCATCAAGTTTCGATTTTGTCAACCGTGAATGTATCAAGATTTGCTTTTCCGAAACAAGATGAAGATTATTTCTATCTAAATTTCTTCCATTCCGACAAATTCTTTCAAAATTTTAATTTTTGTCACGAAAAATGTTTCGAGAGTTTGGCAACGCTTTTCTGAATTTTCTATCTTACGAAGCAACATCATTTTATTAAAAGCAACATCTTCCTCTCTTTTTTCTCTATAAAAAATTTACATAAAATAAAACAATAACTTAATTTTATATCTTACTTTCTCGGATTGACTAATTTTTTAAAACACATTTTCTAACTCAAGAATAATTTATTCTAAGATGTCTACCTAAAAAAAGTAATGAAGATCAGAATTAAGAATAAGAAACAACATATTTTATCAAATTCATATATATATATATATATATATATATATATATATATATATGATATTTATTTACATATAAATATGTTTTTTTATGAGAATGAAAATTTTACAAATTCTTTTAAATTATCTTGTTATTCTTTAATTTCTTTTAAGGTACTGAAGTATCTTTTTTTTGTTGGGAAAAAAATTTAAAAAATAATTGAGTGTCATGTTATCATTATGCGAATGTGACTGATATTGTTTGAATATTTATTTTATCACTTTGTTTAACAAGATTTGGAAATAATTAAGACATTCAATTGTGATTTAATCTAGGATCAAATAATTAACTTGATTAATAATTAATCTTCTATCTCTTTTTGTTGGGAGAAAAATTTGAAAATATGATTGAGTGTCATGTTATCATTATGGAAATGTGACTAATATTGTTTGAATATTTGTTTTATCACTTTGTTTAACAAGATTTAGAAATAATTAAGACATTCAATTGTGATTTAAACTAGGATCAAACAACTAACTTGATTAATAATTAATCCTCTACACCCTATTTGAACCTAAAATATGAAGATTTGATTTTAAAAACTTTAATCTAAACTTAAAAAGAAAAAGATTTGATTTTGAAAACTTTTTCTAAACTTGAAAAGAAATTTTATTTTGTGTTTGTAAAAAAGAGATGTGTTTAGATTCTAAAAGAAATAAAAGCTTTGGGTTTGAAAAGTTGAGTGTATAATGAAAAGCTAAGAATCAATCATTGTTGTTCTTCAATTATTTTAAATGTTATTTTTTTAAAAAAAAAATTAAGTTCATGTAATTACAAGCTTGAAATATCTTAGTAATCATAACCTTGTTTTGTAATTGTGATGATATGGAGATGAATATCAATATTGACTTACATACATAATGTGATTGAATAAGAGAAATACTTACCTTAGTGAAGAATATATTTCATGAAATTTTCATTATGAGCTATAAGAGTTGTTCCTTGAAATACAGTTAGTCAGTTGTTCCTTTTATATTTCTTTAAATTTAAAGTGTATTTGCATCTCATTTCTACTTGAATTTGTGGACACCATGTTTTACTTCATGAAAAAATTTTCAATAAAATGCATTATTCGAGAGTGATCAAACAAATCAAGGTTAATTTCTATCAAACCATTTCTAGTGACTTAGTTTCAGGAAATTGTTCTTCTGTCAAAATTTAGATACTTTGCGTGAGGGCAAGCAAAATTCTAGATTTAAGAAAGTTGATAAGTGTCAAGTTTTAGTAAATGATATTTTGAATTAGGGTACTTAATGTCTTTAATTAATTAAATTTGATTTTCAATCACTTTCTAGTTTATAAGAATTTAAATTAACCCATGTATTTTGACTAAAAGATAGAGATGAAATTTTTCTCGATCTTTTTTGTTGAATTCTTTGTTTTACAAAAACTTAGGCAGGAAGAAGAAAGGAAGTGAATATGCTCAATTTTTGCTCAAGTGAAGGATTTCTCGCTTGAGTAAAAATGCAAGAAACAAAAATTGGTCACCGCATGATTTTAGTTCAAGTGAAAAAATTTTGTTTGAGCGAAAATTCCTTTTAGCTTAAGCGACAAATTTATGCTTAAGTAAAAAATCCTTAAGTCACTCCTTAATAAAGAAGAAACAGAAGAAAGAAGGAGAATGAAGAATGGAAAAGAGAGCCTAGAAGAGAAAGTTAGGACATCTTATAAAGAACCGTTGGAGCATCAATCTTCATACCTTTTATCTTTTTATTTTGTTGTAATGGCTATCGTGAATAGTTAAACTTCCTTTGAGATTAGATATAATCTTCAACTTAGATATTTTAATAATTTATATATAATTTTTTATTTCTATAGGTGTTGGTGTTTCATTCTATTTTTAATTCTTAATTTTAATTTTTAATCGATAAAATCTTGATTTATAATCCATGGATTAGCTGGAAAGAAATTTATAGTTCCAAATTAAGTGAAACTCACTTAGTGTATTAGGTGATACTAGATAAGTCTCAATATATTGATTGTTATTTGATAAATTATTTTTAATGTTGGAAGATTTATTGAATAACTAAAGAATTGTTATTTAAGGAATACTCTTAGAAACTTTGTGCAATAAATGTCACGACCCCTTTTATAAGGAACCGAGAACATTGTTTCTACATCACAAACTTATTTAAGATAAATAAATAATAGAGAATATAAGTATAAAATTATCTTCTCATTCAAAATAAAACAAAGTTTCTTACAACAAATATTCAACAGAACAACATGATATTACATTTAGTTCATAATATTCAAAATACCAAAATTATACTACGTAGCTCCCTCTACATGAGGTCTCAAAATATAAGAAAAAATGACTTTGATGCAATATTACTCGACTTCAGCTTCTAACATTTCTTCACTGGCCCTTCAGCCTGTGAAGTAGATGCAACACCTGCTACATCTGCTCATGTACCACCGTACGATCATCGCAGTACACACGCATACAACGACATAGAAAGAAATATAAGGGTGAGCTTACAAAAATAAAATAAAATCATATATGTAAAGCAAAATATTTCTCACAGTAATAGCCTCATGCATTTCCGGCCTATCTAATGCACAACATGAAAATGGTTTCTAACTGGTTTCACAGCCTAAGTAATCCAGAAGGAACCGAGCCGGTCCAGGAGCGACCCATTCCAATATCTGGATCCGTGACAAAGACAAAGACAAAGAAATTTCAAGATGAACTTACCAGATTACACGTCTACCCACCTAAACATGTAACTTGGCTCTATAATGATGCAAAACATATATCTCAGCATGATGCACACCACCAAAATTATTTTAACAGCTCAGCTAAAGTAAGTTTATAATAGATCAGCCAAAATTTCAGCATTTTAAATCAATTAACAGCAGTTACAGCTTAGAAAATAGCTTTTATTCAATATATCTAACAAAATCATATCAAAACATCTTGAAAATAGAATATTAAATCGTTCAAAACATAGTTCATAGGTTAAAGTAAACTTCCCTTACCTCAGAACGATGATTCGCACTAGATCTACCGAATATTACTTGTTTTATAACAAGATTCACCGAAGATTCAGCTTTAGAACGGAGTTTCTCCTAAGAACACCATGAACTTCTATGAGAAAGAGAAGGAGAAGAGAAACGAATGGTAAATCTAGCTTCAAACTTAAAGAAACTTACTTCAAATCCTTCAGAATAGACGTAGAATCTCAGATCTGGCAAGAAATCTAGGTTTAGGAGGGTTTAGTATGAGAGAAAATGGTGATATTTGGCCTTAGAACCTTGGATAGGGGTGAAGAAATAAAAATTTAGTGTGAAACCCTTTTTTATAAAAAATTTTCAAAATTTACTGTTCACCGCCAAAATTTACCGTTCATCACCGGGAACACTGTTCAGGGTACTATTCACGCCAGAAATACTGTGCACGCGTACTGTACACGCACTGTATGCATATGTGACGTCATGATGATGTCACTGATGACGTCAGCCGTCACTGTACATATGTAGTTTTTACTGTTCATACACTGTTTGTGTTGTTCCTACGCGGTTTTACTGTTCACGTGCGGTTTTATTGTTTATATGGTACTATTCACTTTATATATATATATATATATATATATATATATATAATTTCAAACTCCATCTAAATATATTCCAATATTAAATAATCCTTCAATTAATATTTAACAAGTATAAAATATTATAAATTACTCAATAATAAATCAGAAGCCTGACAATAAATCGCTATAAAAAAAATGTGTGTGCATATACTTCAATAGGAGTAGTTTTTCTATATTAAATTATTAGAATAAAAAAGAGAAAAAATGATAAAGTCCAATCTCTATTTTTAATCTTTATATTTTAACATTTCTATTGTCACATTTTGTTGGTGCTTATTATCTTCAATTTTATAAAACTATAACTCATACAGTTATTAATTTCTTTTGTTAAATATTTAATTAGAATATTAGAAATTATAGTAATATCTACCAAGAGTGAAATATCACACAATTGGTATGATTGCCAAAAGATGTGTGTAAAATATTTTATTTTTTTAGTTTTATTTTTATATAAAAAAATTATAACTAAAAAATTAAAATTTTACCAAAATGGTGAGAAATATTATGTTGTAAGATGATAAAAATATGATTTATTTTAATATTATTGAATAAATAGTATAAACAATAATATCATTTCAATATATCAAATAAATTTAGTATGTTTAAAAGTTAAATTTAAAATTTAGAATCTCTTGATGTATTATAATAATTATTTTTAAAAATTAAACAATTACATATATAAAACTTGTTATTTATATAAAAAAATCTCAAAAATATTGAAAAATATTTTATTGATTATTCAACAATATTTAGTTACTATCAATATAAAAGTAATACATTCTACTATACTAAAAAAAATATTAATTAAAATTCTCTTTATCCAAAATAATAAATATAATAATAAATAACAATACAAAAATTTATTTATTATAATTTTAAAACATGTATAAAAAATATTAATTAAACAAAACATCATTATTTTCTAATATAAATTAAATTTTTATTAAAAATAAATAATAATAGAATTTAAAATGATATTTTAGAATAATTTTTAAATGTTATAATATCAAATCATACTTTATAACAAATAATTTAACTAAAGTATAAAATTAGTTAAAATTTTATATTAATTTAACATTAATTATTATTTATAAATTTAAGAACTATTTTGAAAAAAACTTATCCTCTTAAGCTTCTTTAAAATGTTTTCGTTAGAATCATGATATTTTTTTATATATTTTATTCAATAATTAAATTAAATTACATTAAAATATATTAAATAAAATTTAATTTTATTTATTCATATAATTCATATAAACATGAGTATAATAACTAATTTAATTAAAATTAGAGTTGATCGAAGGAATTTATTTAATTAAATTAGACTAGACTAGTCTAATAAAATATAAAGTTTAGATTTTATTTTTTTATAAATAATTAATTAATTTAAAATGAGAGATAATATTTTTGTAAGAAAATATGTAATACATAATAAACAAAGTTAAAAGAGTATACGTGAATTGAATTAATAATATCTTAATATGTATTATTAATTTTCTTTAAAGTTGTAATGAGTTATAATATCTCTTGTATTCTAAATTTATTTTTAATAAAATATTAATATTTAATAAAAAAAAGTTAAAAGAATATAAAATATTTTAAAGTAATTTAAAAATAAAAATACTGCAATAAATAATAGTTTTTAAAAAATTACATCTAAAAAAAATACAATTTTTTAAGAAATAAAAATAATATTTTCTTCTAAACTAAAAATTAAAATATTTCAATATCAAATAATTATATTTATTTCAACAAACTAACTAACCCTACATTTTTAATTTGCCACTCTAACCTTCTCTAACAGACAACACATACCATAATTTTTGTCCTTTTTTTTTAGGAATTTCAATAAACACATTATTGTCATGGGCACTGAGTGGTTAAGGTGAACATAACTGTATATGTGAGAGAAAAATATGAATTATAATAACTGAGAAAATAGAGTTTTAGCTTTATTTTCATATTTATTATAAATTAGTGAACGTTGTTTATTGATTCAAAACAAATTTCGTATTATAGATCTTATTTGAGTAAATCAGAAGCATATAAATCTGATAATAGACTGACGAGTTTATTAGGCCATTCTTTGTAAAGAATAGTATTTTAATTTTGTCAATATTGGAATGTATCCAAATTATTTAGAACAGATTGAACTCTAATTTCTTACTTTGACCTCATAAATTAATTTATTGAGGATTTTCATCCATACCTGTCACTAATAAGTAAGAATTCATGTATAAATGGATTATCATGTTAATTAAATTAATTATATTTTTAAAGTAAATTTGTTGAGTATGTAAATTTTCTCATATGTTTATGTTAAATAAATAAAAATTATCTTTTACATTTTTTAAAAAATAATTATAAACTTTCTTAATTGATTCATAATAGTAATGTATAAATTATTTTATTATTTGCATATTACAAAGTTAAATGTGTGAAATTTATTAATATTTTTAATAAAATAAATAAATATCTCCACAATTCCTTTAAATTTCCAAATCAACATCGTTCGATTGTAAACTCTTTTATGTTTGATTTATAAAATAAAGTAATTAATTAATTTGCATTACTATTTGTTCGTACAATAATTCATAATAATAATATATAAATTATCCTATCAGTCATATATTATAAAATCATACAAGTATTAGTTTAACACACTTTCTAAGTACATCATGCAAGTATATTATCATCTAATATTTTATTTTAAAAATTAGATATTCTTTAAAATTTTCCCATTTTGAAATCAAAACATTTAAAAAAACTGTTATAATAGTTATTAATTATAATATATAAATTACTCTATCTTTTTATTTTATAAAATTATATGTGCGAACTCATTTACTTTTATAGTAAAATAAAATAAAATAAATAAATTTTATTTTAAAGTTAATCTTTGAATTAATATATTCAATTACAAAATTTTTATACTTTTATTTTTAATTAATTTGGCTAAATTTATACAACAATTTATAACAATAATATATGAATTATTCTATTATTTTTAAATTATAAGGATACTAATTTACTTACATTATTTAGTGAATTATTCTACAATTTATTTATAAAAATTAGATATTTTTTTTAATTTTCTTATTTTAAAAGTCTAAATAAATTTTTAAATTCATATAACAATGAATGATAATGATATATAAATTATTCTATCATTAACATATATAATCGTAAAATTAAAAATTTTATCTTATTTTTAAAAAAATAAAAACAAAAAATATTTTTTTAAATCATTTTAACAACCATTTTACTCTCATTTTAATATAATTTTTAAAAGTATTTATTTTTAATTTTTAATTTTCTTACAATCTTTCAACAAAATTATCACTTCCAATTTTATACCTTTAAAAAAATTATTTTAAAATTATGTAACCTTAATTTCTTAATTACACTAAAGGATATGTAAAAATAGGAATTAAAATTTGTTAAACTCAATTATTTTAGAACTTTTTCTACTCATTTTCTTTTCTTCTAATAACTAAAATATTAAAATTTAAAGATGAAATAGAATTTTAATTTTTCTCAATTTAAGATAATTATATTTACCATTATCGTGGACTACTAATATTTTTTATACGCATAATTAGAATTCTAAATTTTGATCTAATATGATAGACCTTTTTTTTTTTTTTTAATTTTCTAAGGTTTGTAAAAATTCCAATAGGAACTTCTTTTATCTATATTTCCTTTTCTCACCCAGTCTCATTCCCCCCCTTTTTTTTTCGATGTGACTTCAATTGTAACAATGTGTAATTAATTATGCTAAAAAAATATTTACACAAATATTTTTATTTTTTGTTATAATTTTCTTAATTTTTCTATTTAAAACTTCTCACGATCTTAGAAATTAAATTTTTGTCTAAATCATAATTGCCAAAATCTCAAGGTCAATAAATGGTTGAGTACACAATACTAGAAATATGCTAATTAATTTATCTGTGATAAAGATAAATTTACAATAATAAATCAAAAAATTAATTGTAATTTATAAACAAATTTTTTTATTTGTAAAATTCGTCTAAAAAAAGTTTGTCTTTCGTCACATAACAGTACAGATAGAAATTTTTGTCTGTATTTTGAAATATATTTTTAACTTTTCATATAACTATTTATAAATAAAATCCATCTGTAAACAACCAATCATTTTGCGAGTAACTTCACCGACTAACAATACAAACCAAAAAATTTATCTATAATTTGAAATTAAGGTGAAATTTTGAGCAGGAATTACAGATGAAAAAATCTGTTTGTAAATACATTCAATGCAGTTGCAAATTGAAAAATTCATCTGTAATTAAGGTTTTTAAACATTGTGTTTCATTAAACCAATCACAGACAGAAAAATATGTGTGTAATGTGCGAAAAAGATAAAAAATGTGTCTTTCCTTCTTCTTTCTCCTCATTTTCATTTTTTCTTGTCTCTTTCATCTCTCTCTTTCCCTACCATCCTTAGTTCTTTGCCTATTGCGAATGGTTGAAGCATCCATTTAGAAAACAAATAAATTGCACCATTATGTTCTTGGTACAATACTCTAACTTTTAATCTGTCTAGTTATTTTATTTTTGATGTAGAATAGAGACTTATAATTTTTAGGATAGAATTGTAGGATTGAAGATTGTATGAGCGTAGAGGTTCTTCTATGAACCTGATTATTATTTGTTGTAGAACTGTTTGTATTTACAAATATTGTAGAATATGCATGTTATGAAATTCTAAGGGAATGCGCTCTAGAACAATTTTAGGATTGTGATGTGTATGTTTATAATTTATTTATTATTATATTTTTATATAATATATATATTATGTATGAAAGAAATGCTTATTTTTTGTATTAGATGTTAACATACATAATTAAGGAAATGTTCATACATTAGGGTAGGGGAGATTTTGTCAAAATTAACTTTAGAAATTTGTGTAATGTAAAATAAAATGTTTATACCGTATTGTATTTGAATTAGGTTTGATTAAGGTATGGTAGGTAAAGATAAGAAATGTGTTGCTCAACGTCCTGCTCATGGTAAAACTCCTCCATCAACCACTACCTCTGCTACATCCACACCAGTTGTAGTACAAACCTCCCAGATTAGGGGCATGAGCAAATCATCATGGTGCTCAACCTTAGGTATGTGTCTCCTCCTCCTTCAGTACAATGAGTTTCACAATTTGCACCACCGACTACATCTATCTCATTGTCTCCCTCCACATATTGCACAAGCAAGGGATCCACTGTTGTTGCATCTTCATGTGGACAACAATCACAGACTCAAACACCATTGAGACTGCTTCCAAGTTTGAGATAGGATGGATCAACTTGGTAAGTTATTTATAAAATATGCCACAAAACTTTATTTGATGTAAATATTATCATGGTTGTATTATTTGATTAAGTGTTGGTATTCACCACAGAAGGGTATCCATTAGGTAACAAATACCATTAAAAAGATGTATTATGTGCCTTATACCAGTTTTGCTAAGGTGCCTAAGGATATATTATATGAAATGGTTCAAAGATTGGAAGCTAATAAAGTCGAGTAATTTATTTTAAATCTTATTAGATTTGTATTTCTTGTACCTGTATTAATTAATTTTTATTTATGTAGAACAACTTCTCCAACTCTAAGACGAGAAGATAATTTTGAAAACCTGGAAGAGTAGCACTTCAAAGCAACTAAGACATATGTACATTGAGGCCTATCGAAACTCATCATTTGCTGATTAGATAGCACCCCACTTCCTTCAGTCTTCTATAAGTATTGACGTACATATGAGTTTAAAATCTCTCCATAAAAAACAAGACAATTAGGGCATCCAATAAAAGAGATTACTACATACTACTGGTGGTTCTATGACTTTGGCTAGCATTAAGGCCAACTTGGTTAGTGATTTCTAATTTTGTTTTAAATTTTATGTTATTTAATTTATCAACTGAATTTGACAGGTTTATTAATCGGAATTGCAAGAGAAGTTATTGAACAGACCATCAATGCATGGAGAGGTATTTAAGAAGACACATACTCGCAAGGGAGACAAAACTGAGTAGATTGATGCACGATCTCAGACTATATATGTAAGTATAGTTAATGACATTATATTATTTATTAAATATTTAAAAAATATTTTTCGAAGCTAATATATAATTATCTATATTAAATCATAGGATGATTATGTATTGCATCTACTGAGAACCTAGAGTCTATTGATGAGGATGCAATATGGTCAAATGAATGGCCTTTATAAATGTCGCATTTATGGCATGAAAAACCGCTTACTAGATTCGATATCGTCTGCATCTGTCATCGGAGATGTCCTTTCTCTTGCGCCTGAGGTGATGGAGGACATGATTTGCGCTCAAGTCCATGCCCCTAATGAAGAGCTCTAAAAGCAAAATGAGAAAATGTAGAAGACCAAAGAGAGTACATGGAAGAAGAAATGGGCTAAAAAAATGAGAAAAAAAATAGATAAAGAAAAAAGTGGCATCAAGGATATAGAAAGAGATATAGCAGCAACATACATTAATGCAATAGATGCATGCATACTTCAAGCTTATGAGAGTAAGTAGCTTCACACATCTTTCTCCTTTTCTATTAGTTCCAGCATCGCTAAGGTGATGTGACATTCATCCTCCTCCTTTATTAATGATAACATTGCTCTTGATTATAATTGAGTACTCATGATAGATATTGTCATTTTATTTTTCACATTATTACTTTGAATGTTTACTTCTTTAATTGTAATGATATTTTAATTTAATATTTTTAAAATAATTTTTTGAATTATGAATTTTAATTTTATGATTTTTTATGCTTACAAATTATTATAATAATTAAGAATAACAAGAAATAATTATACAAGTAAATAAAAAATTAAATTAAATATCACATAACAGTATTAATTTACAAACAAAAAGATTACAGACGGGTAACTGATTTGTAATTACAAAATTTACTGTGAACTTTGAAAAGTTGATTTGTAAATCCGTCAGTATTTTGCTTGTTTTTTATAGTGATAATTCCACTGCTATTTTCGGCCTTCAAAGATCGTTGCGAAATAGTTATTGATTTTATGATTAACATTGAACCAATCAAATCCAGTTTCAAATATAAAATTTAAAATGTTAAATTTGTGATTCAGCGAGATTCGTTTTCGGATTTTGTTTTAAAATTATTCTAATCCATACTGCTATTTGTAAAATTGTCATGCACCCACGAATGAATAAGTATAACAAATATGTTTATCAACGATATTATAATTTATGTCAATTATGTGTGAGCTTTAAGCAAGAACCATATCTCATTCACCCTATTAATCAATTTAAAAGGGGAATTATATTGTCCCAAGGCATAACCTCCTTTCTGAATGGCAGAAGACCACTTAGTGCCAGAAAGACTAGCGCTTAAGGCTGCAACTTCCTTCTCAACATTTGAATCAGTCACAAATCCACCAAACTGTCTAATTGCTGCATATACACTCTTCAATCTTACAACTCTGAGACCCTCTGCAGAAGGTGGGTTTTCTTGGTTTGCTTTCGGCAGATAGAAGCTCACACTAAATGCGGAGACATTCCCAGTTGCGACTTCAGTGATCACTGGTGCAGTCATCTCAATCTGTTCCTTACGGCTGTTATTACCATGAATATAACTAAATAGCCTGAGAAAATAAACAACAAAATTGGTTACTCAAGCTTGTATAGCTATTTGAATTGTACTATAAACTTTCAATTATCATAGTTTTTATTTGCTCAATTAAACATGAGATGGACCAATAAAAATTACCTTTCGACGCCAGTTCTTGTAGCTCCTACCAAAGAATCGCCTTGAACAGGGGAATTTGAGATCAACACAATGGATTCATAGCGTCGAATTTCAAAGTCATTGCCTGATTCTACGAGTTCATAACGGGGACATTCATAGCGTTTGCATGGTGGGGGAAATTCCCCTGAAACACCCAACAATGAAACAGAGAAGAGGCTCAAGAGAAGTGAAAAAAAGAATGTGAAGGTAGTAGCCATGGCAGAGTTGTTGAATGGTGCAAAGGTTACTCTCTGAAAATCTCAATTCTTTGGCATCAATATATTTAGTATCCTCATATTTTAATACACATCTCAATGTCTCCGTTGACATTTAAATGAATTTAATGCGGTCTAGAGACTATTTGTTTCACTTCATTAAATTAGATCCTTTCTGTGAGAACGTAAATTTGAGTTTTTTTATTGTGTTTGACTTGCATTTTCTCTCTGCATTTAATGTTATGTTTCTAAATTCATTATTCATTATGTATGTTTTGCTTTAAGGACATTTATTTAATATATCTACACAATTAATACAAAAATTAATTAATTATATAATTTTGCAAACACTTATTTATATAAATAAAAGCTATAGAAAAGTTTTATGAAGTACAACTTTTTTTAATTTATATAATAATTCGTTGATTTATTTTATAGAATATATGGACTTTTAATTATAATTGAACTGTAAATATTAAATGTAATTTTTTAAAAATTTTATTAATATGATTTAATTCAAGATAATATTTAGTTTTATTAATTTATCAAGACCTCGTTTAACGAACATGATACAGTATATGAGAGTTAGATATGTTTGATCATTAGTAAAGCAGAAATATTATGTCATTATGATTAATGTTTGAGATAAATAAAATAATAATAAATCAAGATTAAATTATATATAAATGCCAAAAATATTCTTTTATAAATTAATATAATTTTTTAAGAATAATTTTTATTCAACTTTTTACTTTTCAATAAAAATATAAATATTAAAAAAAATTGTGTACATACAATATAAAAATTTGATATTAAATTATAATATTTTTCATTTTTTTTACATCCATTTATTTTTAAATTCATTCTGGTTTGTGAAAATTCACATAAATTAAATTAATAAAATAAATTGTTCTAACTCTTATTCCTAAATCTGAAATTCTAGAAAATATAAGTCAATTAAGGCTATTTCGCTTTGAAATGTTAATGTTAGCTACAAAATCCTATAAAAAATTATGGTTCTCAATTTACAACATTCTTTATCTTATTTTATATCTAATAATAAATATAGTTTCATTCCGAATAAGCAAAGAATTAACAATATGATTATTCTTTAAGAAATTTTACACTGAAATTAGAGATAAACAAAAATCTATGATAAATTAAATTTAAATTTTATTATTAATACTCTTTAGTCAATTAATTTTTATTCAAATTTCATTAATATTTTTTATCATTATATTTCTTCTATGTTTTTACGCACGATAGGGTAGCAACTATGCAGAGAAAAAAAAAAAGATAAAAAATAGTTATAATTAGTTAAAGAAAAATGGATAATTTAGTGAAGTTTATAAAAAAAAAAAGCATTAAAAAATGATTTTTAAAAAAATAAGGGCATGATTTACATTTTAAAAACAGTTTTTAATTTATTTTTAAAAATTAAAAACTGTTTTTAAAATATAAATCAAATATACTCTAAATCTTGTTTCAAGTTTTTCTATTAAAAATAACCACGCTTCTTTTGTTCAAGTAAGTATAAATGGTTTGATTAGGGATTGTCTAGGTTTCATTTCTGAATTACCAGTTACTAGCAAGTGTATGTTGTGATCGGGATTGAGTCTAAAAGGAAATTCAAACTGCACATATTTTATTTAAGATGAATTAATTTGCTTTTATGAACTGAAGAGACTAATATGGGCCTATTATTATAAAACGTGGGTCAGTAACATTTATGCTTCATTTTCTTCCAGTTTTGAACTATAAATAATTGTGAATCATAGTTTCACGTTTTCTTTGAAGAAATTGGTTTGAATTGGTTACTGCACCCTACACTGGTCTGAGTTCAAATCCTAAAACCAGTCCAGGGGCTCATAACCCAAAAAAAGTGGCTTAACGGTTCAAAATTGGAGAACCAAACTATTGGAGAACCAAACTTTGAAAAACCAGCTAGTTCTTTGCAAACTAAAATTTGTGCTCGGTCTAACTTGGACTGACTTGTCAAATTTTTCATTGTCACATTGCTCTCATGATAGTTTAAAAGGCCTAAACATAATTTAGATTGATCATATCTTACCGTTATGTTGCTCCGTTTGATACATGAATCTTACTGTCATTTTATATTAATGCTTCTGTAGTTCTGCTATATTCACCTAGATGATTTCTGATAAAAGTTACTCATTAGAGGGATGTATAGTTTTCATATTCATTCTTTATTTATTCAGCTTATATTTTCCTTTTAACTGTTTCATAGCCGTGCAATAGTCTGGTCCATAGTTTAGAAGTGGCACCACTTGGATCCAGATGTGAAAGGGGCCCAAAGTAAAAACCTGTTTTACTCTTACATAGAAGAAAAATTCTATCTCTTAATTGCAGCTTATAGTTAGAAAAATAAAAATAAATTCTTCAATTTCTTGCATCTCACTTGCAATAAATATAGTCAATTCTTTGATTTTTCTAAATTTAAAACTTCATTTAATTCTTAAATTTAACTTTTCTTAATATTAAAGCTTATGGAGAATTTTAATTTTTTTCAAAAATTAAACAATTTTTAAATTTGTCAAATCTATATATTATTATCTAAATGTTTTAATCACTTATAAATTTTTTTACGGTCCTAGAGACTATAACATCAGCTGAAAGAATTTTTTTCAAAGCTAAAGCTGATCAAAATTTACTTAAAGTCATCAATATCACAAGAACGGTTGAATAAACTTGTATTTTTATCGATCAAAATTTTTAAAAAAAAAAACATTAATGTTAATATTATCATTAATAATTTTATATTTCAAAATACTCATAAAACCTATTTTTTATAAATTTTTGTGTTTTTGTAGTTAATTATATCATAGGAGTTGTTTGAATGAAAGAACATTTTTTTTGTAATTTTGTTAAAAAAAATTATATTCACTTAAAAAATATGATTTTATTTTTTTATTACATTTTATATTCTTTTTTGAAATAGACCTAATTTCCTATTTTCTCTAGGCCCTAAAAAGGTCAAAAAACGGGCCTGACTCTTCAAAGCTCTGCCCAATAGAAACTGGGAAGCCTTCTAAATCAGGACATAGCAAATGTAGCAAACCAGAAATTGGCACTTCTAATGGCTTTTCTAACAGAAGCACGTCACGAAAAATGTCCTACCATCCATTTTCACAAGCTCAAATAAGACATATTTCACAACTGAGTACTGTAGATTGTAGCAATTCGAGCAATATGCATCCAATTCATCAATATTCAATTACGCATTAAAAACTTCCCCAAACTCGGTTTGCTACTGAAGTTCTAAAATATTAGGCCACAACCAGGTTCTATCCTGGGAACTCAGAAGGGTTATATATATTAAAAAATCTTACTTGCCTAACCATTCTTTTGAAAATGACTACAGAAGTTATTCTTGAATTGAACCACCACCAAATGATAACTGTGGCACCTATGTTATGGGATATTTCGAGACTCATTCAAACTAACAATGTAAACAAAACTTGTTTTTCAAACTCTTAACTTCACTAAATCTTACAAACATCTCATTTTTCTTCACATCTAGTTATCTAAATTCACACTATTTGTGCTGAAGTTTATAACATAAATTACAGCACTCACAAATCAAGTTTCTGTAAATACTATTCACACTTGGTATTTGATACTCCAATGTCCGCAGTCATTTTGCATTTTTCTCTTCTTTTAATACAAAGGTGATAAACTGATAATCACGTTGCATTTGACTGCAGACTTTTTAAATTTATTATTTAAAAAAAAATAGTATTCTATATTTACCTTGAAACTACATAACTAGGATGAAAATAAAACTCAATCTGAAAGCACTACGCTAAACGTGAAACACTTTATTCATCAATTCAAGATGTTCTACCACCTTAGTCTGCACTCTCGGTATTGCTTTCACGTTGAAAGCATACAATCACATGCTATCTAATGTGGTATATATTTCACATAGAATGAGGTACATTTTCAATATCAAACAAGAACCATATCTCATTCACCCTATTGTCATATTCAAAAGGGGCATTGTACTGTGCCACAGTGTAAACAGAAGCATGACCAGCGCTCTGGCTTTTCTCAATGGCAGCAGCCCACTTAGTTCCAGCAAGACTATCCTTCAAGGCTGCAGCTTCCTCTCCAACATTAGTATCTTTGACAAATCCACCAAACTGTCTAACTGCCACATACACACTTTTCCATCTTTGAACATGGAGACCCTTTGCCGGAGGCGGGTTTGCCTGGTTCTCTTTCGGCACATAGAAGCTCACAACAAATGAGGACTCACAGAAGGGTCCATCACTAGGTAAAACTTCACTGATCACAGGCGCTGTCATCTCAATTTTCTGCTTGTAGTTGTTCTCACCCTGAATATAATCAAACAGCCTAGGAAAACAGAATGGTTACTCAAACTTATTTAACTCCAAGAATGGGACTAACCACTATCATAAACCGAAAAGGGCTTCATTTTACACAATTTCCCACAAGTTTGAAAAAGAGCAACATAACCTCAATTTAATATCATGTATTCATGGCTTTAGTTTATTCAATTAAAAAACCAATTTATAAGTTTAAATTCTAAGCTGAATGTTATTAACGCAATATATTTTGTATCATAACGCATGGTTGAATTCTTCTACGTTCATCAAAATGGAACCACAAAATAAGGCATAATTGAGGATTCCACAAAATATATTACTTCTTAATAGAGAATTCCACAAAAATACCCAGATTATTACTGTATTGCTCAGAAACTTGACTAGAAATAAGGCATACTTGAATTTTGAAAAAATGAAAAACAGAAATAGTTAGAGAAAGGCAAAATTACCTCCTGAAGCCAGTTCTTGTAGCTTCAACAATAGAAATGTCTTGAATAGGAGGGTTTGAAATCCAAACACTGGAATCATAGCGACGAATTTCATAACCGTTGCCTACTTGTATAACATCATAACTGGGACACTCAATGCGTTTGCATGTTGGGGGAACTGTTCCTACATGCTTAAGGGTAATTGACCTCACTCCCAAGATTGAAACTGAGAGGAGGCTAAAGAGCAGTGAGAGCGAGCATGTGATGGTAGCAGCCATGGCCAGAGTTGCCGAATGCTGCAGAGCGAAAGGTTAAACTGATAAAACGTGAAATTCTATGGCTACAAAGGAACTGAGCATCATATCCACACATTTAATGGTCCTCTCTCGAGACGTTCAGAAGCTAGACAAGTCAATTTCTTTTTCTTTTTCATTGTTCATATTATCCAAAATATTTACATGAATTGATATTTATTTTTTTCCTGTTTTTGGGTTATAATTTTCCTGAATTTATTAAATTCTTTTCAGGTCCAAATACGAACTCTCAGAGGCTCAAGGCCCAACAAAATTGTCATGGCTTACCTGCATGAACGTTGTTGCGTATACATTGACACCAAACAAAATTGTTGCCATGTTAGTCGAATTTTACCGTTCCCTTCTGACCAAAAAAACAAAAGAGCATCACTTTTTCCAGAGGAGTTTATGATAAATTCGTTGATTATAAAAAAAAATAAAAAATTAAGAGATGAATTTATTAATTTTATCTAATTTTTTAAATTAAATTTAAATATTTTAAATATTAATATGTATCAATAATAACAATAATAATTATTATTATTAATATCAAGTTAATAAATACTTTTTATTTTCAGTTGCTAAAGACTGAAGTTAATTTTTTAAAATTATTATTAAAATCAAATTAATATATATTATAAATAAATAAATAAAGTGAGTTATTTGGATTTAAACTTAGAGTTAAGAAATTTTTATTTTAGCTTTTATAAAAAATTATTTAAAATTTTTACGTTTGATAAAATTGATATAATATAGTATCTTATCTACTAGTAAAAGCTGATATTTTAAATTTTAATTAACTAAAATTAAATAATTTAAGTAGATTTAGTTATTTTTTTTCAGAGGGGCTTAACAGCCAGAAAGCAGATTTAGTTATGAAATTATCATTTTACTCATATTTATATAAGTATATATTAATAAACTTATCGCAGTTTATGTTTTAATAAAATAAATTATTTTTCAAAGAAATGTTCAAATTACAATGTCCTTTCATTTTATTTTAAAAATTACAATTCTTTGCCCAGGAGGTTAACATGTGTTACACTTTACCTCATTTTAAATGTAAACTCAATCATGGGTGTTAATATATGTATAAATCAATTAATAATAAGTATTAGTATATTCAAAATGCATTTTACAAATGGTACAATTATATATTTTTATTTACTGAAAAATATTATATTTTTGAAAATGAAAACATATTATTTTCTTTAAAATTTATATAAGATTATATTTTATTTAAAAATTAATTATTAATAATTATATGTATGTGAATATATATATATATATATATATATGTTAGTTATCATATATACTTGTGCATGTGTACGCCTATGTGTCCGCGTTGAATACAAACTTTATGTATTTTATTAGCCTAAATAAAATATGTATAATGTTTACTCATAAATTTATAAATACTAAATTAATTACTTAAAGGTAATGACTCTTTTAAAAAGCTTTTTTTCTAAACAATAATTTTTATTTTTAAAATAAATTTAATTAAATACGCAATAAATATCTTAAGAGTATTTTTTTTTTTTGTCTTTTTTTCTTTTTCTTACTTTGTAAATATTGAGGACAACAATGGGTTTAAGAACGGGGAGGGACAGGAACTATGACTTTCTTATAATTGATAACTTGCTTGCATTTTCATGTACGAAATTGTATATAGTTTCATAACATTTTCTTTTTCTTACATTTCATATATATTAAAAAAAAAAACTTGCATAATATTCACAGTTGTGTTTTCATACCTCACTCATACATGTTTAGATGAATTTTTAGACTCTTAGTATTGAATGAGATTAATTAAGAGGACGTTTGCTTCCCCTTTTTAAATATAGTTTTAGTTTTTAAAACTAAAAATTATAATAACTCTTAAAGTATTTTTTTTTATTCTTTTTTTTTTCAAAACTTTGAAGATGCATATAATTCTATTTTCATTAATGGCAGTTTCATAAATTAAGAATAAAAAAAATAAATGCTAAAAATATTGGTTTAGAGCTCCTAAATCATCGACACACTTAAGGCACCATTAATCATCCTATAAGAATAGTGCAAGAAACATAAATTTAATAAGTACTCAATTTTTTTCTCTTTTTTATTTTGAATTTTTTTGTACCATTGTTGATTTTGATTTGAATTTGAACTTACATTCTTACTACAAAAACACCAACAAATATGAGAAAAAAGCTCATATTTGATTCTTCTTCTCTTCCTGCATTTTTTCCCTTTTTCTTACATTTTACGGTTAATATTGAATGTTTGTACACATCCAGCAAAAACTTTGTCTCAAACTAAGTTTTAGTGGCTATTGAAATATCCAACTTATAAAAAATATAAGGGTTGGAGCATATCTTGTGACTATTCTCTATAGTTGCTTTATGTGTTATGATTAAATTTACCTTACATGTAATATTTTATTTATGATAACCCTTCAAAATTCACAAGATAATGTGTATGTTTCCTGACCTGAATTGTTTTTAT
The DNA here is from genome assembly GCA_024086825.1 of Abrus pulchellus subsp. cantoniensis. NCBI lineage: Eukaryota > Viridiplantae > Streptophyta > Magnoliopsida > Fabales > Fabaceae > Abrus > Abrus pulchellus. The sequence goes on from CM044054.1 coordinate 10,195,689, forward strand.
AATTACTCTTTATTGGGATGATATTGAGTTTTATGATCAAGTTCAATTATTTTATTGTATTAGTATTATTTTTTATGATATTTATTTATTAAAAATTATTTTAATATTAAAATTATTCATTATTTTTTATTTTAATAATTTATTTTATAATTTTCATAATTTATAAAAAGTGTTTGTTATGGTGTTCCCACATTTTAAGGTATTGATACCCTTCATAAATGACGTAATATCATTAGTTTAATTAATTTATAATTTATTTTTTAATATAAAAAGAGTCGTTTGTTATGATTTAACGAGAGTGAGTATTTAATACTCCTCAATCGATGTACCATAGATTTTACTTTCACGAAAGTCTATGTATTATATTACTTTAATTTAATATTAGATTTTAATGGCTTAATATTTTTTTAATCTAATATTTTATTTTAAATATAAAAAAATCTATTTAAGTAAATTAAAAAATACTAAAATAAATATCATATATATATATATTCATTTAATTTATAATAGTAAATAAAACCAAACACTTTTTTTTTTAGTTTTTAAAACTTGTTTTCAAAAATAAATTTATCAAACAAGTTTTCTTTTTTTTTTTTCATCTTAAAAGGAGATTCAAAAACTAAACTAGTGAGGATTTATCTAATTCTTTTTCTTGTTTTATCTTAAAAATTCGTTAATTAATCATGATACAATTAGCTACAATGTAATTAATTAGGATTATGTTATGAATAGTCATTTCATAACATATAATTATGTGTAATAAGATAAATACTTATTACACACATTAATTACATACATGAATCAAACTTATATTCAAACATTAAAATTACATAAATTCATGAATAAGAGTTTTTATAATCTTAGCTATAGACTTAGTTATTCACATTAGAGAAGAGAACTAAAACAACCATAAACATGGTAAGAAATAGCAAATTAAATTATCTTTAAGAATTAAGGATAAGAATAGTTCTCGGTCTCAAGTACAATTGTTTAAAACTTAAATTTCCCATAATAATGTGTCAAAGAGTAAGATTGTAAAAAAAATGTGTCAAAAGCGTGGAAAAAATGATATAAAAAAGATTATCTAAAGTTGTTATTATGATGTCTCTCTTTTATAGGGTTTGAAAATTCTAAAATTATTTAAGGTATAAACTTCTTGCAAGCAAGTACGGTCGTGTCAGACAATAAACACGACTTTGTGTATGGTTGAACTACTCTTGTGCTAGCTATTGGGGTCAAAGTGTGTTGAATGTAACAAAACCCTATTTGTCAACTAATTTGGATCTAAAATACACTAAAAATTTAATTGTGACTTTCTTACAATAATTTATAGAGTAATTATAGTAATTAGCATAAAAACTTGACGAAATAATAGTCACACACAAATATATAGGCTGTAAAAGTATGTCAAAATATAAACTTATTATTTATTACAACATTATATTTTTATTTTTAAAAAAGAAAGAATAAAAGTGGATAAAAAGTGAAAAAAATATTATTTTTTGATATTTTAAAGTTTATCACAAGATTGAGTTTTTGTTTGTAAAAGAAAAAAATAACAAAAAACAAAAAAAAGTAATTTTTAAAATTTTTTTAGAGTTTATGAGGATTAAATTTTTTATTAATAAAAAAGAAAAATATTTAAAAAAAACAAAAAAAGTAACCATTTTTTTATTTTTTTAGGTTCTATCATAAAATTGAATTTTTAATTTGTAGAAAAAAGAATAAAAAATAACTAATTTTTTTTATTAAGGTTTACTGCAAGATTAAGTTTTTTGTTAGTAAAAAAAAGGTTTTTTTTTTATTTTTTAGAGTTTATCATAAGAATCAACATAGAAAAAAAAAGTGTAAAAATTTTTACAAATAAGAAAAGAGTGTTTCATCTTTCAACTTTAGTTTTGTTTTATCCCTACTTATTTTATTTATCTATTTATTTATTTTTCTCTTTTATTCGTCCTTTTTTTATGACACAATTTCTCTTATTTATAACTTTTTTAATTTTTTTTATTTTTAAAAGAAAGCTCTATTATTTTTTGAGTCTATCATTTTCAATAACCACCAATTATTTTTTTTACTATTCTGTTTCACCTTCTCAACGAATCAGTTTTTATAAACTAACACATGAAATCTTAAAAATTTACTTATTTTAAAATTTTGAAATTTGAAAGTTTTGAATTTTAAATTTTTTAAAAATAAATTTTATCAACTACTATAAAATTTAATCATTGTCTAAAATTTTAATATTTAAATTTTTTATTATTTTAAAATAGAACCAAATAAAATTAGTTATTCACAGTTTAAAATTTAAAAAAATATTATTTTCTGCTTTTAAAATATCTCTTCTACATATCCCTTTAGCTGCTAATGTTACACATCTGTAGTTAAAGGAGGTGTGGACAAATGAAAAATGAAGTCGAAATGTACCTGCAGAAGTTTTAGGTCTCAATACATAAACAGAGAAATATTCAGAATGTTCGAGATTTGAAACAAGGTTCAATTCATTACATAGAAACATCTATTTCGGCTTTCTTTTTTAAAGAAAACTCTACTATTGAAAGTATTAAAAGTATATAAGTGATGAATATTTTCATTTGATTTTTTATTTTGTTATCTTCTTTTATTTATTCAAAATTTTAATACAACATAAAAATTGATTGATTATTTAATTAATGATGTTTTAAACTAATACACTGAACAAAATAATCGTATTAAAATATCAATTTCAAACTATATGATGTTAGTGATCAATAATTATAAAATTTATCAAGCATTAAACTAATAAAATACTGATTCATGATTCGTTGGTTAAATTGTGACTGAATTAGAATCAAAACAATAATTTTTAATATTATATAATTTATTAAATATTAAATTAATATAAAATTATAGAATATGATTTAATTAATAAACTATCGTAAAATTATATTATATATTTTACAAGATAAAAATATAAAATAGTCGGTTTATTAATCAATTTTATTTGATTTTTAATTAACTTAATTAATTCTTTACTATTTTTTTAATTTATCAATTCTTGTTGTTATTTGAACAGGTAACCTGACCAACTATTGGTCGAATCGGTCGGATTGAATTTTAATAATTGCAGTATTTAATATTTTACTAAATGAAATAAAAAATGGAGACAAAAGAATAAAATATTCGTTATTATGACAGAAATTAATTTTTTCAATTTCTTTAAAAAGTAGAATATTTTAAAATATCCACAGATTCTAAAATGTTACGACGATTGAAATAAATAAATAAATAAATAAAGGTTACGACGATTAATTGGAGTAGCAGTTCTCATTCTCCCTGTTAAAAAGAATATTAGTAATATTCTTATTTAATATTTTAATTTTAGTTAGGTAAAAATTACTATCAATCAATTAAAATATATTGTAAATACAATAAAGATATAATTTTTATATTAATTATTAAAAAATTTATTGATATAATAATTTATATTAAAATAGTGTAAAAAATTATTCTATTAATAATATATTTAAATTAAATTTATTATTAAATTATTTTTATAATTTTTAATTTCTTAAAACTAAAAATAAATTTTAAATAATCAATTATAAAACATGTATTTTTATAAAAGTTTAACAAATTATAAATATTTTCCTTCAAAAAATTAATGATTCATTAATAAAATTTAGGACTGAATTTAAATACAAAAAATTATTTAATTAAAAATATTTATTAAATTAAAAATAATAAATAATTTCAATAAAAAATAGCTTTTAATTGTGTTCATGATTGAAATCAGTTTTCTTATTTTTAAATAAAGCAATATTTTAACTGAACTCCGTGTTTTTGAATTGAGGGGTGAAAGTCCTCAATTCATGTGATAAAAATATCTTAAAAATTAAATCACATATTTAATAGTAATAATAATCCAGATAAAAGTGAATTTACAGCATATAAGTATAAATTAATAGGTTACATCTGCGTTTGTCTCAGACTCACCTGCTAATCAATTTTTACTCCACTCCCACTGTGAAGCATGCCAATGGAAGACCCACCACCACCGCCACCGTCCTCCTACACCGGCTCCGGTGCGTCCATGGCAAAGCCCCGAAGCTACTGGCGGTGGAGCAAGCGAGACTTCTTCCCTGAGCCATCGTTCGAGAGTGGGAAATCCTACTGGACCGCAGTGGCGAACACGTGCCCACGCCTGAAGGACCGCCTCCTGAGCCGCTCGAGCGACTCCCACGAACTCCTCGTCCTCCCCCAAGCCAGCGAGAACCGCATGAATCGTTGCCTCACGTGGTGGGACCTCACGTGGCTCGCCTTTGGCTCCGTCGTCGGGTCCGGCATCTTCGTCGTCACCGGCCAAGAAGCTCGCCTCCACGCTGGCCCCGCCGTCGTCCTGTCCTACGCTGCCTCCGGCTTCTCCGCCCTCCTTTCCGCCCTCTGCTACACGGAGTTCGCCGTCGATGTCCCCGTCGCAGGCGGCTCCTTCTCCTTCCTCCGCATCGAGCTCGGCGACTTCCTGGCCTATGTCGCCGCCGGCAACATCCTTCTGGAAGCTCTCGTCGGCGCAGCTGGCCTTGGGCGCTCCTGGTCCTCTTACTTCGCCAGCATGGTAAAAAACGACCCGGATTTCTTCCGGATCCGGGTCAACTCCTTCAAACCGGGGTTCAACATGCTGGATCCTTTGGCCGTTGTGGTTCTCTTCGTCGCCAACGGCATTGCCGTTAGCGGGACAAGAAAAACCTCGATCTTAACCTGGCTCAGTTCCATAGTCACCACATTAGTAATCGGTTTTATCATCGTGATTGGTTTCATTCACGGTAAAACGTCGAACTTGACGCCCTTTTCCCCTCACGGCGTTAACGGTGTTTTCAAAGCCGCTGCTGTGGTGTATTGGTCGTACTCGGGGTTTGACATGGTGGCGACGATGGCTGAGGAGACGAAGAACCCTTCGAGGGATATCCCTATTGGTTTGGTTGGGTCAATGACGATGATTACGGTCATTTATTGCATGATGGCTTTGTCACTTGTGACGATGGTTAAGTACTCTGAGATTGACGTGGATGCTGCTTATTCTGTGGCTTTTGTTCAGATTGGGATGACTTGGGCTAAGTACCTTGTGAGTATTTGCGCGTTGAAGGGAATGACAACTAGCTTGCTGGTTGGGTCCATGGGGCAAGCTAGGTACACAACTCAGATCGCGAGGTCGCATATGATCCCTCCCTTTTTCGCCCTTGTTCACCCCAAAACCGGAACCCCTGTTAATGCCACTCTGTTGACCACTATATGCAGTTCTTTGGTTGCTCTTTTCTCTAGCTTGAATGTTTTGTCCAGTGTTTTCTCTATCAGCACTCTTTTTATTTTCATGCTTATGGCTGTTGCGTTGCTCGTGAGGAGGTATTATGCGAGGGAGAGCGCGTCCAAGAGTGACTTGGCGAAGGTTGTTGGGTGCTTGTTGGTTATTATTGGTGCTTCTGCCGTGGGTTCTGCGCTTTGGAACTCGGGGAAGCTGGGTTGGATCGGCTACACCGTGGCTGCTTGTGTTTGGTTTTTGGCTACGCTGGTGATGGCTTTGCTTCCCAAGCAGAGGGCCCCCAAGGTGTGGGGCGTTCCCTTGGTTCCATGGCTCCCGTCGTTGTCCATTGCAACCAACCTCTTTCTCATGGGCTCCTTGGGTTCTGAGGCTTTCTGGAGGTTCTTAATTTGCACTGCTGTCATGTTTCTGTATTATTTGTTTGTGGGTGTTCATGCAACTTACGATGTTGAACATCTTAACATTAGTCAGCAAGAAGCAAAGAATGCCAGGATGCCAATCAGCTAGTGAGAGTGACTCTCCAAGTTTCGTCTATGCAGGTTGAACAATTCATTATTGACGGTAGCTGCTGCTTGTTGGTGTGACATAACATCTACATGCAACTTTCAGCACAATTAAGCTTTCTGTTCTAAACATTGAAATTAGCCTCTTTTTTTATTGTAAAGGGTTCTTTGGAGGATGGACATATTATTTATATGCCATTTGATTCAAAACGTTTTTCTTTTGTTTGAAATGTGAATCGTTTATACAGTTAGGTTTAAATTAACTTTGTCCAGAGGTGTAGTATCCTGTTCATGGTTCATAAATCATAGGTCATTCAAGTTTATATTATCATTTACATTGTGCAGTGTGGCATACTGGCATTTATCTCCCATAACTTGTTATTCTTGCACTTAACTGTGGATAATTCTGCCACCATTGTTATCATTAAGCAGAAGCTAGAGGCATGCCAAATATAATCGGTTTAATCAACAAATATTCTTGATCCTAAGACTTGTGATGCCACTGTACTTGAGCTAAAAAATGGTCTACCGGTTTGTGTAAATGTAAGCATATAAATTATACATTAGTGTTCATGTTTGAACAATCATCCTCAGTTTTGTCATGGTACTTTTTCGAAAATTTTCTGCTAAGGAATTTTATGTTTGATTTCTTTGAGCATATGTGTCATTCAATTTAAAACACCACAAAAAATTCAGAACAGAAATTGGAAAAAAGAGAGGCTGAATTCAGGTATGGAAACTGCTGTTGATAAGAACTCTATTGGGTAATCCATTTTCTATATGCTGTTTTTTTATGTGAGAATCAACCTGTCCTATTTCTACTTGTTAACGTATGATGCTCCTTGATTATTTTTTAAATTTGATATCTGATTTGGTATCTTTCTTAGGTTCTTTCCTCTTATGATTCAAGTTCTCTCTTATGTTGTGCACACGTTGTATGATAGAATGTCTGAACCACTGTTTTTCTCTCGGATAAGCCTTCTACCATATTTCCTGTGAGAGTGGTGTCGATGTGGGTGTGTCAGATGCATAGGTTTTGTGTCATCTTGAGGGATTTGTTGTTGAGTTCATATGTTCATATCCCCCCCCCTAAATCTACACTTTCAGCTTGAGACAAGAGACAAGTTGTTGCAAACGACAAGTGCTTTCACAGAAAGAAAGATTCAGCAAGAAAGTGGAGCAAAGATAGAGGCACAAGCAGGGGCGAGCATGAACCATTGCCCATGAGCAACCAGCGAAAGATGTTTACCGAGATCAATGGATCTATTGTCTTTCTTTCAGTCCTGGTAATTTCTGGTTTGATACACAGTTGACTTTAATTCCTCTTTGGGTTTTAATTCTTAACTGTTCCATGTAACAAAATTTTAAGGTCTGTCTTGATTCATATGTAAAGGTTGATGTTGGGCATCCTGTAAATGTTGACATTGGTCTATTACATATAGTTGCCATGTTATGTGTGCAATATATTTTGTTATTTCTTGAAGCCAGGGTGAATTAGCTAGACTATTTTTTCACTTGTTCGCTTTTGATCTTGAAATATTGACATGCTTCATGCATGTGCCCTGAATCTCTTTTTAAAATTTCCTGCGATATTTTAGCTGTGTCCCTTAGGTGATAATGATTGTTTGGCTGTTGATGTTTCTCAGGTAATATGTGATATAGTGCTCAGCATAATCTTTGTGAATTTTGTATCTCATATGTGTGCTTTATGTTTTCCATTAGATTTTTGGGCTTGTGAATTTGTTGCATGTTTATGGTTGAAACTTGATGTTTACTATACTCGAATTCTTGTACATAACTTGTTTGATGGAATGTCTGGGAGGATATTGGTTTTACTAGGTGCAAGAGTCTTGAACAGGTTAGTATGAGTTATGATCAGTGTTGTTAAACTCTTATATTAACGTGAACCGATGCGGGACTAGTACTGGAGTGTGTTGGAATGTACTCTCCAGCACAGTCGAACAGCTGATGGGAGACTATAAAAACTGTTCAACAATAGACCAAATCTGTTACATATTATATGAAAGTAAATTTTAATATTTATTATATAACGATTTAAATGATTTATAATAAATTAAAGTATGAGTTGTGATCGGTGATCTTTCATATACAAATTTTTGGTACGATGTGTGCATTGCGAAACTGTTATTTGCTTCATTTTTTTTCTTTTTATTCTCGTATGCATTTTTTTCTAACACATTCGGTTTTTGAGTTTCTCTTTCAAAGGATAAGCGTTTTTTTTAATAATATTTTTCCATCTCTTTTTAAGTGATCAAAGTGGTTTGTTGTGGACTTGTTTGAAATGAGTGGGCCTTAATCTTCCATGTGGTTTTATAACATTAACTTATGCAATAGTAAGTATAATTCTTGCTTTCCGTTTGGGGTATACCCAAGGTTTTGACCCCCAATTATACTTTTTCAGTAGTCTTTTTTGAACATATTGAAAAGTTAATTTCAAATTATTAAATATAATTAAAATATATGTATAAATTAATTTAAGTACACCATTTTATCAAAAAGTGTAAAATTAATTTTTAAACTTTAATGTGAATCACGAATTTGTTTGGCTGGATTATACGATTCTGTTCAATGCCAACTTTCATTTGATAAGTCAAACGGTCCCATGGTATTTTGACACATGCAGAACTTGGATTTGCTTTGTAGTTGGTGCAGTCCGAAACACATGAACCGTTTGATCCATCCAGCACTTTGTAAGGGCACGTCATTGCCTTTTCTGTGCCACAAAAATAAAGCGCGCGGCACACAACACGCAAGTGTAAAACTTCACTTAAAAGACTAAAATACCGACTCCATTCAAATCACAAAAAATCATATTGGGTTTAGATTTGATTTTCAAACCTAGAGAAACTAAATCATATTTTTTATAATGAAATTTAATGACTTTTTAATTCCAATTTAACATTAGAGCTTGGATATTTTCTAAACATAATCAACTTAAATCAATAATATATAGTTTTTTTTTTTACTTTATAAATTATTTTATTCTAGAAGAACTAAATTTCACATTATCAATGAGTAATGAATAGATTAAAAACAACAAAAAAATTTGATAATATTTATAGAAAATAGAAGGATATTTTACAATTTCTCGGTATTGTATAAACTATTTTACAAAATTTCATGTTTTTATTACAATTACGCATATTGCAACACCGCTTCGAAAATTAGAAAGGTACATATATCAACAGCGATCGCGATGGGACTCGAACCCACAATCTCCCGCTCCGGAGGCGAGCGCCTTATCCATTAGGCCACGCGATCGGAATCTGAAATGTGGATAAACAATAAATTAATAATTCCTTTTACAATATAAATTTTCTTATCGATCATCTAATCTATAACTGTATACTTTTCATAGCTGGGTTTTGCCGTCATATAATTACTGTTTACGAAAAGAAATAATCATACTTTTATTTTTACTTTTGTTATATTATTGAAATTCAACTTTAAGTATTGTTTTGTTATTTTTTTCATTCTTTACATGAAATATATAGGCGTGTGAACTTTTTTTTCAAGTTGTTTGCTTTGCAACAAATATTTTATTTGTAATTTGAAATTTATATAATAATTTTATACATCTCATCATACACTTTTGAGTGAGTTCTTATATTTGAGTCTAAATAAAAATTAAAGGGTTATATGTATTATTTTTTATGCATATTTTTTTATCATTATAAAAATTCCAACTAGAAATTAACATTTTTTAATGTCTTATATTTAATAGACTCTTTCCTTTTATAATAGACATTATAAATTCGATCTTAACCCTGTAAAAAAAATGTTATGTTATAACTGTTCTGCACATGTTTTTGTAACATTTTGCAATTTTACATTTTCTTTCAGTATAATAATATTCAAGAAAATATTATAAACATCATATTTTAATATCTTTAATTTACAAAATTTATTAAATTTAAAGTATAAATATTATAATTTTAAAAACTTACGTCAACAAATTATCTTATTAATTTATTTAAATTATATAATATATTAATTTATTTTAACTATCATTATATTAGTATATGTTGAAAAAAAATTATATTTTAATTTTTTATTTTTTAAAATAAAAAAGTAATATATTATTAAAAGATAAAATATTATTATATTGATATAAGTCTAAAAAATTTGAAATTTGATTTAAGATTTTTATTTAATTTATATCTAATAATTAATAAAATAATAATTTATAACCTGATATAAATTAAATAAAATATTTAAATTGAATGTAAAAATTTTAAATTTAAATCCATGTTAATAATATATTTATTATTATAAATAATATATAATTTTTTTATTCTAAAAACTCCTCTAAGCATGTAAGAGAATATAAATTTAAAAATAATCGGAGCGGACACACGGACCTACACCCCGGTGAATTTTTAAAATTTTCTCACGTGTTTCAGTTTGAAAAGCTTGTTCCCGCTGGAGATGAATTTATAACTAGAAAACCCAACGTCACACAGTAGGCAAATAGTTCTTCGATACTGCCGCGGCAATGGAAGACAGTACCTTGAGGCTAGCAGACCTTCTCCGCACCCCTCGACCCGTCACCGCCTCTTCGTCTCTTCCATTCAATTCCACACCCTCGCCGCCGCCACAACGCTCCGCGAACCACCGCGTCCTCACAACCCTCAACCGCCCCACCGTCATCGTCGGAACCCTAACCCTCCCCACCCCCTCCCGTCCCTCTTCTTGCTCCTGTTTCCGATTCTCCGACGCCTCCGCCACCGTCTGCTGCGACCTCCTCCGCTTTCGTGCCGCCGCTGTAGGCAAGGAAATCCGCATCACCAGGTGGAATTTCATCCCGTTCAAGCACCACAGGCACAACGTCAGCCACGGCTTCTTAGAGATCATCGATTGGTGTTTTGATGATCCTAATGAAGGGTCAAACCCCGTGGATTCACTTCTGCTGATGCCAAATGATCGCAACCTTGCCATGGACGGATTGAGAAGCGTCCACGGAGTAGTGGAGTCGGTTGACCCACTTTCCGTGGTTCCATGCACAATGGCGGTTAGTGGCTCTAATATGAATTCGGGTCCTAAGGTGAACATGCCGGGGTTTTTGGTGCAATTGATGTGTTGTGAGTGTAGGTTATGTGGTACCAGGGAATTATTAATTAACAAGTTGAACGAGAATAGGAGCAGGCATTCTTTTACCAAATTGGAGATTTTGTATTTTTGTGGTGATGCCTCGTCATGGCACCCTGCAATCACTAAGCTGATTGGTAACCGCATCGTGGTTTCCGGTCTGAAGAAAAAGATAGTTTACGTGACGAAGGAGGAGTCTCGTGTGATGTATGTGACTGTGGATATGTCGGTTCTGCATGTTGGTTCGTGTTCAGAGAAATTTGTGCAGAGCTTGAATGGTGAATGCAAGGGGAATGGTGAATGCGGTACTTACACTGGTGTAATTAAGGGTGTTTACATGCAAGGAATGGCGTTGGAGTTGGATCATGATGTGTGGCTTCTTTTGACTGATCAATTACAATCTGTGATACATGGTTTGAGAGTTGGATCCATTGTAAGTGAAGTGAATTTACTGCTTCATTGACCAGAGAAATTTTTTGGACTGTAAATATAGCAGAGTGTTGTAGAACGAATTTCCCTTTATGACTGTATAATATATATACTCTGATAATAGCTATTCTCCTAGACTTCTATGTTTTACACCTAAAGCAATGACCTGATCATTGTGTAGATATCTGTGAGAAATGTGCATTTTGTGGATCCAAAGTTTTCTTGGACAAAAGTTATTATTCTCGGGGCCTGTGTCAAGACTAGTGTTACTGTGCAATCCTTCTCCCCGCTTGAAACTGTGTATGTATTGCTTCCATAATTGTGCTTGCTTCTGTTCAATTGTGTCACATGAATGCTCAATGTAACGTATGACAGTCGTGAGACCTTATGTGTGCCATTGTAAAGTAACTTATTTTGTTCTATACATGTTATTGCCCTTTCCTTTTATATTTGGAAGATTGGACAAATACCAACAATTGCATCTAACTGAACCCATGCCTTGGTCATGTTCTGATTTGTTGTATGTTTTGCATGATGTAATGTTAATACTAATTGTTCTTGAATACTAATAGCATGTTTGGATATGCTTTTTTTCAAGGGTAATAATTGCTTATTCTTCTAAAGTTCTCTCAAGAAGGTGACAAAAGAATGCAATTATTTCCTCAAAATAAGCCAAACCAAACATGAAGTAATTGTTCCTTGAATGTTTCTGAGTTATTTGATGTCTAGCTGCCTATACATGTCCTTTGCAGATAAAGTGATAATTCAATTTAGTATTGCAGGTGTAATGTAGTTTTGCAATCTACGGGTAAGCTAGGAAAGTTCATTCAGTCATTACCATTTTCTGCAAGACTCTGGTATTAAATAATTTTTTTTCCTTTTGTTGCAATTTGTTGCAAATAATTTGGAACTTCTAGTTCTAAAATTTGCTGGAGTATGTATTATTTCTTTTTATTATTTTTGAATGGCAGGGTATTACTCCTTGTCTCAAGCTTGCGTAAAAAGTTTGCTGGTATCTTATCTGATAAGGAGATTTTGGGATCAAAACATGTAATCTACTTCCTTTGGGTTCAAGTAGTTATTAGTTTTTCTGAAGCTTATTGTTCTGTTCCAATTCTAATGAGCTATTGTTGCAAGGTTTTTCCAGAAAGAAGGACTAGCTCAGATGTATGCTAGTTTGCTGTTTCCTCCGTCGGTGTTTCAAACTCAGGTAACAAATTGACGCCTGGGAAAACTTCTTTGAAGTCAATTTTTTGCTGCATTAGTTTTGTTGTAATGTTTTCCTTTGGTAGCATGATGTTTTCATAGGGCTGCGTTCGCACGACTTGAATGGATGCGGTAGAGAACTGCATTGTGGTTTTCTGAAATTGGTATTTTATTTGAATTTAAAAATTTATATTAAATTTCTTCTGGTATTTTATAAAGTTTGGATACAATATGTTCATACAGTCATTGTTTCACCCAAAATAAAGAATAGTCATGTTTTTCTAGAACGAATTTGTTATTAACCACTGAAGGATATTAACTATTGTGTCTTTGTATTATTACAGGTAATACCAATGTCTATCTTCTTTTGTCACTGTATATACACCTTGCTAGGAACACTAAAGTTGGAAAATCACAGTCAAGTATTGCCTGTTGGCAACTATTTCAGTATTTTATCACACAAAGCCAGGAATAATGGTAGATCAGTTAGGAGGATCCTTCGAAGTGAAGATATAGGTGTTGTTTTGCTCGGATATCTTAAGGTTGTTAATTCAATTTATCTTTTATTTCAACACATGGAAATAAACTGCATCAATGGTTATATTAGTTGTGTCTTATTTTTATATTACTTTCTATGATGTTTTAAAAAAGGGATCAGACAATTTTTTTTTACATGAATTTTTTATATTATTGGCACATCTACTGATATTTAGGTTGTTGTAATTTTGCTTTGACTATTCAGATTGATCCATTCACTAGAAGACTGCAGCTGGTTGATGCAACTGGTGGCATTGATGTTTTTATACCAGACCTTCCCTTAACATGGAATCCCAACGAAATGTACGAGGTCTGTTGCTCTCTGCATTTCACATTTTATTTTATCTTATGAACAACTAAATATAGTTTAGGTTCTCTAAATATGTAATGCCTTCATTTTGGAATTATGTGGTTTACACTCAAAATCATGGCTCTTGTATGAATGCTTTGTCATTTTGGAATTACGTGGCTTACACTCTTAAAATCATGGCTCTTCTTGTACAAGTGCTTCGTGTGGTTGATGGTGAAAGAAGACTAGCAATGAGATACATTTATGAAGGAATGGATAAAACTAAAGAAGCTATTATTAAGTATTTCAAAAATAATGAATTAAATACAAAGACATGTTTGCAACCATTGATTATAGATGAATTTGCCAACTTCATCATCCCTTGGATACATTTAAACTCAAAGTTCTTTTATGACAACCCTTAACTAGAGTTTGATTTGAAGGTTACAAATGGGTTATATGATTGTATCATGAGGTAAGTGCCATGTGAGAATGTGTAACAAAGCATATTACTTGAACTACTAATTTATAAGAGTGATTTTGGGCTCTTTTGGTCTGACTTTGTAAAATCATAAAGAAAAAACATTTCTCTTGATAATTCATCAAAGACTTCAACATTCTAATTTCAAGTTAATTTATAGCTAAGACCCTTAAAGTTGTAATTTATCTTTGATTTTATAGCTCAATGGTAAAGAATGTATGACCATTCTACCATACCTTTATGACAGTTTTTTGGCTTTCTGTTATGACCTGTCATTTGCTATTGATAACATTGGCAAGCACGGAGACAGGGTCAAGGATTGTACAACTGTGGATATATCTTTAGCACGTGATTTTGACTATCATAGTGGAACATTTAGGGAAAATTCTATTTGTTTTATTCTGTTTCTATTCTTACTTTATTTTCTTGTTTCCTCACTTTATTTCCTTTTTTAGTGATTTTAAATTCTGTATATATTATTGATCTTGTTGAGGTAATTTTCCTAAAGCATTTAGCAATTCTTTGTCTCTTCATTAAGACAGCTTAAGCAAGTTTTTAATCCCTAAAACTTGTGATTTTGGTCCTTGTAAAATTTTATTTGTTTGTAGTCCCTAAATATTATAAAAATCACAATATTTTTGTTACATGTAGGTACTAAAAACGAATAAAAACCTTGATATTTTCAATGGATAAAAATATATTTAAACCTATAAATTCCTAATTTGATAACATAGTATTAGGCTGTCCATAGATTGTTTCAACTTCACTATAATTTTGGATTTACAGGTGATGGACTATGATGTTTTTGTGGATAGCATAGGCGAACTTGATAATCAGTCCAAATTGCTTGGTAGCGAGTCATTATCATGCAGAACGATCTTTAATTGCTCCCAAGTAGAAAGAGAGTTAAGCACATCAATTTTTGTTTTCTTCCTTTGGAAGAATGCTAAATGCAGAAAATTTCCCCTTTACTCTTGTATCAATAGTGAGAATGAAACAGAGACACTAGAACCGGGATCCTACCATTTGCTTAGGGTATCTCACAAATTTCCTCTGCAAGAAAAGGTATGTTTTAACTCTATTTAATCTGAAATTATGGTCACTAATTACATTATGAGCTGCAATGAAATATTAATTAGAACTGTTGCAAGTTAAAAAAGTGGTGAAGAGTTACATATAAAATGATTATAAGATCAGGTAGAAGGATTAGTATCAGCTTAAACTAATGTGTGTGTGATTGATAGGATTAACCCTTTCACATCTTATATTTCTGGGAGATTTTAGCTTCTATGTAACCTAGTGTTATTGTTTGTGAATGGAAAGGCTATTATTGTTTGGTTAGTATTTTGGGTTCACTGTATATAGTTGATAGATTAATCAACTTCTCTTGGTTATGATAATTTTAAAATCCATATTACAAGATTAAATGCCTGCTGCCAGTCAGTCAAAATTCTTTAATTTCTTGTTAAGTATGTGATCTGTTTAAGAAACCTGAAGATTTTTAAGTTATATTTGCATTTTCGGGAGACAGATGAAGCTTTTTCTTATACTGTAGTTTTCTTGGTCTAGTAAGTAGTAAATGTCATGTGTCTAGGGAGATGGAATCCTAAATTTATTACATTATTAGTTAGTTAATAACAGTTATTATTAGACTGTTATTCTGTTAGGTATTGTTGTTTCTGTTTAATGTATGTATACTTATAATTGTAATCCTTTGAGTGAATTAAGTAAAAAAAGAATATACTTAACTCAGTTCAACTTGACCTCCTATCTGTTAGGGAATGCCTGGATATGATTTTTAATGTCTAGCATGACCCAACAAGTGATATCTTTGGGCTTGACTTGAAGCATCAAGGCTAAAACCTTATGCTGAAATTATAATTTAACACATAGTAGGACTAGGAACTCCAAGGCTTGAATCCTACCTTGGTTGAAGAAGTTTCAATATCATGCCCATTGCCAAGGAGTAATTGTCCTAGGTTAAGCTAGTAGGTATTCCTAGGAATGGTTTTTTATGTCTAACAATATCTACACACATTAAGCCCTTTGTCTACCTCTTAAGTCAATAATGTTTTCTAAAACATGTAAGCTAGATACAATGTCCACAAATACAGAAAAGCATAACAACTTAACTAGTGTGCAAAGCTATTGAGAAGGAAGAGAAACAAGTGACATACAATGTCCTTGGGGTCATGAACAAATCAAATGGCCTTAAAACCTTGAGGATGAGGAGACTAGTGATGATACAAGAACAATGAGAGACTTGATTTTGAAGAACCAGTGATGACATTTTTTGTTAATGAGATAAAAAGCAGTAAGAATAATATCACCCAAGAAGCGAACATGACTATGATACAAAAGAATATTAACAGTTTCAATTAGACGTGTATCTTTACATTTAATAACCCCATTTTGTTGTGGAATATAAATACAAGAGGTTTAATGAAGGATGCCATGAGAAGTCATAAAACTTTGAAAGTGGTGAGATAGATATTCACAAACATTGTCTCTTTGTAAATTACAATTCAAAACACTAAATTGAGTTTTAATTTTAAAAAAGAAAGAATTGAGAATAGAAAATAATTTAGAATGAGCTTTCATTAAGAATAACCAAGTACCTTTAAAATAATAATGAATAAAAGTAACAAAATATCTTGATCATAAAGTGGATACAATACGTTTTGTACCCCAAACCATGGTAGTTAAATCGATATTCCAATCTTGAATCAAGAGACCTATTTTCTAAATTGTGAAACGAATTGTATCATCAATAGTAAGATTCATGATTAATTGCTAAAAATATAATAAAAAATATTCTAACATAAAGAAAAATTAAATTCATCCATATAAATAAAATATAGTACAAAGATTTAAGTCAAACATTAGTCACAATGACACAAAAAAAGGATTGTAACTGCATAAATCAGTGATATATACCTTCAAAAAATAATAGCAACCAGAATGCAGAAAATTGCGAAAAACCAAAATACTGCAATGTCATGTAGCATATAGCATTGCGGGCAAATAGTGAAAGTCACATAATGGTTGAAATATAAAAAATTAAGCAGTAAAACAGTATATAAATAAATAAGCTACATAAAGACTAAAAGTAAGTATATAAAAAAAGTGACATAAGATTAATTCAAGTCTGAAGTTTAATTGTTCAAACTTCAAAACAAAGTACCGAAAATATCAAGTGTCAAAGAAAGTTCAAAACAAAGTACTGAAAACACTAAACGACAAAATAAATCCATTTATTCAATCATTTTCATCCCCTTCTTCCCCTATATAATCATCATTCTCATTGTCAAATAGTGAGGCATATCCTTCAACTTCTTCTAAATCTTTAAAATCACTGTCTTGACTGTCTTCTAATTCTTTTTCTGTTTCTTCCAAGACTGCAATATCTTCAACCATATGCTCTTTTCCATTTTTGGATGACGATGCACTTGCCAAACCTTTCTTTGTCTTAGATGCAACACCAACAACATTAGAGGGTTCTTTTCTTTTATGAAATCTTTGCCTAATATATGTTATAGGTTCTCCAACTCTTGAAGCTCCGTAAACATCTTCCAAAATAAAGGCATGATCATTGTCATCCGCAAAGACCCTCTCATTCCCAACATCATTTTCATCACCATCCATCTTTCCAACTAACCATTCATTACACTTATCGATATTATTGAGTGAGATTGGGTCAATGTCATCCCTTAAATTGTATCTTCGAAGCAACGCTTGATTATATTTGACATACACTAAGTTGTATAGTCTTTTATGCCTAAGCTTGTTCCTTTTCTTAGAATGAATCTGCAACAATAAGTTAAATAAAAATTAACGAAATTCTCTAAGTGACTAAGTATAGAAACTATTATCTACTAAGAAAATTAATTAATAAATTACTTGCTCAAACACACTCCAATTGCATTCACATCTTGATGCACTACATGTTAAGTTCAAGATCTTTATAGCCAATTGTTATAAATTTGGAGTTGATAGTCCATACATTCTCCATCATTGTGCTATGAATCCAAATAAATATTTTGCAACAATGACAAGGGTTACAATTTAGAAGAATTGAGAAAACTTCATAACGTTTCTCATTTGGTGCAATTGTGTTTCTTTGTGAAGTTGCAAATTTATTTTCAAACATACCACCAGCAGTTTTATAAACTCGTAGCTCCTCCTAAATCTTTTGTTAACCTCTCAATGCATGCATACAGCCCATTTGTTACCTCAAAATGAAATTCAATTGAGGGATTATTGTAGAAGAATTCTGGATTTAAGAAGTAACCAGCCACATGTAATGGGCAATGAAGTTGACAACTCCACCTCTTATCAATAATTTCAAAAACTTCCATATATTTGCTTTCATTATTCTCAAAAGATCTCATAATAGTTTTTTTAGCCATTTGCATTGCCTCATAAATACAACCCATGGCTGGTTTTTTCTCACTATCAACAAGGCGAAACTCATGCACAAGAGGAGCCATAACCTTAAGTGTGTATACTACATTATTCCAAAAAGTAGGCATGAATACAGTTTTTGTTGCTTCCTTTCTTTTGGCCTCCTTGGACAATTTGTTATTTGTCCAATCATCCAATACAAACATTTTTCTAAGATTTGCTTTCTCTCTATGAATCCTTTCTAATGTGAGGAAGGATGTAGCAAATCTAGTAACTGGCGGGGGGCACAATGACCAGAAAAGTAAAAATCCAAAAACTAGATGAGAAAAATAATGTTTGGAAATAAAGTAGCAGTGGGCTCACTTGGTAATCATGGATTAAGGCTATTTCTTGTTAGGCTGATACAAAATTAAGAAAATAGATGAACGAGAGACATATAATGAATCCGTGTGTCTAAATTGCATAATCTAACATATATCTATAATGAGAATAATTAATACACTATATTAATATTCAATTGCTTAATTACTGTAATTACAAAGATAATTACCTTAATTACAAAGATATTAACTTTCCTATTTATAACATTACTACAGTTACATATTTCCAACAATTGCATATCCATGCAAAAATCTGATGGATGTGATGTCATAAAGGACAAAAGGTGCTCTTCTTTTTATTTAACGTTTTCTTGTATAGTTTTTTTACCCATTCTAAAATGTTCCATTGTTGTACAGTATTAGCATTGTTTTTCATCAATCTTGCACTGCTAATACCCCTACCTGTATCAATTATTGCAGTATTCTAATAAAATGGTATCCAGCAAGTCAAGTACTTTTGTTGAAGCCATAATTTTGCCTTGCATTTTATTGCTTGCTGGCAAGAGTAGAATAGCTCATCCATGCTATGCTTGTCGTGACAAAACAAATGAACCTTCTAAACATTGTGTTAGTGGTAATAATGAGGATAAAGTTTCCATGAAGAGGCAGAAAATTATGGAATTAGTATGTTCATTGAAGGATGAGTTTTGCACAATCTATGGGTTGAGTGCTTGTTCTAATTGCTTATGGAAATCAGAAGAAAACACAAAATGTGTCAATTTGAGATCTTCTCATGATATATTTTGTCTGGTTACTTTTAGAAGCCTTCAAAATGAGAATGTGATTTGCCCAGGTATCTTGTGCCCCACATCACCTATGAAAGATACGAGTTTCAATTGTAAACCTACTTCAAGGAAAATTTTGCTCGAGTTCTCATCAGATAGATTTTTAAAGTACCAGGTATCTTATTTACTCTGGCTTTCTTTCTGAGGGTAGTAGGTATTAACTAGTTTTATATATTGGGCACCTGAGTATTGATTTACTTTCTACTGCATTTCAGTTGTTGCAGATTGGTGGCTATTACATCATAGATCATAATAGAAAAGATTGCTTCAGCTGTGCAAAAGATGGCTTTGGTAGCAGTGGCACTACTAAATTTCTTGTTGATTCTGGAAAACATATCTGGAGCCTTTCATTTATTTATGATGAGAATCTTAATGATTACAAATCAGTATATACAACTGCAGAAGATTCTTTATCTCTTACCATTGATGAGGATTTGCCTAAAGATCAAAGTGAACAGTTTCTGCTGAGGTCCGATAATGAACCTTCAGGTGTCTCTTCAGATGTTTGTCTTTACCTCCCTGTCAATGTTGCGGGTGTCTTGGAGGATAATATTATGGAATCGGGAGATTGTCAAAGACAACAATTTGCAATATCAGAATACATTGCTAACATTTCCTTGAGTACTGGGCCTGTAGTCTCTAGGCACAATTTTTGTTTTGGGCCTCATAGATCAAATTGTTTGTTTCCTGAGGGAAAATTGATCTCTCTTGAGGGAAGCGTGGTTGACATTCATGACATTGGCTCTAGCTTCTGCTATTCAAGCTCAAGTGGTGCAAACCTTGATGCCCTTGAGTTGAAAAGCCTTGCTAGGACTGGAGGCAGTTTCTGCATTCACGTTTTGGTGCATCATCACATTGTAACTGCAATTCCATCTTGCCATATTTTTGTATTTTTGTTATGTGCTTATTTTTTCAACTTAGTCTTGTTAATTTATTTCTTATTAGGTGAATATTTTTGGTTCTGTAAATAAGCATTCTTTCCCCACTGGTTTTGGACCTGGTGTAACTGCCACATTTCATCGAATTCTTGATGCAAGGTATGAAGTAGGTTCCTCCATGAGATAACCGGGTTCTATTTCTGGTTTTGCTGCACTGTTTAAGAAAGCAAAATTGGCAGTTGTGAACTATTTTGTATGAAAAATTTCATTGATGAGGATGTTTTGTGTACTTCTACTTACCAATTTGTTCTGTCTATTCAGTTTTACTCTTCCATGTTCCCATATGCACTTGTCTGAAGGACTTATCCTTTCATTAATTATATGAAATTTGTTTTCATTTTTGCTGCAAAATTGATTGCTTATCTTTATCTTTTGTTCTGCAGGGTCCAAAATAAATTTATGTTGCTGCCTGTGTCATTTATTGTAATAAAATCCATAGTCGTATGTGATAACCAATGCAGTGACAACTCCACCAATTTAAAGCCTACTAAAGATGCTTACAGTGCATCTCAAGATTCTTTCTCTTGTCTGATTTCCCAATTGCCTCAGAACTTGAGTCACAAGCAAATACTGCTTCGATGCAGGGTAAATTGTTTATATATTTATCTATGAAATGTTTGTGCTCTCAAAGAACATTATTTTCACTGTTGTTTTTTATGATCAGGTTGTTGCAGTCTTTGTTTTAGTTATAGAGAGGAAGACTACAAATTTTATTGCAGAAACCAAAATTAATGCTGAGAGGACTCTTTTGGACATACCGCTTGCTTGTTTTTTGTTGGGTAAGTTGTGTTAAAAGATAAGTTCAGTTGAAGTTTTGTGGAAGAAAAGTCAGCTAAGAACAACTTAATTATATGTTCATGTACAACAGGTCAAATGCGGTTTAACCTCATGACATTTTTATTTTATCTAGTATTCTATAGGCATCCTATTTTCAACTTTTTTTCTAAATTCCTCATAAATTCTGTCCATTTTTTGGCTTGGTTGGGTTTCTATTTTCTATATTCTTATATGAAGTTTGTGTTGCTCTTTCATTTCTAACATATATAGCCATGTTTATTCACTTGGCAGCATGCGAAAGCATGGTATTTTGTAAATGATTCTTACTATAAGTGTGCTTAAATTTTTCAGGGTAGTAAATTTTATAGGAAAGTGAAAATTTATTTAAACAATAGAATTGCACAATATTGTAACCAAGTTTGCTGAAGATGATGAATGGGAGCACTTAGGGTTCAAGAGTACTGAGTTTGGATGATACAACTACATGCAGAAATTGACAATGTAAAGGGGGAGTAAAATCTCAAAAATTGCCCCCTTTAAAAGGCTTCTAATGTTAAGAAAACAAGTGTAAATTTGACATTTCTGTCATACATCAAATAGCAGCTGGTACAGCTGTAATTTTTTGCAATTTTGGCCACGATTTGCATTGCTCCAGCCACTACACTGAACCGTGATGCTATGCACTTAGAATAGTGGCAGGGAGCCGCTCTACTCTGCTATGCCGTGATAGTGGCCGCTATGACTACTATGATGGTAACAAACAATTTTAACAAGGGTGTTGAGATTGTGTAAATATTTTCTTTTTTAGAAAGTTAGGATAGTGTGTTAAGTACAACAGTTTGACATCTAACAAAAAACTAACAAACTGTACAACAGACTCTTAACTAACTAACCAAAACTTAAAGCTCAAAATTAACAGATATCAGAAATCAGACTCCCAATGTGGCCAACAACTCAACACCCAAAATTAAGTTGAGCTCTTTCATATCGAACCCAAAAGAATTGATGCATATTTGCAAGTCTTCCAACTCGAGTACTACTCCGCTACACCTCCTTTGCCCCCATTTTCAGTTCCCATCTCCTAATCTGACTCCCACCTCTGTGGTGTTGCCATACTCTAACTCCAAGGACTTCAATGAAACGAAATTATGAGAAGCTCTGCTGTCAACCAAAATTACCAACGGAACATGCTTGATTTTCCCTTTTATTTTCATGGTTGTGGGCTGAAACCCAACTCCTCGACCCACTGCATAACTTCTACGAGCAGAACACTACAACTTTCTTGCAGGATGCTCCTCCATCTCCAAGGCTAATACCTTCTTTGCCCCCTCCTCTAATTGTTCATCATCCACAATGATTAACTTAAATTATCGTTCAGGGTAGGGCATTGATGCATAGGGTGAAAGTTTTGGCCACGTTTGATACACAAACCCTTTTGCTTCCTCTCTACTAGTTCATATGATAAGTGATGCACTCCCGAGTCTTTCCAGCCCCAACATTGCCCAAACTTTTGTAAAAATTTTCAAAGATTTTTCCTACTTCTAACTTCTCCATCGTGAGAAAAACCGAAGTAACCTTTTTCTGAATCTATGAAATTTACAAACCACCTTGTGCATAACTTCTTGTTAACCCAGGTTGTCCAGCTGATCCTTCCTAGTTTTTCTCTTAATTTAATTAATTTTGTTATCTGTTTTGGCAAGAGAATTTCCCTAATTGATTGTCTCTGCCTATTTAGTCTCTATAATTCTCTGATTTAATAATGAAGAATGAAATCATTCTCTTGTTCTAAACAGGAGAGGGTTAGGATGTGTGCTTTTGTTCAATCACTTGTAGGTAATACTTGACCTAGGACAATCTATTTGACATCTAAAAGTTAGCTTCTTTAATGTGACCCTTGATGTGCAGACTCACCATCTATTTTTTTCACATCTCATGCTTTTTATCTCTACTTTATGCTAGCTTCTCTGTGAATACTTTATTTTTATAATGATATTTTTCCTGGCATTTCATGATTCTTGTAGAAGATGGTTCATCATCATGCTGTTGCTGGGCTAATGCTGAAAGGGCAGCAACCTTGTTGAGACTACGTGAAGAACTCTCCACATCTTATCATCTAGCGAGAATTTTGAAAAATCACAAAAGAATTACCATGAAAAACCATGGATTATGTATTGATTCTCCTTACCAGGATCTTGTTTCTGTTACTTCTGGTGATGCTCTGTCCAGTTCCGATGAAAACATGCTCAAGTTCATAATATTCAACGCATGTGTTGGTAGAATATGGGTGAGTTAACCTATATGGATCTGATACAATTGGCAATAATTAGTTTATCATTAAGATTTTGGTGTAGAGAAATAGTCACTTGTGCTTGGTATATTGTGTCAATTTTATCAAAACTAACTTCATTCTTCACAGGCAAAATAAACAAACAAAAATATTGTTAATAAGGAAGCAATATTCAGTTCAGTAGTGATTTAGTATGACATTTCTATGATATGTTGCCCACTGCATGTTCCTCTCATTTGTTGGTTCAATAATTGTACCTGCATCATACATTTTCCATCTTCCATCATCTCATTTCATTTGTTGTGGCTTTTAAATATTTGGCTAATTTAAGTTTTTAACTTGATGTGAGCAGACTGTAGTTGCTAATGGGATGGATGCAGCGGAAATGAGACAGTTGGAGAAAGAATACCCTACAGAAATGGTGAATGTGCAAACCATGCAGAATATATGGGCTAAAGATGTCTCTTACACACGCACTCTAGCTGAGGCAAGGAATATGATTAAGGAACTTATAAGTTAGTGCTTATGGTCAAATTATTAGGCGCTAAAAGGATTACATGCATTTTGTAAATAAATATAAACTAATTTCTATATAAAATTTAGGTAGTAGTATACTGTAATAAACACCAGTGTTGTATATAGTGTTTTAATTATATTATATCTAACAATCTGTGATGCAAATGTAACTAAGTTATAAATAGAATTTATAGTGTGAGATTTCATATTACCGACAATTCTAGCTAGGCAGTACTAGTAACTTAGTCATTTTATATTATGACTAGTCGTATGGTGTGTAAATCTGCATTAATCGTCATTCATTGAATCACTAATTCATATGTACAAGTGCATTTAGTGTTTGTTAAATACATTCTATAAGAACTTGTTAACAAAACGTAACTTGAAAAGAGGACCAATGTTTGAATATTCTAATGATGTAAAAGCATAGGATATTTACAATATCTAGATTAAATCTAACCTGTTCTAATTAGGGAATCACAAACAATAAAATCTATCCTAATCACAAGAAATGAGAAAAGTAAATTTGTAAAAGGATAATAAGAGGCAAATCATGTACTAATTACAAAAATTATGCCATATAATACTCTCAAAAGTTGGCGAATGAACATTTATCCTTCTCAATTTACTTGTAGATGAAAACGCTTTGTGAGAAGTCCCTTTGTCAACATATATTTGTGAATTGAAGCCTTGAAGGGACGTATGTTGTAGCTACAAGACTGCTATTCACCTACAAGAGTCGGCTTATCTCTGTGCTTCCAATTAAGTTGCGTGAAATGTAATGTTAATGCTAGGCTTACTGTTATTCGTACTACCACTTTATTATTATTTTCAAAATTTAATTTTCAGATGTAATTTTATAGTTTTCAAAAATTAAACTTCAAAAATCATTTATAAATCACTTATTGAAAATAAATATATACTTTCTAAAAATTAAATTCACAAAGTTATTTGTAAATGACTTTTAGTTTAATTTTCAGGATGTATTAAATATACATTTGAAACTTAAATAATAATAAAAAAAGAATGTGCTAATAGCAAAAACAGTTAGTGCAAATAGCAATTTCACTATGGCTTTGTTCTACAGGTACTTGGGAGTTTTTGTCACCCAACTTGCTTATCTCCTTTAGAACACTACAAGACAAACTGTAATTTTCAAATGGATTACAAATAAATTTCATAGAGTCGAGACTTGCCCAAAATAATAATAAGATAAGCTAGAATCATACATGGAAAAGTTCATTCTTGAAGAAAATAAAATGTAGTAGCATCATCTAAGTTGTAATTAATGTAGAGCAAATTAAAATAAACAAAAGTCATCAAACTGCTTATAAATTTAAAACAACGTAAAACTAATTAGTCATATTCGGCTTATCAATCTATCAAAGCACAATAAACTGGCTTCATGAGTCCCCTCTACCACGTCCACGTGAACAACAAACCATGGAGGTCGACACCCTATCCCACTTTATTGTTGCCAAATCTATTTTATATGGTTTTGTCTTTTGGCAAAGTTGTAAGCCACCTGCTGCAAACTACAAACAACATGCAAGAAATTAAAATGAGGGGAAAGAGATACAATGTTAAACAACAAAACAGGGAAAAAGCAAGAGTCTAGGTACATTTTAAGATTGAAATTGATTAAAAATGATGTGTGAATTATACTCATTTTTATTGTAATGATTTTTCTTTTTATCTACATCCTTATTAATTTTGTCTTAAATTTTAGAGATTAAAATTGTTACTTAACTTTTCCTGTTAGCTTATACAATTTTTTATATTTTTTGTAAATACATATTTTTTTATTTATAAAAATTATCTTTACTTTTTAATATTTTTAAATTTAGAATTTATTTTAAAATTCTTATTTCTTAAATTATGATTATTTAATTGCTGACATTTTTACACTATATGATAAAAGTATTATTTTAAAATTACTTAATTTTATTAAATTTGTATCATTATTGTACATAATATTCATAGTTATAGAGTTCAGTCAAAAATTTTTTAAAATGTTTTAAGTTAATTTCAATATGTATATAATTATCTAAAAAAATATTAATTTTGTTCTTTAATTATTAAATTATATGTATATTTATTATAAAATAAAATATTTATGCATTAGAACTAAACTGATATTAAGAGAAAATAATAATCACAGTGTTCGGTTGTATTAACATGTAGTGATCTCATATTTGACAAATATTTAAAACTCGTCTTTTCTTTTTCTAGGCATAGTCCCCTTTGTTTAAATAAAAAAGAAATATAAATTAGTATAATAACATATAAAAATTATTCTAAATATAAAAAAGCTAAGAAATATTCCTTTTCCATATTATTTTGAAAATATTTTAATAAAAATATTAAAAATAATTTTTATAATGTTATTTTGAAACATCTAAAGAATAATATTTATATCTATATATTATTTTACTAATATTTCAATTTAATAAATATCATAAACATTTCATTTATTAACATTATTTTCTATTTTTTAATATATTTTAATATTTTGGGGGTTAAATTTTATAAAACCATAGCTTTCAGAATATTTTATTTTGTAGTTTTTTAGGATTTAATAAAAAATTATTTTTAATAATTTTTAAAATATATCAAATTTTATATGTTTATATGTGTATTTATGCTTCATTAATAGTTATGTAAAATTTTAAAAATAATGAGTGTTTGAAAAGAAGAATCAAATTATACTTGTGTAACTTAAATTCAATCTTACACCATCAATAACTTTATATATAAATGTAATGAGTGTTGATTTAATGATTAAATTATAACTACATGTTACTTAGATTATCAGTGTTGAATTTTGTCATAATTAAATAATTACAAAAGTATAATTTAAGGATATTTGTTTTTATATATTTTAAAACTATGTCATGACAATAAGTTCATCATTTCAAAATATAATAATCTATCATTATCAATCCATAACTAAAACAAATCGAGGCTTATCAATAGATATTTTTCTAAAATAAACTAATATTTCAAGAAGCTTGCAATATCATTTATTTAATGGTATAAAAATAATATATAAATAGAGAATGAGTTACACAAACTTAATGATAATATAATAATTATAATGAATAAAAAAGAGACTGAATAGTTTGTAATTATAGAATTTATTGATAACACATTATTTTAAAAAGAATTTATTCTAGCTATTCTTTTAAAAGCATGGTCATGATTAAGTTCACAAATTTACATTGTTAAATAAAAACAATCATAAAAACAAATGTCAATATAATACTATAAGGGTCATTTGAAAGAAAACTAAAATCTAACATAACTTTACCTTGTTGATAGGCCTTTTTCTCTCAAGAGCGGCCTCTCCTTTAAAAATAGTTCTATCTAATAAGTAGTTCTCTCTTTGCGTATATCTATTGTAATTAATTTTAATGGGATAACTTCATCTTGTTAATAGTTCTCTTTATACACTAGTTATTTTATTTAACGAGTAATACACTATCTTATTAATAGCCTTCTTTATACACTGTGAATTTATCATTTTAAAGTATAACTATATGACTGTTATTTCTCTCAATAATTATAGGATTTTAATATAGTTTCTCAAAAATATTTACGTTGCAAAAAGTCATTCTCATACATAAATAAATTTATTTAAAATATACTTTTCTTTTAAATAAATTATATCAAAAACTAATTTTTTTTATATCCTAGAGTTGTGAGCATATCTTATAAATTCATAAAAATTTTCTATGCAATACGTGCACAATTTTTCCTTCAAACACTAGTCTAAACTCTGAAAACTCATACAATATTATTGATGTGAATGAGAAAAATAAATGAATTATTAAAGTCTTTTCAAAATCTCAAAAAAAAAAAAGAGTTAAAATAAGAAAATATATAATCATATAAAAAATAAAAGAAAATGAAAAAGATAAAACTAAGATAGACGAGAAGAGAAGAAAGAGTGTATATAAAGATGATTTCATCAAATGAAAAGGAAGTAATATATTTTAATATATTAGCTTAATTTTGATGAATAAAAGCAATGTATCAATAAATTTTAGATTGATTTAAAATTTTGTAAACATAATCCCATACTTAAAATTTTTAATTTAACGATTAGTTTTTGAATAAAATTATTTAATAAAAAAATTATTAAATAACATGAAGTTTAACTTAAGTTACACTGACATAATTTAATCTCTAAGTTTGAAAAGAATTTCTATGAAACTCTCTAAAAAGTAATAGCATAACACATTTATGTCTTAAATATTTTTAATATTTTTTAATAAAATTTGCACAAAAACTTAAAAATTAAATAGAGAAATTTGCCTTATCCCAATGTTTGAAGAGTTATTAAACTCTTATTTACTTTGAGTAATTTTTTCTCTTTATATAAGACTTTATTTATAAGTGAATTTTAAACTATGTTGCTTGTTTAAATTTACTTTTTTCTTATAAAATTTGATTATTAAGTTATGTGCTAATTAATTGTTTTTATTCTTTACTTAAGAATATTTTAAGACATCATTCTTAAAATTTTAATAAAAAAGAAATTGTAAGATATGGTAATATGTCATGTGAATCATGGAAGCAAGGAAATTTAAATTAAAAATAAAAAAATATTTGAGAAAAAGAAAGTGACCTAATCTTATTGTCTTAAAGCACTTGACAAATACTGTATATATATGCATGTGTTGCATGAGACTCTAAATTAATGACTATTTTGACAGTCTTTTATGATTAGAAAACACATATATTAAAATAATTTTTTAAAAGGTAATTAGTCTATAAATTCACTCTAACCCACTTAACTTTATAGACTTCTTAATTTTATAAACTTTTTATATAATGAACTTTTTAACCCTAACTCACTTGAGTTAAGGCTAAATAAGTGAAAACTAACTCATTTGAGAGTTGTAATACATATAGTAAAATTCTATTCAAAATAATTAAAATGCTACAATAAAATATAATCTATCACAATTAGCATAAATTAGATAGATAAACATAATTTAAAAAATATAACTTTATTGCTTAAGTAGATAATATTAATAAGCAAATAAATTACTTATATTTCTTTAATTATCAAAATAATAATTTCATATAATATTAATTTAACAATAGCATTAATAATAAATATTAGCAATCATGAAAATAATTTAAAATATCATTTTTTATTATTAAAAATACACACATTAATACACTAGTAATTCAATTAATTAAAATAGTAATATTAAATGATAATAATTAGTAATAATTTTAAAATATATAGATGTACACATGCAGAACGCACATGCACGCACCTGTATACACAGAAGTGGAAAAGTGAGATATTACAACTCTCCAACTTTGAACTTAAGCTGTTGTTCATTTATAACCATCATGGTTTTGGTTTACATTTGATAGAAAAATAATTATTTTAGATTACTGAGGTGGCTTATGAGTAAGAAAACATAACATTTTATCTAATAAATAAATTATAATAGAATTTATCTTTTTAGATAATTTATTCTCAAGTTATGTGAGTACTAAGAAACTGGTGCGATTATTTTGTTTCTCCTTCATGTCACTTTGTATATGTCCTTAACCGAGTCTGAATGACTCACCCTTAACTCTTATCTTTCCTCCACATTCCTACGTTATAGAGTAGCAAATTCCTAGGATTGTTGTCTTATCAAAGAGTTGTTATCTTTTCAATAGGCTTCCACTATTAGTGAGGGCTAATGTTTGTAAATTCTAATATATTGCAGTTATAGTTGTAGAAGATCGGAACAACATTTTGTATTGTTGACATGTATTTAGTAACAGAACCTTGATGTATTTGATACAACCCACCTCACGCCTTGTATATATAGAAAGGAAACATGGGAATCAAATATGTGCCTAAATCTGTACAGGATAACTACTACAGTTTCTATCAGCCACACAGTAACAAAATAAGCTCCCCTGTCCTGAGAAAAAGAAAAGACGAGAGGAACAGATCAAGCTAGTATATCACAAAGCACGAAGAGCCTGATTGCAAATATATTACAATGCTACACATTGTTTCGGCATCATGATAAGTTACAAGAGAGGCAGAAACCTCTGCCATAGAAGCAACTTGCACTTCTACTTCAGATTGCTCCAAATGTACTTAAGTACAGATGCAAGGTTGTACATTGGATGTGACCTTCAACACAAACCAGTATAATTGGGAGAACTTCTCCCCAATTATCTATCAACTTAGCACTGTCTCTGAGTTCACATGACCACCGCTGCTCCCAGTATAACTGTTAAATCCAACCACAGGCACAGAGCGCTGAGCAAAATCCAGTAATAACTTCCTCTGGTGGTCATCCGTGTGAGGAAGACTTGCTCGTAAGAGTTCCACAGGCATTTCCCTACTAATTGCTTTAGCAGCATCTGATCCAATTGCAGCTACATTTGGTGTCCCTTGAACAAGCAGTGATTGCATGATACTATGGTACTTATTCATGCAATACTTAGTGAGAAGACCAAAAAATTCATCAAATGAGGCTTGCCAAAATGAACGATTACCATTGTTATAGCTGCAAGCACCATGGGAATCAGTTAAAAGTTCAGTAGCCCTGTCAAGAACAGATACTAAAACACGTGAAGCACCATCACCAGTAGTGCTTCCAAGGGGGCGTAAAGGAGGCTGCTCTGCAGAGCAAACCACTGCTGCAAGGCAAGCACCCAAAGCACCAAGATCCATTCCTTGGACACATTGAGAAACAACCTTAGCAAGGTCACTTGTAGTCTCCCCAGCAGCAGGATCAGAAGGGAGGCTGCCAAATAAGAATCTCAAATGTCGAAATATGGTCATGCAGACTATCCGCATAAGCTCACTACCAGGAACAAGTAACTGAAGATACTTTGCTAGGAGTTTACGCCCTTTGGGTAGAGATACCAGTCGTAAGAAAACAACATCATCTTTAGCACCAAGTCCAACTTTGTGTCCATTCTTTCCCAGCGGGTCAACAAGTTGGAGTGATGTTGCTAGTCCTTCCAAAAGGACCTTCCGTCTTCGTCTTAATTGAGTTCCACCATCTTGAAGCTGATTACACTGTAGAAAGCGATCGATATCATCTACATCAAGAAGAAGACATAGACCATCCTCAATTGAGACCCTGGCTGCAAACAAAGGCTCTTGTTCAAGGGGCTTCTCTGAAATATTTCTCTCAGAGCTACCACTAACAGAAGAGTTTGGAGGATCAACTTCAAGAAGAGCACGAGACTGCCGAATAGCCAGGAATGAAACCCTCCCTAAAGCATCGACCTGAAGACAACCATGTGACTCAGTATTGGAACGGGCCCGTGGAGGAAGCTCCTTTATTTGGGTTGGGCAAAATGAATGTTTCAACTTAGCCCCAGGATTTTTAGCAAGACAAGCTTGGTGGTAATAGTCATCAACATAGGGGTCATTGCAATGAGTCACAGCATGCTGCATTTTAAGAATACTCTCTATTTCATCACTAGTCATGTACTTGGACCTAAACTGTAATGAAGCACTTTCACTTTTCTGGCTGCTGGCATCAGAACCCTGTTGGCAGAAACGATGACTATGTTTACCCTTATGTGTTGATTTTGATCTATGTTCTCTAACATCAGCAAGACCAAGCATGTGTTCATATTTGCTAACTATGGACGATGCAGATGCAATCTGGGGGCTAAATAAATGGGACTGGTAACCTGACATGTAGCCTGCTGATTGCTGAACAGGATGATGCAATCTGTGCTGTTGTTGCTGCAATTGGGTCAATAAGTGAGGTGATACTGATCTGCTGTGATGAGGTAATTGTTGCTGCAACATATTAGTCAGGAGATTTGGATGATCTCCAGAATACAATCCTGTTTGGTGAACCCAGGGATTCTGTATTTGATGATTAAGAGAGGAGCCAGTTGTAAATTGGCGCATGTGTCCACTAAAATGTGAATCATGTTTTGATCCACTCAACTGTAGAGCAGAATTGAAGAAAGGAGAGCGATTTTGTGATGGCAAAGCCATATGAGCCCCACCAGCATGATAAAGAATGTTCAAGTGACCTGTACTGTGATTTGGAGAAGACTGTTGGGACTGACCGCCAGGGGGAGGATAAGAAGTAAATGAAGATTTTGGTACTAAAATTGGTTCACTAGAAAAACGAGTAAGTTCCTGTCTCTTGTCAGGATATGAAGATGTTCTATACAAGGGCTTTGATTCTTGTATGTGTGCAATGGGGAAATGTGGTTGTGATGACCATCTCTTTCCATCCTCGGTAGTTTCACTATCATATAAATGCTGATCAAACCAGTTAGGAACAGGTTCACTAGAGCAATGTTGGAGGTGGTGTTGCAGCTGCCGTTGCTGCTCAGGATATGAAGATGTTCTGTACAAGGGCCTTGAGTCTTGAAGCTGAGTTAGAGAAGAATGGGGATGAGATGACCATCTTTTGCCATCCCGAGTGCCTTGCCCTTCCCTGTTATAAGCATGCTGATCAGACCAGTAAGGAACGTCATCCCTTTGTGACCATTCAGAGGCAGAGGAATCTGTATAGAGGAATATAGGAATAGAAATAATTCAGTCAACAGAAACAAGATGGCATGGAGAGAGGGAGCAGGAACAGTGCAGCCAGAGTCAAAACACATATTTCACTAAGAACACTTCATGTGTGTCATGTCATATAAGTCCAGACTTCAAAATTGCTATCTATCAAATAATTTCTCATGAACTTGACTGGTGTTTTGCTCTTTGTTTCTTGCACCATCGATCTTCAAAAGTAAATGAATTTTACACATACGTGCATGCTATAGACATGAATGATCACAAAATCAGGCAATTCCTCTGATGAAACATCATATATTGCACAACTCTGTGACCTTCCCTCATAATTAGCATGGTTTTTACATGATCGAAGAAAATGCCAATTGAATCTCAACAGTCACCAAATTACTGACCTAACATTTCACAGGCCCCATCTTTATCTGGTGGAACTTTCTCCACTTAGAAGACCATGCCATTTATAAATAAGCATACAGCAGAACCCGACTCAAGTTTTACAGTTGCATGGTAAAAAATCAATGCATGTACACTCAACATAATATTTATAAATGCATAAGCATGTTTACGAGGTTTCAATCAATGGAGTTGTATAGAAGTGAGAGAAGTTTACAGCACAAGCACCAAAAATAATCTTGATAAGTAACAGCAGAAAGAAAGAAAAAACCAGTAATTGATATTGTCACTACATCCATATTTGTTTTCATTTACCCAAATTTGACAAGACTTTTTAATAATTTTCAATTTTGTATACCTGGGTTGTGTCCCATAAAGACACAGCAAAGTAAATAGACAAGGAACAGACAAAAAATAATAAGATTATTTGACATATCTTTTTTGCTTTACGCATTTTCAGTGGCTAAAACGCATCTTAAAACTATTTCAGTAATTCAAACTAGCCTTTTTCTGTATTGATGTCAATTTCTTTCTTCATCCTTTGTTTTGTCAAGCAGTATTGAAATAAAGTATAGAGATAATGACAGGCACAGGCCCATAGAATTGAGATAATGATAGGCCCCTAAATAGAAAATAGTGTTGTATTTTCACATATCTAAATCCCATCCTAAGAAACCTCTGTTCAAAAAATGCAACATCACAAAAATAATAAACGCAGATAATGCAGATAAGTAACATCAATTTTTTAGTTTAAAAAAAATAAATAAACAAGCAAGTAGCTGAGTTCATTGCTATTGCTACTCACTTTCTCTTGATCCTCGATCACCAATAACTCCTGCACTTCTAGGTCCACTAACAACCTTGTTCAACTGTAATAAATCAAAAAGCTTAATATCAATTTGCAGAACAGATTACCATTAAAGGAGACCAACATTATTTTCAAATTTCAATACAATAAGAAATTGAATCATAAATTAATCACTGATTGAAGTCATGCAGAGTACATGTTTTGCAGAAAACTAAAGTACGAATTATAGACAAAATTTGTTAGTTGTCGTCAAAATATTCATATAAGTTAGATAAGCTAAACGAATTGTGCTTTCCTTTCCTTTCACAACTCATTCATCTACTTATCCTTCTTTTTTCACTCTATTTCATAAATGACAAAACAGCTTGATTGTAAAAATGACTGGGACTTACTAACCAAATGAATAAACTACTAGAAAAACTAAAAATAGGGAGGAAGAGAGAGAGCCAAGCATGCAAAATTGCACAGCACACAAAAATTGGAAATGCAATTTTATATTCATAGGATGTTATTTGATTTGCTGCGATAAGAAGCCCCCTTGATGAAGTATCATAAATATCTTTCAGGCTTCACCAATAACAATCTTCAGAACCCAAGATCCCAAAAGTTTAGCATCCCCATAGAATCACATATCATAATTTTCTCCCAAATTTGTTGATAACTAGTATTATGATTGCTCTACTAGTCCACAAATACCCAATAGAGAAGCACAGAAAAGCAAAGCAGCCAGTATACCCAATAGAAAGAATAATTGAGTGCAAGCCATGCAACAGAATTATGCCTTCACATCCTTCTGAAATTAAGAAAACATACCAAGGGACATACACTTTCATCGCATAGCAATTCTAGAGAATTTGAAATAGCATGATTCACACAAAGACAGCACTGGCCTGCAGATTACTTATAATGAATTCTTTTCCATCTGCCGAGAAAGTATAAATAAGGAGCCAAAAAATAAAAAAGTAGAATATTGATATTCTTTAGTCCCCTTTCCATCAACTAGATTATTTGTGATCTTTATCCCTTTCTGCTTCTGCAATGCAGGGTGAATAGTGATCAATTTTAGCAAATTCATTTGTCTATGGTATTACTATATCAGTAAAATTAGTGATGAGGACCGAGGAGAAGAAAATGGGCCTGAGTAGAAAGTGATCCATGATGCTTCAGCCAAGCCCAAGGATTGGATAGTGTTATGTCCGGAAAAGAAAGAAATTAGAAAATGTTTGGGATGTGCTGAGTTGGCAAATTTAGTAATGGAGAGCGAATAGTTTTTGGTTACTTAGGCATGTTTATCCATGAGTGGAGGGGCGGTTTTTGTTCTTTTGGTAGTTGTGGGATAAAGTTGCCATTTAGCTCTCTGTAAGGAGCATTGCCCTGGGGCATTAGAAGAACCTATCTTCTACGTAGTTTCCGTTTATTGTTGCAAATTATACAAACTTCCCTTATTCTCTCTCAATATTGTTGTTCCTGCCCTATATCCTGTTCTTCTATTTTCGGGTCTCTAACAATCTGTAATTTTACAGGAGTAATTTTAAATTTTTTGACTAGTTACTTTGTGAAATTTTAAAGGTAATTGCTGAAGGAATAGAGCCTACCAGCATAAAGGAACAAAAGAATGTATCGACGAAGTGCAGCACCCATGAGTCATGAGATGGTCAACAATAGTTAATGTGTAAGGTATATATCAGAAGTTCTCTAGCCAAGACAAGGTTTTAAGAAATGTTTCAAACCAATTGTTCAAACAAAGTCCCAGAGATCAATTTGCAGGCTTAAGAAAGTAAAAAAAAAACAGAATGAGAAAAAAGCTTAAGCCTTTACCATACCAAAGAGATCCCAGTTGAATGCTGAGACAGAAAAAGATGGAGACCAAGGGCATCTAAGATCGAGGGAGGTTGAGAATGTAACCAATGGCTGGTGGATGGTGAAAAGCCAAAAAGCTGCCATAAAATTATGACAGATGCCATGGCAGAAGCATGGCAACC
Source organism: Abrus pulchellus subsp. cantoniensis (assembly GCA_024086825.1). Classification (NCBI taxonomy): domain Eukaryota; kingdom Viridiplantae; phylum Streptophyta; class Magnoliopsida; order Fabales; family Fabaceae; genus Abrus; species Abrus pulchellus. The sequence continues at coordinate 10,231,336 of CM044054.1, forward strand.
ATAATAAAATAACATATATATATCAAGGTAGTTAAATCAGGATTCAAGTTGTGGATCAGAAGACCTATTTTTTGAATCTGAATCGAATCGTAAGATTCAAAATTAATAATTTAAAACATAAAAAATATAAATATAAGAGTATTGTAACATAAAGAAACATCAAAACATCTAATATATTAACATTTTGAAGTTAAATAATATGTAGCTAAGAAAAAGAGGAGAAAACAAATAAAAAATAGGAACAGTTACAATGCAAGAGGGGACCACCAAAAATCTTGAATACCAGAAATCTTGAATAGGGAAGCAGTGAACAAATGCCAAAAAAAAACTGATTTTTCCGGTGAACAGAAAAACAAAGATGCCAGAAAAACTAATTTCTCCAGTGAAAAAAAAAACAGAGGATATGCCTGAGAGGAGACAACGGAAAAGATGATTTCTCCGGCAAAATGGAGCAGGTGAGCCTCCGGACTAGCTGATTTCTCCAGCAAAATGGAATGGGTGCGCCAGTGAGAATGGGAGAAACCACTACACAGAGGTCAGACTTTACGCGGAGAGAGGAGACTGTGGGGAAGATGAAATTAACACGTTTTATAAGGGTAAATGACCTTTCAACCCTTAAAAAATAATCCAAACGGTGTGTTTTTAAAGAATAGAATAGGGTTTTTTTCTTTCCCCCAAATCACATGAACGTCTCCCTGTTTTGGCTGCAAACACCCGCACCTGCCGCGATGTGCCAAATGCCCTGTGATGTGGTGGCTGACAGCCGCACCGCACCGCTCTGATTCAAGTGAGCACGACCCGGCTTGCAAAGGAATTGTGTGCTGCCATTCAGATTCACGATACATTCGATTCAAGCGATTCTAGCAACAATTCAAATGTTAAATCGATTCTGCAATACGATTTGTATCCTTGAGCTACAGAATCGAATCGTTAGTATCGTAAGGTGAATAGTACAATACTAACTACACTAATACACACACACACACCCCAAAAATATATTAAAAAAACACTGCAGAATGTGATATAAAACCCAAAAACTAACTACATATGACAAAATCAAGAATCTAGTTGATAGAAAATCATCAAATATTATCATATGCTTCATAACAAAATCTCATAATAACATAATCGCCTAAATCTCATAGCAGTTCAATACAAACTAAAATGCGTCAAAGCGTTAAGTGAAACAAGGTGATAAAAAACAAGGAAAATAGAAAGACTAATTGAGGAAGCTTGTTGTTAGGCTAAGTTAAGGAAAACTGCTGCTCAAACCAAGGCAGCAGTGTTAGAATAAAAAATGGATGAAAAACAGAGAAGAAAAACTCGAAAAAGAAAATAAGAAGAAAATCTGAGAAGAGAAAGAAAGTTGAAACAAACAAAATGGAGAGAGAGAGAGTGGAGGAGAGATGTGGAGAAGGAAAAAGAAAAATAGAATGAAGGAGGATAGAACAAAAACAACAACAAAAAAACCAGCTCACTGGAAAATGAGGGTTGATGGAGCTCATTGTCATTGGAAGCAAGGAAGGTGACCAGCGGGAAAAGTAAGAGGAGATGGGAGGTTACTGTGCGAGAGAAAGACGTAGCTGAGACGATAACAGAGGCCAACAAGGTTGAAAGTCTACATTTGAAGGTTTTTTATCTTGGGTCAGTGTGGTACTAGCTCAAATCAGCAAACCTGATTCTTCTCTTTGTTTGGGCAGATTCCCAAAATATCTGCCACGGCCACCATAACTGCTGACCGCCATGACCCACCACATGCATGGCAAATTGTTAACAATCCACCATTTTCCGCCAAGGCTGCCATTTGATAACACTGGGTTGAGGGCATCTGAGACTGGTCAAGTACTCAAGCCTGAAAGAGAAGGAGGTCAAGACAAATGGGACTAAGGGATTTTAGGTTTCTCTAATCACAGATTGTTGATTGCAAGTAACCCAGCTCATCCTGCCAAAGCAAGGCTTGTCATTGCTCTCACCAAACTAAGATGATCCCACCATTCTGGCAAGTTTACTAGCAATCCCACCCTGATCCTTCAACTTGACAATCCCTAGTAGGCTAGTACAATTGGGATCATGACAAGCAGCACACGTATACATACAGTTGGGTCAGTAAAAATTGCTTTGCCCATTAGAAACTCGGGTAAACTCAGGTGAAAGGTGAAGAGCCTTACTCAACACCAATCACAAGATTAAATACTAGGTTATAACATAGTATTTTCAAGGATTGACCATTTCACCGAAGATTCAGACTCTAACAACCAATATTTTCAATGTAATACTGTATCAAAGGCTACTGTGGAAATCACTTTCCACCAAGCCAGGGTCCCTAGAAGAATGCATACCTCAGTCAAGTTTTATCATGCATATCAAATGGCCAAGTATGTACATAACAAGATGAGATACAAGGATTTTCCTTCTTTACTGGTATATTCCAGAGAATATGCCAGTTACCCTTTACAGTTTTCACTAATTTTTTTTGGATAACTCACCAACAAGTATTAAAGCCCTAAAATAAAACAAAGAAAAATCTACTACACTTAAGGAACAGATTACACTTCTCAGTTTGTACCTCTTGAACTAATTCCAGAATCATCCTCCTCTTTCAATGCAAAGATTCTATGCAGTATGTCAAAGAAATTTATGAGACTGGACCAAACCACTTCGTTAGTCATATCAAAGAAACACATCTCATTTTAGCATTGTAAAACAGCCACTTTACATTGAAACAACAGTAGGAACTAGGCATTTTATTAGAGATATAGGGATAAGAAAACAAAAGATATCAAACATGACAGAATTTGGAGGGTCTGCAAAACATCGACCAAAGGCCCCAAAAATCACTCAACGGCTGGATGTCTTCTCCCCTGCCTTTCCTTCCCATCTTTGCTTCCAGCCATTTCACTCTTCTGCCATGGTTCCAAGCATCCTTGCCATGAAGGCAATGAAGCAAGGTTGTAACAACCCAAATCCCTCTTCTGCCCCATAATATTTCCAATATGATCTAGCATAGGAGTTCCTAACAAACAATCATTTGGGGATCTTGCTGAACAATCAAAGGTTGTGTACTTAAAACTTTGGAGTACTTTCTGATGGCTTTGTATAGAAGTTATAAAAAAAATAAGGTTTTTAAGCTTAAAGGCAGTATGCTGTTTATGAAATCATGTGAATTTGATTTGTTGTAATCAAGTGCCCAAAAGAGAATAAGGAGAAGAAAAATAGATATGGAATTTAATGCAGATCAACCTGCAGTAAACTACTGGCCTAATTCCACAGGCAAAACAGAAAGACAATTCCCTATGGTCAATGAAGATTACATGGAATAACTGCACAACACTAAAACCCTGGTCCCAATACACCCAAGACCTCACAGTTTGCTATAGGACAGGATTGTCTTTTGGTGTTCAGCTCATAGCTCAAAGGAGTGGCTCCAACTCACCCAATGATTGGGTAGCTTTGCAACAATCTTGAGTACATTACATCTTGTATTTAGATTTCTCTGTTTGAGTCCTTATATAAATAGCAACAAGTCATTCATTTATCTGAAAGTCCCCAGCATACAGAGAAAGCACAGTATGCCACATTTTCATGACCTTACCTTTAAAAAAGTTGTAGTGAGATCATCAATATCAGAAAGAGATCTTACATCCTCCACCTGCAATGTGGAAATAACAGTTAGTTGGTAGAAATTTTAGTATCACATATGCAATATTAAGTGCTCAAGTGGAATATCAAGTCATGGCATTGGCATCTGTTAAATATGTGTAAATATATTAATTAGGGAAATTAGTATCATTGTAATTATGTTAATTAGATAACCGTATATTTTGTAATTATTTTGTAATCATTGCTGATACAATTATTATCAATATAACTATTCAAACCATTGTGTAGTTAAGACACATATTTCACCAATATTCTTTCTTTTTCTTCTGTCTTAACATGGTATCTAGTGCCTAGTGAATTAAATCCGTGTACCGGGTGGGCCAACCACCCATTGATGGAATTTTTTCCAGAAACCATGCTTCAATTCCAGTTTATGATCTTCCCTCCACCGGCATCACTATCATCACCACTGCTACTGTTCCGACACACCTTTCTGACTAGTAACCAATAACAGCATCAGGACCACACCATCAAGACTGACCCATCCCCGAAGACCCCATTGCAAACAAAGCCCACATGCGCTGGCACATGCCACCACTGAGCTATGCGTATTTCTCTCTCCAATAATCGTCACCACCGTGTGTGGCGATGCATCTCTCCTCAATTTTGGAGTTGCCTCTCTCTATTGGCCCCGAATCTCTCCTCAATTTTTGCATTGACCCTCCTTTATCAGTCTTTTTCATTTTGCATCTCTTTGTCCATGAGATCTTGATTCTGGTGCCATTGATCATATCATTGGTAACAAATCTCTGTTCTTCTCTCTCTACCTCTAGTTATTTTCCTTCTATTATTAAGGTCAATGATTCTCAAACATAGTCTTAGGGTATTAGTATTGTTCATCCCTTTCCATCCTTACTTGTTGACAATGTCATATGTCCCTAGGTCTCCTTTTAATATTTTATCCCTTGGTTGTCTTGTACTCTAGATTGTGTTGTCTCTTTTACTATAGACACTGTTTTCCTGCACTATCAGAGTTCAGAGCAGATGATTGGCATTACTCATGCTGGTTCAGTGGTGAACTCTCCTCAGTCTACATGCTTGATTAGGTCATCCCAATCTCTAGAAGCTACAACAATTGGTGTAAAGTCTTTCTAAGTTGTCAACCTTGTCTTGTGAGTTGTGTCAGTTAGGAAAACATGTTTGTAGTTCTTTTCACAATCTTATTAATAATTGAGCTTCATCTCCTTTTGGTTTAGTCTCTTCAAATGTTTGGGATCTTAGTTATACTATGTCTACTTTAGGATTTTAATATTTATTATTTTTATTGATGATTATTCTTGAACTTAGTTGTTTTAAATAAAAAAATTGTTCTAAAATATTTTCTATTTTTCAAACCATTTACCATGAAATAAAAGTTCAATAATGCTCGAGAGAACTTGTCTCGTTCTTTTCAACAATTTATGACATCCAATGGAATATTTCATTAAACCTCTTGTACTCATGCTCATCAACAAATGGGTTTGCCAAAAGGAAAAATAAACATCTTATTAAAACTACTCGCACTGTTCTTATACATAGTAATGTCCCTCATTGTTTTTGGGGTTATGTTTTTACAGCATATTATCTTATCAATTGGCTACCTTCTTTTGTTCTCAACAACCAGGTCCCACACTTTGTCTTCTTTCCTCACTAATCTCTCCATCCTTTACCTCCTCATGTGTTTGAGTCTACCTGTTTTGTACATAATCTTAGTCTAGGAGATGACAAACTTTCTGCTTGTGCTTACAAATAAGTCTATCTTGGTTATGGTCGTTCTCATAAAAAGGTTATAAGTGTTACTCTCATATTATTAAGCACTACCTTATCTCTACTGATGTAACTTTTTGAGTCTATTCCATTTTTTTAATTCTTCATCTACATCTCCTGTGTCGAGGTTTGTCATGGCTATTTCCCTAGTTCCAACTATTTTTAACCCACCAAAGGTATCCCTCCTCTAGATGACCCCCCCTCCCCAATTCCAATTTATCACTGTCAACAAACACCTCCTCTAGATGATCCTCCTCCTTTGTCATGATTAGCCAACATTACCACTCCATTTGACTCATTGTCAAAACCAACTCCTTCATCTCCTCCAGCCTTGCCTCTTGAGGCTGATCTTCCTATTGCTCTTTGAAAAGGTATATATTTCACTCATAATCCTTCTCTTCATTATGCTACTTTAACATATCATTGTCTTCTTTCTAATATGAGTCTTTATTCTTTATTTTCAATTCCTATTACTAAGAATATAAATGAAGCCCTTTCACACCCTGAGCGACATCAAGCAATGATGGACGAAATGTGTGTTTCAGAGCAATGGCACTTGGGACCTTATTCCTTTTCCTTCAAGGAAATTTTTTGTTGATGGTAGATGGATTTTACTATCAAAATTGGCCTTGATGATCAAGTTGATTGCCTTAAAGCCCGTCTAGGAACTAAGGGTTATACTCAGATCTTTGGTTTTGATTATGGCAACACTTTCTCTCCAATGGCTAAAATGGCTTCTATTTGTTTATTTTTATCCATGGCTACCACACGCCACTAGCCTCTACATCAACTTCACATCAAAAATGTTTTTTTTCATAATGATCTCAATGAGGAAATTTATATGAAGCAACCTTGGATTTGTTGCTCAAGGGGAGTCTTTAGGATTAGTTTGCCATCTACAAAAATATTTGTATGGCCTTAAACAATCTCAAAGGGGATGGTTTGGTAGATTCAACAATGTTGTCTAAGAGTTTGGGTTGTCTCGATGTTAAGCTAATCTTTCAATTATTTATCGAGATTCAGCTATAGGATCCATTTATTTGATTGTTTATGTTGACAACATTGTTATTACTGATAGTGATCCCCATGGCAGTACACAATTGGAGAACCATCTATGTTACCATTTTCAGGCAAAAGACTTTAACAGACTCCAATACTTCTTGGAAATAGTGGGGGCACAATCCAAGAATGATATTGTAATTTTTCAGACGGTGTGCATGGGATATCTTAGGAGAAACAGGTTTGAAGTCAAGGGGAGCCTCATTCTGATCCAGAGAAGAACAACGGACTTATGGGAAAGTTGAACTATCTCACTGTCACTCGTCCAAAAAAGACTCATCCAAACATCTTTTTTGCTGTCATTCTGATAAGTCAATTCCTTAACTCTCCTTGTAAAAGGACATTGGGATGCATTGATTTGCATCTTAAAGTATATCGAAGGAGCTCCAGGAAAAAGTATCTTGTACGATGACAAGGGTGACACTCAAATTGTAGGGTATTCTAATATAGGTTATGCAAGCCCTTATGATAGGTCTACTGCAGGCTATTGCATTCTGATTGGAGATAATATGATTTCTTGGAAAAGTAAGAAGCAAAATGTGGTTTCTCTTTCTAGTGCAGAAGTATAATATCAAACTACAGCCTCAACCACGTGTGAACTTATTTGGCTAGGGACTAAAATGACTTTCTAAAGAACTGAGATTTCAGGAGGTCACCAATAACAATTATTTGTAATAACCAAGCTGCCTTGCATATAGCCTTGAATCTAGTATTCCATAAAAGAACAAAACACATTGACCACAAGCTTTGTCAATTCAAATGATCAACTAGCAGATATATTCACCAAGTCTGTAAGAGGTCCTCATATTAAGCACATATGTGACAGGCTTGATGCATATGATTTATATGTTCCAGCTTGATGGAGAGTATTAAATGTGTAAATATGTTAATAAGGCAAATTACTATCATGGTAATTATGGTAGTTAGGTTGGATATTTTGTAATTATTGTGTAATCATTGCTGATATTATTACCAAAATAAATATTCAGCCTGTTGTTCAGTTGAGACACATGGATTCCATCAATGATCTTTAGTTTTCTTCTCTCTTAACAGCATCCACCACTAACTCATCTGACTAAAACATATACTCAAGGAATTAGGAAAATTGTATCATCACATCTACATTATGCGTATCATGTAATTATAGGAATTGGGAAAACTGTATCCTAGTATTTAGTATATTCACTACAGAATGTAAAGTCAGTGATGTTATTGAGCCATACGGTTTTCAGCATATGCCTCTCTTTTCTCCTTTCTCAACAAACTTCAAAACAACATCCTTAGTACAACATCACCAAATGATCAGGCATTGTATCAGCACAATTTAATAAGAAAAATCATACAAAAATATATATAATTTCTTCTTTTTTGTTGGCATTCTCTGCTTCTATTGTCTAACCACATAACTGCAATTGAACAGTCTGCTTAACAAGATAAGCAATTTAAGAGAAAATGGGGGAAAAACCAGCAGTTTAACACCCAGAGAAAATAAAACCATTGGTGAATGAAATTAAATGCTGGTTAAATTTTTTGCAGATGATCAAAATGCTTATACCTTAAAACAAAGTAGCCACAATAAAATTTGAAATTGAGAAAAAAATGCAATAACATGAATGAAAAATAACCTCTTCTTTATTGAGAAAGAAATCTTCCTCATTGAACTCAACAGCAGGCATAGGCATATGGTCATCATAATCTTCTAATCCCCCCAACTCTACTTCCTCAGCAGCATCTTTACCAAAGAATGCATATTGCGATGCATCAAATACTTCATCTTCTGCATAAAAGAAGAAAATCGAGTCAAAGACATGTCCGCAGCTTCATACAACCTTTTAAATATAAAATACAGTTTTGCACATTTAAAAAAAGAAGAATCCCCATGTGTATGGCCCGCCACGGCCAACCAAAAGAAAACAAAACAAGGAGGAAAAGCTAAGAACCAAATAATAAAACAAAACGTTTGAAGATAATAGGTCACGTTTCAATAAGTATATAAAAATGGCATAAAATCATTGTAATTTAAAAAGTATATATGTATTCTACTCTACAATAGAAGATATTAATACAAACAAGGTTCTAAAAAAACAGAGCAATGATTATCTACTATTTGCAAGCTTCCTTGGCAGTCACACAATAAAAAAATACCAACATTCACTATGGATATCTACTAAAGCAATCAACAACGGCATAAACCAAAAATCATAATAAAAAAACACAAAATCATTTAAATTCAGATGTTACAATAAACTTTTCAAAATTAACAAAACTCTAAACCCTATACGGTTGTTCACTGAGTTGCTGTGAACTAAGCGCATTAAACAAAAATAAAAAAACTGAATCGCGGAGCTAAAACTTAAATTTTTCCAGCTATTTTCGCGATCGAGCTCCTAAGTTGGACCAGATCTACATGCACCAGCTGAATCAGAGAACGCGAAAGAAGAAAGAAACTACTGTAATAACCATTTAAGAAAAAGCGCCAAAGGAATTTTGGTAATAATGATAATGCGAAAAAGTGAAAACAATGAAAAAGAAAGGAACCTTTGGAAACATTTACGAATTGTTTATGATCGCCGGTGTTGGGAGTAGCAGCAGAACCAAACCCATCCATGAAGGAGAAGAAAAACGCAAACGATGACTTGATAACACTTTGAGAATTGCTCCGAGATATGTGTATTAGGTCATGGCAGAGATTGAAGATGGAATGGGTTTGGATTTAGAGAGAGAGAGAGGAACCCTACCAGGGAAGGGGGTGAGGTCGCGTCCCTAATTTTTTTAATTTACTTGAGGGAATATGTTGCAACTTTATTTATTTATTTATTGTTATTTTGTTTTATTATTTTGGTAGAGACATTTTGTGATGCCATATCAAATTACTGCTGGAGGCGAAAATGACTGATTTGACTTTCTACTCAATTTCCGCTTCTGTCTGACTTTCCCGCACATTATTTTCTCTGCCGCGTTTATTCCAATAATTTCAATTTCAGTAATAATAGGTAATCAGTTTTAGTCAAGGCATTTTTTCTGAAATTATTTCTTTTATTTTATTTCCAATTTACCTTATTTGTAATTTTTTTACTGCTCAAATTTTAAACATATTAAATAATGTTAGAAAATCGATTTCTCTTGCCAAAAAAAAAATTGTTTTTATCTAAACAAAGGATTCCAGTAATTTACAAATCGACATCCAACTGCCACTGTTTTAATTATTTACAAATTAATTTTAATTTATCATTTTCAGTTTATTATTTTTATTTTATTATGGTTTTAAAATTAAATATATCTTATGTTTATTTTTAAAATATTATATTATAAATAAATATATAATTATATAAATTAATTGTAATTAAATGCATTAAATTATTTTGTATTAATATTATAATATTTTTATGATAATTCATGTAATTAGACTTATTAAAAGGTTTAACATATTAATGATAATCAATATTTATAGAGTTAGTATTTTTAGAAAATATAAAAATTAATTTATTTTGACATATTTATGTTACTTATTAAATTTTTTCTATGTTAATGAATATTAATGTTATTTATATATTTTGAAAATATTTAAATTAATCTGCTTGCTACATTGATCAATAATAAAAATATTTAATTTATATAATAAAAATAAAATACAATATTACTTGATAATAATAATAATAATAATAATAATAATAATAATAATAATAATAATAATAATAACAACGACGACGACGATGACATTTTTTTTCTGGTAGGTTCAACGTGATGGAGCACTTATAAAAGATATGACCTACACTTTTGTACATATTTTGGTTACTTCCACTGTGTGTACATCTCTTTTCAAATACAAGTTAGGGCGTGTTTAAAAACATATTAGAAATTGTTTATAATAGTGAATCCAGCATAAAAAATATGACCAGTAACGTTGAAGTAAATATAAATTTATATATGTATATTAACATAAAACTAAACATGTTATAAATTATGGAATGAGCTTTTTACGTTTTTGAATCATGACACAATCTTGAACTGTTAAGTCTATATTTTTTGGAGTTGTTCTTTAACTTATATTATGCACTTCAATCTAATAATCTATATAAATTTTCTTAAATTTATGAATGGATTAATTATGATATTTAACTTGATCTTTTGATAGGATAAAAGTTATTTAGATTCCACGTGATTAGTTAGATGGATTATTGAAATATAGATTTATTTAATCAAGTGAAAGTAAATAATATTTATAATATGTGATGATGAAAATTATTTTAAAAATAAAATCATATATTTATATATTTTGAAGGAGTAACTCTTGGGAGGTGTACGGAAGATCGTAAACAGTGCTGTTCTTTATTTATTTTTTGAGCTTTAACTCTTTTTCAAATATTCTATGATCAATAAAAATAAATTAATTAATTTAACTCTAGTATAATTGAAGTTAAATTATTAAAAAAATTTATATAATTGTTTATATTGTTAGGATTTCTTGATCTAAACTTTGTTTAAGAGTTAATTTTTAGGAGAAAAAAATGAAAGAAGAAAAAGACATGAGTTTGATTTCTTTTTTAAAAACTAAAATTATTTGAAAAAAATAAATCAAACATAAATTTAGATTATTTTTAATTTTTTAAAAATTAGTTTTTAATATTTAAAAATAAGATATTGTACAAATCGGTACTATATTTTGTTTTTAAAAATAAATATTTATTTTTAAGAGGAAAATCAAATATGTTTTTACTCTTGTTTGTGAATTTTCATATGAGAAAAAAAAAGTTTATAAACCATCGTAAACATATGTTTTTTAGTTTCTCCAATTTAGAATTTTGTTTATCGGAAGATAACTCCTCTACTGTACAATTTGTATCAAAGGTCAAAGTGTATAAATCATAACCATTAATAAAAATGAATGGCAAATAATGATTCCAACTCATACAATTAATTCGATGTCATTTTAATTTTAATAAATAATATTTATTAAATTAAAATAAAATTTTTTACTTAAAACAACTTTTAAATCATATAAGTTAAAGGATAACACTAAACAAATACGATTTGAAGATGTATAGCATTTGTTATTCAATAATCATGAATTAGCAAAAAAGTTTGAAGTCTCCACTTTAAAAGTTCACAATAATTTTACCAATCTATATTTTGTTAACATTTAAGGTGAATAAAATGGGATGGGATGTCAGTCAAATGTTAAAACCATTGTTGTAGAAAAATTTGGAAAGAAAATTTGTTGATGTTTTAAGTCAAACATGAAAGTTGTTTTATGTTGAAAGTTGTTTACAATAAATATGTAAATTTTTACTTTCTTTTTTATATTTATAACTTTATTTGCAATTATTAGTTGAAATTATTATATGTTCTTCATAAGAATGGCTTAAGATTTATGCACTTTCCCATTTAAAGTACAAATTGTAATTTAGAGAAGTCATTTCCTTTTTATCAATTCACTTTTTTTTTCTCTTACTCTTTAAACTCTCTTTTTTTCTCTCTCTGTCTAAACTTTCAAACAAAATCTAAATGTCAAACTTAAATACTTATATTATCTAATAACTTTTCATGAAATGAAATATTGATTAATCCAAGCCTTGAATCATCTTATATTATTTTCATGATCATTTACAAATAACAATTAGGGATAGAATTATATTTATAACTATAAATTATAGATTTAATTGATTCTTCTGCAATTATGATTGATTTTACTATACCTCATTATTTTATTATAAATATAGTTCATATGTGATTATATAATCAAAATTTAGAAATCTCTTCTTTTACATAATATCAATATTCTTTTGATTTCTCGATTCTATTCTACTTGTGAACAATACGTGTGAATAATGAACAATACTTGCAATAGTTAACAATATTTATGCCTCCTATCAATCATTTTTTGCTTGCAATTGCACCTCACTTTCCTAATGTGCCCTTACAACCAACTTTACCACCCTTTAGTGATTGTCACTTTGTTGACGTCATCCCATATCATTGTAGCACATGCCTCCAACGACGATCTCTCTCGGCTTATTTGCCTCACATACCTGCACCCATGTGGACCCTTTCTAGCAAGACTCATTCATTAGTGACATTTTTCCTACCTACCATCACTATCACTTCTTTTACTTGTTACTCTTATGGCTTTTATCAGTTCACCTTTCGATTCTAGTAATGCCCTCACTTATACCAACATTTTTGTAATTATAGAAAAGTATATTTGCTGAATGTATTATGTGTCTAATGCAGTCCACACAGTATAAATTTATACTAATTTATAGAATTAAATACAATTAATTTCTATCTAATAATTAGGAATCAATCATCTTAATTTCTTAGAATATGTAACTGTTAATTTCCTACAAATTCGTAACGACTAATGACTAATTACATTCCTCCTCAAGCTGGAGCATATATGTCATATGCACTAAACTTATTATAAATGTACTCAATCTGAGAGCCTCTAAGAGACTTAATGAACATGTCAGCCAGCTGATCGCCAGAATTGACAAAATCAGTCGTGATTTCTCTAGAAAGCACATTTTCTCTTACAAAGTAACAATCAATCTCTATGTGTTTGGTTCTTTCATGAAAGACCAGGTTTGATGAAATATGTAGTGCAACTTGATTGTCACAAATAAGTTTTGTTTCATGGATGTTTCCTACTTGTAGTTGTAGTAGTAGTTGCCTAAGCCACGTAAGTTCACAAGTGGATGTTGCCATAGCATAATATTCTGCTTTTGTACTGAATCTAGTAACTATGTTTTGCTTCTTGCTTCTCCATAAGATCATTTTTCTTCTAATAAAAACACAATACCTATAAGTGGATCTTTTATCTTATGGTGATTTTGCCCAATCCGTATTAGAATAACAAGTAATCTTAGTATTGTCTTTGTCTTCATACAATAACCCTTGTTCTGGAGCATTTTTTATATATCAAAGAATACGTGTCACAACATCCCAATGGATATCATAAGGGGCATTTAGAAACTAGTTGACCACACTAACCACGGAAGTAATATTGGGTCTGGTGATGGTGAGATAGTTGAGTCTGCCTACCAGGTGGCAATATCTTTCTGGATTTTTCAATAGCTCCCCCTGAGTCAAAAGAAGCTTGATATTTGGATTCATAAGAGTATCACAATGATGACAATCAAGCATACTAGTTTTAGTAAGAATGTCCATGACATACTTATGTTGATTAATAACAATGCCAGAAGAAGATTGAGCAACTTCAATGCCTAAGAAATATTTGAGAGGACCCAAATCTTTAGTATAGAGTTGCTGTGAAAAAGTGCTCTTTGAGTTGTTGAATTCCAGTCACATCATCTCTAGTGATGACAATGTCATCAACATAAACAAGAAGATAAATGCACCTGCCGGAGGAAGAATGAAAGAAGAAGATAGAATGATTAGCCTCATACCTAGTCATATCCAACTGTATCAATGCAGAACTGAAACGACCAAATCATGCCCGAGGAGATTGCTTCAAATCATAAAGAGACTGATGAAGCTTACAAACAAGATCATAATCACTAGGAACTATAAAATTAGGGGGTTGATCCATATAAACTTCTTTCAGCAATTCACCATGTAAGAAAGCATTTTTAATATCGAGCTAATGAAGAGACCAATGACGAATAGCAGCCATAGCTAGAAAGAGATGAACATAAGTTATTTTGGCCCAAGGGGAAAAGGTGTCCCCATAATCTAGACCAAAAATCTATGTATATCCTTTAGTGACCAATCGAGCTTTTAACATGTCCATTTAATCCAATTTTCAATGTATAAACCCAACGAAAACTAACAGTTGTCTTGCTAGGAGATAAAGGAACAAGTTTCCAAGTGCCACTGGAATGTAAGGCTGTCATCACCTCTATCATTGTCTAGCGCCATTCGGGATCAGCCATGGCTTCACCTGTAATCTTAGGAATAAACATTAAATCCAAAGAAGAAATAAAAGGAGAAATAGGATGGAGACAAATGATCATAATTAATGGTAAAAATATAGAGAGGGTTAGGATTACAAGTGGAACGAATACCTTTTCGTATCGCAATAGAAAGTTCAGGTGTAGAAGGCGTGGGCAGAGGGGCGGTTGGAGCAGGAGATGATGCTGGAGGATTAGTGGAGTGAGTCATAACCAGATTTTGAGACCGTATGTGGTATTGAAGCAATTAAGGTGGAGGAGAAGCAATTACTTGAGCCAGAACAGGCAGAAAGCACAAGACTTCTAAAGAGTCTGTTGCAAAATTGGCATCTAATACAATAGAAGTGGACAAGGGAGTAGTCTCAAAAAAAGGTGACATCAGCAGAAACAATATATCGTTAAAGTTGAGGATAAAAACAACGATAACCCTTCTGAAGGCGTGAGTAACCAAGGAAAATATACTTGAGACATTTGGCAGAAAGTTTATCTTTACTTAGAGCAAAGTCATAGACAAAGCATGCGCAACCAAGACACGAAGATGGATGGAGTAAAGATCTTGTGTTGGATCTAAGAAAGAGTGAGGAACCTGATTATTAAGGACGAAGGAAGGCATGCGGTTGATCAGATAACATGCTGTGAGAATGGCATCTCCCCAAAAGCAAAGAGAAAAATTGTGGTGAAGAATAAGAGTAAGGCCAGTCTTAATCAAGTGTTGATTCTTTTGTTCAGCAACACCATTCTGTTGTGGTGTGTGAGAGCAAGATATTTTATGAAGAATACC
The DNA here is from genome assembly GCA_024086825.1 of Abrus pulchellus subsp. cantoniensis. Taxonomy (NCBI): domain Eukaryota; kingdom Viridiplantae; phylum Streptophyta; class Magnoliopsida; order Fabales; family Fabaceae; genus Abrus; species Abrus pulchellus. The sequence goes on from CM044054.1 coordinate 10,246,492, forward strand.
CTGTGAACTCAAGAAAAGATCAAAATTGGGAAGACATATATTCACAAGCATTATCATTGTGTAAAATTTTAATAGATGTGCCAAATTGATTTTGAATTTCAATGGAGAAACCTTGGAATATATAATTTTTCATTAAGAATAATCAAGTACATTGGGAAAAATCATCAATGAAAGTAACAAAGTAATAAAAACCTAAAGTTGAACTAACATGACTAAGACCCCAAATATCTTAATGAACCAAGGCAAAAGGTGACAAAACACTTTTATTAACTCGAGGACCATATGTATGACAAGTGTGTTTTCCTAACTGACAAGACTCTCATTGAAAAGACGAACTGTGAGAAAAACTTGGAACCATTAGACGCATTTTGGTAATACTAAGATGACCTAAGCGTTGATGCTCAAGAGTTGGAGGCGCAATGGAGAGACAAGCAACCGATTGTAACAGATAGTATAATCCTTGATGCTCATTTCATGCTCCAATTGTCTGTCCGTTATGCTAATCCTAAACAAGAACAGAATTATTAGCAAAAAAAAAAAAAGAGGGTAATTTTGGGTGTGAGTGAGCTTGTTGATGAAAATTAAATTAAAAGGACACCCAGAAATATAAAGCACAAAATCTAGGGTAAGATTAGAAGAGGATTGTGTTTGACCAATGCCATAAACTTTTATTTGAGAGTCATTTGCCATGGTAATAGAGGGTAAAGAATCTAAATAAGATAGATGAGAGAAAATGGACTTGTTAACAGACATATGATCAGAGGCACCGAAGTCAAGAATCCAAAATCCAAGGGAAAAGGATTGAGAAACAAAAGCTACAAGATTACCAGACTGAGCAATGGCGACGATAGGTTGGGTATGCTGCACGATTGTTTTATATTAGAGAAATTCATTGTAGGCATCAGCTGAAACTGAAACCTCATAAGATGTTCCTAGAGAAATGACCTGAGCAATATTAGTTATCGTGGGTTGTTTTCGTGCCTTTGTACAACATTCTGCCTCAGTATGGCCACACCGTTGACAAAAATTGCAATGAGGGTGTTGACCACGATAGCCACCACAAATTCCACTTTGTCAACTCCAGTAGGAAGAGTTAAAGTAAAAGGCAGATGAATTGGTCGGAGATACAGGAGAATGTCCAAACATGTAAGGAATTGAGAGGCGAAGTAATTGTTCACTAACGGTGTCATAAGATGGAACAACAGTGCCCGATAATATTTAATTGTGGACAGAGTCAATTTCAGGAGGAAGTACAACAAGGGCAAGAACCATAAAACACTTTTCACATTGTTCAACATGTTTATCTGGATCATTAGTAAAAGGCATGAGTGCACTACAATCAACAATTAAGCGATTGAACTTACCAAGATAGGTCTGTATATCATGATTTTCTAGCTTCACAGAAATAAGGTTAGAGACAACATTGTAAAGGCGAAGAACATCATTGGAGTATACTTTCTTATCTTTGTTCCAAACATCATAACAGGTAGGAAAGACTTGGTATTGAGGCTGCAATTTGACATCAATGGAGAATTAGAGAATGCTACACAAAGAGGCATCAGTTTGCTTCTATCAGACTTGATCATTGCTGGGAATATCCTTAGCCTGTTTGATCAAGTGGTCGTCACGACCTTGACCCTGAAACCATAGTTGGATAATAGCAACCCAAGAGCTATAGTTGCCTGTCTCGATCCGTTTTCACATGGAATCAGCAAAATAGTGGTAAAAGTCACTGCAAGGGCGATATTCATGTGTGAGCTGTCGGAAGCCATGGGAAATAAATCTGAAATAGGGCTAAAAAGGGATACCAAGGTGTGAGGGCACGCCAGCAAGTGAAAAAACCCACAATCTGATACGAGCGAGTGAAATGCACGCAAGTGTGGGCACGTGCGATGGCAGAGTAGAGCGGCAAACGGAGCTTGGTGGTCATCGAGGGAAGGCGATTCTAGTCGCAGTGCTCACTGGAGGAGAGGGATGCTCGGTGATGGAGGAAAAGGGCACAATGGCCTTGGGTACTGTTCACAAAAAAAAAAAACTACTGTAGATTGAAAAAAAAACTAAACTACTAATACTATATATAACAGTATATGTGCTGAATGTATTTATGTCTAATGCAGCCCACACAATATAAATTTATATTAATTTATAGATTAAATACAATTAATTTCTACCTAATAATCAAGAATCAATTATCTTAATTTTCTAGAATATGTAACTGTTAATTTTCTATAAATCTGTAATGGCTAATAATTAATTATATTCTAATAGTAATTTTATGTAAAAATTTATTTCAACCAATGAACTTTAGTAATTATTTTGCTACTAAATATAATGAGTTTTTCCGATACAAGACATCCTAAGAGCCTACCTCTCCTACCATTGCAATTGGTCAATCTAGTAATCCTGTAGCATTCGTTTTCTAAGTCTTCCTTTCTTGGACCTTGAATTCTTGATTTTGGTGTATATCTCAAATAAAAGTCCAAGTCTTTGCTCAAACTCTTGCACCATCTTTTTAAAATAATTAAGTTAAACATAATTCGTTTAAAATAAAAATATTAGTTATATTGAGATTAAAATATATTTTATTTGAATCAAAACATGTATAATTTATTGGAGACAATACTATTTAAGTTTAATAGGATTACTATGAGTAACAATTTTTTAAAAAAATATTTAACACAACCACATTTGTTGGAATTAAAATTAAGATTATAAGTTAAATTGAAACAACTTCCTACCCATAAATACATGTGTTCGATGGTAGAAGCTATTAATTATATTATCTAATATTAAATTAAATAAATTTAGAGTTCATTTAGTATCACAAATTATCAAAATAAAAAATTCAATTTTAATTAAAAATAATATAAAAATTATTGTACTAATAGAAATTAGTATACATAATATTAATAAATTGATTGTTCAAAAAAATTAATTAATAGATTAAATATTAGCTTCAACTAATTTTTACATATGATGTAATCAATGTTATCTTGCCTTATTTTTTATTATTATTATATATAGGTTTTAATTTTAATTTATTATCTTTGTAACTTTTTTATACAAATTTTTTACACTAAATGAGACATTTGAAGTATTTAAAAATAAAAATATAAAATAATATTATATTAATTTAAAGTAAAAACTCAGACAATTGAAAATATTAAAAATATAGTATTATGTAGATTTTTAGAGATTTTTATTAATATTAAAAATTATTTAAAGTAAAAATAAAAATTCAGCTTATAAATAATGTGGATAAATATTTTACACATATTTACTTTTTACTATGTATCAAAACTTTATAACAAAAAGTCACCACGTCAGTCACCCAAAAATTATTCTTCAGCGTCTTTTACTATGTTACGAGTCGTAAAAATATAAAAACAATTTTCTTACCTAAATGTTAAAAAAGGGGTCCCAAGATTTTAGCAAAAAGCGTAAACCTAATCACAAACGGGGGGCACGGAAGAAAGCATGCACCAATGGCATTGGAAAAAGTTTTATGTTACAATGCACCCACCAAATGAACATAATATATAGATAGCACTGTTCTCTGTGTCTCTCTGCTCCTGCAAGTAAAATGGCAAGAGCAGCTTACAATCACCTTCACTTGTTTCCCAGTTTAGTTCATCCTTTGAAGTCACCCCTCTTCAGAAATCACACTCTTTTCACCTCACACACTCGCCTCTATGGGATTCAACGAAGGTTCTCTTCTTCTTCATCCAAGATAAGCATGAGTCTCAAGGCTGGCATCGTTGGCCTCCCCAACGTTGGCAAGTCCACTCTCTTTAATGCCGTTGTAAGCCTCTCTCTCTCTCTCTCTTGATATATTTGGTCCAAAACGAGAAGAAACTAAAAAGCTCTTATTTTTTTGCATCCGGGTATTCCTCGAAATGAAGGGTCTTTGTTCATTCTGTTCCCATTCATGCAGTTCATGGGTAACTCATTTGGGTATTTAATAAAATGATGGGTATGTATTTGAGAATGCTTATAAGTGAAGTTACTTCAGGGAACAACTTTGTGAATTGAATGGCTCTTTTTGAGACACAAGATTTTGCTTTTGATGGTTTCCCTAATGATACGAGCTTAGCTGTCCACACTTTATGTGAATTATAGATGGAATGCTTGTTGTTGATTCATGGTTTTTTAAATTCTTAGAATTGACCCTGATTTAGATTTAGTATTGATTTTGCACTTATTTGTTGTTTGGAGTGGTGATCTTCGTGTGTTCCTCTATGTAACACTTATATGAAAAAAATGGTGATGCCCTTCGTGTTTTGCTTAATGCTAATGCTAATGCTAGAGCTGCCAAGGAGATATACATGTGTACTGTTGGTGTTTGTTGTATTCAGATGACGAAGGGTCACGCAACGTTTTTTACTTCGGTGCTTTATTTTGTACATGCAATATAAATGGGAGTGCACTTGCTGAGAAGATTGTTTAGATTGCTTGGAAAAAAGCTAAAGTAAGATATAAGTAATTGTTGTGAGATATTCTTAGGATTTGGATTGATATATTTTTGTAAAAATTCAGTATCAGAAATCAGATTATTATAAATTCTGATTTTGATTAGATCATAGGAGATTTTATATTTGTATTTATTTCTTACTTGATTTTATAGCAGATTGATTTCCTTTTTAAGGAACGAATTCTTCTAATAAATCATTGAGTTGTATCTCGAATAAAACATAAGAGAAATAATTATATCTTTTCCTTTTTGATATAAAAAATTATTCTTTTTCCTTTCTGGTATGGTAACAGAGCTTTGACTCTAAATCCTGCCTTCTCCAAATGGCGATGACTGGTGCCACCTCTATTGGTACAACTACCCCTGATGTGAAACAGCACCACCTTCACCACCGGCGGGTGAGAGTTGGAGACGGAGTGGAGTGATGTTAATACAAGCCCTCCTTCATAATTTAAATCTCCTACTCATCGTACATTAGCTCAATGGGAAGATCTAATCAGAAGAGTTAGTTATAGTTTCTAGAATAATGTCACCTCATGGTCATGGAAATCAAAATCGAGCTTTAAGCAAGAAATGTGCAAAGATTTGTTGGAAATGTGTTTGACAATCTGCCACTTTAAGCAAGAAAGGTGTCCGTACTTCATATTTTGCTCATGAATGTTTGATTGCAAAGATTTGCTTTACTGTAGTTATTAAAGCGAATAGTAAATGTGCATAGCTTGTTTGAATTCCTTTCCAATCGTCCAAAGATTTGTAGAGTACCAAAGTATTCTATGTCAAGGAGTCCTGTTGACAATAAAAACAAAATAATATATGGTTTACTGTTTGTAGTGTGCTACAACATTTTGTATAAGTGCTTAGTAAATGCTCCTAAGGGACATTGAAATTAAATCTAAGTGTCCAATGGGTTCTTTTTATACTTCCAAATAGGCTTTCTTACTTGTGATGGGGTGACTTGTATTTGAATGGCTACTATTTAAAAATATAAATGTCATTATCATATTAGCTTTAAGTTTGCAATATCTGCATATGCCTCTGTGTAATCAACTGACTAGCAAAATATTGTGAGGGGTTTTTGGTTTAATTTCTTTTCGATGTTTTGTCTGATTGTTCTATTGATGTTTTGTGTTCCCAAAGCTATAAATAATAATGTATCCTTTTAATATATAGTGATCTTGTATGTCTAGGTGGAAAATGGAAAGGCTCAAGCTGCTAATTTTCCATTTTGTACAATAGAGCCAAATGTAGGGATTGTTGCTGTTCCAGATTCCCGTCTCAATGTGCTCTCCGATCTTAGCAAATCTCAACGAGTAGTTCCAGCATCAATAGAATTTGTAGATATTGCTGGGCTTGTCAAGGGTGCAAGTCAAGGCGAGGTTTTTTATAAGTTCTCTTCTCCTTGTTTTTGGTCTCAACAATCACCTAATTTTTTATCTGTTTCAATGACTTGTAATATTTTTTTGTGGTAGAAAGTTAACATGTGCATTGCTTTGATCTCTATTCTTATCTCGACTGTTGCAGGGACTGGGCAATAAGTTTTTATCACATATTCGTGAAGTGGATTCTATACTTCAGGTGTTCATCTATCATCATTTCCATGTCATCATTATCTTACATAATTACTTCTATTTTTTTAATTCTATGTCTTCCCTTTTCTATGTACTAGTTTAGTAGCTATGTATATTGCAATCAGAACTTGGGAGTTTAGAAAAACCTGCATGTGCTAAAACATATGGGGTAGTTTTCATTCCCTTTTCTGATTTATAATGGTTATGGATCTATTGACTATTGTTGAGTTTGTTATGTTTAATCCGTTATATTTTGTTGGGTCTGTTTTCATTTTTGTTCAGTTTGTTACGTATTTTATCCATAAGTTCTGTTTGGGTATGTGTCAATTATTTATCTTTGTCTTTCTACAGTGAATGCCTATTTAAAGGCCTGATTTCTATTCAATAAAGCATTCATTCATCAATTTGTCTTTAGATATATTTTGATATCTCTACAAATTGGTATCAGAGCTCCGTACTGGGGCCTGATATAAAAGAAAAAGTAGCAGACTTTGAGTGATTCATAAAATGAGTGAGGACAAGAATTTTGTGCAACCTGCCATACCGCGTTTCGATGGTCACTATGACCATTGGAACATGCTTATGGAAAAATTTTTGAGATCAAAAGGCTATTGGAATTTGGTGGAGAATGGTTACGTAGAACCTACAAAAGAAGTGGAGTTAACCGAGGTGCAATAGAAGGCGGTGGAGGATCTAATGACGAAAGACCTCAAGGTTAAAAATTATTTGTTTCAAGCCATTGATAGAACAATTCTTGAACAAATTTTGGAGAAACGCACATCGAAGCAGATATGGGATTCAATGAAGAAAAAGTTTGCAGGGAATGCAAGAATTAAGCGTTCAGCCTTGCAAGCACTAAGGAGAGATTTTGAAGTTCTAGAAATGAAAGTGGGTGAAACCATAACTGAATATTTTGCTTGAGTTATGAGCATAGCAACCAGGATGAGGACCAATGGAGAAGATATGAAGGAAGTCACCATCTTGGAAAAAATTCTTAGAACATTAACTGAGAAATTCAATTATGTTGTTGTCTCAATTGAAGAGTCTAAGGATATTGATAAACTCACTGTTGATGAACTTCAAAGTTCTCTAGTTGTTCATGAACAAAAGTTTATCAGACCAAGTGAAGAAGAACAGGCATTGAAAGTGAGTTTAGATAATTCTTTTGGCACAAGGGGAAGAGGTAGAGGAAGAGGACGTGGGAGAGGGAGAGGCAGGAAAAGTTTCAATCGAGCCATGATTGAATGCTTTAAATGCCACAAACTAAGCCACTATCAATATGAATGTCCTTTGTTGGACAAGAAGATGAATTATGCAGAATTTGATAATGAAGAATAAATACTACTCATGTCTCATGTTGAACTTCCTCAATATCATACAAGGAACGAGGAAGCATGGTTCCTGGACTCCGGATGCTCAAATCACATGTGTGGGGATAAATCAAAATTCAATAAGATGGATGAATTGTTCAGGCATGTGGTAAAGCTTAGAAACAACACGAAGATGAATGTGTTTGGCAAGGGAAATGTGAAACTGAATATAAATGGTGTCACTCACGTGATACAAAATGTCTTTTATGTACCTGAACTCAAGAATAATCTCTTGAGTATAGGTCAGCTACAAGAGAAAGGGCTAATCATCATGATTAAGTCGGGAATGTGCAGTATATATCATCCTCAAGAAGGGCTAATCTTACAAACTATTATGACTTCAAACAGGATGTTTATATTGCCTGCAAAGATTCCAAAGAAAAAGGAAGAAATATGCTTCAACACCACAATACAAGAGCTTCCTCACTTGTGGCATTGCAGATACGCTCATCTCAGTCACAAAGGTCTACAATTACTTTAGACTAGTAAGATGGTATGTGGTTTTTCTTTGTTATCTGGCTCTACAATTATGTGTACTGATTGTGTTAAAGGCAAACAACACTGTGAGCCAATTTCAAAAAAAGGCCAGTGGAGAGCAAGCCAAAAATTGCAGTTGGTTCATGCAGACATTTGTGGTCCCATTACACCAACATCTAATAGCCAAAAGAGACGCCTTATGCTTCATAGATGATTATTCTAGAAAAACATGGGTATATTTCTTATTAGAAAAATCAGAAGCATTCCATCACTTCAAGTGTTTCAAAATGCTTGTTGAGAAAGAAAGTGGGTTGCCTATTAAATGTCTACGCACATATAGGGGAGGAGAATTTAATTCAACAGAGTTCAATGATTTTTGTAAGTTGAATGGGATAAAGGGGCAGTTAACTACAACTTATACTCCCCAACAAAATGGGGTAGTTGAACGTAAGAACAGAACCACAATGAACCTAGTTAGGTCAATGTTGTTTGAAAAAGGAGTTCCAAAAACTTTTTGGCCTGAACCTGTGAAGTGGACAATATATGTTCTAAACCGATCTCCTACATTGGCTGTTAAAGGGATGACACCAGAAGAGGCTTGGAGTGGTGAGAAACCTTCAGTTGAGCATTTTAGAATATTTGGATGTATAGCACATGCACATATTCCAGATGCTAGGAGGACAAAATTGGAGAACAGAAGTGTTAGATGCGTTCTCCTCGGAGTTAGTGACGAATCCAAGGGGTACAAGCTATATGATCCTACCTCAAAGAAGGTTCTAATAAGTCGAGATGTTATCTTTGGAGAAGAAAAATAGTGGGATTGGAATGCAATCGACAAAGAAGAATTGCAAGTGGATTTAAAATGGGAGAACAATGAGTTTGATGAATATGAACAAACTCATGCAAACGCAAACAAGGAGAAAGAAATAGGTGAAATTGAGGAGAATGGAGATCAACATGATACAACTCAGAATGTTATAAATGAAGAAGGTAGAGTGAGACGTGCTCCAGGGTGGATGGAAGATTATGTGTCGGGAGAAGGACTGTCAGAAGAAGATATTGTGCATATGGCCTTCGCAGATCCCGCAGATCCAATATGTTTTGAAGAGGCAGTAAAAGATGCTAAATGGAGACAAGCCATGGAAGATGAAATCACAGCCATAGAGAAAAACCATATTTGGAAATTGGTTGAATTACCAAAGGGTGCAAAGAAGATTGGGGTCAAATGGATATACAAAACCAAACTAAATGAACATGGAGAAGTGGATAAATTCAAAGCACGACTGGTGGCCAAGGGGTATTCACAAAAGCATGGAATTGACTACAATGAAGTCTTTGCACCAGTAGCTAGGATGGATACTGTCAGAATGGTAATAGCACTTGCTGCACAACGAGGGTGGAAGATTTTTCAACTTGATGTCAAATTTGCCTTTCTACATGGAACCTTGAGCGAGGATGTGTATGTTGAACAACCAAAAGGATATGAGAAGAAAGGTGAGCATATGGTTTATAAACTTCACAAGGCTTTGTACGGTCTAAAACAAGCACCATGGGCTTGGTTTAGCCGCATCGAGTCTTACGTTGTTGGGGAAGGTTTTCAACGAAGTCAGAATGAGCAAACACTCTTCTTCAAATGGAGCAAGGAAGGTAAAATTCTTATCATCAGTGTTTATGTAGATGACCTCATATACACTGGAAATGATGAGCTCATGATGAATAATTTTAAGTGGTCTATGCAAAAAGAGTTTATGACAGATTTAGGGAAAATGAGGTTTTTCTTGGGAATTGAAGTGTTGCAGTGTTCAGATGGGATTTACATATGCCAAAAGAAATATGCTCAAGAAATTATGAGGTGATTTGGCATGGAAGAAAGCAATCCAGTATGCAATCCTATTGTTCCAGGTAATAACTTATGTAAAGATGAAGGGGGAGTCAAGGTGGATGAAACTCGTTTTAAACAAATGGTTGGTAGTCTGATGTACATCACAACTACACGCCTAGATTTGATGTTTGTGGTTAGCTTGATCAGTAGGTACATGTCTCGACCAACAGAAATGCATGTGAAAGTGGCTAAGAGAATTTTCAGATATTTGAAGGGTACTGAGAACTATGGGATCCTATATAAAAGAGGAGGAACTAAAGAACTGCTGGCTTTTACTGATAGTGATTATGCTGGAGATGTTGAAGATAGAAAAAGTACATCAGGATATGTATTTCTAATGGGTGAAGGTTCAGTTGCTTGGTCCTCTAAAAAACAACCAATTGTTACTCTCTCCACATCAGAAGCTGAGTTCATTGCAGTAGCTGGATGCGCCTGTCAAGCAATTTGGATGAGAAGGATTCTAAAGGAATTAGGATATGATAAAAAGGGAAGTACTGACATAATGTGTGATAATTGCTCTGCTATAAAATTGTCTAAAAATCCAGTTATGCATGGAAAAAGTAAACACATAGATGTGAGGTTTCATTTTCTTAGGGATCTTACAAGAGATGGAGTTATTCAGCTGGTTCACTGTGGAACACAAGACCAAGTTGCAGATGTAATGACCAAGCCTCTAAAATTAGACTCTTTTCAGAAATTTCGAACGTTGCTTGGAGTGTGTGAAATTTCAAAATTAAACAAACTGCATGACTGCAAGTAGTTTAAGGGAGGGTTTGTTGAGTCTGTTATGTTTAATCCGTTATATTTTGTTGGGTCTGTTTTCATTTTTGTTCAGTTTGTTACGTATTTTATCCGTAAGTTCTGTTTGGGTACGTTTCAATTATTTATCTTTGTCTTTCTACAGTGAATGCCTATTTAAAGGCCTGATTTCTATTCAATAAAGCATTCATTCATCAATTTGTCTTTAGATATACTTTGATATCTCTACAAACATTAGGTTGTAAGATGTTTTGAAGACAATGACATTGTTCATGTGAATGGGAAAGTTGATCCCAAGTCTGATATTGATGTCATCAACTTGGAGCTTGTTTTCTCAGACCTGGACCAGGTCAGTTTTCTAACCATCGTTCAATGCAATTTTACTGCCTTTGTTTCCTTTTGTTGAAATAAGAGGCACAAGTTGAATCTGTGTATCTCAATACACAACAGAGCTAGTTATTTATATTAACACAAAAAATACTTGATCAACTGTTATATAAAATCATGCTAATTATGTGATTAATATAATTACACAATTTCCCTATTTGTCAATTTATGCTATTTATATTATTTACTACACTCTCCTTCAAATTAGAGCATATAAATTGTATGTGTAGAATTAAGAGATAGAGAGCATAGAGAGAGACAGATTAGTGTGCTGGAATTGGATGCTCTACAGTGTCTAGAGACCCTTATATTTATAAGGATACATATGTAATCCTACTGGACTAAGCCCATTATTATAATACTAACAAAAATCCTAATCCTAATATGTCTATTATAACTATTCATAACATTCTCCTTCAAGCTAGAACATAGATATAATTGGAAGAAAGATAATAAAAATATATTTCTGATTGATATCAAACTGTACATAATGGCTTATAATATATATACAATGCTAGATACTATTCTTCCTAAAAAACAGCAATTACATCTAATCATATCTATCACTATAAATAGAATAAATCTGTAAATAGAATAAATCTACAGTAAATTTGTACAATATCTACACTAAATCTGTACAATATCTTAACAATGTCTCAACACTCCCCCTCAAGCCGGTGAATGGATATCTATCATTCCCAGCTTGCATGTAAGTTCTTGAAACCGTTCCGTGGGAAGTCCTTTAGTTAACATGTTTGCCAGTTGGAGCCCTGAAGGAACATGTGCTGTGGCTATTAATCCGCTGTCCAACTTTTCTTTGATGAAGTGTCGGTTAATCTCAACATGCTTAATTCTATCATGTTGGACCGGATTATGAGCAATACTGATTGCTGATTTGTTATCACAAAACATCTTCATAGGAGCTTCATATTTTATTCTCAAGTCATCTAGTATGATCTTCATCTATAGCAATTCACAAACACCTTGTGCCATAGCCCGAAATTCTGTCTCAGCACTTGATCTAGCAACAACATTTTGCTTTTTACTTCTCCAAGTCACCAAATTCCCTCCAAGAAACATGCAATAACCTGATGTTGATCTTCTATCAATAAGGGATTCTGCGTAATCAGCATCGGTGTATATTTGCATGGATAGGCTTCCACCCCTTTTAAACAACAATCCCCTTCCAGGTGTGGCCTTAAGATACTGTAGGATCCTATCAACTGTCTGCATATGTCTAACCCTTGGGTCATGCATAAATTGACTGACTATACTAACAACATATGCCAAATCTGGTCTAGTATGTGCTAGGTATATCAATCTTCCTACTAGTCTCTGGTATAGTCTTTTATCAACTTTAGGACTCTCCTCATCACTTCCTATTCGATGGTTTTGCTCAATGGGAACACCAGTAGCCTTGCAACCAAGCTTTCCAGTTTCTTTGAGAAGATCTAAGATGTATTTCCTTTGTGAAATGAAGATACCTTGTTTAGAGTAGGCAACTTCAATTCCGAGAAAATACTTCAGTTTCCCAAGATCTTTCATTTCAAACTCAGTTGCTAATTTTTTCCTCAAAAGCTGCTGCTCAACCCAATCATCACCCGTTATGACAATGTCATCAACATACACTAATAAAATAGTGAGTTTTCCATCTAGTGTATATTTAAAGAAGAGGGTATGATCTCCTTGACTCTGTTTGTATCCCAATGAAGTCATCGTCTTCGTGAACCTTCCAAACCAAGCGCGAGGGGATTGTTTCAATCCATACAATGCCTTTTTCAGCCTGCACACTTTGTTTGTCTCGCCAGTGATGTTATAACCAGGTGGAGTCTCCATGTAAACCTCCTCCTCTAGGTCTCCATGTAAAAAGGCATTTTTTATATCAAATTGATGTAACTCCCATCCAAAATGAGCAGCAAGGGAGAGCAAGATTCTGACTGTGTTCATCTTGGCTACTGGGGCAAACGTCTCCTCATAGTCAATCCCATATGTCTGTGTATATCCCTTTGCGACTAATCTTGTTTTATATCGATCTAATGAACCATCAGATTGATATTTCACTGTATATATCCACCTGCATCCAACTGATCTTTTGCCATCAGGTCTCTCAACAATCTCCCAAGTTCCATTCTTCTCTAATGCTCTCATCTCCTCATTCATAGCTTGAACCCAATTCTCATCCTTCAATGCTTCTTGTACAGAGGTTGAGATTTGGATAGAGTCTATGGCTGCAATGAAACTCTGGTGCTGCAAAGAAAGGTGTTTAGATGAGACAAATTGAGAAATAGGATACTTGGCACAAGTCCTTTTTCCTTTTCTCACCGCAATTGGTAGAGTATCTAGGTTAGGCTCACAAGTATTCAAAGGATCATTTTCTAAGTCGGGAATGAAAGAGTTAGTACCTTCAATACTTACCATAGGTTCAGACTCTTGAAGTTGCTGTTGGTTTGATTCAGGTTTCCTTCTCTTTTGATACACCAAAGTTGGTGTAGCTGCTTTAGGTGGTGGAGTAGAGGGTATCAATTCTTGGGTAGAGTCAGATGAGTTTTTAGTAGGAAGTAATGGCTCTTGCGTATTAGTAGAAGGTAAAGGCTCTTGTGTTGGAGGAAAAAATAGGAATAACTCAGGGATAAATGACTCAGCTTCTGAAAGACTCTCCCCCTGAAGCTGAGGGCGGAAGAAAGACTCAGTCTCATGAAAGGTGACATCCATGGAAGTGAAGAACCGACGACTGGATGGGTGAAAACATTTGTATCCCTTTTTATCAGGAGCATAACCTATGAAAATGCACTTAACAGCTCGGGGATCAAGTTTATGACGATGTTGATGATGCACATGAACAAAAACCACACACCCAAAGATTCGAGGTTGTAAAGTTTGCATAATAGGAGCAGAGGGGAAATGGGATAACATAAGTTGCACAGGGCTCATATTTCCAAGAACACGAGAGGGCATGCGATTAATTAAATAGGTAGCAGTTAAACAGCTTCACCCCAATATGAATTAGGGACAGACATCTGAAAAAGTAAGGCCCTAGTGACTTCTAATAAATGCCGATTTTTTCTCTTAGCCACACCATTTTGTTGTGGAGTATCCACACATGTAAATTCATGAATAATGCCATGCTTTTTAACAAAATCAGAAAATTGTTGATTCACATACTCCTTACCATTATCAGAATGCAAACATTTGATAGTTTTGTTAAATTATGTTTGAATCATATTATAAAATTGGATAAACAATTGAAAAACTTCTGATTTATCTTTCATTAAAAACAATCAGGTTACTCTTGTGCAATCATCAATAAAGGAAACAAACCATTTAGTGCCAGAGATATTAGGAATAGAAGCAGGACCCCAAACATCAGAGTGAATAAGTGTAAAAGGCTCGTCACATTTATTAGAACTAGATGAAAATGACACACGATGGTGTTTTGCAAATTGACAAACATCACAATGAAAAGACTCAACTGACTGGTTGACAAACAATGATGGAAACATAGACCTAAGTAGGGAAAAAGGCGGGTGGCCAAGACGATTGTGCTGTAACCAAATTTGAGAGACTGTAGACTCCGAACTTCTTTGGTGACATGAAGAAAGTACCCTCTGACTGGAACCACCTATAGCTTGTAACTTGAGGAGATAGTATAACCCTCCTGCTTCCTTAGCAACTCCAATCGTCCTCCCCGTGGCAAGATCCTAAAAGACATAATGGGAACGGAAAAAAATGATTGCACAATTATTGTCTTTGAGAAGTTTATGAACAGAAATAAGGTTATGGGAGAGTTGAGGGACATGAAGCACATCATGTAAGTGTAGGAAAGGGTGAAGGGAAATAATACCAGAGCCTGCAACTGAGGTACGGGAACCATCAGCTACAGTTATATGGCATGTGCCTAAGGTGGAATGGTAAGAAATAAAATGTGGGGTGTGAAAGGTCATGTGGTCAGTTGCACCAGAATCAATTATCCATAAATCCTCAGGTACAATACTAGAAGCATTAAAAGATTGAGAATATAAATTCTTACCAGACAAGGTTATAGAGCAAGAGCCAGAGGGCTTACTAAGAGAGGTGAGGAGAGTTCTCAAGTGGGCAAGCTCATCTTTACTAAGGGCTGGAACTTCATTCTCCACTGATGTATGTTCTGATGTGATGATATTTTTCGAGGTAGTCAGATTGGCCTGACTAGGGGACAAGCCTCAAAATCCTCCCATGCGACTAAGAACATTGTCCTTGCCATGAAGTCTAAAACAATTCTCCTTAGTGTGTCCAGGCTTCTTGCAATATGAACACCAACGATTATCTCGGGAAGGCTTCAAAGAGGTTGAAGAAGGTCCTGATTTTGCTGTCTTACTTGCAACCAAGGCGGATCCGGCCGTGGGTTTGTCGTCAAGCATAACAGCCCTACGACTTTCCTCGCCTCGAACAGTGTAAAACACCTCAGACAATGAGGGTAGTTTCTCTTTACCCAGAATCTGAACCCGAATAGGGTCATATTTTGGATTCAAGCCAGAGAGAAATTCAAAGACCCTATCCCTGTTAACAAAATCTGTCAGGATGGAAGCATCTTTGCTACATTCCATCTGCAGATTCTGGTATTGATCCAATTCAGCCTATAGACCAGTAAGAATCCCATAGTAATATGTCATAGTCATTGCTCCTTGCTTGATTGAGAAAATCTTCGTCTTCAACTCATAACAAGTAGCAATATCTTGCTTCTTAGAAAAAGTCTAGTGAAGGACATTCCAAATCTCACGAGAAGAGGATAGGAACATAATTACGACTCACATCGGGTATCATAGAGTTCCATAGCCATGTCATAATAAGAGAATCTTCATCATCCCAAGCCTTAAAGTGAGGGTCTTCCTTGGTAGGAGGATTTCCCTCAATGTGGGATAATTTTCGACGACCTTTGAGAGTACGCCGGATGACTTGAGCCCATTGCAAATAATTTTTCCCATTCAAGTGATAGGTAGGGTGTAGGACAGAAAGGTCATTAGGATTTAAAGGTGTAGGTGGATTGGGAGAGGAAGTAGAAGTGGAATGGGTAGCATTAGTGGTGGTTTGAGGGGTGATTTTAGGTGTTTCGGATTCTGCCATAGGTAAAGGGTGGCCGGAGGTAGGTCAGAGTGATGCTGCGGTGGTCGGATATGAAAGAGAGGTTGGAGAAAAAATGGCCAGAAAGTTGGCCGGTAGCGGTAACAGTGGTGGGTGTGGGAGAATACGACGGAAGAAATATTGAAAAAACAAAAAAAGAGGCGTTAGGAAAGAGACAACAATTAAGGCTGTAGAAATTGTCCAACAATGAAGGCTGGAATACAGCGGAAGGTGTTCAGGCTCCCAGGTCGGGAGCTCTGATACCAAATTGGAAGAAAGATGATAAAAATATATTTCTGATTGATATCAAACTGTACATAATGGCTTATAATATATATACAATGCGAGATACTATTCTTCCTAAAAAACAGCAATTACATCTAATCATATCTATCACTATAAATAGAATAAATCTGTAAATAGAATAAATCTACACTAAATCTGTACAATATCTTAACAATATCTACACTAAATCTGTATAATATCTTAACAATATCTCAACAGATATTAATCATGCTCAACTTGTTATAAATATAATTGCTACATGTCCCATTTAAAGCCTATGTAAACACACTGCTAGTTGGTCGCCTGTCCTAACATGAGAGATGAATATAAGCTTTTGCTGAACTTTTTTTCGAACAAAGTGACAGTCTATTTCAATATGTTTCGTCCGTTCATAAAAACTGGATTTGAGACAATGTGTATCGCTGCCTAGTTATCACACTAAAGTTACATACTCTTAGTGCTACCAAATTCCATCTCTTCCAACATATGTTTCAACTACATTAACTCACAAGTAGTCTGAGTCATCGTCCTGTACTTTGAATTTGCACTTGATCTCAATACAACGTTCTGCTTCTTACTTTTCCACAAAATTAAATTACCTCCTAAGAACACACATTATCCGGTAGAAGATTTTTTGTCCATAAGTCCTGCCCAATTAACATCAAAAAACGCCTCTATTTGTGCATGTCCATGATCTTTGTACACAATTCCTTTTCCTTGTGCTTTATTCAAATACTTCACAATGCGGATTTGTGCTTCCCAATGAGTATCCGTCGAAGATGATATAAACTGGCTAACAACACTCACTGGAAAAGTAATATCCGGCCTTGTGACAGTCAAGTAATTTAGCTTACCTACTAATCTTTTGTATTTCTGTGGATCTACAAAAGGAACTCCATCTGCTGTTAGTTTTACTCTTAGCTCCATAAGTGTCTCAAATGGTTTAGCTCTTTTTAGTCTGATCTCAGTCAGTAAGTCTAAGACATATTTTTTCTGTGAAAGAAGAATTCTTTGCTTAGAGTACATGACTTCAATACCTAAGAAGTATTTCAGAATTCTTAAGTCTTTTGTCTGAAACTTGGTTTAAAGAAATTTTCTTAGGTTGCTAATTCCTTCTTTGTCGCTACCTGTAATAACAATATCATCAACATAAACAATCAAGTAAAATACAACTACGGTTAGTCTGTTTGTAAAACACTGAATGATCACTCTCACTCCTCACTAATCCAAATTCTAGAATCACATTACTGAATCTCTCAAACCATTCTCTAGGTGATTGTTTCAAGCCATATAATGATTTCTTTAAATGACACACTCTTCCACACTACTCTTGAGCAACAAAGACAGGTAGTTGCTCGATGTACACCTCCTCCTGCAAATCTTCATGTAAGAATGCATTCTTGACATCTAACTAGAATAATGGCCAATGATGCATAACCGCAAGAGATGCGAATAGATGAGAGTTTAGCAATTGGAGAAAATGTATTAGTGTAGTCAATGCCATAAGTTTGGGCATACCCTTTTGCAACAAGTCATGCCTTTAAACGAGCCACAAAACCATCCATATTAACTTTCACAGTGTAAACCCACTTGCAACTAATAGCTTGTTTTCCCTTGGGAAGAGGAACTAAATCCCAAGTATCATTAGTCTCGAGCCAACATTTCTTCCTCTGTAGCATGTCTCTAACCATCATGATTGAGGGCATCTGCAAGGGTCGTAGGAATAGAAAGAGAGTTTACATTAACTATGAAAGATTTAGATGTAGAGGATAAATGAGCAGACGTCACATAAGATGAAATAGGATAGGTGCAAGATCTGTTACCTTTACGGATAGCAATAGGAAGGTCAAGATCAGATATAGGATCTGTTGACATTTGAGGAGATAATGGTAGAGATTGAGTATCATCTTGAATATCATTAACCATGGGGGTGCATCATCTGAAGGCTGTTTTGGCCAGTGAGAGTATGTCCGCTCAAAGAACTTGAAACCTGTATCAATAGGAGCTAGAAGTGCAACAAGATGTGTAGATTGAACAAGATTATAAGTCAAGAAAGGTTCATCTACCTCATACATGGACTCAGAAGATGAGGACTTGAAGAATGGAAGACTTTAAAAAAAACCACATAAGAGAAAATAAGATAATGACCAAGATCAGGAGAAAAACAATGGTAACCTTTTTGTGACTGAGAATAACCCAAAATCACACATTTTAGGAACTTTAGATCAAGTTTAGTTACTTGAGGACGAATATCAAACACAAAACAACTGCAGTCAAAAACTTTAGGAGATAAGGATAAAAGAGATTATGATGGAAAAAGTATAGAGTGGGGAATCTCACCATGTAACACAGATGATGACATGCAATTAATTAAATATGCAATAGTAAGAACAGCATCAGCCCAAAAAAGTTTAGGAACTTTCATTTCAAATATTAAAGTATGGGTTACCTCCATAAGATGACAATTTTTACATTCAGTTACTCTATTTTGTTGTGGGGTAACAATACAAGAAGACTAATGAAATATGCCATGTTTATTCATAAAATTAGTGAAGGATGCAGGAAAATATTCTTTAGCATTATCACTTCTAAGAAATATATAAGTATTAAATTGAGTTTTAATTTTAGCACAGATATTACAAAATATAGAAAAGACTTCAAATCTGTATTTCATAAAAAACAGCCATGTTACATGAGAATAATCATCTACAAAGGCAATAAAATATTTAAAACCAGATTTAAAAATAACTAAACAAGAGTTCCAAACATCAGAATAAACAATTTTAAAGGGGGCACGAGCCTTTTTATTTAAACAAGGTAAATAAACATTATGATGATATTTAGCAAACTAACATGACTCACAATAAAAATTAGACTTTATAATAGGACATAATTTCTTAAGAACTCCTAAAGATGGATGACTCAGACGGCAATAAAGTTGGAAAAAAGACACTTTTTAATTCCTAGAAGTAATAGAAGCTTGCGGAAGTTCTTATTCTTCCAATAGATATAGCCCATTAGATGCCCTACTTCTACCAATAATCCTCTGTGTCACAAGATCTTGAAAAACACAAGAATCAGAAAAAGAATGTTATTGAGCAATTTAATGATGTGGTGATTTGGCTAATGGACAACAAATTTAAGGAGAATTGAGGCAAATATAAAACAGAGGATAAAGGTAAGGTTGAAACTGAAGTGGTACACTCGCTGCCCTTGATACGGACACTAGAACCATTAACAAGTGTTACAAAAGAATGAGAATTGGGTAGACAAAAAGAGGAAAGGATACCTGAATCTCCATTCATATGATCAGTAGCGCCAGAATCAATGACTCTACGCCTTAAAGAAGAGGAAAGACATGCAGTAGGATTACCATTTTGGACAAAAGTGACTTTAGAGGATGTAGACGGCTATTGAAAAATCTGAAACTGAGTATACTGAATAAATTCCTCATCACTCATGCACAATACGTCCTTTCTCTTGAGTAGCTGTATCAAGCTGAGATACCAAGTTAGCAAAGCAGGAATTACCTTATGAGTGAAAAAACGATTGATTTTGTGGAGGATGAGTGCACTAATTCCGATAATGGTCAAATTCGCTACAGTTGTAGCACTGTACAATACCAAGACCTCCACTACGCCCACGACAACGACTACCTCTTCCACCACAGTGACTATCACGGTGACTGTATTGGGATGCAAAGGCAAAGTGGTCAGGAGACTCATTTTCTATAGTGCTCTTGAGTTCCTCAAAGGAAGACTGCATAACTTTGGAGAAGACATTAGTAAGTTATCAACCTGCTTACTTGACATAATCTGAGACTGAACTACCTCATATTCTTGATCAAGTCCGGAGAGCCAACTCAAAGCTATGAGTTTCTTTTGATGCGCTATCATCTCGTCAATGGTTTATAGGCTAAAAGAGATTGTATCTCCTCAGTATGCTTCTTCAACTCCAAAAAATAGTCCATTAGCTTCCGTTTATTTTGTTTGGGTCGATAAATTTCCTGCAAGAGAGCATACAACTGATTTAAATTATCAGATTTCCCAAAAATAAATTGCAAGTACCACAACTCCTTCATGGTTTTGCAATGGGTAATAATTGCATGTATTCGCCTATCAACAGAGTATACTAGTAATGCAAGGATCTTTTTGTCGCGTATCGTCCATGTGTCAACACACAAGTGCCATTTCAGTCAAATGATTGTCCTTTTCCATTCCACCCAGGCCAATCTCAACCAAATACTTCCACTCCATATAGTTTGTACCATCTCCATCCAGCTTAACATTGGTAAGTTTGGATAGAGATATAATCTCTGTAACAGCCCCCTTGTGCTGCGCATTCTGCACATCCTAGCTATAACGTTCATTGTATATACATAAACAGTGATGGGATTGCCTAGGTTTCGTCTCAATGGCTAGAAATAAACACCGCATTCAAATTGTAAAAGTTGAATTACTGCATATTCTGATCATCGAAAGAAATTTTCATCCCCACAGCAGCCATGGTTGGCCTTTTTTGAAGTTGATGTTTTTTTTTTTTTTTTTGGTTTTCAGCGGCAATGGTGGCGGGCGGCAATGGTGATGATGGCGTTGGTGGTGGCGGCAGCGGCAGTGGCAACAAAGGAGGAATCCTAGAAGGCTCTTGATGCCATGTAGAATTAAGAGAGAGAGCATAGAGAGAGAGACAAATTAGTGTGTTGGAATTGGATGCTCTACAATGTGTAGAGACTCTTATATTTATAAGGATACATATGTAACCCTACTAGGCCAAGGCTATTATTATAATGCTAACAAAAACTTTAATCCTAACACGTCTATTATAGCTATTCATAACAGTATGCACCCAGTTTGACACATATAATTGATGCGAGGATACCTTTGTGACTTAATGAAGATATCTGCTAGTTGATCATTAGAATGAACAAAGTTAGTGACAATTTCTCCAAATAAGACCTTCTCTCAGATGAAATGACAATTTATCTCAATGTGTTTGGTTCTGACATAAAACACTAGGTTTGAGGTTATATATATATATATATATATTGGGTAGCTTAATTATCACGGATGATTTGATTAGCCTCTCCCAGTTCAGTATCTTAAGTAACTATTTGTGCCAAATAACTTATTGGTAGAATGGTAGCTGAAGCCTTGGCTCACCACTCAACTCCTGCACTTGATCTTGCAACAACATTCTACTTCTTATTCTTCTACGGGATTATCACCAAAAAATACACAATACTCAGGTGAATCTCCTATTTGCAGGAGAGCTTGTCTAATCTACATTAGAATATCCCACAACTTGAATATGTCTTCATACAAAAGACCTATTCCTAGAACTCCCTTGACATATTTTATTAAGCAAACAATTGCATACCAATGTTCTTTAAAAGGACAATTGAGAAATTGACTTATGACACTTACAATAAAGGAGATTAGAGTGAACCAAAACAAAGGGGGATGAAGCTCGACTAGTTGTAACTATGAAAACAAGTGCGAACAAATTTATCTAGTTGACACGACTCACAAGATATAGATGAAAATTTAGAAAGACATAGTACTAATTGTTGTAACTTTGCAAGATCTGGATGTCCCAATTGAACATGAAACGTGGGTAGAGTCTACCGCAATAGCAACATGAAAGGAATTCTTAAGCAGTTGAGCTTGTTCAACATGGAACCATCGAGAATGGGCTGATTTGGACCTGGTGTCTGCTTGAGGGTTTGATGCTGTGGGAAACGGAGTAGTCTTAGGAAAGAATAATTTCCGAACAGTATTTTTAGAAAGTAATAATTAGGAGATTTGTTCATATGTACAGATATGTAAAAATAAAGATCCCATAATTAAAGGGATCCTAGAATAGCATAGGAATTAATGGTGTTTCCTAAAATAGAATATGATTGCTATATATATTCTATATATTGTTTCAACGAAAGATATACCAATTCTTAACCTACTTTTGAGATGGTATCAGAGCTCCCGACATAGGGGGCTCTGTCTGCGCACTCTTAACCCTAAGACGGTAGCCTGCATTGCTGCCACATTCCACACCATTAACCCTAAGATGGCAGCCTACATTGCTGCTAAATTCCCTGTGCCTTGATCGCACAAATACCCTGTTTTCTATTCTCTCAACCTCTATTGATTTTTGTGACTCTACCTGCATAATGTCAAGTGAAGAAGTCGTGAATCATACCCCAGAAAAGTGGGATATCCAAGCCCAACAGACTGGAGAGCTACAAAATATTCACCCTGCGTATCGTATGGACGGAAGAAATTACTTAAAGCTTGTTTGCACCATACACAAGGGAAAAGGGAAGTCAGGTCACCTGACTGAAACTGCACCTAACAAGGAAGATCCCAAGTTTACTAAATGGGATGAGGAGGATTCAATGATTATGGCGTGGCTCTAGAATTCAATGATTTCTGAAATAAGTGATACTTGTATGTTTCTTAACTCTGCAAGAGAGATTTGGGACGCTTTAGAGCAAACCTACTCTAAAGCCAAAGATGCTGCCTAAGTATATGACATAAAAGTAAAAAACTTGGCAGCAAAACACAAGGGAATAGGACTGTTACTGAATTTGCCAATCAGCTGAAGTCTCTGTGGATGGAATTGGACCATTATAGGGTCATAAAAACTAAATGTTTTGAGGATACAACAATTCTAAAGAAATATACTGAACAGGACAGGGTGTATGACTTCCTTGTTGGTTTGAATTCTGAATTTGATCAAGGATTCAAATCTTGGGGAAGCAGAAGGTACCGTGCTTCAATGAAACAGTAGCAATTGTTAGAAGTGAAGAAAGTAGAAGGAGTCTCATGTTGGATATTCCAGCAGTAGAAAACTCTGCTATGGTGGCTGAACAAATGAAAGGAGAATTCACACTCACGGGGAAGAAAGATGATCTTTGGTGCACCTACTGTAATAAGCCACGCCATATCTGAGAGAAATGTTGGAAACTGCATGGAAAACCTCCAAACAGAGACCGAGAAGGAGGAAACAGAGGCAACTCCTCAAAGAAGGGAGGACAAGCTCATATTGCTGCTGAAACAAGTAAGGAAAGGAAACTGGAAGTTACGGCCCAAACTGTTGCTAACCTCAATCAAGATGAGATAGAACGGGTGAGAATCTTTCTCAGCAAATTAGAAAAACCTACAGGTGGGTGTTCCTTGACATACTCAGGTGAGTTTCCTTTTTCTTTTGGACTAAATGTCTCATATACAACCTTTAACCAATACTGGATCCTAGACTCTGGAGCCACGGACCACATGACACCATTAGCCAAACTCTTCTCCACATACTCTCCATGCCCTAGTAATAGGAAAGTTGCCACAGTCGATGGAACTCTTATAACTGCAGCTGGTTGTGGAAGTGTCAAATCAACCCCTCAATTACTCTGAAAAATGTTCTCCATGTCTCAAAATTATCTACCAATTTAGTTTCCATTCAAAAACTCACCAAAGACTTGTCATGTAAGGTTGTATTTCACAACAATCATTGTGTTTTTCAGGACAAGGATTCGAGAAGGACGATTAGACATGCTAGAGAATGGAATGGTCTCTACTTCCTTGAAGATCCAAGTCTGTCCAGCCAAGGCAGAATCTGTCACTCCTTCAACTCAGAATCTGTGTTAACCAACAGAGAAAAAGTCATACTTTATCATCGTCGATTGGGACATCCCTCCTTTAGAATCCTCAAAGTTATGTTTCCCTCTTTATTTCATAAAATAAATGTTGAGAGTTTTCATTGTGATGTGTGTGAATTTGCTAAACACAAGCGTGTATCTTTTCCAATTAGTAATAAAATTAGCACATTTTCCTTCTATCTTGTTCACACTGATGTTTGGGGGCCCTCCATTGTTACAAACATGTCTAGTGCTCGGTGGTTTCTCACCTTTATAGATGATTGTACTCGGGTCATGTGGGTTTTCTTACTTAAACAAAAATCTGAGGTCAGCTCAGTGTTTCAAAAAATTTTCCTCATGGTAAAAAACCAGTTTGGTGTTTACATTAAGAAGCTTCTATCCGACAATGTTAAAGATTATTTCAATCATGTCCTTACCATAGTTATCAATAGCGGCATAGCGGAGCGGAGCGGCGCAGTCCCGCTATGGCAACCCTCTAGCGTCGCGGCTATCGCGCTGCGAATAGCGGCTGGAAATTGTCGAAATCGCGGCTGTAGCGGCCGCTATACTGTTCTCCTTAAAAATTCTGAATCTGCCCTTTGTTTTTTGAACATTTGGGGCTTTTAAGGGGGTTTAATATTGGGATTTCAGCCCCTTTTTATTTTTTGAATCTTCTCCCTCCCTCTTGCAGATCCTAGCCCCCGCAACTCACCTTTCAACTCTCTCCTCAACTCTCCTCTCATTTCTCCTTTCATTTCTTCTCTTTTCTCTGTGTTTTTTCTATTTCTTTCTCTCTTTTGATTCCCCTATTTTGTTCTGTTTCAAATTTCAAAGCTTCAAGTAGAAGCAATGGCTGCTCCTGCACCCTTTGCCTTTTGTTATTTATTTCCTTCTCTAATTTGAGTTTTCCTTTTTTGTTTTGTTCCAAATTTGTATATTAATTTTATATTTTTTAGCATGTATGTGTGTGTATTAAAACTTTAGAATAGCGGCATCCCGCTACCGCTATTCCCGCTATAACGTTTTTGAGGTTGGCCGCTCCGCGCCGCTATCCGGGATTGACTACTATGGTCCTTACTTCCTTTTGCCAAAAGAAAGGAATAATTCGTGAGTCTTCCTGTGTCAAAACACCACAGCAAAATGAGATTGCGGAAAGGAAAAATGGGCATATCCTTAATCAAACTAGGGCATTACTGTTTCAGAATAATGTTCCAAAAAAACTATGGGGAGAAGCTGTCCTTATTGCGACCCATCTCATCAATAGATTATCCTCAAGAGTCTTAGGATCAAAAAGTCCTATGGAAGTTTTGTCATCTTTCTATCCAAATCTGTCCACTACCAACAATCTCAAATTGCGAATTTTTGGTTGTCTCCTTTGTTCATATTCGTAGTACCGATAGGGGGAAACTTGATTGTAGATCCTTGAAGTGTGTCTTTGTGGGTTACTCTTCTACCCAAAAAGGTTATAAATGCTATTGTCCACCGTCCAAAATATTTTGTGTGTCTCGGGATGTCACTTTCAATGAATAAGAAGGCTATTTTAGTATACCTTATCTTCAGGGGGAGAATCTTGGTGAAGATAAGGAAACACAGGCTGGCCCAAATTCTGTTCTCCCTAACTTAACTTTTGAATCCTTACCTGACCATATTGAAGGTGAAGGTGATCATGAATCAGAACAAGGAGGTGTTGAAGCTGTACTTGAATCAGACCAAGGAAGTGTTGAAGCTGTACCCGATACAAGGTATGGAAAAAACTTGGTGTACTCAAGAAAGAAAAAGGCCATTCCAAGCTCGACCCATGTCCAAGAGTCCAATCTGGCTCGCAAACAGAGGTAATACCCTTTGATTCTTCAACTATGCAGGTTGAAACCGAAACACAGAATGATGACCTTGACCTTCCGATTGCTATTCGAAAAGGAACGAGGGAATGCACCAAACACCCACTGTATCCTCTCTCCAACTACCTGTCCTTTAAAAATTTCTCCCCTACCCATAAAACCTTCCTTGTAAACCTAAACACCTCAACCACGCCTACTACCCTATCTAAGGCTTTGTCTGACAGAAAATGGAAGCAAGCCATGGATACTAAGATGGATGCACTATAAAGAAACAGCACCTGGGAGTTAGTTACTCTGCCGGATGGTAAGAGACCAGTCGGTTGTACGCGGGTCTACACAATAAAATACAGGGCTGATGGAGCAATTGACAGATATAAGGCAAGACTAGTTGCCAAAGGTTTCACTCAAACCTATAGGGTAGATTATTTGGAGACTTGTGCTCCCGTTGCTAAGATGAATACGGTTAGAGTAATATTGTCTCTTGCTGCCAATTGTAATTGGAATTTGCAACAATTCGACGTAAATAATCTTGGAATAATTTAGGGCCATGGCACAAGGTGTATGTGAGTTACTATGGCTTAAAATAATCTTAGAAGACCTAGGGATAACATGGGAAGAACCTAGGAGACTATATTGCGACAATAAATCAGCAATCAGTATAGCCCATAACCCAATCCAATATGACAGAACTAAGCACATTGAAGTAGACAAACATTTCATCAAGGAAAAACTTGATAGTGGCTTGATATGTACTATGTGTCCTCTCAACAACAGCTTGAGGACATCCTCGCTAAGGGACTGTCTCAACAACAACTTGCAGCCCTAGTTTTGAAAGGATTATATCCAAGCTGGGAATTGAAAATGCCTATTCACCAGCTTGAGGGGGAGTGTGGGAAACAGAGTAGTTCTAGGAAAGAATAATTTCTGAACAGTATTTTTAGAAAGTAATAATTAGGAGATTTGTTTATATGTACAGATATGCAAAAATAAAGATCCCATAATTCAAGGGATCCTAGAATAGCATAGGAATTAATGGTGTTTCCTAAAATAGCATACGATTGTTGTATATATTCTGTACATTGTTTCAATGAAAGATATACCAATTCTTAACCTACTTTTGAGAATGGCCAAAAAAAGATACAGGTAGGAGCAGTGGTGTCGAAATAGTTGCGATGAAAGAGAAAAACGAAGTAAACTAACAGTTTGGAAACCAGAGATGGAGCATGGTTTCCAAAAGAAAAGAAACTTGGCACTGGTGGACAGTGGGTCCACTAGGTAGACACAATTGCCCCCCGTCAGGCTTTAGATACTATGTTGAGAGAGATGAGAGAAACAAGAGGAATAGGATGGATCCATGTCTCTTAATATACAGCAGAGCTAATTATTAATATTGAGAACACAATAAATACATGATTTTTAGTTACATAGAATCATGCGAATTAATGTTTACTATAATTACATAGTTTTCCTTTTTACAAATTACTCGATTTATATTTTTTACAACACCTTGGAATGCTATTATCATTTTAAACTGTGTTGGTGGCACAATTGGATGAAATTATTATATTATTTTTCTTCCTCTTTGTTGTGATTAGTGCTTCTAGGTTCTTGGAGTCTATCTATGCATGCCCAAACACTTGCTATGGATTTATATGACAAAATTGACAGACTGAACTAAATAATCCTTTTTTCCAAGAAATGCAGATTGATAAAAGAATGGATAAACTAAAGAAAGGCAAGGCGAAGGATTCACAATCTAAACTCAAGGTTGTTTGTCTTCAAATGCTAGCATGAGCCATTGACGCTTGTGTTTATTAGTTGAAATACATTATTCAACTTGATTTTGAAATTCTTGATTTTAGGAAGAGGCAGAAAAGTCTGCATTGGAAAAGATTTGTCAGGCTCTGATGGATGGAAAACCTGCACGGTCGGTGACCTTAACAGATTTTGAAAGGGATGCTATAAAGCATCTCTGCTTGCTCACCATGAAACCTGTTATATATGTAGCAAATGTTGCAGAATCTGATCTAGCTGATCCTACAAACAATAATTATCTAAAGGATGTCACAAATGTTGCATCTGCGTTGCAGTCAGGAATCGTAACAATTTCAGCACAGGTATGCATTTAGGAAAGGCTTTTGATTTCATTAAACTATTAGATAGATAGAGATGTTACCGTAGTTGTTACTCTTAGTTAACATAGTTATTCCAGTCTTTTTTTTTTTTAAATGGCTGTACACAGTTGTTTAAGCTTGTTGTGCTGGCTTTCTTTCTCTGATAAAAATATAAGTAGTATTGTTCACACTTTCACCGTTCAATGGTTTCTCCTTCCTCTTCTAGTCTTGCATGGTATCTAGAGTCAGGGAAGAAAACAATGGCATCTATCCACTTGCCCACTGCCATGCGAAGATCATTAAACTCATAGATTCCATTCTCATGAAGTGGTGGTGACCTGTTCATGCATGAGACCTTTCTAGTCCTTAAGTTCATCATTCCAGTGGGTTCAACATCAAGGAGTCTGTTAGAAAAATGATTTTAATAATGTGTTTATATTTGTGTAATGGTTACTGTAAATAGGGGATTTGATTGATTCTTTGAACTCATTTTTGTGATTATAAATACATGTGTGTAGTCATCTCTAAAGACTTTCTCTTTGTAGTGTCTTTGAAGGTTAAGACTGGTTTGGATGCAGAAGTTTGCCACCAGATGCACTTCTACTTCCTGGGGAAAATCTACTGTTGGAAGCTATTGAATTTACATTGTTGAAATTGGTCCAGATGGTTAGGTTGATTGCATAGGAAGGGGAATGTTTGGTTGCTAAAGGATATAATCAGATTTTTGGCCTTGACCATAGTGAAATATTCTCTCTTTTAGCCTAAATGTTCTCTGTTACTCCCTTTATCTATGTCTGCTATTTGTTATTGGTCTCTTTACCAATTGGATATTAAAAATGCTTTTCTTCATGATGAATTGCAAGAAATGTACATGAAGCAACAAGCCCTCCACTAATGATCATACTAATAATGACCATCTTCTTCGCTATAGGTGTTGTTAGTCAATTTTTAACTTTAATAAGTGAGGATGACTGAAATGTGATGGTCCATATACTAGAATATATTAAAGGAGCTCCAAAAGAAAGGACTTATCTATGAAGATAAGGGTCATTGTTTGGACCACCAATAATATTAATAGGAAAGAGAAGAAGGATTTTATTGAATTAAATGGAAAGAACCTTTGAAAATTGTATTAGATGATTTGAAAGTGTTAGAATCTATTAGTATCTTGTAAATATAGTTACTGTATATTTTGTAATTATGTACTCTTCTCTATAAATTGGAATAACTCTGCTGTGCCCTAAACACACGGATTCAATATTTTCTCATTCAACATGGTATCAGAGCTTAGAGAGGCAACCCTAATCCGTTTTTCTTCCCAGTGGACCCATTGTTCACTGGTGCACTTTTTTTTCCGGCGCCGCCGCCACTGTTCTAGCACTGCCGCCGCCACTGTCCAACCTCCAATCACTACAGAAACCCCGCCGTTGTGGTCGCCCTTGTCAGATCGGCCGAATCCCGCTGACTGTGCCTTCATTGGAGCCCTCATGCGCCCCACGCGTCGCCCTCTCCTTAGTCTGTTTTCTCACGCACCATCTTCTCTCTCCACGGGTGACAGCGCGTCTGACGTCCTTTCCTGACGCTGTCGATTGGGGTTTTCTCGCCCTTCTCGCCTCTACCTGTATCCGATCTTAGTTAGCTGTTTGGACATTTATACACCCTTGTTTTGCCCTTTTTTGCTGCTGTTTGGACATTTTCTCTCTCTTCTCGCTGACCAATGGCTGCCTCTAGCACTCCAAAAGCCGACACCTAGATTTTTACCAACCATGTCATTGCACCTCTCTCTTCTGAGCAGTTGGATGGTAAGCACTATTCCTTTTGGGCTTCTCACATTGAACTTTGGCTTGTTGGACAGGGTTATGAGACACATCTCAACCAAACAGCATATGATGTTCCGGAGGCCGACCGTCTTCTGTGGAAAAAGGTTGACGCTCAGCTGTGCTGTATCATCTGAGCCATCATTCACCCATCTCTTCGTGATGTCTTTCGCACTCACAAAACCTGCAAAGCTGTTTGGACACAAGCCCAACAACTCTTTACAAACAGTTGTTTCAAGAACTAAAGTTCGGAGAGGTCACACATATGTAACTTATATGTGATAATCAAGCCGCTATGCATATGCCTCAAATCCAGTATTCCATGAAAGGACAAAGCACATTGAAATTGATTTTCACTTTGTCAGAGAGAAAGTCATGTCTGGAGAAATATCTACTAGTTTTGTCAATTCTCATGACTAACTAGCAGACATATTTACTAAGTCACTAAGGGGTCCTCGGATTACCTACATATGTAACAAGCTTGGTGCATATGACCTATATGCTCCAGCTTGAGGGGGAGTGTTAAAATTTATTAGAATCTTGTAAATATAGTAACTGTATATTTTGTAATTATGTACTCTTCTCTATAAATTGGAATAACTCTGCTGTGCCCTAAACACATGGATTCAATATTTTCTCTCTCAACAGAAAGAAATGTATGAAGGTCCTATGAAGTTATTTTGTTAGCAGATGTAATTGACTAAGGGGGTGCCTACCAAATGATTTCAAGAGCTTATTTGCAAGCTGTGTTTGATTTCCACTCAGTACCTTGAAAGGGCTAGGGGGTTGTATATACTGTAAATATATGTTGTAATTGTAAATGCAGTAAATATTCCATTTTAGGAAGAGTAATCAACTGATTTTATTCTATATTTACTGTTATGAATCATATCAATTATTAGGATTGATTTTATTAGTTAATGAGACAGATTTTGTTCAGAATTAGACTTGGTGTATATATTAGTGATTGTAATCACTAATCAGTCTTTCTCAACTGAAATAATATTCAGAATTGCCTTTCCTTCAAGTTATGTCATTAATATTGGAATGGGTACAATTTAAGTATAAGAATATGCAGTTACCAGATAAATATAATTACATTACAATAATAAGAACTCTCCTATACTATATTTACATATTTCCATCAGGGATGTTACCATAGTGTTTTCGAGTTACTCTAATTTGAATAGATAGCCTAGTCATTCTTTTACTTTTAAAATGATTTTACTACTGTTTAAGCTTGCTGAGAGCAAGCTCTTTCTCTGACAAAATATCAATAGGCTGCGTGGCCCTTTTCCTTTTCAATGGGGTTTCCTTTCTATTCTAGTTTCACATATAGCATTTGATTTTTTATTATTTGAACTTTACATGTGTTTTCACAGGGCATGTTGCCTCGTAGCAACATTTTCTAGAACTGTTGTGCTTGTCTTATCATCATCTCTGAAGATTAAGAAAACAATTATTGACATTTTTGTTATTGTCACCACATAGAATCAAGATGAGGTTATTTGTCCTTGCAGGTTGAGGCAGAGCTTACTGAACTACCAATTGAAGAAAGAGAAGAATATTTGAAATCTCTTGGTGTAAGTGAAAGTGGTCTTGGGAACCTAATTAGGGCAACCTATGACCTTTTGGGGCTGCGTACTTACTTTACTTCTGGTGAGAAGGTAATAGGAAGCTCAAAAAGTTTTAGAGAGAAATATAGTTTTAATATCCTGTTAAATGTATATATATATTGATAATAACATTCAAAGATTTGAATTGCTTGATTAATCCAGTAATTGATAAGTAATTTGTCCTAAGCTGTGAAAATGTTCATCAAGACATAAATTGTAACTCCAGAAGTTTTGATTGCATATCATATATTTAATGCTCAAAACTGATCATGTTTTCTAACGTGTACACAGGAGACAAAAGCATGGACAATACTTGCAGGTTAGTATTTTCTTACTGGATGAGACTCTTAAATTGCACAATACTACTTGGTACATCACTTTTGAATGGATTTTATCCTTTTCTGAACATCCTGTTCAAATAATTGCCCACATAGTAGTAATTTAAATAGGGTATTAAAATGGAATTTATTTTTATCTTTGGATGGGCAATTAAGTGACTATTTTTCCTTTTGTTGAAATATGCCTCTGTTTACATGATCTTGTGCACCTTTCTTTTGTAAGATTGATTGCATATCTTAGTATGGAATAACTAACCTGATTGATTAACCAAACATAATTAATAATGATATAAGGATTCCAGTTAGATTGGATTACTCTTCTAAAGTGTAAACCTTTGTTGTACTAGGAATGACTGCACCTCAAGCTGCTGGAGTTATTCACTCTGACTTTGAGAAGGGTTTCATTCGAGCAGAAACTGTAAGTAACAAGGATATAGTTTTGAACTCCTATTTATAATCAATTATAGCATATGACTTGGCACAACAAGTATTTTATAAATTAAAGACAAAAAGAAAAAGGTGGAGGTGAATTTTGATATTTAATACTCTAGAAAATGTGGGGGAATAGGCTATAGTTGACAAACTTCAATGGTAAGAATAGTTAGTTTTGCTCAAAGTTTATGCTAGAAAATATGAAAAATCTTAAATTTGGGCTTGCGCCTTAGTGTCATAAGGTGACTTGCATTTGTCTTTTTAAGTTTTGCTATGATTGTATCTACGTTTGATGCGGGATCTGAACTCGCCCCCTCATGCTTAGAATCAGACATCTGAAATTTGGAAATTGTAGGTCTAATTTTTTGATTGCACTAGGAAAGTCGTGAGACTAGGTAAATTGCCATGGGATATCCATGGATCCAGTTTAATTACACTAGGAAAATTCTTGTGGCTAGGTTGATATTTTTTAATCAAAGAGGGCTTGATATTGGATTACAATAGGCTCTAATACTATCTTAAGTTTGGGCTTGAGCCTAACTCAACTCCAGAAGGTAGCTTGTAAGGTGATGATTGATAAGATCAAATAAAAAGAAAGTAGAAAAAAGCAAAAGAATTAAAAACACAATTACTTTAGATTAATGAATTCAAATTCTAATAAACTTCTAGGAATTAGTTTCCGTACAGTGGCAATTACACACGGGAACTTGGGTTGCTAAAGCAATTCATTTCTGAGTTGCAGTTTTGTAAGGTAGGATCTATAAGGCTTATTTGTGATAACCAGACAACCTTGCATATTACCTCTAATTCTGTTTTTCATGAGCCAACCCAACATATAGAGATTGATTGCCACTTCATTAATGAGAAGGTTCTTTCCTGTGAGATTATTGCATCATTTGTGAATTCCAATGACCAACTAGCAGAAAAACTTATTGAGTCACTTTAAGGTCCAAGGATAAATTATATTTGTGATTAGCTTGATGCATGTTATATATGCACCAGCTTGAGGGTAAGTGTTGAGAATTTTTGTATTTCCGTTATTAATGTAGTTACCATTCTTTCCTTATATATATATATATATAGAAATCTGATTTGATATGTAATTAAGTTAACTAGGAACAGCTATAATTACTCATTCAATCCCTATATCAGGGGATTCAGATTTGTACAGAATTACATTACAAATACCATGGCTGCTGAATGTAATTAAGCGTTCAGTTTTAAACCTAATTAGTCTGTTTCTGTCTCAAGTAGAACCTATAAACTTATGCATGAATTGCACACATAAGAGGAGAGAAGATTGCTCAAATCTTAAAAGGAGTTTCTTTTTAGTCATATTCCTATCTAATGTGAGATATAACACATTCCTCTTGCTTGAGACAAGACATCTATATTGAATTTTTCATGAACTGGACATTTTATAGCTTTGATACCATGTTAAAAATTGAACGGGCCCAATTCAACCTTAGAAGCTAGCTCTCGAGGGGGAGGATTATCCAAGTCTCATAAGGACTATTTTTGACATTCTTAATTGATGTTGGAACGTCTTAAAAAAAAACAAGTTTTGATAAGTTAAAACTTTGTTTTAAATATCCAAGAATTAGCTTTCTGTATTTATTTTTGACTTATACTGCACTAGTATAGGCAAAAATTAAAGGTGGTTCTCACTGTATTTGGCAACTGAATCAAGTGAGACCCTAAAAAAATATTATTTTTATTACTTACACTATTGTGCTTATTTGAAGCATGTCAAAGTTTGCATACTGCATTTATTAACCTTCATTAAAAATGTTATTTTAAATTAGGTGTCATATGATGATTTTGTTGCTGCTGGTTCACTAGCTGCAGTGCGAGAGAAAGGACTTGTAAGTTGCTTATATCATTTTCCTCCCTGTAAACTTAGTTTATATATATATATATATATATATATATATATATATATATATATATATATATATATATTATTTTAGTTTTAGTAGTGTTTGCTTATCATGTTTTTGACATTTGTTGAAACGTGATTTAATTGGTCATTTGGATTTTTGTTCAACATGACCTGAATTCATTGGTTTAATCAAGGAAATTATGCTTTCATTTTTTCAACCATTCTCGTGTCTTTCAATTGATAATCTGAACTGTTACATTGCTGGCATATTAATTAGGCTGTTCAATACTCTTCATGCCATCCTAGTATCAAATGGATACCACTTTACTTGTCCATAACAAAATGATAGTAGACTTGGGAAGGAAGACAATGATTCCTTAGATAATATGTATATGTTGAAAGGGACTGTCTATTGCCACTCTGATGGACATCCTCCAATAACTAGTCTTTAGTAGGAGGATAATATTTTGGGTAATAGAGGTCTTAATATGTTGTAACAGAATAACATAATCTGTTATATAGTTAGTATGAATTGGCAGAGGGAAACAGTAACAAAAGAATAGAATCTGTTATATTAGTACTAATGGGGGAGGGAAACCATAGGGACTTGGGAGAGGTGTGGATCTGTCGAATATTTAGGAATCAACATTCTTTTTGTACATCCTTCCAATTCTTGGTGTTGCACCACATTGGGGCAAGATCAGGTTAGGGTTTTTCATTAATAATACACTCTTTTCATTCATATTTTGATCCATTTTCAATCAACTGGTATCAAAGCTCCAATCGTAGAGCTGCGGGTGCATCTTGAAGACAATCCAAGAGGTGTTTCTGGTTAGCAAGAATGAACAAACAGATTTTTGAAAAATTCAAGAAAGAATGCTTGAGATACCAACATTTGAAGGAGAAGCCTATTGGTGACTGATTAATGTGAAGCAGTCTTTGAGGCCACGGGAATACTCAATGAAGAAAGGATATAAAATGTGGAAGGCTAGTTCAAGTGCGTAATGGTGGGATTAAACGAAGGCTTTAGCTTAATAGGTTCCAACTTTAATACAATAAATTGGACGAATACGTGTTTTAATTATAAAATGGGGCATATATTTATTTGATAGTCATAAATAAAATGTAATTACATAATATACAATTACTTAATTACCATAATTACAAAGATAAATTTTCTTATTATTATAATTGCATAATTTAACACTCATCAAGTTGGTGGAAATTTTTTCAGTCCTCCTAGAATACCTACTCGTTTCCTTTATATAGAAACACACACCCATGCATACTAGTTTTCCCCTAATTTAAAATTTTAAAATTAAAAATAAAGAAGTTACCAAATAAGGATATATCCGCAAAGGAGTAGATACCACAGGAGTATTGAAATAGACCATATGCAACAAGTTTGTCACATATAACCAATAAGAGAACCTCTCAAAGACTTGATGAAGACATCTGCCAATTGATTATTTGAATTAACAAAGCTAGCGGTGATATCTTAGGATAAAATTTCCCTAATGAAGTAGCTGTATCTTCCTCTTGTGAAACACATGATTTGAGGCAATATGGGGGGCACATTATCACAAATGAGTTTCACTTGCATAATCTCTTGAAGTTGTAGTTTGTTGAGCAATTGTTTAAGCCATATAAGTTCGTGTGGCTAAAACCATGACTCAATATTTTACTTCTACCCTTGAACAAGCAACCACTCTTTGTTTCTTACATTTTCAAGAATTCAAATTATCTCCAATAAGAATGCAATCAATAGCTAGAAGTGGATTTCCTATCAACAAGAGAGCATGCCCAATCTATATCAAAGTAACCCACAAATTGAGTGTGACCCTGGTTTTCATACAAGAGTCTTTTTCTTGGAGGACTTTTGATATATTTTAAGATGTGAATTACTTATTTGTATCCCATTGATCTTCACATGGGGTTAAGTGGTATTAGCATAAGAAGTTTGATGAAGAGTTTCATGTGAAGACAAAAAAATGACATATTCTTTACCTTCGGTTCACTTGATTTAAGTTGTTGGACTAGGTCAAGTTTTCTTTTCCTCTAGTAAACCAAGGTAGTTGTGCTTGGTTTTGTTGGCACTAAGTCACTTTTCTCTTTTTTTGAGTCAAAGGAAGGAGGAGCCAATTCCTGTAGATAACAAGGATTAAAAAGAAGGAATGACAATGACTCATCAGGCCATCAACAGACTCAACTTCTTGCAAATTCTCCCCTTGAAGTTGAGGATGGGAATAAAATCACTTTGTTTCATTAAAAGTGACATCCATAAAGAGGTAAACACGATAACTTGAAGAGTGATGTTTATGGACCTTTTTATTTGTAGAATACTCTATGAAAATACATTTAACAAAATGAGGATCCAATTTGCCACAATGTTCTTGTGAGCATGAACAAAGATAGTACAATTACAGACACAAACTTGAGGGCTATTCATAATAGGAACAGAAGAATGAAAGATAAACATTGACTGAACAGGACTAGAGCCATTCAAAATGTGACTAGGCAAACTATTGATTAAATAATCAGCCATTAAAACTACTTCTCCCCAATATGATTTCAGTACTGTCATCTAAAATAATAGAGCTTTAGTAACCTCCAAGAGATGTCGATTATTCCTTTCTGCAACTGCATTTTGTTAAGGGGCATCTAAGCATGTCAACTCATGAACAACTTATTTCTCTTCTAGAAATTAAGACTAGTTTTGGTTCACATATTCTCATCTCCTCCATGATATGTCATTTTTCCTTTTTGCAATTCCATTTTGTTGAGGGGCATCGAAGCACATCAACTCATCAACAACTTATTTCTCTTTTAGAAATTAAGACTATTTTTGGTTAAAAAATTCTTGTCTCCTCGAAGAGATATCAATTTTCCCTTTCTACTACTCTATTTGGTTGAAAGGTATCTACACACGTCAACTTTTGAACAACTTATTTCTCTTGTTGAAATTACAACTATTTTTGGTTCACATATTCTGGTCCATTATCTGTCTTTAAGTGTTTAATTGCTTGTTCAAATTTTGTTTGAACTAGGTGATAAAAAATCACAAACAATTAAGTCATTTTAGTTTTATCTTTCTTCAAATAAATCTAAGTAACGTGTGTAGTTATCAATAAATGATACAAACCATTTAATACCAGAAATATTAACAATAGGAACCGGTATTAGAGTGGATAAGATCAAAAGGTGCATTACTTTTACAAAAAGTAGTGGGAAAAGTAACACAATGGTGTTAGTAAACTGACAGACATCATGTTGAAAAGACTTAACTAATTCTTTCAAAAACAAAGAAGGAAACATATTCCTAAATAAACTAAACGATGGATGACCTACATGCCTATGTTCAAGCCAAATTTGAGAGGAGATATATAGTTAGAAGAAGACTGATTACAGGAATTACCCTCCCTTCTTCAAACATCGTTTGAACTTCATTTTGAACTAATTGAAAGTAATATATCCTTCCTCGTTCCTTAGCAACTCCAATCATCTTCTCCAAGAAAAAATCCTAAAATATACAATGAGATGAAAAGAAAGTTCCTACACAATTTAGATCACGTGTGAGTTCATGATGGAGGGAGATAAGGTTATTGGAGAGTTCAGGAACATGAACGTTCTTTAATGTAAGAGAGTTGGTGAGTTTGAATGTTGCCACACCCAAGAATGGGAATTTGTGAATCATTTGAAAATATAATGTGATTTGTACCAAATAAAATAGATGGAAAGTAAAAGAGAAAGATTGGAAGAGGAGGGGTCATGTGATCTGAAGCACTAGAATCAATTATCCAAATATCCCCTGGTATAGAGTATGAAATATTAAAAGAAGAAAAGCTAGAATTCTTACCAATCATGACAAGAGAGCAAGTATCCAAGGACTTACTCAAGGAAGTGCTGATAAGAGCTCTTAGGTTTTCTAATTTATTTTTAGCAAGAGAAATAAAGTCCTTTTGTTCAACTATGGTGAAAAAGAAAAAAAAAATGTTTTTATAGAGAACATGTAGGATTTGAAGGATCCCAATCAACAGAGGAGGTATTGACGAACAAAATGACGTTTGCAACATGACTTCTACACGCCGCGAGGTGTATGGTAGTGTGGCAGTGCGTGATGCCCCTGCTGGAGACAAAACTCTGCAGGGTTTGGCCAGTCTTAGCCTTGCACTCAAGATGGCGTAGTTGTTAGAGTTGATTGGTGACTGAGGTGGTGGTAGGGGTTTTCAGCAGTTGAGATAGATTGAAAAAATAAGGGCTTAAGAACAATGAAGGTGCAAATGTATGCCGCAATGAAGACGACTACTAAGGTTCTAGTGTTGTTTTGAAGGCAGCTAGGGTTTGGCGTGCAGAAGCAGAGACCCCAAGATTTGAGTTGCTGATACCAACTTGTACATTCTGAAATTCTATCTTGTGTGAATACATAACAGTTTTCATGTATATACAAGAGTCTAATCCTGATATTTACACAAGATAATATTCTAGAGTATCTCTGAATAATCATAAAGATAATGGAAAATAATTACAGAGATAATGACAATAAATATTTACATAAATAGTAGTAATTATAATATATTCTCAACAAATGCCATTAATTTCTCATGATTTGTGTCCGACTTGGTTTGCATTTGAGCCATGACAATTTTGATGCTAGCCATTTCTTTTCCTAGAGCTGCTACTTTCACCTCCATCAAACCTCTGTTTTCTCTCTTTCTGGGTGGCATGTATGTCTACCTGCGGGTCTCATACAAAACTGGTATCAATTATGTACAAACAAGTGGATGCAGCTGAACAATAACAAAATAGAAACTGATATGTATATTGAAAATAAAATAAAAGGAATTATAGCGGAAAAAAGCCACAGAGCAAAGCTCCTACAGAGAGCTATGACTCCCCATCCTCCCACATTCTCCTATTTGACACCCAAAAATGTGCAAGCATGTAACAACACATCAACCTCCACCTTCTCGCTGTGCCCAACTGACTCTCACATTCCTTTTTAACCCCTTTCTATTCTATTCTTCCTAGTATAGACCTTCAACACTTTTGGCCCATGTGACATTTGGTGAATCAGCTATCCCTTTGGGCCTGCATCCTCATTCTGGGCTCTATCACAGGCCATGGTCGCTTTTGGATTCTTGTTCTTGCTGTATATGAACCATGGTTGTGGTTGGGGCCAAGTAGAGGCAATTATTGCTTCTGGACCATCATTTACTTCACCAAATTACTAGCTTTAAGGCCTAATTGGGTTTGAAGACTCTTCTAGTCCTTGCTTTTTTCCTTGTTTGGTCTTTGTTAAAAGGTTTTTCTTATATCTTGGAATTTCACTACCTTCAAGATAACACACAAAAAGCATTAAATGTTCGTAACAAACAAAATGCATGCTAAAATGAGTACTAAATGCGTGAATATAGGAAATATTAAGTGCTCATACATGTATGAATAATATGCAAATTACGCATGCATCAATTCATAGGTAGGAGTGACGACTCATGTTGGTATTTTGGGTGATATGATTATTAGTATTTTGGCCACTCTAACGAGAGTCTATAGTAGGAGGAATAGGATTATGGTAACAGAGTTATCTTAATATGCTATAATAGAATAACAGAATCTGTTGTATAGTTAGTATGAATTGGGAGAGGGAAGCCAGTAACTGAATAATAAAATCTGTTATTAGTTAGTATAAATAGGGAAGGGAAAGCCAGTGGAAGGGTGAGATTTCATAAGTGTTATAGGGACTTGGGAGAAGCCTAGATCTCTAGAATATTCAAGGTATCAACATTTTTTTGTACATCCTTTCTATTCCTGGCATTGCACCATATTGGTGCTAAGATCAGGTTAGGTTTCTTCATACAGTCTTTTCATTCCATATTCTGATCCAGTTTGTATCACACACTAATGTAATTCAGCATCTATCATTTACCTGTCCCCTGTTCAAATCTGTGCAAATCTATAAACAGGAAATTAGTTTTTTTTTCTCCTGGCATGTTATTTTATGTTCACCTAAATGTGTTCTTTGTAGTTGAGATCTGAAGGTAAAGACTACATTGTACAAGAAGGAGATGTCATGCTGTTTCGATTCAATGTGTAGCAGAATTTACTGCTCCCAGCTGCAAGTCAGTGGAGAAGTTGAGATATGTTTATGAGACTAAGGTCAGAAAATTTTTTCAGCCAATTGCTGATTATAGTTTGGATAATCAATGTTTGTTTCTAGTGATAAATACTCTCAGCTAGGTGTCAGTGGTGAAGTTGAGACAATTTTTTATTTTAGACAAGTTAGAAATTTTTGACATAATTAATGACTACAGTTCAGAATTTTTTCAGCCAATTGCTGGTTATAATCTAAAGAGACATTGTTTTGTAATTCTGTTTTAGTGAAAGCAAATTTCATAGTGCAATACAATGAATATGCTTCAATACTTTTTAGTATAATAATAAGGATGAAAAGTCTCCCCCGGTATATAGCGAACAATTAAAAATATAAATTATGTGCAAGTATACATTTCATGTTATACTCCAAATGTAAACACCAGCAGCTCCCTTTATATGCAGCTTTTTTTATTTATTTTAATCATTTGGCTACATCAAGTAATGCTTAAATTATACTAGAGTTGGCTTTAGTGAATTATGCAGAAGTAAAACTTCAGATTGGTCCCTAAAAAATATGAAGGCCTTCAACAAACAAGGCTGCGATTGAGAAAATGTGCATGCCACACGTGGTCCCTGAACTTAACATCTTTCCGTGAAATAAGTCATTCGATAAGCCTTTGTTAAATAAGTCATTTGGTAATATTGATAGCACTATTCTTCTTTTTGAAGGAAACGTACATATTGTTGCATTATCTTCATTATCACGGACTCTTACTGATGAGTAGATAGGACCCGTCCACCTGCTAATCCTGCTTAAGCATGTAATATATAATTAAACTTCATTTCAGCTTAGCTTCCAAGTCACTAGTGATTTTTAGTTCAGCAAAGAAGGAAAAATAAAAGAAATAAAATATAAGTGTGAAGCATGATGAAAAGTGGAGAAGCACAGCAAAGATTTTTATTTGCTTAGAAGCAAAATCGCTGTGCATGACAAACCACTGGCCAACTTGCAAACTACAATCACAGCTCCCTACTTGTAATACAAAAAATGATATCCTCTACTGCCATTTGATTCAAAATAGAAACAAAAATTTCTATATGGTATAATGAAGAAAAACAAAATCATT
This sequence comes from Abrus pulchellus subsp. cantoniensis, assembly GCA_024086825.1. Lineage (NCBI taxonomy): Eukaryota > Viridiplantae > Streptophyta > Magnoliopsida > Fabales > Fabaceae > Abrus > Abrus pulchellus. Next base: position 10,287,672 of record CM044054.1, read on the forward strand.
CTCAATCATTAATTGGTAGTCTTAGTCTAATACACATGTATAAGTTGAATACTATATTTGAGGAATGAAAGCAACATACTCTAAAGTACTTTTTTTAACCCACGTTTAATTACATACTAAAATTTATTAAAAATTATAAAAGTATGAGAGAAAAACATTAATTTAGGAGTTAAAAAAAGCGAGACCAATATAAAATTGTAATTCTTAACAAATTTTACCCTTGATTAAGATTGTGCAAAAAAAGGTGTGTTAGAAAATTTTTTAGCATCTTTTTACAATATTTATTTGAACTATAATTGAATGGACTGTAATTTACTTGACATGTGATAACTTCTATTATGTTGAGCAAAAGCAATATGACACACCAAAAGTTTAAATGTAATACCTAATGTGTAACGTCTCCTATTTTTATGTCACAACTTTTAAATATTATAGAAATTATCCTATTTTAGTAACTACTTTTTGAATAAAACTATTTTGATAATTAGTTTCTAAAATTGCATTATTTTGGTTTAAAAGTCAAAATTTCAAAGATAAAAAAAAAAAATCTCTTGCATACATGCAAGTAATTTCTTGTTCAATAAATACTTTAAAGAGTTGCTTGAGATAAGACTTTTCAAGAGTAAGAGAGGAGAGAGTAGTGTTTTAAATTTTTTAAATGGATAAAATTATGTATTTCTTATGATAAAAAAATATATTCAATATATATTAATTTATTATTTATATCTTTGCTTTTTTAAAAATAAATTAAACTATGTTCATTTAACATAAAAAGCTGTCATTTTTCAAAATCCTTTTCAAGCAACCCTAGAAAAGTCATCCATTATTTCAAGCTTATCTCTCTAAAATTTGCTGCCTGCAATGGAACAACTAAAATGCCTCGAGCAGTGTGTTTTGTCAACTCTAAATACAAGCATGTGAGACTTACCCATTTTATGCCTAGGCTGTAGCTGTAGGAACATACTGCCACAGTTATCCCAGAACAACTCAACAGTGTGAGATCAACTACAACAACACTTGCAAATATAAGAATATATATATATATATATATATATATATATATATATATATATATATATATATAAAAATTTACACTGTCAATTATTTAGTATATATAGTGGGATAACTCTTAATTTAATTATTACTTAAATTAATAATTCTTGCTCATGTTTACATCATCAATGCATTCTAATTAAATTCAATATATGCAGTGATACATAATGCAAAACAATCAATTCATGTAAATTTCTCCCTCGAAATTTATTCTCAAGTAAAGGAAATCATTATACTGAAGAACTCAACATATCTCTTAGTAAGTTCAAAGTGATCAAGTAAAAGAGAAATACAACCCAAGTTATAACTTATAATCAATTCTCAACATCGATCGTTTATATATATGACAGAAGCATGCCATCAATTGGTTTGGTGCGTAAACAATGGGCAAGGTATACGTAAAATATTGAATGGTATTATTCTCTGTCTTCATGCTTAAACTTGAGATTATGCTTCCATATTTAATGCAACATGCATTGATAAGGATGATTACTTACGATTATTATGCCCCCTTACATATATATAGTGTGGTAAACAAAATTTTCCCAATAATAATGGCTTGCTAATAAGGTTAGCAACCCTTTTTAAGGGTAACATAATTTAGGTGTCTGGTTTTCATGGTGTCTAGCATGGTTTTACTATAACTCTTGAGAGTATTGGTTTGCATAATTACCTTTGTACAATTTACCTACTTAATTTCTAAGCTTGCTGTAGAAAATTAAACTTGTTCAGTTATTCGCCATTTTTAAATGACATATTTGATTTCACTATCAAAATCATAGTTGTTTCTATAATTTATAGAGAAAATCAATGTTAAAAGAAGAAACATATCAACACATAATTAATTTTGAGATAATACAATGAGTGTGATCAAGTTACTTCAACTTAATAACTTTTTAATATATTGACTATGTTAACAGAATTTAAATAAATTAGACATTTGTAAATATATATTTTTAATAAATGTTACTTATACTTTAAAATATTAACTTGTAAAATAAAGTATTAATTAATTTCAAATTTATATAATTTTTTTAAAAAATTAATATGTTTAGTAAGAACTTGTGATTTAATAGTTAAATTAAGTATTTAATGTTTATACAAAATTATTAAGTATAATAATTTTAACAAAATTTATTTATAGAATAACTTGATTCTACTTTAAAATACTAATAATTATTAAATTTTATTGAGCTACTAGACAAATCAATAATCCTCCTATAATATATATATATATATATATATATATATATATATATATATATATAACTATGACACTTACATTTTATTGGGTTCTTATATGTTTGCATCAAGCAATTAATAATTGTAAACAAATCTAGATAAATAGATAATATTTGTTGATATACTTCCACCTATTTTTTAGAAGTATTTTAATTTTAAAAAAATTAAAATGTTAACAACGGTTCTAATATATATTTTCACATAGTTTTATAATTTTTTAAGTTGAAGCATGTTAATAAACTACAATTTTGGTGTATTTTTAAAAAAAAAATAGTTATAACTTTCTAAAATATACTTTCTAAAAAATTTGTGGGTTTATATTGGCAAATTAAATATATGTAATTTCTTAAACATTTGACAGTGGACTTTTCTAATTTTTTTATATACAATAAATTTTAATATATTTTTATTAATTGTCATTTATAGTAAATTTGTTATTATTATTTTTAACATTATGTAACCATCAATGTAAAATTTTTAAATATATTTTAATAAAATAACTTTAAATATAAAATAATAAGTATCAATCCATTATAATTTTAATTTTTAAGATATACAAAATATTATAACTAATTTTAATAAATTTTAATTCCATGCAATTCAAAGTGAATTTATTTATATTTTATATTTTATATTTTTTAGTGAGATATATCACTAATAATATAAGTGACTATATATTTTGAATTTTAATAATAATAAATTTTATTATAAATACATAAAATAATGAATAAGTACACCATATAAAAATAATTTTAAATATTTTAAATATTAATAATAATAAATTTTATTGTAAATACATAAAGTAATATCTCTCTCTAATGACTGCTCAAATAATAATCGTTTAGTGAACTTGCTTAAGTAATTGAAATATTAAAAAATATTAAATATGAGCAGTTAAAATTAGATTGACTAAAATTACATGTTAAAATAGAGAAATAAAAAAGGTAAGTAAACCATTATTTTATTATATTAAATAAAACTAAATCAAATAAACAAATATTTTTATAATCAATTAATAAATTAAAATTCAAAATAAAAAATAATAACTCACATATATATATATATATATATATATTTGTGTACTTATTTTTTAAGATATAAAGATATATCACTTAAATGTTTTTAGTTATTTAAACTAAATTTAATCTAATAAACTAATTATTAATGGAAATTATTTTCTTTAGTTTTTGAATTTTTTAATGAATTAATAGGTACGACAAAGAATAATTATACATCTACGAGATGGGCATCACTTTTCAATTTTCATCCATAGGATAGAAGGTGAGTTAGATGAGTCAATTAGGCGCGTTGGTATCAAATTGCCACTCCTAAGTTAATTAAACTGTGTATCGAAATGCATTTTAAAAAATAAAACTTACAACTTTTTATTTAAAAGTAAAAATGTTAACATCATAAATATTTTAGTTATAATTTTTAATAAAAAAAATAGATTTATTAATTCCATAACCATTACCTTGTACATGTCTTACATGTTCAGTTGTTAACAAGTAATTGGCCCTACTTGGTTGTGTCGTTTCATATAGAAGCTCATCATGATTTTTGGTTCAAAAATTAATTTAATCTCTTTTAACAAAAAGTGTAGTTAAAAGAAATTTGGTCATATATTTAAATAATGTTAAATGATCTAAAATTAATTCTATTTAGCATTTTAAGAAATTGACTCTGAATTTATATGTCACTTCATCTTTGCAATATGTTGTCATTTGTGTAAGCTTCTATTGATGCCATATTTGAAATGGCATTACGTGTGGGGCTCTCATACTCACTAGATTGTATTGTACACTTCACTTTTGGGCATTATTTTAGTTATTACAAAAATAAAAAAGTATAGAACATATTTGTGTTTGGTCATTCAAGCAAAGAACAAATTAATTGGTTAGACTAAGTTGTTTGATAGGAAATTTATCTTCATGTCGCCATTTGGCTGGTTATGTGATAGATTTTGTCCATCAAACTTAAGATGAGATATCATTTTCAATAATATAATGCAACCAGAGGACATCTCAATAAAGAGGTTTCAATACTTTAATAAGATTTCGCTTTTTGACCAGACAATGGCAGAGCTAACCATCAAAGAGCATCATTATTTGAGGCATGTTTCAAAAATAAAAATGAAAAATTCAATTTTTAATTGCACTTTTAATTCTCTTTCTTCAATTTATGTATAGTTTTAGCTACCCTAATTTTAATCACTAACATTTGGTTTTTATAATTCTTAATTGTTTAAGGATGATTATAAATAAAAAATATATAAAATTGAGAATTAAAATTAAGAAGATAAAAATTGCATGAAAATTAAAAGAATTTGATTTTCAAAGCAAACTTTTTGAGTTCGAACTGCGTTAACGAGTGCTTTTATCGGTTAAATATTATATTAAGCAGCATAAGAGCATCAAGTATTAACAGAAAACGACAGATAAATTTTTTCATTATTGAACTTAAGTTTCCTAAATACGTTTGCTGTTGTTGAAGATAATTAATTCACAATTTTATCATTCTTGATATATTACTATTGGGTCAAACCTTAGCTAGCTTAATATCTACTAAATAGCAGATATGAAAAATCATGGGTTTACTTTAGGTGCCCCACTTGGTGACAAATGAAATCTCATTATTTGATTGGCTCTGTTCTGTAGTGTTTGTAATTGCCCCTTCACCATAAATTCTCTTGATTGTGTCATCCAAAATCTTGTTCTGTTATATGAGACTTACCTGGCAACTATATCTCTGTCCACCTAATTTATCATCCAATTTGCACGTATTTTTTCAATTCTAAATTAAATATTATTTATACGTCCCTAATTAACTTCTAGTGTGTGAAACTTTGTGCATTAATTTTTCCCTAGTTGACCTTGCCCCTTCACTTCGTATGTTAGAATTGTATATATGCTAATACAATAGATACTAATGTCAGATGAAATCAGTTTTGAGATGTTACACTCTTTAAAGGACCAAAAAGGGTGTGATACCTATTTGGTTGTCATTGAAAATTTGTAGTGGATGCTGATATTTTCTTGTTTAGGGAAGTGAACCATCTTTTGTTGATAGGAAGAAAATGTAAATATCTAAGTTTTGGTTCATAGTTGAGGTTACAAGCTGAGTTTTTCATGCTACTGTACTAGATTTCTTATTGAGTGAACATTAAATCCAATCTGTATAATCAATCGTATGAACAAAGTTGTACTTGAATAGTCAACTAATTACTGGTTAAAGTTTAAATTTTGTACTGAAATTGGAATTTAGCATAAGATTGAGATGGATATATGTTACCTCAAATAATTGTATGAAGAGACAAACTTTCGAAGAGTTAAGCTTTCATTGATTAAAGTGATACTTCACAGCATAATGCAAATATTTAATCTGATTTATTGTTCGCTAGAATCAACCCTTTTCCTGTACCTCAAATATTAAAAGATATAAGGAACGTTGAAAACAAACAACCATTCTCAAATCAGAAATGTTGTGATACAGATTTCAGAACAGGTCAAAATTTAGTGTTAGCGTGTTACCTATGGGTGAGTTATGAATGCAAGTTGAGCAATGATATAAAATGCAATGATACAGCAACTAGTGCAACCTAGTGCTTATGTCAAAAAAGAATAAATTGAGATGTTTTGGGGACAAATAGTTCCATCCACACCCTTGAGCATTAGGCACATAAGACGGAGCACACAGTCAAGGTTCCATTCCTGTGGGCAGTGTGGGGCATCAACCTCATGGTCCCCCATTTTTTTTTTCTATTTTTGATGAAATCATCTAGATATTTAGAACAAAGAAACAAAATGTCTTTGTGAATTAGCACATTTCAGATACATGTCAGAATAATGGTTCTCCTTATCTTTGAATGTGCCATATGTCATGCAAGGGTCTAATTAGTTTTGTAGATAGCAGAAATGAAGTCAATCATTTAAGTGATAAGAGCTTATAAGTGACTATGTTCCGTGTACCCAAAAAAAGAGACTAGGTTTTAACAGTGTAAACAACTTGTTTGGTAAATGTTCGTGTTCGTAAAAACATGGTCATGTGCAATAAAAATAAAAAAAAAGACAGTAGCACAAAGGACTGCACTTACACTGATGTTTGCTTCTTTTTTCTTTTTTTGTAATAAGAAAGAAAAACACAATTCTGAGATCTAAAATGAATTCCAACACCAGTTAATAAAACACTGAAAAAAATTACTAAAATGAAGCACTCAAGGGTCTAATTAGTTTATCATCAAAGGAAGAAAATTAATTGCTATCGTGTAATATACATCAAATGATTAAGTGAGTCTTAGACTTCATATATATAAATGCAATAAGATTATTGGGGAATTTAATGACTAAATTTGGTTTTAGAAATTTCCATTTCTCAATGCTTTTCCTTCACTAACTCAATTTAATATTAGTTCTCTATCTTTCGCACTATTTCACCTGAAAATTGAAATTCAGATTCTCTCAAGGCCATCCAGTCTGATATGGTGCACTAGTAAGTTTGGTAATCAGTTTTATTAAGAAAACTGATACTAATTTTCAAGCAGCACCTAAGCATCTTTCACAATTTCTACCTTGACAAATACTTAAATATACTAAATTTTCTCAACAGTGTGTGATGTAACAAGGTAATCTATTTATAAAAACAAAAGTTTACACCTTTTTTTTTCTGAACTAACAAAAATTTCCGAAGCCTATATATGCCAAAAAAATCATATTCAATATATAATTTTTCTGAATAAAATCATTAACAATTGAATAACATTTTCTCTTTTTATCCTAGACTTGTTTTATATATCATTTTTCGGTTTAATTAAACTGTTCCATTTTGTGGGTGGCATGGGCATTAGTAGTGGGGTTCAAGTCCTTGCTCAGAACCAGATGATGGGTTTAGAGAAACAATGGGCTCTGTACTCGGGTGCCGTGATCAGTGTTGAGTGAGAAGAGCTTCAGTTGTGTCTGTTTGTCTTTTGTGCTTGTAAGTTAAAACTACTACCCTCAAATTTTATTAACTAAAAGATGACTTGTTTGTGTCACTAAAAATGTTTGGTTGCAAATTGACCCCACAATTCAGCACCGGAAAACAATGACTTTGCACCCACTTCTCTCATTAAAAGTACCATACACACTTTTCGTGAGTGTATTTTAAGTCTCTTTGTCTTTCTTTCTTTCTCTTCATTCATTGGTTCTTCTTAATCAACCCCCTCCCTACCTCTCCCTCCTCAAAATATGAATTAATTAAACCACACAAAAAGAGACTAGAAGCATGAAGAAGATCAATCTAATACTGAGAAAGTGCAAGAGTTTGTCAAGGCAACTAGGAAGATCTTCATCGTATAGCAGCCTGAGGTCTAAATCCACTAAGGAAGACATTTGGGGTGGACATGGCATGCAAGAAGATGAACATTGTGAAACTATATTTGTTGGAAGCACAAGGAAACGGTATGTGATCAGCTCCAAGTATCTGAACCATCCTCTTCTTAATGCTCTAATCAACAAGTCAAAGCAAAAGGGTTGCGATGAAAATGTGGTGGTCGTCAACTGTGAGGTGGTTCTCTTTGATCATCTATTGTGGATGCTAGAAAATGCAGATCCAAAGTTTAGTTCTGACTCTTTGGAGGAATTGGCTGAACTCTATGTGTTTTAAGAGTTTTCAAAGTGGCAGATTGCTAAATCCTGATGTAATTAAGTATGTTGGGTTGTGTCTGCTTCTTGCAAATGTAATGGCTGAGAGTCCTTTTTGTTTTCTTTGTTGTTATAACTTGTGGTGCATTAAATGGTTCACCAATTGCATATATTATTTCTATTCTAACTTTTCAAAAGGCATATATATACTGTCTTAACTTACATTTATGTTGAGAAGCTGTTCTTGTTATCCCAAAATCTTAGATCCAATAATCGTAAACTAAAAATATATTTAGAAATGTCATTCTAAATATGGATTCTAAAATTAATTGATATCCACAACAAACATAAAAGTGTTTCTTGCATATATATATATATATATATATATATATATATATATATATATACCTTTCCAATTTTGTTCAGTTAGAAACTATTCAACTTTTAGCATTTATTTAGTTAACAAGATAAGATAACATGATATAATATTTTTAAATATATTATATTTTTAATATTTATTTAACTAAGTTTAACATGACATGATAAGTCTATTTATTAGTCATATTATATTTTTCTCTCTTGCATAAATTTTATTTAAAGACCAAGTTTAAAATTAAAAGGAATAATATATATATATATATATTTTTTTTTGTTATTAGACTTTGTATTAAAGATAAAATAAGATAAAAATATATCTTACTTTATATTATTATAATTTGAGCAATAATTATACCTTAACATTTACTTTCTTCAATTTTTCTTGCTAAAATATTTGGTATAAATAAGGAAATAGTTCTCTCATTTGTGTATATAAGATTCTTAAAAGTGAATAACATCTTTCATCTCCTCAAAGTGAACTAATAGTAGTATCCTATAACAAAGGTAACTAAAAATTATCCTATTTTTCCTTCTGTATATTTTATCTCCTTACCTTTAGTTGATTTGAATTTCCATCTCTCTTCTCTAAATTAAAAACTTAAATAAAATAAGCATGAAAGGACTTGGAGTTTAAAAAAAAAACGTGAAATCAGATTATTTCCACTTTTGAATTTGATATTTTAAAACCGTTGTTTGTGTTAGTATAAGAATGATAACATTGTCTTCCATTAATTAGTTTACTTACAAAGTGAGTAACTAATAATTTAAAAAACATTAGCGATAATGTTACGAAGATGATAACTTAGTAGGTCTTAATATATCATTTTGATTTATATTATTTTATTTATTTAGAGTATAATAGATGTTTCTTTTTTTAAAATTCTATATATGCATGGAAATACAATTTTGTTTAATATTTAAACTAAACAAAATTTTTGTAAAGGGATTTGTTTGTTACAAAAGAAAAGAGTGAGACTTTGAATAGTTTTAACATGATAGTTTGGTTTAGCCACGTGTTATATAATTTTAAATCTTTATTATTTATATAAATATACAAACAAAAAAGTAATTATGTAATAATCGATCATAAAAATCAATTTAGTTAAAATAATTTTTATCTAAAATATCAAAATTTTATAACTAAATTATTTGTTTGTATTTTAATATGTCACGGTTATATAAATATGATTGATAAGAAAATTCTTTACTCGTTCTTTTGACTTTGAAAAGTAATAAGATCTTTAAAATAAGTTAAGAATAAAAATGTAAAATTGTAACTTTCAGGTGAATCCTTTGCACCCTTAAAGCATTGCAACATACTTATCGCCCCCATCTCACATCTAAAAAGAACCACTCTATGAAGTACCCAATCTGACATAGACACAGCTAATGTCTAAAATATAGAACACTGGAACACCATTTATATATAAATATATAAAATAAAATAAAATATGATTGACATGACAAAAATTTAAATTAAAAATTAAGATTTGCTTATTTATCTTCTTAAGATAAAGCTGTTATTAGACTTTACATTTTTTATATGATACCTTAATGAGGTGTTTGGTACTTAGAATCTTTTAACTTTCCTGAAAATGTTATTTAAAAAGTTTTCTTACCTATGTTTGGTATAAGATACAAAAAAAATTTCCAAGAATATGAGATTCTTGAGAAATTTGAATTGTGAAGAAATTAAAATTTTCATTTTTTTCACCTTAATAAGTGGGTATCTTCAACTTACTCAGGAATCTAAAATTTTTGGACAAAAATGTCCCCCTTTGCCCTACTTCACTTTACCAATTCCAAATCATTTTTGCACTGTCTTTTCTCTTTACTTTACTGGTCTCTCTCACTCTCTCTTCTCCATAGTTGTTCTGCTTATACTCTTTGATAAGCATGTACTCTTATTTTTTATAAGTTAAGAGTATTTTTTAAAAGTAATAACATTTCCAGGTAAGTTTTTTTAATACCAAACATGAGAATAAGAGAAAATAAAAAGATTCTTAAGAAAGTTACTCAGTAAACAAACATGCGTAATAAATTATCTAGGAAATACAGTCCTAAAAATTTCATTTAATAAGATTCTAGATATCAAACACTCCCTAACAAAAAATATTAAGTAACATCATTTCACAATGCAAAAATTGTCTCTTTACAAAAAGAAAGTCTTAAAATAAGAAGATAAATAAAATCTCTTAAGGGTTGTGACCTTCTTGATCATCATCATTGAAAAACATAGCTTCTAGCTTTGGCTTATCAAGTGACAAATTAGCAACTTCAACCATTCTAATGATTCAAATGCATCTCCTGGTATGTCTCACATTTTTGTTTCCTCTTAGTCATATTGTGAAGAATTTCTTGAAAGAAGATGGAGGTTGCTATAAACAAATGCTAGATATTTTACCATATGTGGTCCCATCTTGTTTCTCTTCATAGAATGAATAAAAGAGTTAGTGCTCTAATTTCTTTTCCAACATGAAGAAGAACATGGTTGTCCGAGTAAAACCTCTTTTTCATTTTAAAAGTTTGCAAATTCTACATTCACTTGTTTTCTTACATCCATATCAACAAAGTATCTTTTGAAGCATTTCATCCTTTCACGATTAAGTTTCATATCTTGATATGGAGGAACTTTATTAGAATCTTCACTTAGCCATTCATGGCTATAATATCTACAATATAAAAAATTAGTTATAATAACCTATAGAAATGTAACAAAAAAATTTAAGCATTAAAAATATTATTTAGGAATATAATTTATTACCTTAGATTTAAAGAATGAGCTAAATAATGGAGAGGTGTCCTACTCTTTATCCAACGTTCAATTAATATGGAGTGCATAATGTTATAAAAGCTTAATTCTTCACTTTCTGTCTTTCTTTCATATTGATATATGACTTTCCTTACCTTTTCAATCATTGAGTCTCGCATTTCATACACTAAATGGAGAGATGAAGCTTCTGTATCCATTTTTCTAAGAACATCATAGATCAAACTAGTGAAAGATAGTATATAATCAACCTTGTCTCACCAAACATCATCCAATAATGTATCTTTCAAAAATTTAGCTTTTCCAACATCATCTTCCTTATAAGAAGACCATTCATCACTAATAATCATCTCTTGGAGTCCTTTCTTCAATTGCTTAAATTTCTTAAGCATTACTATAATATAGGCAAATTTTGTGGAGCAACGAAAAGCAATTCCAATGAGTTGAAAATGAACAACCTTATGGTGTGACCCATGATAAAGTTTTTTGTGAACACAACATCTTTCGTTATTGTAGTGATCAAAGGACATTTTTTATAAGAAACATTATTTTTTTTGTAATCTTAGCTACACATATATTTTTCAAAACAAGGTTTAGAGTATGTACAACACAAGAAGTCCAATAAATAGAAGAAAAATCAGTCTCAATCATTAAACCTGCTGCCTTATATATAGGTATATTATCAGTTACAATTTGCATAACATTTGAGAGCCCAACCTCTATAATTACATCTCTTATTTGTTTGACTATAAAATCTGTCTTTAATCTCATTCGAGTATTCTATAGCCTTTAGAAATATAGATCCACTCTTTGTTATAGTCATAAAATTAATGAGAGGGTTTCTTTGGAGATCACTTCATCCATCACTAACAATGCTAACACCTTTTTGACTTCATGTATTTTTTATTAGCTTCAATAGCCTCTCTACATGTCTTCTTTCATTTTTGAAGTAAATTTGTTCTTAACTTGTTATAGCCCAAAAGTTGAATCCATTTATATAATTGTTGGCAACAAAAGAAAAAACTCTTCTATAATATGAATTTATTGCTAAAAGAAAAGGCAATCCAGATGAGTAGAACATCCTAGCAATTTCGTAATATAATGTCTCTCTAGCTTGCATATTGAAAGATTTTTCTAGTGGTCCAGATATTTTTCTCTTTTTGAGATCAACACCATCATTGACTTCTATGGGTGATTCATTAGAAACAGGAGGTAAAGAGACACATTTTACTTTTAACTTTTCTATCCTCAATGTAGCTTTGTTGTCTATCTTTTTTAAATCAACAAGTTTTGAAGGTGTTGCCTTTTGACAACCTTTAACTCATTTCCTATAATCTTCAACAAATGTGGCGCTCACTTTAGTATAAGATCCATCAAAAGTTCGGTCACAAAAATTGCATTTAACTTCATAGTTTTCACCACCTCTATACACACTTCATTTATCTTTGTAACATAATTTTATAGGGATTTGGTGTCATCATCTTATAAGGTTTGACTACAAGTACTTATTTCTAAAAGAATTAGAGATAACTAATTTAGTTCCTATTTATTTTTAAATGAAATAGAGCACATTAATAAAAAAGAGTGATTAACAGAATAAGATATGTATTTTTTATAGTTGAATCGATGATCTTTCAATTCAATTTGTCTTTTTAACTAATTCTTGAACACAAAATCTAATCAAATTAATGACATTCTTATTATTATAAATTAAAAATTTTAATAAATTGAGTTGAAGAAACACTATCTAATTTTCTAAAAAAAAAATTTTTATTCTAAACGTGGTTCATATGGATAAAGCACTCTTAGATTGATGTGTAGTTGGAGAGAAATTTTAAATTCTAACCTTGATCAACACTATGGCAATTTTGGATAAGAATGGGTTGGTCTTCAAAGTTCACCTTAATAACTCTACCCAATGTTAAATTAAAATATATCAAACATAATTTTAAGTAAAGTATTAAGTAATTAATCAGAAGAATTTTTTTTAGAAAGTTTGGCCATGTACATCACGGACTCTTCCTAAAAAAAAAAGAAGAGAAATATAATATTTTAAGCAGTTAGAATGATTTAATAAGGAGAATAAAATTTATGTTTAGTATATTGCTTCAAGAATAATTTATTTTGGAAGATTGCTGAAAATTTGAAAGAAAATGGAGGAGAAAAGAGAGTGAAGCTCTTGGTCAAGGAGAAAGAAAAGAGAAGATGAGTTAATTTAATATTATCCATCTATTTATATGTTTTAAAATAATATTTAATTAATATTAAATTAATTTACTTTATGTAATTTCATAAATTAATATGTAGAGCTCAATAATTCAAATAAATTATACGGATATGCAAATAGAAATTTAATTTTTCACATTAATAATTTCTATTTTTGTGTTCACGAAAATTGAACAAAATTTTTTGGTTTATATTTAAAATTAAAAGAATAAATTAACCATAAAATTAAAAAAAAATCAAACATTTACTTCAAAAAATTTGTGCTTCAAAAATTCACTTTTCTATATTAAATTTTTTTTCTTGTAAGCACTTTTAACTACTATAAAAAAGTAATTTTTAAAATTGTTTTTTTTTTAATTACCAAAAATTTATTATATATATATATATATATATATATATATATATATATATATATCATAACTTTGTAAAATCTTTGGTCATTAATTTTGATTCTCTCTTTTAGAAAAATCGTATAATTACATGTTACGTTTATGAGTAACCACAGTAGGAAATTGGGGATGTTTCACTCCTCGAATGTTTTACAAAGGTGACCTAATGTCTCTCTACTTTTTTTGTACTATATATAGAATTTTCTCCTTTACATTCACAAGTTAGCGAACCATGATAGATAGTTTTCAATGCATATTGCTTGGGGATGACCAAGTACTTGTCAACTTCTCTTTGTTGATGATGAGATGTTATTTTATAAAGCTTCCAACTTCGTAACTAAGATTGTATTAACAAGTTGGACAACTTTAGAATATTGATCGAGATATTCATTAATTTTGCAATGCGATGAAGTGTGATATAATATATAAAATGTATGATAGATTCAAGTAGTATGCTACAAAAATTTTTATTATATTTTGAGTTTTACAATTCCTGGATGGATCACTGCTCTAGCTTCAGAGATCAGCAACAAAATTCCAGCACCCAGCAGCAACAAATCGCAGCAACACTGCATAATGATCAAAATCATATTAGAGTATGTCTAAGCACACATTTTAATCAAATGAATATTCAATAAATTCTTTGTACATATATACTTCAATGATAAATTTTATTAAAATAAGCTTAAATGAAATGAATTTGTTTTAATAAATTATATGAAAACAATACTTAATAAAATAAGTTGAAAAAGAGTTTATGAAAATAAATTGGAACAAGAAACGAGATCTACCATCCCTTCCAAAAGCCTTCACCCTTGGTTTTGGTGTGTGCGCGCGTTGAATGAGTAGAAACTTCCATAACAGGGTACCCAACAGGTGGTGGTGGCGCAAGGTGAAGGGTTCCTTCAGTTGGAGCCTCGTAAGAATAAGCATGCCCTGATGCTGGATACGCTTTCACACCTTCAGAACCTTCTTCCATACATTCACCATATTTATTAGTATTGTAGCGATAAATGAAATAAAGCAAAGCTATAGTTTATTCACTTTTGTTTTTGTTTCACAAACGAAAATACGTTCCAACCCTTGATGTCACGTTTATGTAAGAAACTAAGCGAAATGAAAGAAAATAATTTGGTTCATTTTTGAATATAACCTGAAGCTTGATGCTGAATGTGCTGATCCCTCATCATGATTAGTGGATTTGCTAATGCTTCAAGAAAGTAATAATTGTAATCGTAATATGCAATGTACATAAATATATGCAGAAATGGAGCATGGGTATATTTATACACAACACTATAATGGACACGATGAAGATGAAGAATGAAGCATAAGTCAAGAGATCGTGACCAACGAGATTGTTTGAATTTTTCAGAAAAAAAAAATTATTTTAAAAGCTCTTTGATGAAGAAATCGAGGCATGAATTGAAAAATCTGCAGAGTGAACAAGAAATTCCAAGCTCGGTCAGGACATGTAAGTTTCTGTTTGGATTAGCCGTAAAATGATAGATTATTTGATAATTAATTGTTGTAATAATTGATCATATAAATAAATTTTAATTTAAATATGTTAATTGAAAAATGATTTTAAAATTATATATTCTATCGTTTATTACTTGAAAACTTAGTTTTAGATATAAAATTTAGAAAGAAAATGAAATTTGCATTTAGTGAGAAAATTTAAACAATTACTTTTTTTATATTTTGCGAACGATTTAGAGAAGTAATAATTTTGTCTATAATTTTTCTCTCAAAATCTCTGTCTAGTATGTAGTCAATTTTTAGAAATAGGAATTGAGACGAAAATATTCCTCTCCAAAATGAGGGTTTTTTACATAAATAAATTTAAAAAAATTCATTATTTCTTAAATGTCTTAAAAAGAAAAAATTTATGTAAATGTCTTAAAAGTGTGTATAATAGAAGTCGATTTAAATTGACTTTCGTTTTTGTTTTTAAAAATTTTTACAGAAAAATTGACTTTAATCGACTTTGTTTAAAATGGTATAGAAGAGAAGTCAATTTAAATTGACTTGTGTAGAATTAGTTTCACTTTTGTATAGAAGTCGATTTAAATCGACTTTGACGAAATTATACCATTTCTGTTTAAAAAAGAAGTCGATTCAAGTAGATTTTGGTTTAATACAGAAGTCGATTCAAGTGGATTTTAGTTTAATACAGAAGTCAATTCAAGTAGATTTTTGTTTAATACAGAAGTTGATTCAAGTAGATTTTGGTTTAGTACAAAAGTCGATTCAAGTAAATTCCAGCTTAATACTGAAGTCGATTTAAGTAAATTTTAATTTAATACAAAAGTCAGTTCAAATAGATTTCAGTGCTCATCTTTTTCTCACCCCTATAAAAGACACAGCTTCTTAACTTTGCATTAATTTGTTGAAAAATTCGATAGATTGAGTGTGAAAATTTTAGTAGAATGACAAAGAATAATATTCATGTGCTTATATATTATAATGGTAAGATTGTAAACACAGTGGAGGGAGAGACGTTTTGTAGCGATAATCAGGCTTGGTTAGTTGTCCGTCTACCAATTACTTTACTACAGTTGTAGAATTGAATACTGGAGGAGTATGAGGGAAACAATATATAAGTCTCAAAAATATTCTACAGGATGTCAGTCAACATTGGCCCAAATGGTATTCGATATTAAAGGTGGCGAATTCAGAAAGATGAGCACATTGATCACATGTTTAGTTATTTTAACTCATTTGCTGAAGTTCGTATAATGGAACTTTTTGTCGAACTACAAGGTGATCATTTTAGCTTTGGAGGTTCAGCCCCAGATCCATTACCTTCTCCATCAAATCCAAGTCCATTAGTTGAGATGTCCCATCATGACGTGCATAATTCACATGATGAGGTAGGTTCTCCAAGTTTTGAGCACTTTATTAGACACATTGAAAAGCCATTATCACTTAATCCACAAGAAATGCGACAAGGTAGCTTGGTCGGAGATTTTGATTTTTTTGTGACACAACAAGATGATAAAAATGATGAAGAGGGGGACCTTGATGATGAAGAAGATAAGCAATTGTTTGATGTGCATAATTTGGATTAACACTTGATGTCAGAATCTCAATTCCAATCTCAATCTCAATGTCGACAACGTCCTAGTCACTACTCAATAATTAATTTAGATGCAATGCATTGTAATGTGAGTGAATTTTGTTCAAGTTCGAGCATAGGAGGAGCGAATGATTTGTTACTTGGTCAAGTATTTTGCACCAAAGATGAAGTGATGTTTGCTGTCAAATATTACAGCATTCAAAGATGTGTTCAATATAAAGTTTATGAATCTGACCACATAAAATTTTATTGCAAGTGTGTGAAGTTTAGCATTGACTGTAATTGGAGTATACGTGTCACTTTTCACCATAAATTGCAGTTATGGGAAGTGCGAAAATTGACAAGACCACACGCATGTGTCTTTCCAGAGTCTATGAATCAACATGCTCAAATGGATTATAATATTATCTGTGTTCATATATACCCTATGATACAAGTAGATCCGACAACAAAAATCAAATCTCTACAAGCATCAGTAGAGTCAAAGTTGAGGTTCAAGATAACATATAGAAAATTATGGCTCACCAAACAGAAAGTTATTACTATGATATATGGAGATTAGGAAGAATCGTATAATGAACTTCCAAGATGGTTAAGTGGCTTGCAATCTTATATGCCAGGTACTATTGTCCAAATGCAAACTGGACCATATTATGTTGGTGATGTTATAGATTCGGATTGCTTTATGTTCCATCGTCTTTTTTGGACCTATCCACCATGCATAGAGGCATTTAAATATTGCAAAAAATTGATTTCAATTGATGGAACACACTTATATGGTAAGTATAGTGGAACATTGTTGATGCCAATTGCCCAAGATGGTAACTCAAATATCTTGCCAATTGCATTTGCAATGGTAGAGGGAGAGACAAAAGAAGCATGGTCATTTTTTCTAAGAAATGTTTGTCAACATGTGACGCCACAAGAGGAAATTCTTGTCATATCTGATAGGCATCATGCTATCAAAGCAGCTTTTGAAGCTACAGAGAGTAGGTGGCATCCCCCTTCAGCTTACCATTGATACTGTTCATGACACATTACCTTAAATTTTGTTGTAAAGTTCAAGAACAAAGGTGCAAAGCGATTGCTAATGAATATAGTATATGCAAAGACTGAGCATAATTTTCTGTACTGGTTTAGAGCATTAGGCAATATAGATCTCACGGTGTGTGCATGGGCTAACAACATACCGCGTGCAAAGTGGGCTCAATATGCTGATGAGGGTCGTTGCTTTGGGCACATGACTACTAATTTATCTGAGTGTATAAATGTGGTCATGAAAGACACTTGCAACCTTCCCATTACAGCCATAGTTAAGTCAACATATTATCGTCTTATTGAGCTGTTCGTACAAAAGGGCACAGAGGCAACTTACTAGTGGTAAAAAATTTTCACAAACCTTGTTAAATGCAATTGAGAAGCATAGGCAACACTTTGGGAACATGAGTAGCACTAGAGTGACCTGTGATGCATTAGAATACTTGGTGTTTGAAAGAGATAACATGGAAAGTCGTGGTCAATGGGAATTCAGGGTGCACTTAACATACCGATGGTGTGATTGTGGAGAATTTCAAAAGTTGCATTATCCATGTCGTCATGCACTCGTTGCATGGTCTAACGCTCGAAGAAATTGGACATCTTTTGTTAATCATATTTACACCATGAAGTCTGTGTTCAATGTGTATAAAACACAATTCTCTTCGATTCTTAATGAAGATACGTGGCCATCATACACTGGCCTTCCTATATGGCCAAATCCTGCACTTAAGCAAAATCTTGAGGGTCGTCTAGGTTTCACAATGAAATGAAATGGATGAGACTGATGACAGCTAAGGAAAACGATGTGGATTGTGTAGAGATACCGGTCATACTAGACGGACATGCCCCCATGCTCCATTCTCTAGCCAACATAATTGATTTGGTGTATTCTATAGTAAAAGTAATATTGTTAAGTTTAATTAGTTGCAGTATACATGTTGTTTATCGCCTTATGGGAGTATTCCAAGGGCTCATTTTCTCGCAAAAGTTAAATTCCAATGTACATAAGAAGTACACGCCTATGTACACGGCCATGTACTTTGACCGTGTACATCTCTAGTCTCTAACAATTGCCTTTCACAGTTTACATGAGAAGTACACGGCCATGTACTTTGACCATGTATATCTCTGGTCTCTAACAATTGCCCATCACGATGTACATGAGAAGTACACGTCCATGTACATAGCCATGTACTTTGACCATGTACACGGCCATGTACTTTGCCCGTTCACATCTCTAGTTTTGCGTGTATATGTTTTCATTTGGAATAAAAGTCTTACACCATGCATAAATTAAATAATAAAAAGACCAAAGTCCATAATTTTAAAAGAAAAGGTATATAAAATTAAAAGTCTTACACTATGCACACATTAAAAGAAAAAGTACATAAAATTAAATGTCCTAAACCACCATAAAATTAATACCCAAAACTAAAATATCAACCAAATTAAAAGTCTACCACACATATCGATCTGAATCACTATGAGCCACGCCTATTCCGTCTGGGACCAGCAATGTGACTCCCTGTTGCACAACGACTATATACAATCTGTCACACTGGTCTATGATGTACATGCTCCTCCTCATGTTCCTCCTCTTCCTCATCCGCTTCTTCATCCTGTTCATCCTCTTCCTCCTCTTGACGTGACCCTTGAAAAGAGGGAGTTCAGATATGCGTTGGTGATGATCGATAGAAATGATCTGATGGTTGAACCTCTTGAACTGGTGCACGTGTACCGGATGAATTTAGACATGCCATAATATCAGCATCTGACATGAAAGGTGGACTAAAAGATCACCTCTTCCATCCTTAACGTGCAACCGATCAATGTTTATGGGGATGATTGGTATGTGTTGTGCTCCACTAAATTGTCGAACTACGCGATCAATAGGATGTCACTCAATCACAACAAACTGGATAAAAGCAATCACAGATGCCTATACATCAGCCTCATCATAAACAAAACGAGGTGTAACATTCCTCACCTCATTGTTGTTATAGGGCATCCACCTAAACTAAAATAATCAATAATAAATATTAGACTAATAATCTTTATAATTGAATAGAAGACTTAGTACCATATGTTATATTTTTACTTACCTCATTAATGCCAATTGAATCAATAATCCTCCTATATTGCAACAACTTATCTATGTGCGATCTCGTTGTTGACCTATAACTTTTTCACCTAAAATGAACATAATTTAATTTCAAACTTGCATATTTAACATTATAAATATACTATTATAAATTAAATAAACATACCTCAATGCTAGTGGAAAAGTGAGTGGATGATGGTGTCGAGGGGCCAATTGAGGTATTATGTACCATGTCCAAGACTGTAGAAAAGGTAGACAAGCCGCAATCTCAGTGATATTATATTTCACTGCACGACAAAGTTCACGATAAAGGGATCCTAGAACAGCAGACCCCCAACTATAGTTTGTAATTCCAATAAAATCAATGAGAAGAGGGAGTCACTTCATATGAACCCTAAAACCAGATTTATCCAGGAACAGTACTCCGCCCAATAGAATCATTATGTACGCTCTGGTATAATGGATAATAGTCTCCTGATCAGCATTATGGGGTAATGCTCCAAATGTATCCGTGAACCAGCGTAGATTTACGAAAAATTATTTTATGTTTGCCTCATGTGGAACTACTCCAAGTAAATCTCCACACAATGCCCATACATATATCTCGATCATAAAATTTCTCCCACGCTCCAATGCATCCACTCACAGGGAGCCCATCAACACACAAGTCTAATTGAAATACAACATCCTCCAAAGTAATCATATATTCTCCATATGGAAGATGGAATGTATGTGACTCAGGCCTCCAACACTCCACAAGTACACTAATGAGTGCTCTATCATAATCAAATATTGGCACCATCTGAGCAACATGCCAAAAACTACTTTTTTTAAGATATGGTTCTATCCTCGGATCTGGAGCAACCATCATATTATAACGTCTACTTTTTAAAATTCGAACATCCTATAAGATAAAAAAAATTATATATCAAGTATTGTTTACCAAAACTAAAAAGAAATACCAAAATAGTAAGCAATATTTAATTCATATACAATATGATATCTAATATACATAAATTACAACAAAGTTATACTTAAATTAAATAACTCACAAAATAAATTTAAAAATAATATAATTTAATTAAGATTATCTTAAGATATCAAGTCTATTAAAATGAATAAACAAATTATTACAATACGAATTAATAGTTAAAATTCTCCAAATATATTGAACACAATAAATTTATATTTATTCAAATTTACTAAGTTATAATCTAAATTTTTACTTGCTTAAAACTATAATTATTTAATTTATGACAACAAATAGAAAAAATTATAATATCAAATACACTTATAGTAAAATAATTGACAAATTAAATACGTAACAAAAATTATGTGCTATATATATGACGGTAAAAAATAAATATATAACAGACAAATAATTAAATATACAATAATTTTTTTATATTTAACATTTTTTAATCAAACATTAAAAAAATTAATGGAAAATAAAATTATAAATATTTCAAATAAATATAATGATATTTTAAAATATTTACCTGTATCGACAATTTACTTGCAATATGATCAACAAAATTAAGTCGATTTAAATCGTTATCCATTTCTCTTGCAATAACAATGGACTTCTTTCTCTTTTTTTCTCTCAATGTATTACTATTACTAATGCTTCTTCCTCCTACTCCCAAAACAGCCATGGTGGGGATAAATAGCCATCCAGAAGTCAATTAAAATCGAAACTCAGCCTTCCTTTAAAGTCGATTCAAATTGACTTTCCCATAAAACCAAAATAAATTTCAATCAACTTCTGTATTGTGGCGAAACTTGAACTAAAGTCGATTTGAATCGACTTCTGTAAGAGCACAGTGAGCTTGAACGAAAGTCGATTTGAAGCGACTTCTATGCATGTACGAATACGGTTTGAATCGACTTCTGTAAAAGAGAGCAGCGGTGCAGTGAGCTTGAACCAAAGTCGATTTAAATCGACTTCTATGTACCAATGAAAACGATTTTAATCGACTTTCATTCAAGTTTTATTTTTAAAAAAAAATATTTGAATCGTCTTCTTTAAAATTGATATTAGGACATTTATGAATTTTTTTATAATAGAATATTTACGTTATTTTATTTTATTTTTAATTTATTATTGTAAAAAAGCCCCAAAACGATGTTTATTAATTATTTTGTAAAATTTACAGATAATATTTGAGACAGATTTTGATAAGAAATATGGTATTGCTAAAAACAACTTTAATTTGGAGAGAGAATTTCGTGAAAGAATTGTTGCATTTGATGTCAAATTAAATCCGTCTATTAAAAATTATCTCTCTAATATTTTAATAAACTTTTAATAAATAACTAATTTGTATAAATATATTAACAAATTTTTAGATACTATGATTTTATTAAAAGTTTTAATTTTTATATAAATATTTATTAAATTTAATATATTTTTAATTTTTACTTTACTTCAAATTTAATTTTAATAATATTTTAGATAATAATTAAAAAATATTTAAAATTAACTTACATAACATTATTTTATCCATTTTGGTGTCACTATAGTCATTCAACACCTTTTTTTTTATTGTTTTTGTTTATTTGACAAAACACAAGAATTTGTGACATTAATATTTAAATGAAATAACTTTAATAAGTCATTTTCTGTAAGAATATTTTTAAGTGTTAATTTTTTTTTGTAACTTATAAATTTCTTTGCATTAAATATTTTTTATTTAAACTAAATTTAAATTTTATATAATTTTTTTATAATTTATTTTGTAATTTGGAAAGTTTTATATCTTTAATTTAGAATTATTTTATAAATTTTATTTCATATATAATTTTTGTGTTCTAATTCCTCTTTAATTAAAAAAAACTTTATTATAAATATATATAATTTAAATAAAAATTATTATATTTTATTATATTTTGTTAATTATTTAATATAATATTAGTGTAGATAACTTAATTTGAATAATTAAGAAACTAAAAAAATTAATTGTAAATAATTAAATTTAAAGAAAATAAAATTTAAATAATTCAAGATATAAAGACTACAAATATTATTATTATTATTATTATTATTATTATTATTATTATTATTATTATTATTTACTGTTAAGAAAATTTGTGTTGTAATAGCTAATATTTTTTCTCACTTCAACTAAAAAGAAAAGTTAGCTTAGAAAGAAAAAACAACACTTATCTAAGAGTATATTTAATTTTTTTCTTAAAATAGTTTTTAATTTTTAAAACTATAATATAATACAATTTTTTTTCTTCTTCTTCAATTTCAAACTCGTTAACACCCCTAAAGATATTGCTACTATATGAGAAAGATATCAACAACCTTTATAATTATTTTCACTTTCTAAAATTACTATTTCACGTTCTTTTAGTTACTCTCTATCTTTTGAATGAAAAATTATTGTATGGTGCTAGGACCATGTAGTCACGACCACTCAAATTTGGACATGTGTTAAAAATGCAAATATATGTCGCTTGTGTATTGGTTGAGGCCATCATGTTCTTGGAGCATACAAAATTTTCTCCTCTTGAATACTGTAAGGTGACAACATCCTTTCAACATAAAGCATCCTTTTTTAGTAGATCAGTCAAAGGTGTTCCAATTAAAACATATCTTTTGATAAATTTTCTATAATAGTCAGTTAATCCAAGAAAGCCTCTCAGTTGCTTCCAGGTCTTAGGAGTTGGCCAATTCACAATGGCTACTACTTTGTTAAGGTCCATTGAAACACCACTGCCAGAAATTATATGGCCAAGATATTAAATTTGTCTCATGCCAAAAGAACATTTACTCAACTTGGCAAAAAGTTTATGAGACTGCAATATCTTGAGTACTTCTTCCAAATGCTATAAATGGGAATAACAGCAAAGGGTTATAAACTAGAATATCACAAAAAAAAAAACACCAACACAAACCTTCTTAAATGATGCTGAAATATTCTATTCATCAAACACTAAAAAATTGTAGGTGCATTTGTTAATCCAAATGGCATAACAAGCCACTCATACTGACCTTGATGGTTTTCAATGTTGTTTTTATTCTATCTTCAGGATTCACTAAAATCTGATGATATCCAAATCTAAGATCAAGCTTTGAAAAGAAATAAGCTCCATGTAATTCATCTAAAAGTTCATCAACAATAGGCATAGGCAAAGTATCCTTTATGGTGATGGCATTTAATGCCCTATAGTAAGTTCAGAACAATTACCATCCTTCTTTTTAACCAAAATAATTGGTAAAGAAAATGGACTTGTACTTGGTTGTATAATGCCTTCTTGTAGCATCTCACTTACCATTTTTTCTATATGTGCTTTCTGACTGTGAAGGTATCTATATGGCCTAACCTTCACTAGATTAGACCCTTTGATCAAATTAATAGCATGATTTTGTTTGTAGCATCACTTACCATTTTTTTTATCTATGTTTTCTAACGTTGAAGGTATCTATATGGCCTAATCTTCACTGTATTAGACCTTGATCAAATCAATAGCATGATTTTGTTTTCTAACTAGTACCAATCGCGTAGGTATATCAAACACTTTCTTGTATGTGTGTAACAGTAATGCTAACTCAGGTTCCAAATCTGATGGAAAAGCAACCAATTTATCTTGAGGAGTATCAAGAGCTTGAATTTGTAACATATACATCTTAGCTATAGAATGAGTACTTTGAAGTCTTTTTAACTAGTGAAATTGTACTGAAATAGGTTTCACACCTTGTTGACCAACTAATTTGATAAATTGACCATCAATATAAAACTTCAAAATTAAAGAACTATAGTCAGTCACATGTGGACCAAGAGTGGCTAACCGCGATGCCCCTAATACCAAATTAGCACCAGTAATAGGTAGCAAAAAGATAGATAGCTTCAGCATATAGCCTTGAACCTTTACTTGTAAATCATTGACACAATTTGTAATCATAAGTGTATTTCCATTAACAACCAAGACTTGAAACTTCAAGGCTAGCTCAATAGGTAGTTTTAGAAAATGATCAAGCCTAAGTTACACAAAATTGTCACTGCTACTACTATCCAAAAGAATATGCAAATCAACTTCATGTATTTGTCCTTGAAATCTAATATTACCAACATCATTAGATCCTCTCAGTGTATTAAAAGACAAATGATGTTCAAATTAATACTCATATCCTCAGGTCAAGTTTCATTTTGCAGCTTTCAAAATTCTCTACTTGCATTAAGTGCATATGCTTATTAGGACATCTATGGCTAGGAGTGAACTTAACATCACAAGTGAAGTACAATCATTTTTCTCTCCTAGTTTGCATCTTAGCATTTGTCATTTTCTTTATGTTATTGGAATTGGTAGGTATTGGTCTAGAAGGTGGGTTAGGTAATAAACCTAGAAGACTAGTATTTTTTGAAATATGGTTTGTGTTTATGTGCAGGCTTATATTTAGGTTTTGGATAAATTGTTTAGAATTTGTAGAAGTATTCCATTAAAAGGGTCTTTTCACATATTTCTCCTCAAACAATCTTGCCAAGGAAACTGCTTTTAGTATGGACATAGGACTGTGGGAAATTACATCTCTCCTTAGATCATGTTTTAATCCACTCAAGAAACAGTCCAATAAAACATCAGAAGTAATTCCAGAAACACGATTAGCTAAAGCAGTAAACT
Source organism: Abrus pulchellus subsp. cantoniensis (assembly GCA_024086825.1). Classification (NCBI taxonomy): domain Eukaryota; kingdom Viridiplantae; phylum Streptophyta; class Magnoliopsida; order Fabales; family Fabaceae; genus Abrus; species Abrus pulchellus. The sequence continues at coordinate 10,313,197 of CM044054.1, forward strand.
CGGTATAGTATTCACTTACAGATCCTTGTTGTGTCAGTTTGAACAAAGTTGATCTAGGGCATTCATACGATGAGGGACCAAATTCCATTTCCAATGCTGCAGTGAATGCTCTTCAAGACTGAAAAGGAGTTGTTCTATGCATCATTTGGAACCAAGGAACCACATCACGATCGAGGTGAACAATAGTCATAGTAAGGCATTGATCTTCTGGAGTTCTATAGAAATTGAAGAACTGTTTTGCCTTGAATATCCAATTCAACACATCGGTGCCATCAAACCTTGGGAAATCAAGCTTAACATTTCGAACTTGAAATGGTTGAGTCACCAATGGATCCAAGGTTGAACCAGGTTCATGAAGCATGATCCAGAGATTGAGACTCCATCAACATTGACTCTAATCATCTCTGGCCTTCAACTCTCGAATCTCCATATCCAAAACCACCAAGATCTTCTTGATATCACTCTGCAAATCTTTCAATCACATGCTATCTGCCATGTTCGAGAATGAAAGCACCATATGTAAGGTTACACTTACAAGGACAAGAATTTACAACAAAACTAACCAACTCAAAGAAAAATGTTGATCAAATTTTCATTTGAATTCAAACAAAGAATTCATAAGGAAGAAGAAACAGAAGAAAATTCTTCAAAAAAAGAATCTAAGATTCAAAAGAAAATGATAGTTCACACAAATCTTCCCTAACCACCATTGCCTTCGATCTATTAATACTTCAAGTCCTTGACACATGGAATCCTTTCAACCACACATTCTCTAGCTTCTTCATTTCAATTTTGCATACCATTTGATTTGCCATCTCAGCATCCATATGTAGCTTTGGCTCACTAACTTGTTCAAGTCAAAATCAATTATTAACTGTTTTTCTTAGCCTTTAATCATAACTTGATTTGAATTTATTACAAATATAAGTTTCTCTCATCCCTAACTTTTTCTCTTTTCTTTCTCCACCTTGTTTAATAATTTTGCTTCTCTTTTTTTCAAATTCTAACATGTGTTTTCTTTTACTAGTAAGTTAATCAAGATTTTGGTTTAGGTTTAGTGTATATGAGGAAATAACTCGATCCTATTAAAATAAGAGAAATAAGGAGAATTACCTTAGCTAAAAGTGTAAGGTCGTTGACTTTCAAGTTTTGAAAGTTCTTCTCACTAGTTTCTTTGTCACTAAAATTTATTATTTAATTTTTTAATGAAATTTTTATTTATTATCACTTTCACATTAATTTTATATACATCTTGAATTTGATGATAATTTTGAAGATTTTTTGTGACTTTTAGTGGTAAGGAACTCATAGTCTATACTATTCAAAACTAGTTTTTCAAGAAAGAAGTGATTAAGGAAAACAAGTATAATAAAAATCTAAATTTAGTTGTATCTAAAATTATACAAATATTAAAATTAGAGTTATGGTATGATGGATTGAGTAAAAAAGTTTCTAATCAATTTAATTGATAAAAAAAAAAAGTTGCATTACAATACTATTTTTGTATACATGATTATATATTAAAAAAGACTTTTTTAATTAATCAAATTTTTCAAAAATTAATTTTTGATCAAATTTAATGATATAGTGTAATTTATGTAGTTAACTCCTCTTAATGAAATAAGACTTAAGGGTTATTGTAGAATTACTTTTACTAATATAGTCTTTATTAATAAAAAGTAAAATATTAGTATAGAATTTAAAACTGTATACTAATAAAAAAAAATGTATTGTACTATCATTTTGGAAGATATTTAATGAGAAAAATAAAAATAAGACTTAAAAAAGTTGTTCGACTCTAGTGATAATGTAGGCGAGTACCTACATGGCTACATGACATCCTAGCGCTAAAGTTAATTACAATCAATATCTTTATAGTTTCATTATAAACATTATTTTACAGTCAATACTAACTTTAGCCAATTCTCGTTCATGTTAATTTCCTTTTAACTCTAAATCGTGTGATTTGAGTGCTAAAAGCCCAATATCTACAACATTTATCAAATTAAGCTCTCATCCCTTAAAGTTTAAATTATACTTTTTCTATCTCTTAAATATATGTACTTTTCTCTCTTGAAAGATGAACGAGTGCCAGTTTTTAAACAAAAGCATTTTAAAGATTAATTTTAAAAGAGATTTTTTAATATTAAATATTTATTTTTTAATTCAAATTTTGAATTATTTTTAGATTTAATTTTATAATATAATAGTTATTATTGATAATGATAATATTTACTCTTTTAAATTTATAAAATTAATTAAATTTAAAAATAATCATACATTACATTTTAAATTATTTATTTGTAAAAATAAATTTAATGATACTTATGCGTTATAGAAAGAAATCACTAGTTTTCATTTGCTTTTCATTTTGGTTTTGAAGTAAATAAACAGAGTAGCTGAAATGTTAGCATCTTCTGCTGTCGATTACCAAATTGTGGCTGGCGGGGTGATCCACCATCTTGGATCATGCTCCATAAGACTATTATTCATTTGGTTAATGTATAAAATGTTTTTAAGCAATTTATCTTTTTTATCATCAAGTCTACATTCTCAACAAAGTTACTTGACTTTTTAGTCTACTTTCTCTTAAAAATAATATATGTAATTCTAAAATTTTGTCTTTACAAATTTTAAATATTAAACTTTCAATAAATTGTTTTCATTTTTTATTATTTTTAATATTTTCATTTTGCATTTTGCATTAGTCGAATTAGTTATTTTTTTAATACGAATTTAACTCCTTTGAAATAAAAAAAAAATAGATGTGAATCATTAATTTGAAATTAACTATTATTATACATAACTAATTTTAAAATTTAAAAAAGAAAACTCATTTTCTCAGTTTATAGTTTATACATCTCCGAAGCCCAATCCTTGAATAAGAGTGGTTGGAAAATACAAATTACATGTTTCCAAACAGGAAAGATCAACAGACGTTGAAAAATCGAACGGCTGAGATTACTCTGTCAACGACGTAGTTTGCAGGTGGACCAGCGAGCACATGTTAGCTGCTCCAACGAGAAGGCGCCACGTGGCATAAGAAAAGTCCAATACACGAAGCAACGTTTCCCACGCCACCGGCATGACTGAACCGGTTCCCTAAATCATAAAAGCAAAAGAAAACTGCCAAAAAAAAGGTCCTCACCTCGCACGTGCCTACCCTAGCGTCACTCTTTGTACTGTTCCCCCACAACATAGACACGCACGTGTTCCCTTCGTGCGCCTCACTAACTTCACGTTATTCTGCTTTTCGTAATGAAAAATAATAATTATAATATTTTTAATTAAATTAAAGGTTCATTCTGATAATATATAAATAATAATATTAAATGTGAATTTTTAAATAAAATTACATTTAAATTTTAACTAATTTACATAAATAATACCTAAAATACAACATATAAATTTTATACTACAGTAATGTTTCAAATAATATTCTTACATATTAACTAAAAAGTAAATTTTTTAATGTAATAAATACATTTTTTATTATTAATTAATTTAAAAATATTAAAAAATATTCATATACAAGGATAAGATTAAGACATAATATATATTAAAGTAAAAAAAAAACACCTTTAAAACGTTTCTATAACAAATCAATTGAATTAATCAAAATATTAAATTACATGTATTATTATTTAAAATATATGTTATTAAATTTAATATAAATATTTTCATCATCATCCATATACATAAGTTTAGATTGAGTAGCATTTAATATTAAATTTAATAAAATAATTTTTTAAATAATTTTAATTAAAAATGAATTTTAAGAAATTTAAAATTAATTCTTATGATTTTTAAAAGTAAATATTTATTTTTATTTTTAAAATATCATTTATTAATTAATATTTAAATAATCATAAATTTTATAGACTTGATAACAATATATCTTTAGTTTAATTGATAAATTTTTTAATAAAATTATTAAATTTATCATTTAATGGCACGAAATCCTAATATTTATATATTGAGAAATTTTTGACACATGCAAAGTTAAATATGATAAAAAAAACCAATAAATAATAGTTTTTTATTAAAAATATAATATATAGAATATAAATACATTAAATATTATAATTTTTAATAAAAATTATTATGTGTGCGTGTGTGCGTTCAGGTCTGTGTTTAAAATTTTTTAGACTTTAGGAAAAATCATTCAAAAGCATTAATGTGATATAACTTAATAATTGTTATATATTTTTTAATTTTTGCAACTATAAAATGGTTGAAAATGTTTATGCAATTAATGAATTATAAAATTTTATTTTCAATAGACAACATTTATGAGAATTGTTATTCTTAAAGAAAATAATATTTTTAAAAAAATCTTAAATAATTAATATTTAAATACATATTCTTAAATGATCTGTTTAATGCTTCCAAAAGTAAATATAATATTTTAATAAAAAAATTATTTATTAATATTTTTATCATATATCTTTGAATCTATGTTAAAATATTAGTTTTAAATTATATAATTTTTTAGTAAATGAATGAAAAGAATAGAATAAATTTATCATATAATAACTTAAATTTATAATATTTTTAAAATAAAAAGAAGTATTTAAAAACGATTCAAGTTGGATATTTAATTTAGTTAACACGAGGCAGCCACGGCGAGTTAAAGAATTAAATAGAAAAAACTGTACAGTATGACAGTGGAGAAACGGGAAAGTGGATCAGTTTTTGGACTCTAGCATGCCAACGTTACACCACAGGCCATAGTCGGCAGCACTTACGTGGCAGTTACCCTAGCTGTCAGTAATTTACAAATCTTAAATCCTCTTTTTAGCATTCCTTTTTTATCTTTTCTAATAATGCATTACTATAAGAAATTATGGTTTCCAACTTCTGCACTTATACTATTTAATATTTTTTATAAAATAAAATATTAACTAATCTAACTATTTATTTAAGAGTTTTTATCAAACAAGCTAATTTGAACAAATTTTACATAAAAATAAAAAAAATATTTCACTGTATTACTGTTTCAAAATCTTCCAATGACCAAATTAAAGATTAAGATTCACCATTAAAAAAAGGGTGCTTGGAATTAAAATATAGCTGAAAATATGGTGCAAATATAGCAGGATCAAATCTGGGTAGGTTAGGAACTTGGCAATCCATAAATGGACAAAATCTTACAATAAAACACACGCAGACACACACACACTCTCTCTCTCTCTTTGTTTTACATATTAATTTAAAAAATTGAAAGTATTTAAAGAAAATAATAAAGTGGGGAGGGAAGCATACCCTGAATAAACCCCACCATCCAGCTATTGCATGCTTTGTTCATTTTTCTCTGACACCCATTCATATCTCTCCTCTCCGTTCCCAAGCAAAAGCACGCGAATATAACCCCTATTTCATACACGCAAAGCAACCAACCTATCAACCACAACAAAGAAGAGAAAAATATTATCAGGGATGGCTGTTGAGGCTCGTCGTATTAACCTTTTCCCTCCGCAACTCATACCCAACCGGTGAGTGCATCTCTCTCTTCTCCTTCTCTGTTTCTCACTCCTTATTATTCATTTATAATCATTACAATTTCCCTTTTCTGATATAACTGCTACTTTTTTATGAATCTGCAGAGAAATATTGACCAACCCAATAGACGCAAGCATCATCAACATGTACAATACCCAAACAATCAATCACTCCATGCTGCCTCTCTCCGCCGCCACCACCACCACCACCGCCGCCTCGGATACTCTCTTCTCGGCGGCGCCACCGTTGCCGTACAATCCCCTCCCTCACAAAACCGCCACCGTGAAATCCGACAACAGTACTCTCTCCTACAACAACAACGACAACGTCGTTTCGGTTCCCAGAAAGCGATCCCGAGACTCAATCAGCAACTGCCATTTCCCTTGGTATTACAAGAACAACACCGACACTTTCTCCTTCCTCGGCGAAGACATTTCTCTCCACATCCACCGCCAACAACTCGATCTCGACAACCTCATTTCTCACCACGTAACTCCCTTGCCCTAATCTCGATTAATTCAAATTTTGATTTTTTTCCCCTTTTAATATCCACAATTAATAATTTTAAAATTTTACGTTACTCAAATATTTATTCCATCAACTTTTCTCAACAAGAATTGATTCATTATATTAAAAGTATAAAAGTATGATTAATACTTTTAAATAAAAATTTATGGCTAAATGTTAATTTTTTTTATGTTTGTTTAGATGGAGAAGGTGAGGGTGGAATTGGAGGAGAAGAGGAAGAGGCAAGCGAGGAGGTTAATGGAAGCAATTGAGGTGGGGATGATGAAGAGGCTAAAGGCAAAGGAGGAAGAGATTTTGAAGATAGAGAAACTGAACTATGCATTGGAAGAGAAAGTCAAGTCTTTGTGCATTGAAAACCAGATATGGCGAGACCTGGCACAAACAAACGAGGCCACAGCCAATGCCCTCCGAACCAACCTAGAGCAAGTGCTCTCGCAGGTCGGTGCAGACGGCGGAGAGGGTGCCGGGGTTCCGCCGGCAGAGGAGGAGGACGCGGAGTCGTGCTGCGGAAGCAACGAGGAAGGGTGGCGCACGGTAGCGACGGGGGCGCAGGACAAGGGAGGGGAAGGAACAAGCGGAGTAATGAATAATAGTAACGGTGGTGACGAGAGAAGATTGTGTAGGAAGTGTGGGAAAGAGGAATCGTGCGTGCTAATCTTGCCCTGCAGGCACCTCTGCCTCTGCACTGTTTGTGGGTCTACATTGCACATTTGTCCTGTGTGTAAATCCTTCAAAAATGCCAGTGTGCATGTTAACATGACTTAAGATAAATTATTTTTTTTATCATATAAATATTTTTAACAAAATAAAATGTGAAAAAACAAAACAAAAGAGAGTTGCACGCTAACATTTTTTTTCTTGATCTGGTGTTATTTTTGGGTTATTTTAATTAAATTAAATTGGGGTTTGAAAATTGAGTCAATGCTGATAAAGGTCATTGGATTCTTCTGCCCTGAGTCAGTGTGTCAAATGGTTTTTCATAAGTAAATTTGATTAAATAGCTTTTGAAGACCGAAATAACTATTTCCTTTCCATCCCCCGTACTCTATGAAAGTGAATCGTTTATCAATCAATTCATCCTCAAATTGGTGAATGAAAACATTAACTAAAATAAACATATATATTATTTATTTTAAGGACTCAGTAAAGTTGAAAATTTTTTGAAAGATTAAATTAGATGTTTATTTCAAATTATTAATAAATAAGATTGAGTGTTTTATATGTATTTTTTCAAATCAGTTTATATTTTCATGTTTTTTTGTTTTTCACAGAAAATAATATTATTTTTCCGTCAATTAAAAAATGCAAAGTGAACCGGTGCATTAGAAAATACAAAGTGAGTAAATGATTGAAATTATTTTTATACAATAAAAAAGAAAGATAAATACAAAGGTAAATTATCTCTCATAATTTGAGTACTCTTTTTTTACTTTTCTTGTCAAGGGAATATTTTAACGAGTCGTATGGACTTGATTTTTTTTCTTTTAATTTTATTTTACTGCATCATTCAAGTATTCAACTAAAAAAGTAATTTTCTTAAAAATTTTCCCTTGTAAAAATATTTTTGGGTCGGGGTGTCGCATTCAGGCGAGGTTGCACGGAAACGTGGAAAAGGGTAAAAAGGTAAAAAGGCAAGGGCGAGTGTGGGGCCCGATGCGCACTTACCCGACAGCTAGGTATAGTACTTCCAATACAGAAACTAGGTACGAACAGGGAGCGTGGAAGATGCGCGTGAAAAAATGAGCGTGAAGTCAACGTGTACCTGAAAGCGAAGGGTGTGCGGCAAAATCTGACACGTAGGACGCGCGCAAATGTCGCTGTTTCGATGAAGAGTGCCTGCAACGGCCTTTTCTCTCTCTTCTTTTATGCGCCACAGTGTTTCAGACCCTGCTGGGGCCAAAAGCCTATGCACTAAACGACACCCGAACTGGTTGTTGAGTACACTGCCAAAAATATGCTAACATTTATTTTACTATATTGTTAATCTTTTAAGAATCGCGTTTAAACGTTTAAAGGTGTATATATATATATATATATATAAGTTTACTTTCTAAAACTTAATCTCAAATAAATTATTTATTATCAAATTATCATTATATTGCTGAAGAATAAATATATCTTTAATTATTTTAAAAAAAATTCATGTTTATAAATTTTATAAAATTACTTTTATAATTTTTTAAAATTTTATAACTTAATTTATTTTTTTCATCAATGACTAAGAAAAAGTGACATGATTTAATATAGTGCGAAAATATTTTTATCGTTTTATTTAACGTTAAAAATATAATAAAAAATTATGTACAGTACTTTTACTAAAAATTACATAATGTTACAGATTAAATATATTATCCTTGCTTAAAAATTAAAATTAATAAAATATAAAAGTATATAAATTAAAATAAATTTTTTAATAATATTCTATATGTTTAAAAAGTTTAAAATATATTTAAGCTTTTTTATTTTAAATAAAAATGAAAAAAAATCCCACACATAGAGCTGCAGAAGTGTCTAGGAATCTGCAAAGCTTAATTATTGTTACAGCAATGTATTGCTGATTGTTGGCAGAAAACGACAGCGTTTTCTTGGTGCAAGGTTTTTGGGACAATACAAATCGTGGTGTTAATATCGCAGTGGTAGATATATTATCGTTGCTGTGTCAAATTGGCTAGTACGACACCACGATTCACGGCAATATGCCAGCGTGTGTTTAATGACAATTTATTATATCGTAGAGATTATAAATTTTTTACTTATTAGGTGAAAATTATAAAAATAATATAGTATTTATAATTTTCAAATGAATAAATAGTCATCGTCTTTTCAAATTTCAACAGTTAAAGTATTTATAATTTTTTCAAGAATTAATTTAGATATTCAATCTTGTAATTTTGTTAACTTAATAATTTTCTTTCTATATTTATTATAACTGTTATAATTTTAAAATATGTTTTTGTCTTTCTTATTTATTATTTTTATTTTTGCATAACTGTATTGTGTTCTTTTTATAAGAATAATATTTTTCCTAAAAACAATAAAAGGGATGCATCTAAATGTAGTAAAAGTTAAAATGGTGGTCCAGGAAATAATAAAGAACAAAAATAGTAAATTAGTGCGAACGAGGTTGGGTTGTACGGTACGGAATAAGAGGATGGTCTTTTGACTAATTATTATTTTGTGGGTACAAATAAGATCCGGTTGTTGAGATTTCACGGCACCCGGTTAAAATATGCCAAGGCTGCCAACGTGCCAGACTCAGTCCTCTATGCTATTATTGCCCTTTTTATTTAATTAATAACATTTTTATATATGTTTTTGTTTTTGTTTTTTTAATAAAATACCTATTTGTGTTTTTTAAACAAATTAAAATATAAAAAATTTATTTATATTAATAAAAATTATTGATTATTATAAAAGTCAAATTTTTATTATAAGATTACCTATAATCTTATTAATAAGAAATAACTGATATTAGTTTTTTTGGTAACAGATTTTTCAATCCTAATTATAAAAAAAAGTAAAATTTCTTTTTAATTTATGAGATTTTAAAAATTAAAGATTAAAATATTTATTAATAATAATTTTAAAGGTTAAAATATTTTAATAAACAAACCAATAACTAAAATAAAATAAAAATTTACATTATTTTTGCTATATGTTTTTTTACCGTCCATTTACAATATATGAGTTTATGGATTAAAATATTCTAAAAAATAAAAGAAAAATTTATATGATATTTTTAAAATTTTAAAATTTAAAATATTTAACGCTTCTTATCTTATGAATTAAAATGAAAATTAATCTCAATCTTTAAAATTAAGTTAAAGTAATTAATAATAATAAATTTTTATTAAAATAATATTTATCACGCTTTTAAAATTTCAATGCAATAAATATATTTTTAAATAAAATTTTATTATTTTAATTACTTAAATTCAACCTCAATTGTTGAAGATTTTTTTTAAAAAAAACCAACGCATTCTAAGTTTAATAAAAGGATCTTACCAACAAGTGCCACAAGAGTGCTGGTTACAAAATCAATAACTATTTTTTTATTAAAATATATATATATATATATATATATATATATATATATATATAATATGTGAGCGAATACACTTTTACATTTTATAATAAAATATTTTTATTCTTAATCAATGTTTTAAAGGCACTTATTAGCATATTCTAATAAAATACTTTTTTTTTTCTTTTTTACTTGTCACTCTTTCAAAATTTTGCATTTTTTTTATCTGTGACTTTATAAGTTAATACAATAATGTATATATGCATCATTGATTTATTTAATATAAGGTATTATATTGAAATTTAACAGTGTTTAAAATTTTCTGAAACTAACAGGTGAAGAAAAAAAAGTAAATAAAGAAACAATTTCTGAAGTAGCAAAATCACGTGGGAATGAGTTCCAATTATATTGGGGCAGATTCATGGTAAATCCAACAAATATGGTAAAAATATATTGCCACCTTTCATCCACCTCGCATTAATATCATTTCGGTCCTCACACACAACTCCACTGAACTGTGGTATTATTAAATGTGTCTTTTATTCGTATTATTTTTATTAATCAACTGAAATATACCTCAATTTTTCAATAATTATAAAATTTACCTTCAAATTGTAGTCTAGTTATATTAACTTTATTTAATGATGAGTTATTCAATAATAATGAATTTAATAAAGTTGCAAAATGAGTTCTACTTAAGTGGGGCAAAGGAAATTCAGGCATTGATTTCATAGGCATAGGGGAAAAGGCAGCAGAGAAAAACATAACCACAAAAATAAGAGAGAAGGGATCTTTAGCATTCTTGTGGGCCCCATAGGATCAGGACCATATGTCCCTTTATCACCGGCATGCCCTCCACAACACGTGAATCTGATTCCACCCTTATCATTTCTTTCCAGTTTCCACGGTAAAAAAGTTAATTAATATTTCTAAAATTAAAATAAAGTTATTTGATAAAATATTAATTAACTTTTTATCAATGGTTTTCTTATGTGTTTTGCTGCAAAAGTCGACACAATAGAAGTTGTTATTATTATTATTATTTTCTTAATCCTTTGGCCTGCGTTTGGCTGTGATTACGGCCATTAAATAAAATAACTACGCAGTTCACTGATATTGGATTTTCTAGCCTTTATTATGATAGAAGCTATTCCTTTTCATTGAACAACTTGTATTATTGTCAAGAAGAACCACATTTTTTTTTCTTCTTTGAATTTCTCTGTGCCACCCACCTCGATAGGGATCACACTCTGTTCCATGAAATTGACTAATTATTCTCTTTTCTTTTTAAATTATAGGTTGATGACACAGAAGCATTTAATTGTTATTGTTATTTTTTAATTGAATCAACTCTCAACCTTATGCTGAAAATAGTGACTAATTTAGTTATTTAGCACTTGATATGATTCACCCCAAATGTACAATCTATAAATTTTCAGCGTAGCATTAAACTATATTTGAGAAACGTCAAACCCTAATGAATAATAGTTATTGAATGGAAGGAATGAATGTGTAATTTGTTCTACAATGCATCCAAATTGATGAGTGGGACCCTCTGCATAGAGTGGTCACATTGAATGGATGGAGATGTGTGACATATAATTACTTTAAGAAACAAACATTATTGACATTATTTTTTCTGATTAAAGAAAAGGCGGCAACTTCGTTTGAAAACAATGTTTGATGATAATTGGGATTGTCAAAGAGCGATTTCAAGTAATTTGAGTTTGTCAAATGGCACATCTAATGAACATGTTTTTGGTTGAGTGGTGCATTGCAACATTGGAATCCCATAAATATTTTAAACATTGAAAAGACCTTACACGAATCATAGACACCACCCAATCACAGGCGACAAAACCCACACAAATTAATATTAAATATGATTAATATATTATCATTACCAAAGTGAAAGACAAACCAACACTAGCCCACTCTGCCCCATGTCTCCTTTATAAGACAGAGACGTGTGAATAAGCTAACCCACTTTCACTCCTTTGGTCTCCTTTTTTGCATAGAATCACACATCCATTTCATGTGGGGTCACACAACCTTTCCTCTCCCAACTTCTCCATCTTCTTCTACTGCTCCCGATGATATTCATTTGCATAAGTAAATTGTTCATTAAACATCATTATCAGTGTACACATAGGCGAAGTTAATTATAGCATTGAAAATATCAAGGGAACTTCAAATCCACATAGTCACGTATGCATTACGCACCTATTGTCTTACCTATTGAGAGAATGACACTTAACCTAATGACATTTATTTTTCTGTTCTCAAGGAGCTAAAGGAAAAGGACAGCCTTAGAGTATCTAGGCCATGCTTGTTGGTTGCTTTCTCTATCTTTATGGCTCAAAAATGTGTAAATGTGTGAAACTTATTGCAAAAGGGATAGAGATGTGTGTCACGCAAGTTGTCTATATCGGTGATTACATATTCCAAATTTTCAGTTGAAGGTTGGGGTGGACCAGTTCCTAGTATTTGGATAGAACAAAGCATATAATATGAGTCTAGTTAAAGAAGGCATGGGGACCCATGATGGGACCCCAACTTTCTTACCTTGTGAAAGGGGGCACTCATGTTAGTCCATCATCTTAGAGTTGATTTTGTTGCTTCCTTTTGTTCTATCCTCATACATGTTTCCTTCTTTATAAAGGAGGACCCCACTGCTATCTCCCACATCACAAGTCTCTCGAGGAGAAAAACAAATGATGAGACCTGCGGCTAGATACAATTTCAAATGAAGCTGGCACCCAAAGTAGCATCTCTAACCCCTTTCTTCAAAATAAATGTGAATCACAAAGTCTAAAGGTGCCACAGTGAAAAGGCATTCAGAAATCCAGACATTGGAATTATTGCTTTCAATCGCCAATAAAACATTGCTAATTCTGGTTCGCCTAATCTTCATTTTGAGGCCCTCGTTGGCCTAATCTTAAAGCACATTTCTTTGTGAAATTAATGCAAATGGCCATATTTAATAGCCATATCATTGATTTATAGAAGGGTTTATTTTACATTTAGATTTAGATGTCTAAAAATTTACATTTTTTTAATGTTTCTAATCGTCCCTTATGCGTTTAAGTTTACATTGATAAATTTTCTAACCCTTTTAAACACACAAATTTTTATTAAGCTAGTAAATTTTTGCCTATGTGTAATCAAAGCTTAATTTACGATCACTATCCTTACGTGTACATGTCATTGTCAATTTAATTTGGATGTCTATAGTAAGTGGTATTTACCCACAAAATTTTCACGAGAGGGGGTTATTCTGTTTCTTCTTTCAATTTTTCCAATAAAATTGTCAAAAGAAAAGCTAAGCTTGACGTTGCTGTACATTGTCGATTTCCTTCTTCTTTTATGCAATAATTTCTATTTCATTTATATGACAAGTATGCATTCATTGCTTTGGAATGATGCAACCCTATTGCCAAGATGCTAACGTTTATATATCTTTTTCTTTTTCACATCGTTTGATTCTCGATTTAACATGTAAGGATAGTGATCGTGATGTGTTTGTTTTTATAGAAAAAAGTATGGTGGGTCAAGAAACCCACAAGCTCCCAAAAGAAAGAAGGGCACAAACCATTCACCAAGAAATCATATCTCACGCAATGAAATTTACTTTATGGGAGAATTTCAATGACCTGCCATGAATCTGCTTTTTAAGAATGGATTTGGTTTGATAGGTGCAGTAAGGCTAAAGATATGGATGAAAAATGTAAAAGAGAAACTGAAGTGAACAAAAAAAGAAAAACACTATAAAGGAGGAACAACTGCTGCTATTCTTTTTCTCTGGCATTTAGACAGATTGGAGTGTTCAAGTGTAAACATCAACTTCCCCACTAACATAACATCCATGTGTCAAAGCCTTATAGTCTCACTCATCCCATTAATGGGTTCTTTGGGATTGCAATTGCAAAACCAGGTCCCCTCTTTCGTAAAATGATTATGCTTTATCTATCCTTCCCCTCCACCCCATTATTTTGTTAAGTTGGTACATTGTAAAGTCATTTTAATAGTAACTTAGGGCTTTCTATCTTCAAATTTAATTTTGATTTTTGAATTATATTAACAGTTATATTATTTTTTAAATTTTATCATTTTAATATATTTATACCTTATTTTATTTATTTCAAAGATAAACATATAATATTATTTATTTTATACTTCTAATATGCTCAAAACATAAGATAAAATAACATCTTATTTTTATCGTATTTTATTCTTATCGAATTTGTATATTCTATTATTTTCTATTTTATCGTGTTAACTGCCAATACCTTATTATTTATATTAAGTACTCTGAGAAAAATCAATCTTCAAACCCACATATATTCTTTTGACATGGATAAATGTGTACTCATGATATCTAGTCTTATAGAAGATTCTTATATATTTCATCTAAAATAATCTCTTAAAAATGATGAAAATTAGAAATAACTTGTAAAAATAATTTTATTTCAAAAATTATTTAAAAATGTCATCGTTAAAAAATTAGAGCTCACATTTTTTATATATAGAGATTGAAATAAAAAATAAAAAATTATTACGTAAAATAAATGCTTAATCTAAAAAAATTTACTTTAAATGATAAAAATTATAATTAACCTCTAAAAATATTTTTTGTGTGAGAAAACACTTAAAAACACTCTCTTTCAATAAGTAATCACAAATTATATATAGAAATTGATATTGAATTAAATAATTAGTTCTTAACCAACAAAAAAAAAAATAGTTAGAATGATGAAAATAAGAACTATATTCTAAAAACACTTCCATTTCAAAAATTACATATTCTCATTTGAAAATCAGTACTTATAATATATATATATATATATATATATAGAACTTAATTAATATTAAATTTAAAATTAAATGTTTAATCTAAAAAAACTACTTAAAATATAAAAATTAAAACTAATTTCTAAAAATACTTTCATTTAAAATACTCCTAAAAACACTTTCATTCAAAATTTACTACTCATAAATTATATATAGAAATTAATATATTAAAACAATAAATGCTTACTATACCAAAAAATCGGTTTAAATGGTGAAAATCAAAACTGACTCTTAAAATTATTTTCATTTAAAAAATTATCTAAAAACACACTCATTCAAGAGTTAGTATTCTTTATTTATATATAAAGATTGACATAAAAAACTAAAAATTTAATAGCAAATTAAAATATATATTTTAAAAAATGATTGGAATTAAAAAAAAATTAGAACTAATCATTCAAAAATTCCGTGTTTAAAAATTAGTACACACATATTGACAATAAAATGTCTAAAAAACTTTTTTTTTCAATATTTACTATTCAAATTATTACATTAATGATATTAAGTTAACAAAATAAATACTTAATTTACAAAAAAAATAAAAAATAAGAACTAACCTCTCAAGATACTTTTTTTTGAAGAATTACCTAAAAAAACTCTCGTTCAAGGATTATTAGTCAAAATATGAAGTTAGCTATACTAATCACATGAATTTATTAAAATTAATTAAAAATTAGATTATTAAAAATATTATTTATTATTAAATTTATTTTAATAAATTTTCTAAAATTTTCATATAAGGATTGAAATAAAAAAATTAAATTTAATATTAAATGAAAAAAATCTCAATCTAAAAAAAATATTGAAATGATGAAAATCATTCCCTAACCTCTAAAAATGCTATCATATGAAAAAATTGCTTAAAAACACTCATACGATAAATATAATTCACAAATTATATATAAATTGTGAAAATCTAATTTTATCTAGGTCTCATCTAAATAAAATTTTTAAAAAATAAATAATAATAATAATAATAATAATTATTATTATTATTATTAAATTAAATAAAAATTATATAGGATTTTAATTTTTTTTAAAATTTAAATAGATAGATATTTTGGTTAGTAGATAAAAAAATAATTAGAAAATAAATTTTTAAGAGAAATAAATAAGATGTTTGAGAAGAAAAAGATGAGTGATCATTGAGAAATAAAGAGTCATAGAAAATTGAAGTCTTTATCTAAATTAAAAATAAATAAAATTTAAAAAATACTTATAAATAAAAAATTTAGGTTCTCGTTAAAAAGAGTTTTTTTTATATAGAAAAAATAAAATAAGAGAGAATATAACTTTTTTGGAAAGCACAGAAAAAGAGAGAGTCCAAGAAATAAAGAGAGAAAAAAAAAAGAAGGAGATCAAAAGGAAATTAATACTCTGAGAGTATTTAAAATCGAGAAAGAAAAGTGAGTTAAAGAGAAATCAATGTTTAACAAATGAATAAAATTAACTTCTCTTTTGATAAGAATTATTTTGTAATTCTTTTTTACTTTTGATAAGAAATAAAAATTGATGTGTTTTCTCTTTTGTTCATATTAAGAATTTTTCTTCTTTACAAACCCTAGTTCTTTCTAACCCAAAAATATTTTATTTCCTTGTAAATTTAAAACCCTAAACCCCCCTAACAAAAAAAATATTTATTTTTGCAAAATCCTAAAAAATTTAATTTTCTTTTCCCAAAATCCTTTCCTTTTTATCCTAAAAATTATTCTTTTTGCAAAACACTAAAAAACCCTAATTTTCTTTTACCAAAATCATTCCCTCTTTACCCTAAAAATTATCTTTTCTGGAAAATTCTAATTTGTTTCCCAAAATCCTTTCCTTTTTTTTTCCCCTTAAAATCATCCTTTTTGCAAAATTCTAAGAAACCCTAATTTTCCTCCCAAAATCACATCTTTTTTATCCTAAAAATTATTCTTTTTGCAAAACCTTAAAAAACCTAATTTTTTTTTCAAAAATCCTTTTTTAAAAATCCCTAAAAACCTAATTTTTTAACCATAAGAAAATCTTCCTGTTTGCAAACCCAAAAAAAGTCCTTTTTGACAAACCCTAAACCCTAATTTTTTAAATCCTAAATTTTTTTTTCCTTTTTCATAAATAAAAATCCCTACTTTCTTTGCAAATCCTAATAAAAAAACCTATTTCCTAAATCAAGTAAGAGTTATTTTTTTATTGTTCTGTTTGGTTTTATTTTTGTTCCTTTTTTTATATGTTTCCCTTTTATTCCTTCTTTGTATGCAAAAATTTAATATTAATATGTACATAAATATTTTATTATCTTAAAAAAAATCTTTTGAATCAACCATAAATCTTTTGTTTGCTATCTACAAAAAATAATCTTTTAAATTTATGCAACTGTCAAGCAATTTTGATAGAGTAGTGGATTTACCTTCAACGTTGCTTGTATCGTAAGGATTTATTAAATAGCCATGTGCTAACTTAAATTTTGTGCATGAGTGGATTTACTTAAAAAATAATAAAAAAGTAAAAATTAAGTTTTCAAAAAAAAATCTTTGAAACTTACCCTAAAATCCAATTTAAAAAAAATTACTTAAAAATAATAAAGAAAAAATCAAGTTTTCTAAAAAAAATCTTTGCAACTATTGCAACTTATTATAAATCCAATTTTAAAAAGATCTATATGACTTTAATTTCTCTGTTGCACACAGGGGATACATCAAAGTAAAAACTTGATCTGTTAATTTCAAAATTTTTAAAATTTTTTTTAGATCTAAATATTTTTAAAAACCTTTTTAACTAAAAGTAATTTCAAACAATTCTTTTTTTTTGTAAAAAGATGAAATTGGTATATTTTTTTATTTCAAAATAAATAAATAAATAAAATATCAAGATAAAATTTTCTAAGATACATTTCTTTAATACAAAAAATATATATAAAAAAAGAAATAATATTTTTATAAATAATTCATTCTTTCAATTCAAATTAATTTTTTATTTTTTATTTTTATTAAAAAATTAAATTATTATGTATTTTCATAAAATAAAATATTAAGATATAAATAAACCTAGGTCATGACAAGACAACTGCGTAAAAAATAATAATAATAATAGTAGAAAAAGAATAATAGTAAAAATAGTATAAAAATATTATTTATAAAAAATAATATTTTTATAAATAATCCATTCTCTTAATTAAAATTAATTTTTTTAAAATTTTGTCTCTTTATTTAAAAATATAAAAACAAATTTTTACTTTGAAAAAAATAAAATATCAAGATAAATTTTTTTAATACAAAAATGCAAAAAAGGAATAATATTGTATAAATAATTCATTTCGTCAGTTCAAATTAATTTTTTTAATGATTACTCTTTATTAAAAATAAAGAATGACATTATTATATTTTTTATTAAAATTATTTTTAATATTTTTTTTAATAAACTTTAGTGGCAACTCTCTTTTATCCATCTTTCTTTAAAATTAATTACAACTCTTTTTCTACTATTATTTTTTTTTCTACGCAGTTGTCTTGTCATGACCTAGGTTTATTTTTATCTTAATATTTTATTTTATGAAATACATAATAATTTAATTTTTAATTAAAAAAATTAAAAAATTAATTTGATTTGAAAGAATGAATTATTAATAAAATATTATTCTTTTTTTGCATTTTTTATTAAAAAAATTTATAAAAAAATTAATCTTCATATTTTTTAATTAAAAATATTGTTTTTATTTTTTTTTTATAAAGAAACACAATTTTAAAAAATTAATTTGAATTGAGAGAATGAATTATTTATAAAAATATTATTATCTTTTTTTTTTCAGTTTTTTCATATTAAAGAAATGTATCTTAAAAAATATTATCTTGGTATTTTACTTATTTATTTATTTTGAATTAAAAAATACCAATTTCATTTTTTTTAACAAAACAAGAATTATTTAAAACTGCTCTTAGTTTTTAAAAATATTTTAGACCTAAAGAAATTAAAAATATTTTTTGGGACTTGATAGGTCAGATTCTCACTCCTACGTATACTTTATGTGCAACAAAATAAATCAAAGTTACCTAAGTCTTTTCAAAATTGGGTTTAGGATAAGTTGCAAAGATTTTTTTTAGAAAACTTTATTTTTTCTTTATTATTTTTTAAATATTTTTAAAATGAGGTTTTAGGGTAAGTTTCAAAGATTTTTTTTTTAAACTTAATTTTTACTTGATTATTATTTTTTAAGTAAATTCACTCCTGCACAGAGTTTAAGTTAGTATACAACTATTCAATAAATTCTTACGATCTAAGCAATGTTGAAGGTAAATCTACTACTCTATTAAAATTGTTTGGCCGTTATGTAGATTCAAAAAAATTTTATAGATAGCAAACAAAAAATTTATGGTGGATTCAAAATATTTTTGTTTTTAGATAACAAAAGATTTATGTACATATTAATATTAAGTTTTTTCATGTAAAGAATGAATAAAAAAGAAACAAAAATAAAAGCAAACAAAACAATAAGAAAATAACTCTTACTTGATTTAAAAATTAGATTTGTTTCATTAGGATTTTTAAAGAAATTAGGAATTTTTATTTATGAAAAAGGAAACATTTTAAGGATTTAAAAATTTAGGGTTTGTGGTTTGTCAAGAAGGACTTTTTTGGGTTTGCAAAAAAGGAAGATTTTCTATGGTTTGTCAATAAGGACTTTTATATATTAAAAAATTATAACTAACTCCCTGTATATAAATTTAATCTCAATTTAGTCTTTGCCATTACTTTCAATCTTAATGTCGTTTACGAAAATTGTCAACATGTAGAATAGATGCAACTTATAAAAAACTAAATAGCCAAAACAATATTGTAACGCCTCGAATTTGTTATTATATATATATATATATATATATATATATATATATATATATATTCATATGCGTGTATTGGTTTACTTGATAATAATGTTTATGTGTATTAAGTAAATAAATGTGTGTATTGTGTGTATGCATGATTGGATAGGGCTGAATTATGGGCTAAGTACCTAAGTGCAGGGCATGAGACTGGGTTGTTTTCGTTGCAACGAGAGAATTATCGCTGTAGCGAGAGAGCCCTGAGAGGAAGGATCAGAACTGTCTCCTTCTCGCTATAGCGAGAGACATCTCGCTATAGTGAGAGAGCGACAGTCTGAGGTGCATTTCTGGGTGTAGTCTCATTGTAGCGAGATTCTGCAGAAACCAGAGTGCAATTTTCTCTGGTTTTTTTTGTTGTAGTGAGAGGACGTGTCACTGCAGCAAGGTATCTCGCTGTAGCGAGAGTGTCACGACCAGAAAAGGATTTAAAGGGGGTTACGATTCGGGGAGAGTCATTTCTCCCTCTCCCTTCGATCCTCTCATTCCCCAAAGCCCTATTCCACCTATTGATTGCCTCCAAAGCCATTCAGGAGTTTGATTGAAGGTTGAATCCGTGTGGAGAATGCTTGGAGGTGAGTTTTAATGGTTAGGGTTTTAATTTTCCTTCCCTTTTTCTGATTTTGGGTGATTTCTAGGATTCTCATAGAAACTAACCGTGTGTTTAGGTTGAGATCTGTGTGAAAAACACTCCCGTGGTCGACTTTGAGCGTGGGTCTTCAATCCAAAGTAAGGGAAGACTCTACCCTACTTTTTTATGTGTAATTTGCTGTTATTCTGTGGAATGTTGTGTTATTGCTGAGTTAGAAGATAGGAAATTGCTGAGATATGTGATGTGAATTATATATTGGATGTTGTGAATGGGTATGGACACTTGTACCATATAATTGAATGAATATTATGTAAAAATGTGGGCCCAAGGGCCGTGTATTATGAATGGAAATAGGCTAGGAACCATGTGTCTTGAATGAATTATGGACTATGTGCCATATACTGAAATGTGTGTGATTAGGGCGTGTAACGTCATTGTAATATGCTGTGAATAGTTTAGCGATACACTGGGGTGTGGGAGATGAAGACGGTAGAAATACCTTGGAGAAGAATAAGTGGTGGTGACACCGACTGTGGAACGGGTGCACCATAGGCCACACTCTCTCTTCCTGACTAGACCTTTGACTATTACTTTTGTTAAGCGACTCGTGACTGTCCACGTGGTATCCGTGAGGCGGGAGTAACCGACGACCATTCATGGTATAAATCTGTGATCACAGTGTCAATGTGAGTGTGACTGGCGCGCGTATGCATGGGTTCATGAATTGTGCTTATGGATGTGATAATGCTGGCTGTGCTTGTATTTGTTTAATGTATTGGAAATATGTTGGAGGTGAGACTTTATGGTTAATTGTATGTTTTGGTGTAGAGTACTCACCCTTATATTCATTTTTCAGGTAATCAAGACGATCAGCACCAGACTCAATGAAAGGGGCAGATGAAACTACTATTGGACTAGGATTTTAATTTGAAATTAATATATTTGAATGGGTCCTGTAGTAGTAACTTGATAGAAATTGTAACCCCTTTCCTTATTTTAAAATATTTGATGAAACCAAGGGTTGAGAACCTTATTTGAAATGAAATTATTTTATTCTGAATTTATGAAATTATAATTTATTGAAATTAAACATATGGTGTTACAAATATGCTAATAAAGAAACCCTAAATTGAATTGTGCAAATCGTGCCTCTTATGCCAATTTTCCTTCCTCCACTTGCAATAGAATAAAAAATGGAGACCACTGCAGCAAATGTTTCTACTTCAAGGAGGAGGAATGGAGTGTCATTATTTGATTATGGGGTCAAGTGAAGATTTACACATCATGGACTCCTCAAAATATAAGAATAAGGTTTTGTAGGTATCCAAATTTTAAAGTAAATTATTGTGTTAGTGCTTTCATCTTATTTTTCTATGATTTTGCCATGCTTTTATTTGTAATTATTTAATTTAATAAAATTTTTAATTATTTTCTAAAAAAATTTTATTTAAATGAAATGCAGATAAAATTGAGTATTCACATGAGTACTAATGTTAAATTAAAAAATAAATATTTATTAAAAAATATTTGAAAAGATAAAAGGAATTAATATTTATAATGATGAGTTGATAAAATAAAAGTAAAAAAAATAAGATGCCATATTGAAATACACTATTTTAAGTAATAAATTATGAAAAGCTAAAAAGTTATGCATATTTTCTCACTATTGTTAATTTTTTTTTTTCATCTCTTTTTCTAAATTTAAATTTAAATTACTTTTTATCAAATTCATTTAAAGCAAATGAATTTCGCTTAACCAAAATGGTACTGCTGGGGCAGTTTCCAAAATTGCAGAGAATCCGATCTCCGGATCCCACTTAAAAATGTCCAAGTGATGTTCATGTAGCAGAGAATTGAGATTGACGTTACAGAGAATCGTCCAGCTATTACTTGAAGACAAAATATAAGGGGGTGAAATATTTTTGTAATTATGATCGATATGGGACTGCATTATATAATTAGGCCCACACATATAATGGACCATAAATTTTTTTGTTGAATTGAACGACTGTGACTTGCCCTCTCCCTCGTTTTTCTATATTTACTTTCTCATTCCTATTCTTCACTTTTATATATTTCCTTGCAATATAAGGAACAAGTTAAAGCCACAAGCCATGGCGTTGATTACATTATTCTCGTCAATGACATGTGCACTGTCAATTTTACTTTTTCTTCTCGGCGTTTTGGAGATGAGTTGTGGTGTTTTCACATCCCACAGTTGGTGCTCAATTTTCATTCCACTATTGGCGAATCCAATCGATTTATGATTCAATTATTTAGTGCAGAATCAATGGAAGGATCAAAAGATGTCATCATATGCAATATCATGGTCATTCATTCAATTCAGACTTGGATGGCACGCATACTATTCTTGGTGCTTGTGGACTAAAATGGTAACAAGTAACATGTTTCATGTTCAACATTATTCTACCTTAACAACCTCATGGAAGTAGACCCTTAATTGTGATCTTGGTAATATATATTTGTTTCATTTTTTTGGTTGGTGGGTCCAAGCAATAGGGAATAGATAGATATATTATGGATATCTTACAATTATTTATGGTCCTTGTCCGAGCAGTAACACACTCCATCTTGGAATTGCCTTTTCGCTCAACCTATGTATTTTCAATTTCCACCACTTTTATGGACCCATAAATGAAGGACCAGTCTAGCAACTACCCACATGTCACTTGATACATGTAATGATATTGCAGGAACCTAAAAGGTTAGTTTATGTACTTGCATATCAAAGTCCCTAAATCTGACAAAATAAATAGGGCCACATTGAAAAAGGAGGACAAGTGGGATTAATTGAATGACACTAAGGTCCACTTGAATTTTCATCAAGCAATCTCCCTATTTTAGCAAAATCTCTCTCTTTTTGGGTTGTAACGGAATATTAGACTGCGACTATACAGCTTAGACTTGTCCCCACCTTACCTGGTCAGAGCAGAATGTGTTATGAGATTTACACTCTCCATGTGGTTATCATTCACTGAGGTAATGTGGGTGATATCCCAGCAATTAATGATGCCACCTACGCATCAATTCAATCAAAATGCAGACACTTGTTGCCCTCTTCTATGAATGATTCTCTTGTCACAAATTCACAAGTTAAAGGACTCCTATTTTCTCTTTTTAAATAATACAACATATGTCCTAATAGAGAGAGAAAAATGTATTGTGCATTGGGAATATAATTGACTGATTCAATAATTGATGATGATAAATACTTGCATCATACCGTAAAATTTATGCATATCTCTCTCTAATTAAATGGACAAGAGACTGTCAAAACTAAAGCTAATGGTGTAAATCTTAAATGAGTGATAAACTTGTGTTATGCAAAAGTATCCCATGAAATATATGAGACTATCTTTAATTAAACAGAAAATTAAATAATTTAAATTTAAGGGAAAAATCATTTTATAAAATAAGTTGAAAATAAATTATGTTAAAGAATGTTTACTTAAAATTTGATAAAACGAAAGAAATTTTAATATAAAAGACTTAAAAGTGATTAAACTTTATTTTTAAAATTTAATGTAAAACATTATAAATAATAAAATCATAATTTAAAAAGTATACAAAAAGTTTTTATTAATAAAGAAGTCACGTGTCATAAAAAATATAATAAACAAATTTTCTTACGTTAAATTTTAATATAAGCTAAAGATTATCCTACAATAGTTACTGTGAAAATGTACTTTACACAAAACAAATTGATAATAAAATACTATGTCAGGATTCAAGTAGTGATACAAATGATGAATCATTGGGATGTTGACAAAGACACCGTCGTTTGATACCAGTTAATTTTTGACTAAAAATCGATGAACATTGTGCATGTGAAGAAGAAAAGTATGCCACATAAAAGCGTACAAGATTTACATAATACACGTCAAAACAAACCCATATGAACGTCAAAATGAGTGTCTTTTAGTTGCATATGTCCTTGAGATTTAATTAATTGCATTGAAACATGAAAGTGACATTAAGTGAATTTTAATACCTAGTATCATTCTTACCTCCCTTTTGGTTTTCATATAAACCAAATCAACCAAAAAAATAAACTATTTCATAACCTTATATTAATCCTTCCATTGGTGTCAAAATAATTTATTCATATGACCATAAGGATTATATATTCGATGTAACCCAGCCTTGTCATGACAAATAGAGATATTAGTATCAATATAAAGCAAAATTTCATTTCTTAAGTTAAAGGGCTCTAATTTAATGACGTGAATTTTGATTGAGGAATTGTGCCATGTCTAACTACAAGTAACAGGATTTTTATTGAATAACATTCATTTCAGGGTCCACACTACAGAAGGCATGGTAGAAAGAAAAGAACCACTTGGTTTTATTGTTAGCAAATCCAAGAGTGAAGTGGAAGCTTATTTTTGTTTTCATAATGGCAAAGAAAGCACTCAGCATGTGTTACAGCAAACCTTTCATGGGAGGGAAGTTCTTAAAAACCCTTAGTTGTGTTCTTTCTTTTCATGGATTTGGATCTGAAAGGGGGAAGATTAATAAAAAAAAATATTAAAATCATGATTTATGTAGGATTATTGAGCTTGTTTTTGTCTTTTTTCTTTTATAACAAAATATGAAAGAAAGAACGTATTTGCTATGTACACTTCTAAAAGTTTTCAAATAAATATTTATTTGCTAATAACAATCAAGACTTTATTAAAATTTTCTACAATTTATTTGAGTTACCAAATTAAAAAATGTTAACAAATAATCACTAGTGAGTAAGACATTATTTGTAATATGAACTTCAGAAAAACAAAAAAAGTTTAAGCAATTAGTAAAATTATAAGGATTTACATTTGAATTTAAGATATTTTTCATAAGTCATTGTCTAGTAAAATGATCCCGAGACATGCCATAATTCTGTGGTACATTTGGTGTTGTCGATATAGATATGTGATCAATTGGTGAGGTCCACTTTTGGTGATGCCCGAGGAGCGTTAAACATCTGCATATATGATTCAATATATTGAACAAATGAGACATATCATGTAAGAAACGTAACTATATCTTAGGCAAAATATCTTACCTCAATTGATAGTTACTCATCTTTTTAGACAAGAAAATCTTGTTCGAGTCCAAAATATTTATCATATGCTATTAATTCTTCAATTGAATGTCCTTTTTATATATATATATATAACTCAAACTACAAATTTTATTTAAAACGATCATACCATGTTCAGGTTTGGATGTGATATTAACTATATAAAACTAATCTCCCGTTAGTTTAAATATATAATATTTTTCATCACTTGATTCAAGTGTTTGGTGATTAAAAAATAATTTAGAAGGAATTATATATATGTAAGTGTTTCTTTCTCAAAATTTTTCTAAATTGAGTCGTTGTTTTCAAATTGTTTTTGTGTACCTCAAAATTAAAAGGTCAATTCATGAGTGAAATGGGGTGTATCAACTCAATTTTAACGGTGGAGAATGATGCAAATCTATGGATATATATAGGAGGTAAAAAAGAGATTGAAGGAATATGGAAACTCCTTTATTCTATTTTGGATCATATGGGAATCCAAAGTGGAAGAATTTGAATGACCACCAAGCCACCAAATGAGACAACATGCAGGAGTCCCAAGTTCATAGCAATTATTCGTTTCGCCTAGCCACAAATAATATTCTAAGTGGAATAACCTTATTTTATATTCATATTCTTACTCCCCTTTATGTATATATTACTAGTTAAAATGAATTAAAAATATACAGTAAAATTCTTACTCCCTTTTAGTCAGAGATGATGGTATTCTTGAAAGTTTTATCATTGAATGAGATTTAAAATTGGAGCAGCTAATGATGCAAGAGCTGAAGATAGTCAGAAGACGGAGTTCAATGCTTTGACTTGTACATGATAATCAATATGTCAACAACAGTTATTACTGCCACAAGTCTTTCACCCATGGGATGGTTTGGCCAACGCCCAACCTGCCATTTTCAACTTTGCGTCTTTATGAATCCATTATTGTCCCCTTTTTTGGTGCAATTAATGCTATGTGTCATGGTTGTTATTAAATGCATTTTCTGATTATTTTAACCTTT
Organism: Abrus pulchellus subsp. cantoniensis; assembly: GCA_024086825.1. Taxonomy (NCBI): domain Eukaryota; kingdom Viridiplantae; phylum Streptophyta; class Magnoliopsida; order Fabales; family Fabaceae; genus Abrus; species Abrus pulchellus. The sequence continues at coordinate 10,339,634 of CM044054.1, forward strand.
TCACTTTTCGAATTAATTGAATGGACATTTTCATCGTGCATCGTCTTGTTTATCTGTGGAGTGATTTGGTCAACTTCCTGTTTTCAATTGTGATGATTTGTGTGAAAAAGGGGGGGGGGGGGGGGGGAAGACTAAAATTCACACACACTATTTAAGGAACACAATATAGATGAAACTCATTCTTAAAAACTTTGATCTGTGTTTATTTGTAAGCATCCCCTTATAGAGTTGTCTAACGTTTGACCTTGATACACAAAAATATATATATTTTTCAATTTACAAATATATTTGTTTTAAGAACCTTATATATTGATCCAAACATTAGTCAAGTATAAAATTGTAAATTCTTTTCTATGATTTCTGACAAGTGTCTTTCGTTAAAAACAATTATATTTAAGATACATTAAAAACAAAGGGCTTTCCATAAAAAATCACAATAAAAAAAGGAGGTTTTTATATCAATTCAATGAGGAAATATTGAATGCAAGAGTTGCTTGTACTTGTAAATAGTTCGCTTCAAGATTCTTGAGATTGAGAACATGGGTGTCTGACCACTGGCCCCAAAAGTAGATCACTATTGCATATAAGCTAACAGATGTGCAATGATAAGATATTGTCACTGCATAATCAGTTTCATAGTCTGTAGAAACAATATATAACCTATTTAGGTAAGCTTTCACTTAAGTGTTTGTAACAGAATAAAACTAATATACAAATTTAAAAAAAAATCTTCTCATAAGTTTAAATTAACTTATATTTATCTATTTTTAGAAGTTACTCTTATTTAATTTTCATAAAATTTTAAGAGATAAAATAGTTTTTTATATTATTATTATTATTATTATTATTATTTTATAAATACTTATTCATAAGTTTATCAAAATAGAGTATGTATATAAAATGATAACGCAAATAAGAGTCATTAGAAGTTAAAAAATTATATGTGATGAGACATATTGTGAGGAATGATCATTCTCATTTTAACACTCTTAATTATTAGTTAAAATTTATTAAAAACTATAAAAATATAAAAAAAAAATATTAATTTAAAAATAAGAAAGAGTGAAATACATATTATTTTTATAATTTTTAATAAATTTTAACTAATAGGTAGAAATATGTTAAAAAAAACTTTGTTAAAGATTGTATTGTTAACTTTTCTCTAGTAATAATTCTAAATCCTCCACCTTTTATATTTCTAAATCATTTTTTTATTATTAAATAAAATATATTAAATAACTAGTTTAATAACACGTGCAGTGCATAAATATTTTATTTTAATATATATGTATATATATATATATAATAAACTAATTTTTAAAATTAGTTAAACTTAACTATATAATTATGAATATTATGTATCAAAATAATAAAAATTTAATAAAATTAAATAATAATTTTATCGTATAGAGTAAATTTTTTTTAGTTAAATGTCAATAATTAATATATATTAATAACCATAAATTTAAGAAATAAAACTTTGTAAAATAAACTCTAAATTCAAAAACTAGAAAAAATTTAGATAAATTTCATAAATATAAAATGAGTATTTATGAAAGTTTAAAAATTTATATAAGATAATAAGGGAAGATTAGGCAATAATTTTGATTTTTAAAATTTAGAAAAAAATTAACAAATATGTGGGTAAAGAGTAAAACAGTAGCAGCAAAAAAAAGAGTATAATTCACATATTATTTTCAATTAATTTTAATACTAAAATATATACACGATGAATGTACAAGGGTAGCTCCATGAATACTTTTTAAATAGTAAATTCTCATTTGTAATGTAGAAATTAATTTTTATATATTTTTAAAAATAGTAAATGCCTATACTTTTTCATTTCATACATTCTTTACAAAACAATAGGAATATTAAAAAGATTTATGGGGAAGGATATAACAAAACTCTTGAAAGAAAAAAAAAATAATGACTTCAATATTTGTTGATGCATTGCAACTGCATCGTTCACAATTAATTAAGCCTTGACACATTGCAAGATATGTACACACGCACACAATGTTTACAAGGTTCAAGATGAATGATGGCAAAGCCAAGTCAAAAGATTAATATAAGCCTCTTTTAAGTAGCAAAATGTTATTCAAGCTGTGCAAGCTTCAATACTAATAATACCAATAAGACCCCATACTCAATCAGAAAGGCCAACCACTTTGGCCCAAATTGTTCAAAATTCTCCCACCAAGACCGAAGAAAAACCTAATCACTCAAAGTCCTTTAGTCCCTCATTCTCTACACTATCACAATGCATTGGTCGATTAATCAATAGTCTTCCCCAGGCGATTAACCACTTACATATATCATATTTTCTTTCGTCTTACAACATTACTACCCAAAGCTTCGTCTTCATACTAAACCAACCGAGAAAAACAAGTTCATTCTAGTAATGATAATTGAAAAATATGGATCAAAATTCACCCAAGAGAAATAGCCCAAAAAAGTTTTCCACTTCATTTTCAATACATACCAAATGAATCCTGCAAACAAAGTGAAACGGTGTAGCAGGTTTGTGCCTTCCTGGACTCCTCAAGGTTGAGATTTGGTACAGTAATTGTTCTACACGTGAACTGGTTCAGAGCTTTAGAGTATATTTGATTTTATTTTTAAAAACTAAAAACCGTTTCTAAAAAGGAAATAAACATACTCTTAACTTTCTAAATTTTAATTTCAGTGTTTTAAACTTTTTGGTTTGGTTAGAAGTAATTCACCAAATTATATTGTTTGACAGGTTCAGGTTACTGAACTGTTGACAGAAACAGTTCAAGTCATGAAAAAGTGTAAAGGGTTATTTGTGGTTCGACATGGTTCAGTTCAGTTTATTATGGTTCTGATAGAACACGTCTAGAATTTGAGATCAAAGACATTATTGAATAAATAATTACAGCAGAAGCCGTGCCAGAGTTTTAACAACTACGGAGAATAACTCTGTCCAAAGTACTTTCAAATTGTCTATTTTCATACAGTAAATTTCATATACAAACATTACATAACTGCTCCTCCAAAACCTCAAAAGCTGTCTACAATCCGACCATAGATAAAATAATTGCTTCTAAAATTACATAACTGAACCTAATACCTTTTTATCGTCACACCTGATCTAGGTTCTCTGCAGTGAAAAATTTCACTGCATTTTTCACTGCACCATGTCCAATAATAATCTTAATCATCCATTGTATTACAATATTATATTTTTTTAAAATAAAAAATTTAATTATTTTAATGGTCAAGATCCTTTCCAGGGATAATGTCACTGCAGAGGATCTTTATCCCATCACACCATACTCATAACTGCTCCTACAGATCAGCCAACGTGATGATTAATAAAACACCTATATTTAATAATACATGACTGCTCCCAATAGTAGTTATTAATTCCTAATAGTAATTATAATTTCTCATCAGGTCCTTTGAACAGTCCTACATGCCATTGCCAGGAGGTGCTTTCCTATAAATTCCTAGGATAAACAGTTTTAATAAGGTTAAAAAGATAGACAAGTACACACACACAAACACAGATATATGATTGTTACATCATCCGGCTTGATCATGCAATCATTTCAAAAATCTATTCATATCATATATTAAAGTACTAGAATTTCTCATCATCGTCAAACCATCTAGGTCCAGTCCTCAGCATCAACTTAATGCAGGATATATTGTGTTTTGTAGATTCTTGGTAAGCATTGACTCCATTCTATAGCCACAATGTACAGTAAAGTTAATTTAATTATTTACTCCATTTTAAAGCTACAATGCTCTATAAATTTAATCATCTTCAGTAAAGTTAATTTACAGTTCATATAATGATCTAATAGATACAAGCATGTGATTGATCAAGACCTAGGATAAAATTATTATAAAGCATCCCATGTGGTATTGTAAGATACTGGTAAGAAAATATAAGTAAAGGAAACAACAGAAATGGAGCAAGATATAAAAAAGTATTTTATTACTGTGATCTCTATTCTGCTGATAGAGGCTTCCTAGAGATGATAGAGAAGAAAAATGAAATATACAAAACTTTGCAAGGACTTTGAGAGCCTGGTCTCTCCACTAAATAGTTACAACTTCCAAAAACTGAATTTTTTTTCTCTCAATTCCTCTCCTTCTAACTGCCTAAACCTCTGAATCTAACTATTTTTAACATCTATTCAGCTTTGATAACACTAACAGGTTGGGCCCATCAGATTTGCCTTATCTACACTCTCCTAACAGGGGGTCGAACAGATATGAAGGTACTTCGTTTAGAATTTGAACTTGACATGGTAAGTTATTTCTTAAAATTACCAAGTGGACTACTTTATTTATTGTGTTAAACTTTTAAAATTAATTTTGTTGTTATTTAGATTTACATCAAGAAAAGAAATTGTTTAAAGCAAAAGATGAATGATGTTATGTTTGTAATGACCAACTCAAAATGGGGCAAAAGTATCAAAAGGAGGACAAATTTTAACTTTGACACTAAGGATGTTGTTTTGATGATGATTGGATTGTGGAGGAGGAGAATGAGTTAAGATCATGCATGAATTTAGATGAGAACTTGATTCAAGTTGGAGAATAAAGTAGTGGGGTTAGTAGTGCAAGTACACCTATGGATGATCAGAACCTTCCCTCCATTGATGATGATGAGGTCAATGTGTATGCTATTGATAAAGATAATTATTTTGAAGATAATGAGGCTTGCAAAATATATTGTAGTAGATTAATGTTGGTTTAATGGACTTGCAAAACATGCTAGTTTGACTATGTGTTGTATTGGATCTTAAGTTTATGACATGTTTAATTAAATTATGTGATTTAGAGATTAATATCTTTATGTTATTTTTTATGCTTATATATATGTGCAGAAAAATATGAAGTATATTTTTCTTATTTTGGAAAAATACAGAGAGGTATAAATAGAGTACAAGGGAATAAAACTGTACATTTAATCTATCCTTGAAAATCAAGGAAATAATTCTCCCTATAAATGTTGTACCTAAATAAGGAAATAAAAGTGATCTTATTAACATTAAATCCTATTATGGGCTGTACAAATCAAAATTGGATGATTCTGATTGATATGCATTGATCTCCAACACTCCCCCTCAATCTTGGTGCTAGATGTATATCATACTCAGATTAGATCTAATGTTTTCATATGTATTACTTGGGAAAGCCTTTGTCATGATGCCTGATGTTTGTCTGCATGATGGAACATGGTCAACTCTTATAATGCCATGGTCAATTTTTTCTTTAATAAAGTGTCGATCAATCTCCACATGCTTTGTCCTATCATGGTGGATTGGGTTCTTTGCAATGCTTATAGCAGCCTTGTTGTCACATAATATCATAGTGTAATTGATAGGAATTTTGATTTCAACCAGCAACCTCTTAAGCTAGATTCCTTCACAAATACCTTGAGCCATAGCTCTGAATTTAGCTTCTGCACTACTCCTTGCCACCACAGGCTGCTTCTTGCTTCTCCAAGTCGCCAAGTTTCCCCACACAAAGGAGTAGTAACCTGTAGTTGATTTTCTGTCAGAAGGACATCCTGCCCAATCCGAGTCAGTATAGACTTCAATGCCTCTGTTTGAGTTATTCTTGAAATAGAGCCCTTGACCTGGTGTACCTTTGAGGTATTGGAGTATTCTATTCGCCTTCATGTGGGCCTCAGTTGGATTAGATGTATAGCGACTAGCCAAGCTCACAACAAACCCAATGTCGGGCCTAGTCTGAGTTAGGTAGATTAGCTTCCCAACTACGCTTTGATATCTATCTTTATCAGCTGGTGGACTTTCTTCTTCACCTCTCTTTTCCGGTTCTATGGGAGTATTGACTGCCTTGCACCTAAGCATGCCGTTTTCTTGAAGTAAGTCCAGTGTGTATTTCCTTTGTAACACATAAATACCATTCTTTGTTCGAGTGACTCCATCCCTAGAAAATATTTGAACTGTCCCAAGTCCTTGGCCAAAAGTCCCTTCAGATGCTAGATTTGATCATAATCGTTTCATGTGATAACAATATCATCAACATAAACGATGAACAAGACTACCTTCCATTCCACAGAAGTTGTGGATAAAGGCTGAGCATCCAAATATTTTTAAGGGAATGGATGTACAAATATGACTAATAGGGTATGAGGTTTGGAGAGTAGAATAAGGGGTGTTAAAGTTGAGGATTCGGGAGCACTGTAGTTAGTATCGCGATTCTTGCGATGCGAATCATGCGAAACGTCACGAATCAACAATTGATCGATACATATCACATCTAAGTATCGTTTTCGGATTGAATTGCTGCCAGAATCGATCGAATCGTAAGGTTCAATTCTGAATCGCGATATTTGAAGGTGAGATGCGATGCATTTACGAACCGGGTCACGCACCAGTTGGGTCGGGTTGGCGCGACCTGGTTCACTAAAAACCCTAAAAACCATTTTTTAAAATTTTTTTTTTTTGCAAAAATTTCTGTTCCCATCTAATAAAGCCTTTGCGAAACTCTCCCTACCAGACCCATTACATAACGTTGAAAAGAAAGTACCTTTGTTTCTCTGTTCCCCAACCTTTGTTTCTCTATTCTGCATTGTTCTCATCTCCTCTTCTTTATTTTCCTTTTATTTTAGTGGTGCTCACTTCAGATTTTTGGTGGTCCCTTCATTTATTTGTTGTGGTCCCTCATGTTATTACTCATTCTCACATTCTGCCCCGGCCTCTTTAACAATTCCTACTTCCTATTTTATATTTGTCATTCTCCAAATATTTTTGTTTGCTGTTTGCTGGAGACTAATGGGTTCTACCAAAAAAATAAAAGAAAGTGATATCACGTGAAAACATTGTGAAAGTGTCACCCACACAGGTTGTTAGTAAAATGCAAGTACTGTTCTCATACTTGTTGGGTAGAGTTGCAAGGATGATTTAGCTAGAACAAGGAAAAATGTAAGTGCCTGTCCAAGTGTTATAGATGAGGTAAAGGAGATATTCATCAAACTATTGGAAGAGAAAGAAAAGAAAAAATGTGAAAATAGCTTAGAGTGTTTTGAAGAAACTGCTACCCAAGATGCAAGTGGTCAAAAGGGAAGAATGGATTTTTTTGTAAGCAAAGAAAAGGAAGGGACATTAAGGCTCTAAAGCAAACAACAATGAATACAATGTTCAAAGATAGAGATGTTGTCATTCAAGAAATTTGCAAATGCATATATGCTAATGTGTTACCATTTAATTTGGTAAGAAGTCCTCATTTTATTCAAATGTTGAAAGCTAGAGAATTTGGTAAGGGTTTAAAACCTCCTACTTATTATGAAGTGAGAGTATCTTTTTTGAAAAAAGCAGTTGATAGCATCCATGAAAATTTGGAGAAATACAAGAGTGAATGGGAGAAGTGGGGCTGCACTTTAATGTGTGATGGATGGACAGATGGAAAAGGAAGATCTCTTACTAATTTTCTTGTTAACAGTCCAAGTGGGACTGTTTTCTTAAAATCGGTTGATATTAGTAATGTTATCAAGAATGTCAAACAAATGTTTGAATTGTTGGATAGCATGGTGGAAGAAATTGGAGAGGATAATATAGTGCAAGTTGTGACAGATGGTGCTTCTAATCTTGTAACAGCTGAAAAAATGCTAGAGGAGAAGAGGACAAAATTGTTTTGGTCCCCTTGTGCAGCTCATTGTTTAGATTTGGTGCTTGAAGATATTGGACAACTTCTAGTATTCTTTAACACAATTTCAAATGCAAAAAAAATTACAACTTACATATATAGGCATACATGGGTCCTTAACTTGTATAGACAACATTCTAAAGGAAGAGAATTAGCAAGAACAGCTGTAACAAGGTTTACAACTTCTTATCTTACACTAAATTGCATTATGCAACAAAGGAAAACTCTTCGATCTATGTTTGCTTCAGAAGAATGGGCTGAAAGTTCTTATGCTAGTAAAAGTGAAGCTAAGCAAGTCATGAATTTAGTTTTGAGTGATTCTAGATTTTAGAAATCCATTCAGTATTGCTTAAAGTGTATGATTCCTCTTGTAAAAGTATTAAGGCTTGTAGATGGTGATTCAAAACCAGCCATACCATATATTTATGAAGCAATGGATAGAGCTAAAGAGCAAATTGCTAAAAACTTTCAAAATCAAGATACAAAAAGGTGTGAAAGATTATTGATACTAGATGGAATTTACAGCTACATAGGCCTTTTCATGCAGCTGCCTATTATTTAAATCCTAGGTAAATAAAGTCATCATCAATCTCTTAAATTTTTTGCACTATTTTAAAGATTGAGTAACTTAAGTTGTATGTCTTATGTCTTCTTTAATTAGGTTTCACTATGACAAAAAAATTCAATCCGGATAGTGAGGTTTTATTTGGCTTGTATGAAACCATTCAAAGAATGGTTCCAGATAAAAAGACAAGATTTTCTATTGATCCAACAACTTGAAAAATTCAAGACTGTTAGGGGACTTTTTGGAATGAACATAGCAAAAGATACTAGAGACAAGAAGCAACCTGGTAATTTTAAATTGAATTTTTCATATTTTAAAGTTCTTTCTATGACATACATCTTATTTTTGTTTTAATAGAACTTTGGTGGGAAAGTTATGGTGGAGAGTGCAAAGAACTAACAAAAGAAACTATGAGAATTTTAAGTCTCACATGTAGTGCTACAGGGTGTGAAACAAACTGGAATACATTTGATTAAGTGCATACCAAGAGAAGAAATCGCTTGGAGCAACAAAGATTAAATGCACTTGTTTTTGTTAAATACAATCTTCAACTTGATATGAGACAAAAGGCTAGAGAAGAGAAAGGAAAAACTTATGATCCTATATGCTTGTTTGATATTGAATCAGATGATGAGTGGATTACTGAAAAAGAAGACCCTTGCTTACCAATTGATAATTCTTGGATAGATATACATGAGTGTTTCACTTTTGATGAAGGAGCTCCAAGCCAAAAAAGAAAGAGAGATATTTGTTTAATGAAAAAATAGTATAATTATAGGTCCAATTGATGCTTAATGCTTTTATTTTATTTTATAGGTCCAAGAAACTTAAATGCTAAAGCTAATAAGAAGGAAAAATTTATAGTTGGAGATGAGAGTCAAATTGGAGAGAATGAAGAGATATTTGAAGATGAGGAGGAAGGGGAGGAACAAGAACAAGAAGAGTCTTTGCCATTGAAAAATGAGGATGAACTAAATGATATTGATCTTGGGGAGGATGAATAGATTATATATTTGGAATTTAGACCTATTGAATGGGTTTAGGGTCTAGAACTAGAAATAGTGACTTGCTATTGGTTGCTATTATTTTTGAGGGTATATATGACTGATTTATGCAGTCACAATATTTTTTTTTTTTTTGTGTTATTGTGGCTGATTTGAAAGTATATATAAATGGATGATTTATATAGTTATAACTTTTGATGTCATTGTAACTGATATGCCTTAAATCTTTGTATTATGTTTTATTTTATTAATTATACAATGAAGTATTTGATTATAAAGTGTCACCATATGAATGTATTTAATTTTTCTTTATATTAAAATATTTTTGATTATATAATAATGGTCATGAATCTTACGATTCACGATACAATTCCATTCACGATTCACAAAATAGGATTTCTGATTCACAATTCGAATCTCAATTTAACTACCATGTTCGGGAGGGCATTCTGTTGATGAGGTAGGTAGCAGAGAGGACAACTTCTCCCCAAAATTGGTTCGGTACATTTGTAGCTAACATGAGAGATATGGTCACTTCTAGGAGATGTCTATTCTTTCTCTTGGCGACCACATTTTGCTGAGAGATATCAACACATGAACTCTGATGTATGATTTCATGTTTCTGAAGGTAGGAATTGAGTGCAGAGTGATAGTACTCTCAGCCATTGTCACTTCTAAGCACCTTAATTTTGCTTTGAAATTGTGTTTTCACCATAGTATGAAACAGTTCAAATATTCTGCCAACTTTTGATTTTTCCTTCATTAGGAAAACCCAAGTGACCCATATGTGATCGTTAATGAAGGTGACAAACCATCTAGATCCAGTGATATTGTTTACACATGATGGTCCTCATATATCACTATGAATTAAGGAGAAAGGTTGAGAGGGTTTATAGGGTTGAGGCGGGTAGGAGTTGCGAGTATGTTTGGACAATTGGCATATTTCACATTGAGACAACTACTGATTTTTATTGAATAATGTGAGAAACATTTTTTCTTAAATACATAAAATTTGAGTAGCCTAGTCGATAGTGCCACAACATTACAGAATTTTTACTATTTGGAGGTATTGTTGCACAAGAGTTGGCCTTGGGTTTCGCTTCTGACGCTTCAGCTTGGAGGAGGTAGAGTCCAGCACATTCTTCAGCATACAACATTGCCAATCATCTTCCTTGACTCCAAAATCTGAAATTCACATAGGCTAGGGAAGAATTTAGCAACACATTTCAAATCTCTTGTCAGTTTGCTAATGGACAACAAATTACAGTCAACTTTAGGCACATAGAGGACTGAATTCAGGGTTATTTGTGAAATAATAAATGAACCTTTACCCATGACCTTAGAAAGAGTCCCATCAGCAATCCAAACTGTGTAATTATTGAGGCATGAAGAATAACTTTTAAACACAGTTAAGTCTCCAGTCATGTGATCTAAGGCTCCTGAATCAATGATCCATGACTTTGGTTTTCCTTTGCTAGTATTTAGAGCATGCAAGAAATTACCTTTTTGTGCTATTGCAACTGTATTGATTGTTTTTGTAGAATTTTTTGTAGTGCTTCCATTTGCTTCTTGCTGAATGGAGATGAGTTAGAATTTACCTCAACTGTGTTACCTCTGCTGTCCAGGTTTTTGGTCTGTTTTGTCTCTGAAGGCCTGCCATGAATGATCCAGCAGGTGTCCTTCGTGTGACCTAGTTTCTTACAGTGATCACACCAGGGCCAATTTTTCTTTTGAAATGGACAAGACTGGGTCCCCTTTGTTGCCATTGCTGAGCCTTCAATGGGTGGAGTACACTTGACTTCCCAAGCATCACTTTCCCCTGCTCTCCTCCTTTCTCACTTCCGAAAATACTTCCCGAATTGGTTTAAGAGGTTTGATTCCAAGGATTCTTCCCCAGACTTCATCAAGTTCTGTGTTCAGCCCCAATAGAAACTTGTAGATCCTATCTTTCTACACCAATTCTTTATAATTCTTCTGATCCTCAGTACAACTCCATTGAATGTCTTCATATATTTCTAGTTACTGCCAATGTCGACTGAGTGTATTAAAATACTCAGTGATTGAGAAATCACTTTGTCGCAGGTCATAGAGTAAGCTCTGATCTCAAATACTGCAGACGTATTGTCCACATTTGCGTAAGTTTTCTTCACTGCATCCCACGTCTCCTTGGCAGTGTCGTAGTACATGAAATTTTCCCCAATTTCATTAGTCATGATGTTGAACAACCATGACATGACTAAACCGTTTTTCATTTGCCATTTATTGTGGCTAGGGTCATTCTCTTTTGGACTCTCGAAGTCTCCTGTGATGTAACCTTCCTTCCCTTTTCTCTGAAGAAAGATCTTAACAGATTGCACCCATTGAGGGTAGTTCTGGCCATTCAACTTGTGACTAGTGATAGGAAGAGCAGGTCCTTTGACCAAACTGGTGGCCAAACCTTCTGCCTTATTCTCTCCCATGGTTGGCTGTGCTAGGTTAGGGATGGTTCAGATCGTGCTCTGATAACATGCAGAAAAATATGAAGTATATTTTTCTTATTTGAAAAAAATACAAAAGAGGTATAAATAGAATACAAGGGAATAAAACTGTACATTTAATCTATCCCTGAAAATCAGGAAAATAATTCTCCCTATAAATGTTGTACCTAAATAAGAAAATAAAACTGATCTTATTACCATTAAATCCTATTATGGGCTGTACAAATCAGAATTAGATGATTCTGATTGATATGTGCTGATCTCCAACAGATTCTGATTGATATGCGTTGATCTCCAACAATATGTTTAAGTATAGTTTTACATATTTGGTAGGATCTTACGATCCTACAATTTATGATCTTTTACCCTCCTTCCAATCCTAGGTAGGATCCTGATTTTGATAACATTGAATAGGACTATAGGAGTTACCCAATAAAGGATATAACTAATCTGAAGATAAAAGCAATTGTATCCTCTTGAAGTGAATCAAATTCGAGATCATTCTGAATTACTAATCAACAGAGAAAAATGTTATTATGAACCCATTCTATAGGAATTCTCCTTCCTTGATAGTTTAATCATTTAATGCAAACATAAGCTTCAATCTATATCTGAGGAATCTGTCCTATATTGATGACAGGGGTAAGGTTCATAGGTATTAAGTAAGTATGATAATGATTTATAAACATATACAGGGAGGAAAAAAAATATTACACCAGAACTGATGGCTAGGTCAGCAATATAAACATTTACTAAAATGTGTATAAATGATTTAGAACAATTACTGCACCAACATCTGATGGATGCTCCAGTGAACTTCAAGTGATTATAGGTCCTTAACTTGTCAGCGACAAATGCATTCAGGAGAGAACATGCAAGGTAAGATCCTATCAAAGGATAGGTCATCACCTGGTGCCACAATCTCCATCAAGCAGCACCTTCATATTAAGGCAAATACCATTACAAACTCATACTAGAGCATCAGAAGCACAATTGATACCATAAATCCTCCCACCCCCTCCCCTTTGGCAGACTCCAAAATGCCACTATTTTGTCATGATGAAAAGCCCTGAGGAATGAGTAAATTATTTGTGGGCATAAATATTGGCTTAACTGTGCAAATTGACAACAATATGTACCAAGAACTGAGTGTCAGAAATTGACATGATAAAACATTTCTGAACCACTTCAATCTTCATGCCTGCAAGGGGTGGTGAACACTGAAAGTAATCTAATTTGATGAAGTCAACTTTGGTTTCTGATCACAACTCTTTCAGTTGTAAGCAATAATTCAAATCCAACAACAAATTTAGTGTGAAAGTATCCGCAGATTGTACTTCCATGGTTTTACTTAAAGTAAGGAATTATATCCTTAATACTGCATACATTTCCATGTTATACTTCCTTATCCTGCTCAATTAGGAAGAGATGCAGTACCCATATCACTGAAAAATCAATCAAGCTCAACTTCTAAACAGCAGTCAGTACAGAATTCTTGTTGTCACACAGATCAGTGTTTCCTCTACCGCAGAGTGCCAAAAATTTATCATAAAATTGCAACAAAGGACACTTATATATCAAGTTGGAGCCAAGGTATGCATCTTTGAGAAAGACAGTACTTCTTACTCCTTTGTTAGTGAGGTAAAATATCCCTTGATGCTTTATCAAACAAAGCAACAACTGAGACGGCAAAAGACACTCAGCATGAAATGCATCCAACTGTGCAGATGACATCCTCTTCTCCACAGTCAAGCTGAGAAGCTCATGAATCACTGCCACAGCCCGTTTTCGAGCTTTTGGATCAGCAGCATCGAACCTCCTCGCATTCAAATAAGGAGAAGGAAACTCCAACTTCTGCCACCTCTCAAGCTGCTCAAGGTAACCAACGTTTGGCCTAAAACCAGCTGGAAAATTAATTTTGAATGCAAATGGACCAAGATAGTTCCCATCTCTTGAAATCTTCACCTTCCTATGATCTCCATTTGCCTTCTGATTCTCAACACCTTCCTGCGCCAACCTAACTTGTGTTTGAATTAAATCATTTTGTGTTCAAAATAATTTATATCTAAATCTATTCAACGAGTTAGGAGAAACACTTTTTTCATGAAAAATAATCACTTTCTTTTTCAAAAGTTTCTTTAGGAAAACTGCAAAAAAATAAAAATAAAAACTATTATTGAAAAAATAAGCTAATCCAAACTTAAAATTTAGAATTTTTTTACCTCAAAGTTACACAAATCCAAACATGTAACTAGCAGCTTGTATAAACAAAAGCGATTCTTTTAGTAACATCAATTTAGGTCCTAAAACAATCTAACATAATTATAACAGTCAATTACTCCTTAATTTTAGGCATCAAATAGATTGTTGAGCAACAATGTTAAGGACCAAAGTGATTGATAATTAAGTGTTTGCTATGTCAAAGATGAAATTCACCCATAAATACCAAAGCCAGGAACTACATTTGCATTTTTTCGTAACGCCGAATTCAAATTGACCAATAGTTTCAATTTCAGATACTAACTAAATTAACGTTTTTCTTATCGCAATTTTCTCAAATCTTAAGGAATCCAAACAAGTACAACTTGTTTTCTGTAATTAAAAAAATCCTATAATTTAACAAATCCCGAGACATGTAATTGGAAAATGAAAAAAAAAATGATTATTTCATAAAAATTGAGTGAGCTCCAAACACGTACCTAGCCTCTCTAGCAGTGACAGTCAAAGAGGAATCCCAATCCTCCAACACTAGACAATCCCTTCCACGGAAGGGCCGAACAGAGAAAAACTGAGGGTACTTGGGAATCAGACACTCTTTAAAATCAGAGGGCAAGCCCAACTCAGGCGCAACGAGCTCCACAGTTTCAAGCTTCACTCTGCAATCAACGCACAGCATGAGCAGTTTCCTCAAGTTATTAACCAAGATGGGTTCCATCGAGGCCCAGGCCTGGGCCTCTTCGTGGGCCAGGCTGCGGGCCCGTTGGGTGAGGGACACGGCAGGGGGTGTCCCGGTGACACGGAAGACGGAGGGGTGTTTTTGAATGAGGCCCATGAAGGCCCATTTGCGGACGAAGCCCACGTTCTTCTCGAGGTCGCGGAGGAAGAGGGGAGTGTTGTTGGGTTGGGATTGGATGAGGGAAGTTAGGTGGAGAATCATCAATGGCTTCTTGCGAAGATCCATTACTCTGTCTAGTTCAGGGACTCTGTGGTACGTTTTCTTCTTTGGTCTTCTTCCACCGCTTGATTTGTGCCTCATCAACAAACAACGGGCTTTTGTGGTGCCAATGGGAGTGGCGCGGCGAAGCATCGCGGAGGGTAAGGATGTTCCAAAGGCTTGTGTTGTTGCTGTGAGCCTCGCAGCCAAAATTTAAGAATGGTCACCGTCTCACACATTATACCCAAAAATAACATATTTTAAATGAAATGATTCATTCTTCATGACATGTGATTTTGTTTTCTTTAATATTTTTTAAAACAAATTTAATTTTAATTGTTTATAATTCTCTTAATTTAGTTTTATTTGCTTTAGTCAAAAGTCACAGAACATCAATAAATTATTATTATTATTATTATTATTATTATTATTAAAATATTGTTTTAAAATTTTATAAAATATGTTAAGTTTAACAATAATTGTGTAATATATTTTTAAATTTTTATTTAAATTTATTAATATTTATAAAATACATAAAAGAATATTAATGTTTAGTAAGTGAAACAATATATTTTTATTTTTTATTATAAAAAAATCATCTTTATTATATATTAATAAAATAATAAAAATAATATTTTTATTATTTTCAAAATAAATATTTCAAAAAATAAAAATATTTATAATTGAAAGTAAAAATAAAACTTTTTAAATAAAAAAATCCTTAATTTAACCTTTCTTGATAATGATAAAATTTAAATGTAATATTGAAAAAAAATATCTTATTTTAAATTAAAAGTAAAAATTTTCTTTTAAAATTACTATTTTTAAAAAGATTTATTATATTAATTATTAAAATACAACTCTTATTTTAATTAAAAAAATAATGCTAAAAAATTTATTATATCGTTCCTAACTTTATTTTATATGAACTTAATTATATTTTTTATTTTTATAAATATGAACTGTAATAAGTTTTATAAAATTTAATATTTAAAAAGTTAAAAAATTAAAATTTAATTTTTTTAACTTCTTCAATTAAGTGTTAAACTAACTGATAATAAAAATTAAATCTTAATTTATTAATTTTTAAAAAATAAATTCTAACAAAATAATTTATAAAAACTTTTTTTATAAAATGCATCATATTTATAGAAAACAAAAACATAATTAAGTCTTTTATATATATAATTTTAGAAACTTATATTTTTTTTAGAGTTATGATTTTTGTTAATATTATAAATGCATTTTATTTAAAAGAATTTTAAAAATATTATTACAAATGTGACAAAGATATTATCTTAATGCAAATTATAGTTTCTACTTCTTCTATAGATATTTTAATGAAAGACAATTAAAAAATAATTATAAAAATTAAATATATTAATTATATGAAATTATTTTAATATCATTTATGCCAAATTAAATAATTTAACATTTAGAACTATTGTATATTTGTTAAACTTAAACATACGAGAATAATGGCGCAAATTATAATTAAACATGTATTATATATCTTTATGTGTAATTAGTACAAATAATAATTCATTTCATTCTAGTATAATCGATGTATTAAATACGATTAACGCATGTTTCAAATTTTTTAAAACACATAAAAGTTTTAAAAATATTTTAATTTTAAATAAAAAAAAACCCTGAATACCCCTTATCACATGTATAAAAACTGATTTAAACAAAAAATGATCAGACCCTCAACCTTGAATATTATACATATGAGTGGAATATCTACTTGTCACTTTCCATCCACGTAAGCTATGCGCAAGCAACAATGACCAACACAATAAACTTATTAATATTAAATGAAAAATTATATTGATAAAAAGTTATATAATAAAAGCGAAAAATTATAAAAAGTAAGATAATTAAAATGAAAAGGTAAAAAAAATATAAACAATTAAATAAAATCATATATAAAAATTAACGATCAAATTAAAACAGGAAAAAAAAATTACGTTTTCAAGGAATATGTTATTGAGTATAACAATAACTTAATTAATCCACACTTCGGGTAGTTATTAACATTCATATTTATGAATAACTCAACACTCTTAATTTTTTTTAATATACTTTTCAATATAAATAATAATTTTTAAAATTTATTTTCAAATGTATGATATAAAATTTTATTTTAAAGAATTTATTTAAAAACTTTTAAATAAAATATCTACAAAGTATTAATCTTACTAAAAAAAGGTTAATAACATATTTTTTTAATATGCTTATAGATTAAAATTTATAAAAAATATTTAATTAAAAAATAATAAAATTCATATAATTTTTGTAATTTAATAAATTATAATTAATAACTATAAAAATATGTTAAAAAGCTTTTAAACGTGTGTTACTACTTAATTGAAACCAGAACTAATTTTAGGTTGGCCACTTGCCTCAACAACTTGGTTGAATCCCCGGCCGCACTAAATATGGGCTATATATTAAGGGCTCAAAAGGAAAGGCGAAGCAATCTACACACACAACATCTCAAGGTATTTTCAAAGCCCATCTCCTTCTCCAATGGCCTTTATTCCTCAATTCTATTCAAACTACACATTCCCTATTGATCTCACAGCTCCAGTGGTGCCTCCTCTCACTGACAATTCCTCAGTTTTGGGCAATACAATCATGTGGGCTCAAGATAACAGCTTCAGCACTCCTGTTCATCATAATGGGGCACTTGATTGTCATCTTGTGGATTCCATGCCTTCTTCTGCTTGGATGCCATCTTTCTCAGAGCAAAATGGGAGTGTTTCAGAATACAAAGTGGGCTTCTATGGTGCCATTGCTGGGTTTCAGAATTTTAGTGACGGATGCCACTCTCAATTTGCTGATTTTGAAGAGGATATTAAGCCACCTGCTTATTCTAATACTGCCACCGAAAACTGGGTATGCTTATTAATATTCATGTCCAATTAATTCCTTCTTTTACTTCCTTGGTTAAAGGTACAGTGCATAGCTTCATGTTAGGCACTGCAATTTGATTTTATTTTCAATATTAATTATTAATCTCATATTAAGATTAATTCTTAATTAACAATAAGAATTATAAATATTTAATCTTATGATATTTATAAACGATTAAAATTAAAAAACAATTAACGGTCAAATGACCAATTAAAAAGGATACATGTGTTCTTTTAATTCATTATTCTTATTTCTCTTGATAATCAATAAATGGAAAACCAAAACATTTCTGCATTCGAGTTCTTGCATTACATATTTAAGGACACCTCTTTTCTTTCTTTTTGATGTATGCTAAGAGCCTAACATAAAGGTAGAAAGATATTTTATTAGATTTCATCATTGAAATTTATTACAGGGACTTGAAGGTAATCAAGCGCCAGCTGGGGAAGAACCTAACATAAAGGTAGAAAGATACTCAGAAGAAGAAAGGAAGGAAAGAATTCTACGATATTTGAAGAAAAGAAATCAAAGGAACTTTAACAAAACCATCAAGGTACACATACACTT
The DNA here is from genome assembly GCA_024086825.1 of Abrus pulchellus subsp. cantoniensis. Lineage (NCBI taxonomy): Eukaryota > Viridiplantae > Streptophyta > Magnoliopsida > Fabales > Fabaceae > Abrus > Abrus pulchellus. The sequence goes on from CM044054.1 coordinate 10,357,973, forward strand.
ACCAAGAAATGGGTCATGACCCTTTTCTCCATTTTCTTTTGTCCTTTAATAAAAGATGGAAATCACACTCACATTGACCAATTTCACAGTATGCATGCCGAAAAACCTTGGCTGATCGGAGGGTAAGAGTTAGGGGAAGGTTTGCAAGAAACAATGAACTCTCCGAGGAAGACATGGCAAGGAAAAAGCATGAGAATAATCACAAAGAGGACTTTTATGGTGATGATTCAATCCAGTTACAGGTAAAGTTCATTATAATGTTTATAAGGATATAAAATGATAAACAATATGAATCTATGATAATGTCATGTCACATCGAGCAATATTTAATAGGTGGCAAGAAATACTTTTCAATTTAACCATAAATAAATAAATAAAAATGTTATTCAATTTTAATTTTGAAAATGTCCTCTCCCTCTCCGTCAAATTCTTAATACATAGTAATTCTAAATTTGAAAAATAAAATATATTAAAAAAACTTGAGAGCATCCTAATTAAATATTGAATTGGTAAACTTTGCAGTTACAGAATGATGATGACGATTGGCTGCAAGAGGCCATGGCAAGTTTGATCTACCTATCTCATTCTTCACCGGATGATATATAGCAAGAATTAATTTGAAGTATAATATAAAGCAGATGTGGCTCTTCCTCAAGCTTTTTACATTTAATGCAGGACTTAATGGAAAACCATGTTCAGCATATAAAGTCAATTCTTATATGCTAATTTGTTCCTTTTGATAATCAAGCACGTAGATGAAACTTTGATTGCATGGCGGTGTAACCAGTTCATGGGCATCTTTGCTAAGAGAATTGGATGGCCCTAGTTTGACTGAGTACACGTTGATTGACACATATTAAGATTCCATATGACATTATGTTTGAATAGACAGAAATATTCCCAAAAAAACGTAGCTTATGCCTCAAAATTCATGTATTTAACTAGATTGTGTCTATTATTGTAATTACTTTAATTCAATCGTTGTGTTGATTATTACTGAAATTCATTAATCAGAAATTATATATTCTAATCCAAAGACTATTGGTTGGAAACAGGTAAAATATTCCTCTAAAATGATTATCATTAAACTGAGCAAATAAAAATGTATTTATTCTTAAATCATAGAACATTAAGTTCTCTAATATACTTCAAAATCAATGATGATATATTATTATATATATTCAGTTATAATGTTTATTTTTATTTATTTTAATATTCAACCATTAATTCATTCCAAAAGAAATCACAGGTAAATGCAAGCCAATATAGACCATATAATTCTTCCAAGAAAATTTTAATTTGGACAAAAAAAATTGATGATTGATTTTATTTTTCAAAATTAAACACCACTAAATACACTAATCATTATATCAATATTGCGAACCTTTATTCAAGCTATGCATCGATTATGAACTTTTGTTATCCAAAGTATATAAATAAATTTATGCATACAAGAGAGCGATGGGACAGAAATTTGGAAACTGATGCCAAGTTGAGTTTTTATTTTATTTTATTTTCTTAATAACATTTTGAGTGATTTGTAGTGAATAGCTTTCCCATTCTATATTATAGCTATCATAGCTATGCATGGGAATGAACACAAAAGGGAATCTTTCTTCTTCTTTTTTTTCATTTTGTATGTTGGTGAAGAGAATATGAAAAAATAAAATAAAAGTAAAACATGAAGCACTTGAATAAAAAGAAAAAAAAAGGGTATGCAAACCATATTAATATCCTGTATATAAAATATTCAATGAAAATATTATTTTAAAGCTTTATACTTTATTTTCAGAAACCCTTTTGCACTTCCTACGCTTCGGACAAAGCCTACGCTGTTATTCTATTTAATAATAAATTCCTAAATATCACAAAGTACGTCAACGTTTTCCTTTATATTGTGCTATCTTGCAGCTCGAAATAAACCAATTAAAGGATTTATTAAATTATTAATTGGTCATTTGAAATTCAGTAACATCAGAAAGTATTTAGAATCTGATGTTACTGAATTACAACCTGTTAATGTGTTTAGGAGTGCTAGAAACACACATTATTAATTTTTAATTTATTAAATTAGGATTAAGTAAAAGTAAGACTTACACAAATTTTATAATTTTTTTATAGAAATTTTATCTAATAATTAAAAATGTATTGCTAGCCATTTTTTTTAAATATGTTTCAAGCCTTCAACTTCATAGATATATAGAAAGAATATGAATTAACTTCAATAATGTCAGATATACTAACTGTTATATCATTAATAATTCAATTTAAAATGATATTTTACTTCTTGTTAAATTCTAACTACATATCTAAATCACTTATATTTGGTTTTGGTTGTGTGTGTCTTTCTACCTTAGCTTTTAAGTTGTTGCTGTTCTAAAGGTCTAGCTTCAAAAATATTTTGTAGTGGTCATCTCTAGTATTAGTTGCAAAATTTTTTGAAGTTTTAATAAACAATTCACCTAATTTTTTTGTGAACCTTTTATCTATATCACAAACTCACGAGAAAGAAAAAGAAAAATACATATTGCTAACTCTATTTCCTCTTTGTTAGAACCATCCTTGTTTGGAGACTGTTGATCTCTTAAAATACAGACTATTTTGATTCCTAAAATTTTTAGTAATATTACAAAATTTAAATACACACTATCTCTTTTTTATAAAAATTGGCTTTTGATAAAGTGGAAAATTGAAAAATCGTAAGCACCATATGAAGGATCCTCTTATGCATGTTTAAAGAACTTCTAAATATTAGAGTCAAGTGTGAATTAGTCTCATTTAGAAATGAAATGTGAGCAATTTAGAAGTCTTTAAGAAAATAGATGTCACGACCCCTTTTTATAAAGGACCGAGAACATTATTTCTACACCACATACTTATTTTAAAAATAGGTAAATAATAGAGAATATAAGTATAAAAATTCACTTCTCATTCAAAGTAAAAATGAAGTTCCTTACAACAAATATCCAACAGATCAACATAATATTACATTTAGTTTATAATATTCAAAATACCAAAAAAATTATAATACGTGACTCCCTCGACATGAGGTCTCATATATAAAGAAAAAGGACTCTGATGCATTATTACTCAACTCCAGCTTCTAACTTTTCTTCACTGGCCCCTCACCGTGAAGTAGATGCAACACTGCTACATCCGCTCACGTACCACCGTACGATCATCGCAGTACACACGCACACAACGACATAGAAAGAAATGCAAGGGTGAGCTTACCAAACATAAAATAAAATTATATATATATAGAGCAAAATATTTCTCACAGCAATAACCCCATGCATTTCCAGCCCATCTAATGCACAAAGATGAAAACGGTTTCCAACCTGGTTTCACAAACCTAATTAATCCGTATGAACCGAGCCGGCCCGGAGCGACCCATTCCAGATCTCTGGATCCAGATAAAGACAAAGACAAAGAAACAAGCATGAACTTACCGTTACATGTCTACCCACCTAAACATGTAACTCGGCTCTATAATGATGCAAAACATATATCTTAACATGATGCACACCACCAAAATTATTTTAACAGCTCAACTACGGCAAGTTTATAATAGATCACCAAAATCTCAGCATTTTAAACTAATTACAACAGTTACAGCTTAGAAAATAGCTTTTATTCAATATATCTAACAAAATCATATCAAAATATCTTGAAATAGCATATTAAACCGTTCAAAACATAGTTCATAGGTTAAAGTAAACTCCCCTTACCTCAGAAAGATGATTCACACTAGATCTACCGAATATTACTTGATTATAACAAAAATTCACCGAAGATTCAGCTTTAGAACGGAGTTTCTCCTAAGAACACCATGAATTTCTATAAGAAAGAGAAGGAGAAGAGAAACGAACGGTAAATCTAGCTTCAAACTTAAAGAAACTTACTTCCAATCCTTCAGAATAGATGTAGAATCTCAGATCTGGAGGGAAATCTAAGTTTAGAAAGGTTTAGTATGAGAGAAATGGTGGTTTACGGCCTTAGAACCTTTGAGAACCTTGGATAGAGGTGAAGAAATGAAAATTTCGTGTGAAGCCCCCTTTTTATAGAAAATTTTCGAAATTTACTGTTCACGCCGAAATTTACTGTTCACCGCCGGAAAACACTGTTCACCGCCTTACTGTTCATGCCGGAAAATACTGTTCAGGCACTATTCATGCCGGAAAACACTGTACACGCACTGTACATACGCGGTTATCACTGTTCATACGCGGTTTGTACTGTACACTGTGACGTCACCGATGACGTCAGCTGTCACTGTACATACGCGGTTGCACTGTTCATTGCACTGTGCATTGCACTGTTCATACGGTACTGTTCACTTTTTTTTTTTTTTTTAATAATAATTTCAAACTCCATCTAAATATATTCCAATATCAAATAATCCTTCAATTAACATTGAACAAGTATAAAATATTATAGATTACTCAATAATAAATTAGAAGCCTGACAATTCTCCCCCCGAAAATAAATTTTCGTCCTCGAAAATTTCATTCCCCAAAGAAAAGATGAGGGTACAACTCTCTCATTCTTTCTTCTAACTCCCATGTGGCATCACCAGTTATTTGGTCCCAAACAACCTTTACTAACCGAATAGACTTACCTCTAAGTTTCTTAACTCTAGTTTCCTCGATACGAGCAGCTGGGACCTCCACAGACAAGTCATCTCGTAACTCCACAACATCGGGCTCAATTACATGAGACAAATCTGGAACATACTTCTTTAATCGCGACACATGGAAAACATTATGTATTCCAGGACAACCGAGGTGGTAACGCTAATTCATAGGCTACGGGTCCTCGACGATGTAATATCTCGATACGGTCCTATGAACTTAGGTGTTAACTTCTTTGCTCTTAAGGCTCGCCCCACACCCGTAGTGCGTGATACTCTTAAGAATACATGATCACCAACCTCAAATTCTAGGGATCTTCTGCGTCGGTCGGCATAAGATTTACTGTCGACTTTGGGTAGCTCTTAGCTTTTCTCTAATAAGTTCAACTTTCTCCTTAGTTTCTTGCAGCATTTCAAGTCCAACCATCAAATGTACTCCATCTTGGAACCAACGAGATAGGGGTTCTACACCTTCTACCATACGAGCTTCAAATGGTGCCATATCTATACTCGAATGATAGCTATTATTATAAGTGAATTCTACCAAAGGAAGCATATCCTCCCAATTACTCCTCTCGCTCTACAATGCAAGTCCGCAATAAGTCTTCTAAGGTCCGAATAGTACGCTCGTATTGACCATCTGTTTGCGGATGGTATGCGTAACTCAACCTCAACCGTGTGCCCATAGATTCTTGGAAACTCTGCCAAAACTGGGAAGTGAACCGAGGCTCCCTCTCAGAGATAATACTAGAAGGTACTCCATGCAACCTGACAATCTCTCTAATGTACAATTCTGCTAATTTCTCCAAGCTAAAGGTCATGTTAATTGGCAAGAAATGTGCACTCTTGGTTAGCCTATCAACTATGACCCACACCGCATCATGATTCCTAATCGGTTCTAGGTAGATGGGACACAAAGTCCATAGTCACATGGTCCCACTTCCACTCTGGAATTTCCATCGTTTGTAACTCTCCTGGAGGGCTTTGATGCTCCGCTTTTGCCTTTTGACAAGTCAAGTGCTTTAACAAACTCAGCTATCTCTCGCTTCATGCCCGGCCACCAAAACATCTCGCTTTAAATCTTGATACATCTTGGTAACACCAGGATGAATGTTGAGACTACCCTTATGTCCTTCTTCTAGAATTGCTCTCTTTAATTCAGTATCTCTAGGGACACAAACTCGACCTTGACATCTGAGAATACCATCAACACCTTTACTGAAACCCTTTGTCTTATCTGTCCCTAAGAGAAATACAATCCGACATAACATTGGATCCCACAATTGTTTATCTTTAATTTCCTGTAAGAAATTATTAGTCACCACAATTCGGCTACAACTAATCTTTTCGGGTGATAAGTCCACATGTATGTTCGTGTCTCTAATTGTTCTACCAAAAGGGTTTCACTGACTCTTAGGGAGAATGCCTGAACCACATTTCTACTTAATGCATCGGCCACCACGTTAGCTTTTCCTGGATGGTATTGGAGCTGAAAATCATAATTCTTAAGGAATTCCACCCAACGTCTCTGCCTCATATTTAACTCTCGCTGATCAAATAAATACTTCAGACTCTTATGATCACTATATACATCGAACTGAGCTCCATAAAGATAGTGTCGCCACACCTTCGAGCAAAGACTACAAAGCAGCTAACTCAAGGTCATGAATCGGGTAATTTCGCTCATGAGTTCGTAATTTACGAGATGCATAAGCTACCACTCTCTTATCAACACACATCCCAATCCCTGATGAGAAGCATCACAGTACACCTCAAACGGTCGACTAGTATCAGGGAGAATCAACACCGGCGAAGAAGTTAGTCTCTGTTTTAACTCATTAAAGCTTTGCTCACATTCCTCAGTCCACACAAAGGGTTGATCACGGCGAGTTAACCGTGTTAATGGTGCAGCTATCTTCGCGAATCCCTCTATAAATCTCCGGTAGTAACCTGCTAGGCCCACAAAACTACGAATCTCTGAGGTTGTCTTCACCTTTCCCACTGCAACACCGCTTCAACTTTGGAAGGATCAACTACAATTCCTTTAGCTGAAATAACATGACCAAGGAACTTCACTTCCTCTAGCCAAAACTCACACTTAGACAGTTTAGCATACAACTGTTTTTCCCTTAAAACATTAAGTACAGTCCTCAAATGCTCTTCATGTTCCTCTGACGAACTAGAATAAATTAAAATATCATCAATAAAGACTACCACAAATCGATCCAGGAAAGGTCTAAAGATCCGATTCATGTAGTCCATAAACACAACTGGAGCATTTGTAACTCCAAAAGGCATCACTATATACTCATAATGACCATATCTAGTGCGAAAAGCAGTCTTAGGAATATCTTCATCCTTCACTCGGATCCGATGGTACCCGGACTTCAAATCAATCTTAGAGAATACCTTAGCACCTCTCATTTGGTCCATCAAATCATCGATTCGCGGCAATGGGTACTTGTTCTTAATTGTCAACTTATTCAACTTACGATTATCCACACATAATCTAGAACTTCCGTCCTTCTTTTTCACCAAGAGAATCGGGGCTCCCCAAGGTGATACACTTGGTCTAATCATCTGTTTACGCATTAGATCCTCGATCTGCTCCTTAAGCTCAATTAACTCTTTTGGCGCCATTCTATACGGTACTACAGACACTGGCTCAGCTCCAGGAATCAAATCTATAGCAAACTCTACCTCTCTACGTGGAGATATTCCAGAATATCCTCTGGAAAAATCTCGGGAATTCTCGTACTACTGGTATTGGTAGAAGGCTTTGCTCCACTTCGCATTCATAACTCCCAACAAAACAAAACAAGATACTCCCTCAGCTAAGGATGTTTCTACTTGGCGAGTAGAAATCAATTCTACACAGTCTTGCTGCTCAAGAAAGATTAAACACCTCCGGCCACAATCAATTAGCACACGATTGGCAGTTAGCCAATCCATACCCAGGATTACATCTAACCCTGACATCGGGATACAAATAAGATTTACTTTGTATCTTCGTCCCTTAATTGCTATGGGACACCTAACACAAACCGTCGAAGTCTTAATTGAACTTAAAGTAGGTGTCGATACTACTAAGTCACATCCTAGATCGCCCACCGGTAATCCTAAGTTTCTCACACAATTGTCCGCAATAAAAGAGTGTGTGGCTCCAGAATCAAATAAGGGAAAAACTTTCCCAGAAAACTACTTCTAAATACAACCCAAGTAATGACTTCACCTCGGGCCTCTAGCATAGTACGAGCTCCGTGCCACCACATCTCTGCATCCCCTATCAGCATGTACGTAGCATATATCACCTTTCTCTCCTCGGTGCAACCCATGGTTAGGAAGATCTTTTCAATCTCCCTGATCCAGAGTTCAGCAGCATCTGGTCCATCCACTCCTGTGAATTGAGGAGGATCATTCTTTCGAACTCGACAACCCATGGTATTCGGGAAGAGGTGCGGTGAGCGATGGCTGCTGCTGCCTATCTTTGCGGCGGCGGCTTGATTTGCACTGGCTTCTTTCTTGAATCATATCTAGACTCGCCTAACAATGGTGTTGTCATAGCCTCCATGGCATGAGCCATTTGGTTCACATCAGCGGGAGGAGGATTTACAGCAGATCTTCTTGGTCTAGCCATTCTAATATATAGACTAGCTTAAATTACTAACGTTTAACACATTCAGCAATACCACCACATAGCTATATTCACATATTCAGCTTACAGTAATATATTCATATTTAGTATGTCATAACAATTTAATCAATTTAGCACGAGCACAACGTCATATCAGCATTTCAAACAACATAGCAAACACATTTATCTCGCAATCATGTACAATCTTAGCTTAACAACCTATTATTCACGTAGCATGAATCGCCTATAGCTCACCCAGTATCATATACCAAAATTTTCTACATCTGTCGTGTCTGAGAACTGAGGTGATCAAGCTCGTTCCCTCACAACTTGATGAATAGAAATTATGATATATGATTCACAGCTAAAACTTATATGTCTAATATGCACAACTGACGCCTAACAACCTCACCCCGTAGGTTTACCTAGACCATGCTCTGATACCACTAAAATGTCACGACCCCTTTTTATAAAGGACCGAGAACATTATTTCTACACCACATACTTATTTTAAAAATAGGTAAATAATAGAGAATATAAGTATAAAAATTCACTTCTCATTCAAAGTAAAAATGAAGTTCCTTACAACAAATATCCAACAGATCAACATAATATTACATTTAGTTTATAATATTCAAAATACCAAAAAAAATTATAATACGTGACTCCCTCGACATGAGGTCTCATATATAAAGAAAAAGGACTACGATGCATTATTACTCAACTCCGACTTCTAACTTTTCTTCACTGGCCCCTCGGCTGTGAAGTAGATGCAACACTCGCTACATCTGCTCACGTACCACCGTACGATCATCGCAATGACACACGCACACAACGACATAGAAAGAAATGCAAGGGTGAGCTTACCAAACATAAAATAAAATTATATATATATAGAGCAAAATATTTCTCACATGAATAACCCCATGCATTTCCAGCCCATCTAATGCACAAGATGAAAACGGTTTCCAACTGGTTTCACACCTAATTAATCCGTAAGGAACCGAGCCGGTCCGGAGCGACCCATTCCTAGATTCTGGATCCAGACAAGACAAAGACAAAGCTCAAAGATGAACTTACCGTTACATGTCTACCCACCTAAACATGTAACTCGGCTCTATAATGATGCAAAACATATATCTCAAAGCATGATGCACACCACCAAAATTATTTTAACAGCTCAACTACGGCAAGTTTATAATAGATCACCAAAATCTCAAGCATTTTAAACTAATTACAACGATTCTGACTTAGAAAATAGCTTTTATTCAATATATCTAACAAAATCATATCAAAATATCTTGAAATAGCATATTAAACCGTTCAAAACATAGTTCATAGGTTAAAGTAAACTCCCCTTACCTCAGAAAGATGATTCACACTAGATCTACCGAATATTACTTGATTATAACAAAAATTCACCGAAGATTCAGCTTTAGAACGGAGTTTCTCCTAAGAACACCATGAATTTCTATAAGAAAGAGAAGGAGAAGAGAAACGAACGGTAAATCTAGCTTCAAACTTAAAGAAACTTACTTCCAATCCTTCAGAATAGATGTAGAATCTCAGATCTGGCGGGAAATCTAAGTTTAGAAAGGTTTAGTATGAGAGAAATGGTGGTTTACGGCCTTAGAACCTTTGAGAACCTTGGATAGAGGTGAAGAAATGAAAATTTCGTGTGAAGCCCCCTTTTTATAGAAAATTTTCGAAATTTACTGTTCACGCCGAAATTTACTGTTCACCGCCGGAAAACACTGTTCACCGCCTTACTGTTCATGCCGGAAAATACTGTTCAGGCACTATTCATGCCGGAAAACACTGTACACGCACTGTACATACGCGGTTATCACTGTTCATACGCGGTTTGTACTGTACACTGTGACGTCACCGATGACGTCAGCTGTCACTGTACATACGCGGTTGCACTGTTCATTGCACTGTGCATTGCACTGTTCATACGGTACTGTTCACTTTTTTTTTTTTTTAATAATAATTTCAAACTCCATCTAAATATATTCCAATATCAAATAATCCTTCAATTAACATTGAACAAGTATAAAATATTATAGATTACTCAATAATAAATTAGAAGCCTGACAATAGACTCATGTACTTATTATTTTAAAGTTTTTGTGTTGCATTGTAGTGTTTTATTCCTTGTGAGACTCCCTATCTAAAAGTCTTACCTTCAACAATGATATCAAAATTAGGTTAATCTAGATAATTGGCTCAGACGAGTAGATGAGTTGTGGTAGAGAGAACTGACAGTGTGTCATCTATGGTTAGTGTGAGAGTGCACCATAGAGAAAATGATGACACTAGATGAGCCATAGTAAAGAGCTAGTGATACCCACGTAGAAAAGAGAGAGCAAGAGTAGATTAGTTATGATAGAGAAAGTCGACAATATGGCACCCATAGTTAGTGTGAGAGCGCACCGTAGAAAAAATTGTGATACTAAATGAGTCCTAATAGAGAGCTAGTGATACCCATGTAAAAAAGAGATAGAGTAAGAGTTTTTAAAGAGATAGATCCATATAATCCTTGTGAGATTCTCTACCTAAAAACTCTGCCTAACACTAAAGATCATCTAATAGATCTCTTAGAGATCATCTAAAAACCCTTGCCACTAATATTTTCTTTTATATTTTATTATTATAAATATTATTAGTCACTAATTCAATCTCTATTAGCCACAAATTTTTTTCGATCACTAATAGATTATTGTAAATTGAGCAAATTAAAATCAGTACAAATTACAAAGCTAAATTAGCAAAACATTTTGTTCAATCTTGTTACTTTCTAAAAGTTTTGTTGTTGTTATTATTGCCCGTATATCTTAAGATAACTCTAAATTTATTTTTTTGTACATGAGAACACAGCTTGAAGAGACTATTGAGTTGATCTTGTAACTTTCATGCTATAGTGGAAATCTTAATCCATGTATTAAGTACACGTAGCTTTCGGTGTTTTTGAGAGTAAACCAACATAAATTTATTATATCCTTTTTCTTTCTCTTCTGCCTTAACTTATTTTTATTATTTACCATCTTTTATAAACATACGTTCAACTCCTTCCGATGTGTTCTTATCCCTTTTCGGTCTTCATGTTTTGTTTTGCAGCAAAATCAAAATAAATATAAAATAAACCAAATCATAACTCTGCTCCTTATGTGACTTAAGTAGGTCACATAAAGTTACAAAAATGGAGGCTAGCGCATACTTGGTTAAAACATGCTCCTTCAATCGCCTATATGGGGCTCCTTGGTACCGCATCATAAACTTGCAACATCTTATATATGCTTGTTTATGGGTGTCATTTTCGTGGTTATATTTGCCACTTACTGTCATCATGTTCAATCAAGACTTTTAACTGACACAAATCATGTGCTACAGTTGAGTGTTGAACATATCATGATCTCTAACACCTTTCAGTGATAAGTTTCAAATTTGTTTTACAGTAACACTAACAAATCACAGTCACAGAATAAATGCCATTAACAATATACTAAAAAGTAGCTGAAAGGTGAGATGTGTGTTAAAAAAATAGATATAATGAAAGGTCAGAAATCTTGGAAACCAAGTTGTTGATGCTATATTTAGCGCACACAAGTAAAGAAACTTGTCTATCATACATAAGTCGATGTTGCAGCTACAGTAAGTTATCCAAATTATTATTATTAGTTATTAGTCTTGATATCAAATTTTACTTAAAAGATATAATTTAACCAATATATTTTTATATACTATAAGGATACTTAAAATAATTTGTTTAAATAATGAACTAAAAATATATCATATAGTTATTTTTAAATTTAATAAATTTATAAATTATTAAAAATTGATATTGTAATTATTAATAAAAATATTCTATTATATTAAAATTAAATGAAGTGATTTATTTTAAATAAAAAATTATAAAAATTCAAATTTTAAATTAATATTAAATTAAAAAATATTTAATGTACAAAGAAAATCACTAAACATGGTAAAAATGAAAAACCAACTATAAAATCGCTCTCATTTGAGAAAGATTCGAAAAATATTTTCGTTTAAAAAATAGTATTTATAAATTATATATAGAGTTTGATAATTAAATTTTTTATGGTTGCTATATAGAAAAGGTTAACTTCCATGTATATGTAGGTAAATATTTTAACTTTCAATTTTAAATATAAATTATTTCAATTAAATTTAAATTTTATTTATTTATTTAGAAGATGTACCAAAATCCGTTAAAATAAAATGATGAAAGTAAATGCATACTTTTATTATATTTTTTAACATCTTTACATTGTTGGAGTTTGTCGTGTTATTACTACCTATATTCATTTTTAAGGACTATTTATAATCATTATATGCAATAATTTTATGTTAATGGATATTTATAAATAATAAAATTTATGAAATTTAACTCAATAATATCTACATATAAATTAATAACAGATTTATTATCTTATTATTAATACATCTTTATTATATAATTAATGTATTCATTATTACATATCTCTAAAACAATATATTATCTTATCAATACAAAATATAAAATTAATTTAAAAATAATGTGATTATTACTAAGATTAAGTTTTACTTGAATGCTTCAAAATTTAATCCCATTCATTTGAATTACTTTTTTCTCTTTCATTTAAAAAGTAACTATCTTATTTCTTTCATAAATTTTACCATTTTAATATATAATAATAATAATTTCACTCATTTTGTATTTTTACAAATAAAATCAAATTAATTAAATAAATATCAATTACACAAAACAAATAAAAATAAATTTAAAATAAAATAAAACTATATTTTAACAAAAAAATAATGAATAATTTTATTACATATTTAATTTAAATTAACAAACAATACTAAGTAATTTAATATAAATTAATTATAATGTAAATTATAAATGTTAATAAATAATACTAACATAACCTCAATAACTTTCTCAAAGTTTTTATTCAATGTTTCTAAAAATGCAAAATTAGCTATGTATATATAACAAAAAATAAAAAATAAAAAATAAAAAAACTGCACCTATATAAAAGAAATTAAAAAATAATCACACGTGTCACTGTTTCAGTTACTCTTATCCTATAGATGATTATATTTAATTTTTTTAAAAAATAATAATTTTGCCACCAGAAATTCAAAATTTATGGGATCTTTGCATTTAAATTTCGCATTTCATGTAGCAAAATTTACGGGATCTTTGCTTTTTCGTTGTTATTCTGAGGTATAAAAAATATATTTGCATTATTGTTTTAAATTATTCCATATTTTCAGATTTTAGAAAAAGAAAATTAACAATAACTTGGTTTGCACGATTTTTAAGTGCAGAAAATTGTTTTTGCATCATCAACATTTTCGATTACTACACAATTAGTGAGACATCAATCTATATTATATAATCTAGATTTTTTTTTATTGCCACAATTAGTACCTATACTGGATAGGAAACTATTCAGTCCTACATATAGAGAAAAGAAATTGAGTCCTTATTCGACCTAGTTAGGCCGAATACCCTTTGTCAGGATTAAAAAGTAATTAACCTAATTAAGGCTAAATCGAAATATTATTTACTTTAAATAAAGAGTCAAAATCAAGGCTAACTTAGCAGACCCATTAGCCCATAACAATGTCTATAAAAGAAAGGTAAGAAATATAGGTAAAGGATAAACTTTTCATTATTAAATAGCATTTATTACTCAGAATCGAATCCTGACTTCAGCATGGAGTGCCTTTTGCAGGTACCCTCTCCATGTCAGCGACAGTCAGAAGGATGTCACCATTCCAGAGTAGAGACCTGAAAACTAGTGTTTCCTAACAGGAAAAGTATCTGTTAAATTTAGTTTAATTTTTGTAGATTTTATAATGAGTTGTAAACTTAGTTATTCAAGAAATATAATTTAGAGTAATTTTCATACAATTTTGTTTGTTAAATTATAATTGTTAATCGTTAGTACATTGGATAAGATAATACTCGATCATTACGACGTAAAAGGAATCTGAATACTCCTCCAGCTTAAAGGACGAATATCCTCTAGTTAGATTAAAATAAATTAATAAAGATGATTAAAGAGACTAAAAATAAATGATTATTAATTATCTACTTAATCAGAAGGTTAAAGTCAAGACTGAGTTATGAAGTTCATTAGTTCAATATATTGCTTATAAAAAGGTTGACTTTATCATCAGAGTATCTTTTGCAGCTACCCTCTCCGCATCATATAAAAAAAGAATATGAAATATTTGTGAAGATGTCATGCTACAGGACAGAAGAAAAGATTATTGAAGACTATTATATCCTTAACAGAAAGAGTTAGTAAATATATTTTATATATTTTAGTGAACAGTTTATAATGATTTCCATTCTTCTTTTTTAAAATATTAATTGTTAGTAAATATGATTTATAATAATTTTAGGAGACATAAAATTTGATTAATTATATTTTAGTTATTAGGGTGATTAAATTAAGAATTTAAATAATTAATTGTTTATGACATGTGTATAAATTGTTAGTAAATATAATTTAGTAATTGTGGGTGACATAAATTTAATTAATTAAATAATAATCATTATGTTGATTAAATTAGGTGGTTAAATAATTATTTTTTATTTAAATACTTTTTGTCAGTAAATATAAGGAATAATAATTTTAGGAGACATTAATTTTGTCTAATTAAAATTTAATTATTAAGTTGATTAAATTAGGTGATAAAATAATGTATTGTTAATTTAACTATTTTGTGTTACTAAGTACAAGATATAAAAATTTAGGTGACATAATTAACATAAAATATAATTAAATAAATTTTAGTTAATAGGTTTGTTAAATTAGGAATTTTAAAAAATTATTTATTTATTTAAAAGTTTATAATTAGTAAATATAGTTTATAATAAATTTAGGTGACATAAATTTAAATTAATTAATATTTTAATTATTAGGTTGATTAAATTAGGTGATTAAAGAATTAATTTTTAATTTAACTATTTAATATGTCTAAATTATTCCACATTTTATTTGAATTGTTTTTGTTGTTGCCTTTAAAAGTAACACCCTCATTTTCATTATAGATTTTACCTTTATAATATAAAATATCCTGCATTTAAAAAAATTAACTAAATTAAATTTATTTTATATTACATTTATTTCACACTCAATATAATGTACAAATATTACTTGAATATCTAACATTGAAAACCTTACTTAAAATTATAATTATTACAAATAACTTTATTTTTTAATTGATGAGATTACATGTAATATATAACTAAATACAACAAAACAATTAATAAATAAAAATAAAAATAAATTAAATAATTAATAAGTTAAAGTTGCTTAAAATATTTTAAAATATTTTAAATAAATTAAAGGATTTTATATCATATTTATTTCAGAGATATATTTATTATATACAAATTATTGAAGTATATCACATTTTATAAACATTACTTGAAAATATAGTAATAATAACAATAATAATAATAATAGTTATTATAAGTAATTTTATTTTTTAATAGATTAAAAATATAAATGAAGTATATGACTAAATACAACAAATAATTAATAAATAATAATTAGAATAAAATAAAATAATTACTAAAATAAATTAAATACACAATATTACTATAAAGTGAATTCAAATATATAATAAATATTATAAATATTTGAATTATTCCTTATGAACTTTATTTCAAAGATATTCTTATTAATTTTATATTATAAACATTATTTAAAAATAAAATTATAATTAAATAATTAATTTAATAACAACTAATTTAAAAATTAGTTAAAATATTACAAACCTGATTTTACTTGAAACTACATGAATCAGTGACCTCAAGTTGTGAAATTTTTGTTGGAGTGCACCATTTTACTGGACTTTTTTACTGGATGAAAAGTTGAACTTACATATAATTACTCAAATGATAAAAAGGATGGTTGTGCTACGTATATAAAAACCCTATTCCAAAGGTCTTATCGTTAATATTCTTGGTATATGTTACCAGTAATATTGTGTTGCCTTTTAAGATTATACTAATAACTATATACTCTTCTATTTTAGATTTTCACTGTCATATTTTTCATTTTGATTCTTTAAAATTTTATATCGATGCTTGCAACAGTACTCTGGACTATCATTTCTATCTTTCTACTTATAAATTTAGTCCTTGCAAGTGTTACTAATTTTTATTTTAATATTTACAGAAAAATTTAGAAAATATTAAAAAGCTGAGAATAATTAACTAATAATAATCGAACTATGTTAGAAACAAAACTATTTATTATACTTTTATAACTTTAATATACTAAATATGTACTTTTTTTTTCATAAAAACTGTCTTTTTAAGAATATTTGAACTCAGCTCAAGGGTTTAACAAAATCCAAAAGAAATTGCATCTTGATTCTCTTTTAACTAAAAGTTTATTAAAGTTAGACTAGTGTTAAATCTGGTCCTCAAATATAATTGAGACAGTTTTTAATTTAAATTCTTATATTTATACTTAATTTTTGTCTGTATATAAAAAATATTATATTTTAACTCTTACAGTGACATTTTTTCTTGTTGTTTCTGCACAAAAATATACTAACTATAGTAAATAGTAGATATCAATTTATAATAATGTTATATAAAAAAAATATTCACATGGATACTGAAACAAAATAAAATCCAGTCCAGTCGAGTAAAGCAAGTGCATAGATGGCCAGTATCAAGTGTGGTTATAGGCTTATGCCAGTTTATACAAGTCAACCTAAACTTCATCTCCTAAAGTTTTGCTAGAGAGTACTCTTGAATAAGTGGAACAAAAATACAAAGTAAATGAAAATAATAATAATAATAATAATAATAATAATAATAATAATAATAAAATGTAAATGGGTGTCACAAGTAGGCATTCTTACAATCGTAAGAAAGCACTACTATGCAACAGTGACTGAAACAATCTCATTCCTCAAGTTGACCCCACAGCATTATGATTTATAATGGCTTTCCATCATAATTGTGACAGATTGATGATTTGGCTTCGTATTCATAGTGGGGTTGAAGTTTGTCATGCAGAGTAACTATAATGTGACGAAATATAATGAAAAAGGGTGGAAAATTTTGTCATGAGTAGTACAAACGAAGAATACACAGCACATATACAATTAAGAACAAATGAACTACTTAATTTGCAAAATATTGTAAACTTTTTGTCATTAGGAGATGATTAAAGTTTTATCTTTTAGTAAATATTTGTTTGTCCGTGTATAAATATGCAAATTTTAGTTAGCTTGAGCAGAATGAGGTCCTTAATTGAAAGGATATACACAAAGGCACCACCTAAAAGGATACTTATAATTATGCAAAGTGTCCATTAAAGTTAAGGGAAGGTTACACTTCCATTGTGATCAAGTGGGATCAAGAGCAGAATAGTTGACATTTTCAACTGTTGTTGCTTATCTATATATATTTCTGAGACTAAACCCAGACACAAATTGAAATCAAAATTATCAAGATAGATGGGTCAGTGACAAGGGTCATATCATGTTTCCACTTAATAGCCACAGAAGTAGAAGAGAAAAGAGTGCCACAAACTCTGGTTCCAATGGATTTGCTAGACAACACATGAAATTATAGTTGACGAATTTTCTGCCCTTTTAATTTTCCATAGCTACTCAAACCCAAAGTATGAGGACAACATTGTTGCAAAGCATTTGGAAGGTTCTTTCGGTGATCTTAGATGTGTATCATATGCAATAGCACTGTACTGTATGATTCCCTACTTATATGACTAGGATATGGTAGCATATCAATGTTACAATTATTATAGCAGTTTATATTGGACTAAAAGTCTTGCACTAGCTACCCCAGCAAACAAAGTCAAAGCTACTTCAATTCACATGCATAGATTCTTAATACATTTCCTAATCAGCAAAATTATTGTCAAGTTTGTCTCAATCCTCTCCTCAATTTTCTTTCGCTGTTGCCCATAATAATTTATAAAATGTTAACTAAATAATTAAAAGTCACAAAATTTTATTGAAAAAAAATGTATTTATTATATTGAGAGGCTTAAAATCAATCTTAAAATATAAATTTATAAAATCAAATAACTTATTACATTTTAGTATGCTGTTTATTTGTGCATTTTTTATGGTTTATTTTGAAACTTTGTTATTGATCAGGTATATTTTTTAGATAACATATTCACTTATCTACTCTTTATTATTGACTAAAATTTATTAAAAATTATAAAAGTATAAAAGAAAAATATTAATTTAAAAATAAGAAAGAATGAGACTTATATAATTTTAATAATTTTTATCTATTTATTAAGAACACTTAAATAAATAGTTAAATTAATAAAATTTAATATTTATAAAAGTTATTAAGTAGAGTAAACTAGTGATAAATTAATATGTATAGATATATTAATATATACTAATAAGAGTGTAAATAAAATAATTATACTACAGTATTAAATTTTCATTCTATATAATTTGTAATTTTTTCTCAACTATTTTTTTTATCATAGATATTTTTGTCTCTAAAAACCTATTAATATTACAAAACGTTTTAAAACATAATTATATTTTTAAATAGTAAAGAAATCAATTGAATAATGACGAAATCCATTTATTAATTAAATTTGTAATTATCGTTTCAAATCAGTTTAATTTGTTAAGTAGCATTACACTTGAATTATGTGTGTATATGGTTGATTCTTCTCAATGCATTATGTCTTTTATTCATTTTTCTATTCCCTTATATAGGATCTATTATTAGTAAACCTGTCAAATCATTACAACCCATCTCATTCAATCCTGATTTATATGGTTAAGGACCTAAATGCTTTCATAGAAATCATAAGAGTTTAAAATACCACAAAATCCTTTGGACTAGGCCAGTTGATGAACTTTCAATTTTAAAATGTCCCTTTATTAAATTAAGTGACTTAACTTATTCCATGAGGTGATTAAGTGATTAACCCACTCAACAACTTATGAATACCATAAAATTCATGTTTAGGTTTGGAGACTCATTACACACATGAAATGGAACATACAACTTTCAAATGGACCAGTCCAACCTATGTTGTTCACAGGGGCAAAAAGGCCACAAAATAAAATAATCTACAGAAAAAGGTAAATGGGCCTTCTGGATAGGACTAACCAGGAGCCAATTCATCAAAATCTTTTAGAAGCTACGTTTGAGGTTAGATGGCTTAGATATCTTCTACAGTAGATATCTTCTACAGTAATATTTTCACTTAAAAATTTTACCTGTTAAATTTTATTAAATTGAAAATGGAAATTTATATATATATATATATATATATATATATATATATGTATATATATATATATATATATATTCAGTTGCAACCCTAAACAACCATTACATAAGCATCCATATATTGCTTGACAACTCTAAAAATTTTTGACATTTTGTTAATTTTATTAGATGTGTCATATGTATACAATTCACTTTTAAGAGGAACCCTTTGGCCCATATATGATATCTTATAATCTTATATCTCTTATTCTGGTCAGATTTTTGCTGAATAGAACACTGTCAACTACCATAACTAAGAATGTCTATATTTGCATTTTAAAAAAAATACACGTACCCCGTACTTACGTGCGTATTAATATTAATGCTTGTATCTGTACCCTTTAGGTACTCGCATGCCTATCTTAAACCCATTACCTGTGCTTATTTGAAAAAAAAATAATTACAAAGAAAAATATATTTATATAACTTCACATAATTAGCATAATAATATAAAAATTCAATATGTAGTTGTCAAACAAAGTACAAACATAGATAAAAAAAAATATTCAAATATCACAAATACTAAATGTATTTTAATACAATAATTTTTTAAATTAAAATTCTTAGAAATAATAAGCAAAACTAATTAAACACACAAATTATTTATCGACGATGACTCTATCTTGTGTGAGTTTTGATCGATCGATAATGTTAAAGTGACAACGAAATAAATTTGCAAAATGGGTGACCCTTCATGTGGGATCACTTGGTGACCTCTCGTGGCAACATTGACAACTAATTCTAATGAATAACATTTCATAATTGTTAAGTTTTAATGAGACATACATTAAAAATGAGAGTAGAGTTAGGGCAGAAAAGTTCAAGTACTAACAACGAAAAGTAGATACATAAAATATTTTTTTAAACTTTTGAATTTGAAATTGTAAGAAAAATAATAGATTTAATTAAAATATTATAATATATATATATTAATATTAGTATTTTTAACTCATGTACTATACAAATTTTGTCAAAAATATAAATTTTTGAAAAATTATTTTAATAAATTAAATATTTATAATATATATAAATTTTAAAAGAAAGAATTTGAATAAAAGATAATAGTCACAATAAAATTTTATAATAAAGAAATATATGTGTATATAAAAAAATTATACTTTTTATCTGAAAAAAATTAATAAATAAGAATTAACAATAATTTTTTATATTTTATATCTTTTTAAAAACTTCTTTGAACGTAAATAAATAGTAAGAATAATATTATTTAGATTCAATAAATTATAGTTGTACTTGTAATGCACATGTTGTATAAAAAATATTATTTTAAATTAAAATATAAAAAATTTAAATATTATCAATAAATAATAAATTTACGGTAACAATTGGTGATTGTAAAATTTATAAAATATTTACAATATATTTATTATTTATCATTCACTTTATAATTTAAATATTAATATAATTTTATTAACAAAAATATTTATGTGAAAAATATTTTATATATGTGTCATATAAAAATAATATTTTTAGAAAAAGCTAATTTCATATCAATTATGTAATAATTAAATTGTATTGTCTAATTAAATAATATAAAATAGTAAATAAATTTTTCTATTAAAAATATAAAGTAAAATAAATTTTTTAGTTTACTTTATTATTAAATATATTTTTATATTAATCTTATATAACTTCACATAGTATAATAATATAAAAATTTAATAAATAATTGTAAAACAAAAAATCGTCGGAAGCTCTGCCGGGAGAGGAAATTCCGGACTCCACCTTTTACATGTAGGTAGGAGCTACGACCAATGGTTAGGTCTTTCTGTAGGAAAGGAGTCTCGTTGACAAAGTAGTAGCTTCCTAGGATGTTAAGTTAAAGCGATATACATTCCCAGATAACACGCATCATAGGCCTAAGATAGCTATTATTCGCATCTCACAGAAAAATGTCGCCTAGGGGCTACCGCAAGAAATGATCTTCCCTTCTTTCTTGACTCTCGTTTTGTCTTTCTTCAACAGTTAGAGAGGGACTTATACCATTCCTAGTCTCCTAAACCTCTGAGCTCATTAAGTATAAGTAGAGAAATAGTTAGATGCAACATCCGATATTACTTAGATATTCATACTCACATCCATTTCTATTAAAATTTGTGAATTTTTATTCACATCTATAATTTACAAATTTTTATCCACACCTATATTGATATCCATGTAGCATTGTACCCTGTACTAATATCTCGGACCATTGTCAACACTGGCACAGTATTTATGATTATGCACATATCCTATTTTAAATGCAATATTTATGATTATGAACATATCCTAGTTTAAAAGCAATCGTTCGTAAGTTGCTCACCGAAAAATCAACTAAAGTTGTACGAAGTTGCTCACCGAATACCAGCTAAGTTGTAAGATTATTTGCAATTGACATTTTTTATTTTTTAAGTATTGTATTATATTTATAAAAAATGATTTAAAAAAATTATGCTCACTTCTTAAATATAAAATTATGCTCACTTCTTAAATATAAATGACTGAATTATATAAATAAATAAATGATATGAACTATGAGTTAAAACTGGTTCAAGACATTTCAAATCTTCAACTACAACTACAATATATGTTATTTGATACTGATAAGAGGATAAAAGGAAAGCTTATTTAATTAGAAATTTAATAAATTGATCGAAAAAGAATTGATTCTAGAAATAGAGTTAAAAATGTATTTTCCTCCAAATTGAAACATTTTTTAATATTTTATATGGAATTGTGTTTATAAAAAAAATATTATACAAATTTATCTTTATTTTCTAACTAATCATTAACTTAAAGTTATAATATCTATTGTAAAATAATCAACTGAAAAAGATTGGAAAATAAAAATTATTAATTCAATAATTAATCAAATTTATTACATATTTAATCTAGTATTTTTTAAAATATGATTTTGGTCTTCACATTTTACTAATTTTTTTTTTATTTTAGTCCTTACATTTTTATGAATTTTTGTTTGTAGTCTCTATTTCTAGTTTGATTGACTAAGAGGTTGTCAAATGTATATTTTTTGCAAAATTTGTTTGGAGAGACTTAAACTAAAAGTTAACTCATTAAGATGTAGAGATTAAAAACATATTTTAAACCTTTTATGAATTTAAAGGAGATAGATTTAATAACGTTCAAATACCACTTACTATAGAGCTAGTACATGAAGATGATGATGGTTGGGGGGAGGGGGAGAGGAAATGTATTTGTAAAGGACTTCAATACTCAAGTTAATGTTTGCATGATACAGAAATAACAAGGAATATATCACATACTTTTTCATATAAAATGCCACTAAATATATGTTTACATGTGGATGCGTTAGTGTGGCATAATTGCAGAGACTTTTATTTTTTTATTGAGTAAATTTTTAAATTAGTTCCTTATTACTTATTTAAATTGTTTCATCAGCTTCTTATCGTAATTAAGTGATAGGAACGGTACGGTAAAAATATGTTTAAGAAAAATATTTTTTAGGCATAAAAATGTTTTTTAAAAAAATTAGAGAAATCACTAGCAAAGTTTATTTTAAGAAAACTTTATTTTTTTTTAAAATAATATGATCTTTGAAATAAAAAATGAATTTGAGAGTTATTTACATGTAGGAAAGGTATTAGCACCTTATAACATCTATTTAAATAATAATTACTTTAAATTAATTATGTAAATTTATTTTAATTTTAAAAATATTTATTTAACTCCTAAACAATAATTATTTTTATTTTAAAAGAAGATGAATTATTTATTGAAATGTTAAAAAAAATTATTTTAAAAATTATTTTAACTTGACGGATTTGATTCCCGCTCCTATATGCCTTTGAGTATAATGAAAAATTCAAAGTCAAATAGTTCTATCATAAAAATTTTGAAATTGGTCAATAAAGATTTGTAAAAGAATGTTTATTTTATAGATTAAAATTATTTTATAAAATATAATATTTAAGATACAAGATAACGCAGTTATATATATACTCTAAGATAAATAATATAGGGACAAAGAAAAATCACACAACGATATTGTAAATTGTTAAAAATAATTTAAAAATTAAAAAAATATTTATAATTGAAAATGAAAAAGTTTAAATTTATACTTAAATTTGAATATTTATATTGAAAGAAAATTTAAGATAGTGTAAGTTATATATAAATCTCTTATAATTTATTGGTCAATTGCAGGTAATGTAAATTGCACATGATGTTGTAAAAATTTTGTATAATAAAAAAAATCCAATATTTAGTTATTTAATTAATCAAAATTAGAAATATAACTTAATAAAATTTAAAATATGAAATTAATTCTATTAATAAAATGAATAAATATATTATAATAAAAAATTATTATTATTATTTAATAAAAAGATTAAATTTTGTTTGATATATTTATATTATATAAAACCTAAGCTGACATTAATACAAGCAAGGTTTATCAATTTATAACACATAATGATCAAGTAACTACACATTAATGTTATAAATCAAAGCAAATATTATATTATTCATTTATTTAAGATTAAATTAAAAATAAAATTTGTTCATAATCAAATATTTAAAATTATATAGTACAATAAAAGATAATAATACTAAATAATAAATTATTAAAAATATAAACAATAGAATAATATAAAAAAATATGATTAAATCAATTGTAATCATTCCTTATTACTATCCTAATTATTATTATTTATAAAAATTAATAAATGAGATTAAGAGAACTAAATGATAAAATAAAAAATGAAGAGTAAAATATTTTATTTAACATAAATAAAATATGAGATAAATAAAAATAAGAACTCATTTTTTATAAAAAAAATGAGCAAAAAGGTAATAATAAAAAAAAATAAAAATAAAAATAAACTTGACTAATAAATAATAATAATATTAATATATATAAAAAATTCAGGTTGCCCTCCTTTAATTTTCTTTACTTTTCCATTTTTCACTTAATATCTATTATAAAATATTAAAAACAAAAAAACATGATTTCATTTATTTGAAAGGGCTTATAGACTTTACGAGTGTGCAGCATATTCAGGGTAGGTGTTGAGTAATATATAGGAAAGGTGCACATTGCTTAGCATCTAGAGCGTTCCACTTTTGTTTATGTTAATTTTTAAAAAAATAAATAAATAAATAAAAATAAAATAAAATAAGAATAATCATATAACTAAGTGTAGCTTCTTTCTTTGTCTTATTTCACAAATCCACACTTAGCAAAAATCGTATAACTAAGTTTAGTTTTGTAGCCTTCTCTCTTTATCTTATATCCATATTTATCAAACAAAAATTTTAAACCTTACAGCCACAAGAAAATGCATGCTTTATACTCACAATGACGAAAGAAATATTTGATCACAATAGAGGAGGGTAGAGATAACAGAAATAATGATTTTTCTTTTTTTCTCTTAAACTTTCGATCCCTAATTTCTTCTTTTTAATATTCTTCCTCTTGAAAGCATTTGTTTTTTATATTTTGATATTCTATCTTTTTTTAAAAAATTACTCTCTCCCTAAGAAAACTTGTTTTTATTCTATTTTTTAAAAATTGAGAGCAACAACAAAAAAAAAGAGAAGAATAAAAAATGTATTCACACCTTTTACATATTAATCTATCATGCATTTAAGTCTTTGTCATCAACAAATACTTGAAAAACATCAACTTTTATTGTTAAATGATATGCGGAAGTTAAAACAACATCATTTCACACCTCCCTTCCACTCTCTCTCTCTCTCTTTTCTGCCTTTTCAAATTCACACTATTTATGGTAGTTTGCTGCCACCTTTCTCTCTCTTTTTTCTTCTCTCATTAGATTTGTTTGCTAATGCAAAATAATTGAAAAGGGAAATGTGCACGTGAATGCACATTGGTTAAGAGGGTCTTTGAAGACAAAGTAATCACCTTTGCCTTCAAACCTAAAAAAAATATAAAATCAATTAATATAATTCAATTAAATTTAAGGTTTTTGTTACTTGTTAGTTTTGTACATTCTTAGAAGGTTTCATTTTTCTTAGTGGTGAGTTTTTGGGAGCATTGGTGCATGTTCAATAGGAGGAGCGTGGGAGAATAAATGCTTCGATGATTGTGCAAATGCAAGCATACGTCGCTATGTGGAGTGTTGGATATGGGTATGATATATGATAGAGAGAGAGGTGGCGACAAACCACCATAATTAATGTGGATATGAGGAGGAGAGGAAAAGAAAGTAAATAAAATAAAATAAAATAAAATAATGTTTGTTTTAATTTTAACGTATCATCACAAAAAATATTTGTTTAAGCTCATGTCATTACTAGCTTCCCATTTTATAAATACAAAACGTATTGTTTATTAAATAATTTAATTTATTAAAAAAAACAAAACTCAAAAAATCATGACACATGTAATTTCATCTATACATGCAAAACTTATATAAAAAAACAAAAAATTAAAATAATTTCATTTATACAAGATGCTAAACATATTAATTGGACTGTTCATCTTACACATGCTTAGAGCCACCTTGTAATGTCCATACGTTATAGGCCTACTTGATTGCCTACTATTCATATCTAACAATAACTTTTATTTTATATTTTTTTTTACATTTTACGTAAACTAATAGAAGAGACATTTCAAGTGAAAGGTAAGAGACGTTAATAATAATTATTGATAGGAAAAAAAATATAATAAATAATAAAATAACAACATTAAATTTAAATTCTTTATTTTAATTCAATAACTATTATTAATACTCTCACATCTTATAATAATAAATTTCTCACTTAAAATGCCTTAACAGATATATAATAGTGATACTATCTTTATTTAGAAAAGCAATTCAAAGTAAGGACAATAGATTGGCAAAAACAAGGGGTAAACATGGCAAGTCACAAAAGTTGAAAGCATATGGAGCCAGTCCATTGCAACATTATCTATAAAGAAAATATGAGATGGGTCTACTTCGAGGACAAACTTTGTTAAAATAATCCAAATTAATTGAGTTGGGTCAAATGGAAACATACCCAATTGGTTGCAGCCAAGTTTGGTTTGGTTGGCATAGGTATCAACAGTGACATATGAACATTAAAGGGTGGCTCGTAGGCCTGTAACGTATGGACAATCCAATTAAATATTCTGTTAGCTGATATTCCGTATAGGTGAAGACCAAACTAAGTAGTCATTATTAAATTTTGTTTTTTTAAAAGACTTTTTGCATTTTGTATAAATAAAATTATTTTAAATTTTTATTTTAGTATTGGTGTTGTTTTCAGTTGTTTGTATGATAACACATTCGTTTTTTCTCATGCTACACATTCTCTGCAGAACTTCTTTCTTCTTATTCATTCTTACTTCTGTGTAAGTTGTAAGTGTGTGTTCTAATTCCAACAAATTGGCATCTCAAGAAAGGTTCATTTCCCGGGCTTGCTGCCATCATGGCCTCTTCAAATGGTCATTCTTTATTTATTTTTTGCCCTTGCGTTTTTTGACTTCGAAATTCGGTTCTTTTCTACTACATTAATTAATTGAGTTAGAAGGAAATAAGGAAAGAAAAAGTTTTCAATCAAATTACATTTATGAAAAAATGTCTTTTTTTCTCTTCTCTAATATGAAGAAGATTCATTCTTGATTTTACCCAAGATTTGCAGTATTAGTCGGATGGAAGAAAATTTGAACTTGCCAAATAAGATCTTAAGTGATACTAGCCCAAATTTCTCTTTTTTATTTTTTATTCTTTTATATTTATTTTTAAAAGAGAAAAATTAAACCACTGTTGTTTTTGGATATTTATTATATACTTGAATATTTTAAAGACTATTGAAAAAATGGTACTAAATATTACATTATTATTATTATTATTATTATTATTATTATTATTATTATTATTATTATTATTATTTTATAGTTTTTTAATGATCGTGAAAAAATTAGGAGTTCACATATGACATCAACATAGACAAGATGAGCTTTAACAAAATCAAACAAGAATAATAGTAGAAAGCAAGGTTTTGATGACGTCTATGTAGTTTTGACAACTTTGAGAAAGAATGAGGGTTAGGATAGCTAGCGAGAATGAGACAGTGAGGAAGGCAGAATAAGAGTGAAAATGGCTTCCTCAAGGGCAAAAGACAAACAGAATATGTATGTAGGGGTTTCGTCAATGGTAATTAAGAAAAGAGAAGCAATATATATGTAGGTTTTCTTAATGGATAACAATAAGAATGGCTAAGAATAACCTTTTCTTAGTGGTTTTTTTTTTTAATACTTTTTTTTAGTTGTTTTTTTTAACTGCTAAGAAAATTTGTGATTTTTCTTAACAGTTTATACAATGAACTATCAAGGAAGATCGTTATGCTTTATCTTCTTTTTGTAATTGTTACTCTTTCTTAGCTATTGCTTATTTTAACTAATACTAAAAAAAGTAAATGTTTCTGAATAAACCCTCTATTTATCAGTCAACTATGAAAAGTATATATTAAGATGTCTCAAACAGTTGTTAAGAAAGTTCTAATTTATTGTAGTAAAGAAGATGGCACATGAAGCTCCAGCTTTGTATTATGGTGCATGACTCATATGTGTGGCTTATAGGCAATAAAGTAAGCTAAGCCCATGATAGCAATAATAAGAAGAAAATAAAAAAAGCTTAGATGCCCTCTTATACACACCAATAATATGAAACCGATTAAGCTAACATGACCACAAGGACTCTCCCATGCTTGCTTGATCAACGACCACGTCCATGGCGAAAAGGGACTTGGTGAGCCTGCTTGTAGGGGATAAATTCTCTGAGGATGAATTGGAGGTTGCAGGCACCAGTTTGTGCTGATCAGATGAAGGTGACACTTGGCGCATTCTCATGTGCACAACCTCTGCTTGTGTAAGTGCCAATTGGCTTTGTAACGCATCAACCTGTTGCTGAAGAGAGGATATGGCTCCCACACATCCATACACAGGATCCCTCATCCTTGCATTTGCTTCATATACCATTGAGCTAACTGCATCGCTTCGTTGGTTCTCTGGCAATTCCTACCAATTTTGATCATAACTCATTAGAGAGCAATCTAATGTTATGGTATGTTTACATAAACAATAATTTATATTCATTTAAAATGGTTATATTTTATGATTTTTTTCATATGGTTGAGTTTGAAAATTGTAATAATAAGTTAAAGAAAACTATTTCAATAAGTGTATCTATATAACTCACTAAAATAAATTAAATAGAGATTATATTTTATAAAACTCTAAAACTTTCTAATAAGCTCTATGATTGAGCCCATATTTAAAATCTTAATATATTAAAGAAGTTTCTAATGTAATATCAAATTCTAAATAAAAATAAAATTAAAGGTCCAATTAATATAATTAGACTTGTAGCATAAATAAATTCAAGAAAAAAAAAAGCACATGTCTAAATAATAATAAAAATATAAATCACAACTAGGTATAAGCTAATTCAACTTGATCGAGGAGGAATACTAAGATAATAGAATTTCACATTGGTCAATTAAACAAATTGAAAGATATATATAAATAAGAGGTTTACTCTTAATTGCTTAAAACATTTTAGTTAAAAGCCGATTCAAACTTTATGTTTACACTTTTCACTAATATTGAACTGGGCTTATATTCAAAATCCGCAAACATGAAACAGAGATTAAGAATGTGGAATATAGAATGTTCAAAAAAAAAGTTGCTTTGAGTTTTAGCGAGTTATATCATGATGGGTGTGAATGTGAATGTGTAAAGGTAAAATCACTCGTAACTTCAGTACAAATTAAAAGGATCTTCAGGTGAAGGCTACGCCTCCGAGACGTTGACCTAGAAGCACATGTAGATTGGCTTTTTGAATTAGTAGTGAGTGATATGATGAAATTCTCATTTGTTTTTTCTTGCTTAGTCAAAAGAGAGTTCCATATGTAATAAAGTGCATTTTGAAGTTGGTGGTTTAGAGCGGAAAATAAAACATGTAGTTGACTTGAGCGAATACATAAATAGTATAAATTAAAATCATAATAATAACTTGGCTTGCTTTAAGCAGGGATGCAATGGACTAGAACAATAATGCACAAACACATCATAACATGTCTGAAAAGTTAACCCAGCAATTATTTTTCTTGTATGCATACAGGAAATTTAGGATAATGTTTAATCCTACAGACTGTAGAGTTTCCCACCATTAACCTTAATGGATTTAATATATAAATTTTTGGCTATTTAATCTGATTATTCATGCGTTCTTATATGTATGTCTAAGTGATTTTGGCATGATTGAATACACTTTTAATTACAATAAAATATATTGGTTTTTCAGATTTTTTATAACATTTGGCTCATCTAAAGAGCGAAAAGTAATTTATCACTTTAATTTTATAATAAAACTAAAATTTACATTTTTAATTTCGTTTTATATATTCCAGTTCCTTTTATTCTTTCAGAAAATAAAAAAATATTATTGCTAACGAGCAGCATAAATATTCTTTTAAGTACAAAATAGATATAAGAATTACAACTTCTGAATCATTATGACACTCACCACTGCCCAAAGCAAAGCTTGAAATATTAGGAAAAATTGTCAGTGTGTCTCCCTTACCCTATTTTCGAAGAGTACCCCTTCATTCATTCATTATGAGTGTCCCATGTCTTTCAAACGTAGCCTATGTTTTTAATTTACTGCTTGTATTTTTAATTATGTATCAAACATAATACATAATTTATATATTACATCCAATCCTATTATAATATTATCTATCAAAGCGTTACCTTCGTAGACTAATTTACTAATATATGTTTCCCCAGAAAAGAAAAAGATGCTACTATGTCATCAAGGTGTCATGCATACATATTAAATGTTTTTCATGCATGATTAATTTATTTACAAGATGAAATTAAATATCCTAATGTGGGGAATCAACATCACTTTCGGACATATATAAGCTGTCTCTATCAATGTAACCCATGAATTTAAAGACGAGAGAAAAGATGAACATTATAATCAGTCCTTTCATTCTAAAATATTGCTAAGCAAATTATTGCAACACATACCCAATAGTAATTAATGTATATAATTTATGGGTTTAGCTTCCAAGTTTGTAAAGCTAATTTGCACACACTTGATCCTTTGTCCTCTTTATATGTGCTAAGGAGTCATATGAAGGATTGCTAGTAACCTGTACCTAACTTTACTTTAATAAAGAAGAATGAGGACTTAGTAGTTAACTTTAGGTTGGGGACCGTGCGGTCTTCAACCGTAAGTAACCACTATAACGGTAGAAAAATTAAGTGAGGTAAAAAAACATAAATGGATAAAGCATCATTTTACACCTTTGTTGGGTGACTACTTTCAACACCAAATAGAATAATGTAGAGCTATATATGAAAAATTAACACGTGATGGAAGGAACTAATAAAAAAATAATAAGAAGCCTTGATCAGGGTGACAATAATTTATGTGGATTTTAGTTTTTTTTTTAAAGTTTATTTGCTTATATTTAACTATTCTAATTTCTTAACTATTTAAATTAAGTCATTTACTCAAGATTTCATCTAATAATTAGCAAAATATAATAAATGAGTAACATAATATTGATTTGTATAAATTAGTAAAATAATATTTAAATAAAATACAAAATCAAATATATAAACTAAAATATGATAAAATCTTTTTATTTTTATTTAATTACTTTATATACTTTTTTTTCATTTTTTTATAAATCAATAGTAGATTATATATTTGTTACATTTTTATTAATTATAAAAAACTGAAGTAAGAGACTTAATTTGAATGATTAAAATATTAATATAGTTAAATATGAGCAATTAAAATTAAAAAAATAAAAATCTTGCGTACACTAACTATGAAGATTACAAATTAAATTAAGCTAAATAACTATATGAAATATTGAATATAGTATTAATTGTATACATTATGATCAGTTCAGTGTTGAGTTTCATTCTCGATCCGTTCATTTTACGTAATTAAGTTTTAATCAATGCCTACAACGGTCACCCAAACTCATACACAATTTTACGTAAAACTTTTGTCTAAATATAATAAATGGTAATAATTTTTAAACATTAGATAAATAAAACTTGATTTAATCCCTTTATATGTTAACAACATTGGCTATACGTCGGACACAATTTTAAAAATGTTTGCATTAAAACTTTAAATGTTATAATGGTTGTGTGTATGTTATGTTAATTGTGATCAGACACGTTTTAATCTATAATAAAGGATCAAAATTTTGATAATATATTTACAAATATTTAAATTATATAAATTTTAATATATATTATAAAAAGTCTCATATTTTATAAAAAAATTATTAAATAGTGTAAGTATCAAAGTTTTATACTTGATTTCAACGGATACAGTACTGATCAATGTTTTGCAGTTTGAAATCAAAGTAGCGGTTGTTTAATTTATTCTTTACCAATCAGTTCATTTTATGCAATTAAGTTAGCAATCCTTTTCTACCGTAAATAATACACAGAAATATCCTTTAAAAATTAAAACCTACCATATCCTAAAAAATTTGAGAATCTGTAAAGGTTAAGAAAAATCCAAAGGCAACTAATTGCCTACTTTTATCTAAACAAAACGATCAGAAAATTCACTTTATAGTATTTTATTATATGATAAATGACAACAGCAATAAAAAAAAATCATGAACAGTATTATAAGGATATTAAAATTGAACCTGTAACATTTTGTTGACATTGCTAGCCCCAAAAACCTTGTGGACACTGGCAAACTTCTGGGGCTCATCTGCAGGAAAATAAGGAGCAAACACACAATCCTGTGCACATCTCCTTCGTAAAAGTTTGCATGCTGCGCATGGTGACATTGCACCATGCCTCCTACCGTTGTCCTTCATTTCTTCAAGTGAAAGAATGAGTCAATGTGATTAGGCTTAGGGGCTAAGAATTGCTTAAATTTGGAAAAACCCACTTGATTAAAGTATAGCTAACTGGACATGGAAATGAACAAAGAAAGGCTTGAACCGATGGAAGGAAGTCTTAAGGAAGTGTGGACAAGATGTTATATATATATAGAAGTTTAGGGACAGAAAATCTTAAAGGGTCCCATAAAAGAAGAACTTCTAGATTTTGCTAGACAAAATCATGGATGTTGATAAGATCGTTTGCCCCACCTGAACATTATTAATTTTTTCTATCACACTAATTATATTATATTTAACCTCTTACATATACTTTAATAAAATTAAACTACTCAATATATTGATTTAAAATGAATATATAGTTTCCCTTTCTTAAACTTTATGATGTACTTACAAGGTGAAAATAGAATTGATCAGTTTGTAGCAAGATACTAAAGATTACCTCAGTGTATATATTCTGATTTCTTATTATGCACCCTTGACTTGTAGTTCTGATACAAGACTTTTGGCAGTGCATTGTTTTACAATAGGGGATGAGATTCTTTTTTGAAGTCACACGGAATGTACTTTACTTTGTAATTTTGTGAAACGTTAGCTGCACAATATCAGGCTTTTTTTTCTTAAAATATGGTAAATTTAAAAATAAATTACTAAAATAGGTGTTTATAAAACATTTTTTCGATCTAGGTGATTTTAGCTACGTTGTGTCGTCTCTTATATAATTGATATTTATTTTTTTAATAATAAAATATTTAATATCGGTTATATAAAGTTTTTGGTAATAAAAAATTAAGTGTCATCCGTATATATATTAATACTCAATTTTTATTATTAAAAAATTAATATTATGAATTAAACTGCAGCTTATCTCTATTCTTTGATTAACCTTGTGCTAAAACTTCCTGGGTTGGGATAATTGAATATTACCTTCTCCTTTTCCATGACTGAATCCTGCATCCAGGAGCACTCACGGAGGTCATATTCCTGATATTCATTGTTCAAATCCTCATCCTGTCAATGGAAATGCTATTGCTCATCCATCAATAGCGTCAGTGGAGACAGGTCGAATGTGGTGGATTGTTTATGTAGGAGAAATAGAATGTAGCAAATCGTTACATACATCGCATTTGTTTAATATAATTAAAGAAAAGAGCATCATGACCAATAGTTAAAGACTAAAAAGTAAACATAACAGAGATAGATTGTAGCAATCAAACTACAAAGGAGAGTCCTATAAAGTGTTTTCCAATTTGAAATTAAAGGGAAGAAAGATACTCAATTTTATTGCTTATCGAAATACACCATGAAGTGCCTGTAACGTTAGGTTGTTGGGGCAAACGGAGGTCCAAGAAGTAAGCAGTTTAATTCATAACAGTCTAACAAGACTGACCCTATAGTAAATCCAATTTTTTTTATTAACATATCCTTTATTTTCAATAAAAGAAATAATAAAAAATAAATATCGATATATACACGAATGATATTTATTTTTTTATTATTAAAAAATGAATATCAATCGATACTTAATATTTTATTATTAAAAAAATAAGTGTCGATTATACAAAAAATGACACTTAATATGACGTAGTAAAAATCACCTGAGAAAATAGTTTATAAATATTCTATTTTGGTAATTTATTTTTAAATTTATCATATTTTAGAAAGAAAAGCCACAATATCAATATGTTTATCTTGTATTGTGTTTTAGTACCCTACTCGGATTTCATTAATTAATTTATTTGCTGCTTATTAAAAAAATAAATAAAAATCACTAACAGAAACAGGAAAAAAGTTAATGCGTCAAGACTTATCAGAGCAGGGATGGTAAACAAATAAACATTCTCCATGGCATCGTGGTGAAGAACAATATAAATGTTGTATACATGCTCTATTGTTAATAAAAAAACAATGTACGATGACAGGTGAAGAACATTCTCATTTTAATTTGTTAGCGCAATGAGTTTGCTTGGAAGGGGTCAACCATAACATAGCAACTCCTCGATATTTTAAAGCAAAGCATACTTATGGACAAGAATAAAGTACATATATACCTTACATTTTCGATTATAGGTTTATTACTTGCTTTTCCTTTTTTTATCTTTTTCCTTTTTGTAATAAACACTTTCACCCGTCACTTTTTTTATCTTCCATTATTATTTTGTCATTTTCATATTGATTCTTTTGGAATCCATATAGCTAGCTATTATTTGTACTTAAAACTTATTTCTACAAATTAAATTACTCAGTGAATCATTTTATGTGGCCAAGTTTAGCCAACTCCTTAGTATAATGTCATATCCTTTTGTGTTAGGATAATATATTTTAAAATTACTATAATTCATGTATTTAGATAATTAATATTTTTTAAAATTACCATAAAATTTTAACTAAATAATTTTTATGTCTAATAAAATTTCAAATGATTCATTTTTAGATAGAATTTAAAAAATCTTTATGCTTAACTTTTTTATTTATTATTTACTACTTTTCTCATATTTGACTTTCATTCTGAGCTTTCATTATTATTACTCATATTTTTTTAGAATTTTTATTCAAACACAACAAGATCAAGGGGTTGCGGGTGCCTTGTAATCTTAAAACATAGGTTTAAAAAAATGCATCATAATAAAATGATGAACATATTTAAAAAATATTTACATTTAATATTATTTATATGTTAATTAATAATATTTATTTTTAAAGTAATAAATATAAATAATTAATATTTTTTTATAATTATTCATAAATATTAGAGGTCTCAAACGTAAATTTTAGTTCTCTTGTGCTTAAATTGACCATAGCTTGATTAGGACTAGAAGTTTAATTGTAAATTAAGGAACAGCTATTTAATAAGTGTCTTATTAGTCTTAGAATCCTAGGGTTTTTAATTTTATTTCCCTTGCTTAAATTCTCTCTCAACAATATGCAAACAATGGTCCCACAGCGTCGGCAGCAGGTATATGAGGTGGACGATGAGGAGCCATTATCGTTGCAATATTTTATCATTTGATATAATTGGATCATTGCGTAATCTGAATTATTTTACGTATTGCCCGTGATTGATGATGCTGTTATGCATGTTTTTCTTTCTTTTTATCAGATACACAATTTTATTAAAACATAAAATATATGGAACTCTAATAAGTATTATTCATAATGTTCCATTGCCGTAGAAAATAAATCGAAAAGTATACCAATTAATGCTCATATCAGTATATATTTTAATAGAATAATAGTGTATGAAAAGGTGTTACTGAATTAATGATGTGGTGTACGCTATTTAAGTAAAATTCCAATGCTGGTATATTACAGTTAAAATATAGGATCAATCTCTATAATCGCTGAATATTCTTGAAGCTCTTACCATAAAAAGCTCTTACCATTTTCATTTAATTGTAAATTCTGGCCTTTAGACTCAACTATTACTGAAAGGATCTGCTGCATAATCCACATATACGAGCTTTGGAAGATAAACAATAAACAATCTCCTTTGAGGTATAAAAAGGTTTAAATAAATTTAATTAGGCTCTTAAAATATTATATTATAAAATATATTTTCTGCTATATTTTTGTAGTTTGTATAAAAACAAAGAAGATTCCATTGAGGGGTCACTAGGACATGGACTGGACTGATTAAAGTGGAGTTTGATGTTGCAGCCCCATATAATTGAAGAGGACATTTCATGAGGGCTAACAAGCCTGCGGTTGTAAAGTTCCACACGTATATTTGGAGGAGATTGTAGAATTAATGTAAGAGAACGTAGAAAACGAAAAGCGAAGTGCACGTATACACCAGCATACATATTATTAGCACCCGTATCATAATTGGTTCTCAACCGTGTGGCTGCTGATGATACTTCACCGAATTAAGTAATAGAATAAAACAAAGGCTGATTAAAATGTTAACTAGATTTATTGGAGAATACAAAATTGATGATCATCTAATAATCTCAACTACGCTAATATAAAGGTGAGATATGATCATGTCTTTATATTTTCTTGATTATGTTTGTGTATCTTTCACGTTTAACAATAAGGGATTAAGATAGGTGCATGAACATGAACAATGTCTGTAGCCTGCATTTGACCTTTGAATGTTAATAATTTTGCTTGTCTTCTTTCTTTGTTTCTTAGCTTTATCCTATAAGATCATGCAGCATATACATGCTCGATCAGTCTTTTAATATTTATATCCTTTTCTTCATTTAAATTAGGCAGTGAACTCGATGCCATAATAATAAAATAACGGTTTAATTGCTATTTTTAATTATCTAATTTTTATTTGGTTTTAGTCTCATAATTTTTAATTTATAATTTTAGTTTTCAGACTTTTGATTATGTTGACTTGTTGAGTTATCATTTAATTGTAAAAGTGTTTGCTGAAATCTACTTGGAAAATACACATACTAACATATAAGTTTATTATATATTTATCAAATGATTTATTATGAGTGAAACATCAAAGACAATTTGATCTATTTTGTTGTTTAAATTAGTAAATAAACTTTGTGACATAATAATAAAATAATACTTTAATTGCATTTTTTTAATTTTCTAATTTTTATGTTTATTCAATTTTTGTCTTTTAATTTTTAATTGTGTAATTTTAGTTTATAAACTTTTGATTATATGCTTACTCTGTTGAGTTATCATTTAATTATAGAAGTGTTTGCTAATGTATAATATGATGATTCTACTTAAAAATACAAATGCAAACATGTAAGCTTATTATACATTAATAAAATAATTTATTATTAATTAAAATATATCCAGTCGCTCTCTTTGTAAATATTATTCTTTGTTAATCAGACTTTTTGCCAAAAAAAAAAAAAATAGAAAAATGATGATGCAGATTGTACATATGTACACACTAGCTAGTAATTAATTTTCTACAATTATGAAAAATCATATGCCAAACTAATTCCCTAGAACCATGGCTAGTTAATATGATATTCCAAAATATGATTTCTATAAATTAAAAACTTAAATTCAAACAATATTTACTAGCTATTATGATCTTAATTGATTTTATTAGTATATTTAATCTCTAATTATCTTTGTCAAGCAAGTTTTTGATTGAGGAAAAAAGTCATGTCAATTTTTATTTTCTGTTATATTTTGATGATGTTCACTTTTGAATGATTCAATACAAAGGTATTTATAGTATATGTTGGAAAGCTAGAAAACCACTAATCACCCACTAACAAAATAAATTTCTATTTATAGTGTGATACTCCTTTTTAAGTTGGACTATGTATGTTATATAAGACAAACTTAGATACAATAACATTAAAAGGTACAATAGGCAGAGTCTTAGTAACAACATTAGTAAGTTGAGATAATGATAAAACTTGAAGAAGATGAATCGTCCACACATGACAATCAAGCTTGATATGTTTTGTCCTTTCATGAACAATTAAATTTTGGGTAATGTAAATGACAGATCTATTGTCATAATACACAACAACTGCTTTAGTGAGCTTAACATGAAGATCATTAAGGATATATTGAATCATTGAAGTTCACATGACAAGCTGACCAATGCACGATACTCAACTTCAGATAAGGAGTGAGAAATAGTGGATTGTTTTTTAAACCTCTAAGAAATCAAAGTTAGTCCAATGAAGACACAATAGTCTGTAATGGATTTTTAGAAATCAATACAAGAAGTCCAATTTGAATTAGCAAAAGTAGCAAGCCTTGTGTTAGAAGTACTGGAAAAGAATAAACCACGGGAAGGAAAATCTTTGAGGTAACAAAGAATTCTAGTTGTAGCATCAAAATAAGGTTCATGGGTTTAGAAATGTATTGACTAAGTTGTTGAATAACGAAATAAACATCGGGTCTTGTGGGCTTTATGTCTATCTATGGTCTCATCTGCTTTGTATTTGATTTTGTAAACCTATTTACAACCAATGAGTTATTGTCCCATAGTTAAATCAACAATCAACCATGTATTATTTTGATTAAAAGCATCTAATTCTGTCCTCATGGCAGTTTTTGAACAGTTATGTTTGGAAATCTGTTCACATGTAGTTGGCTCAATGTGTGAAAATATTGAGGCAAAAATGTTAATAGTTTTAAGAACATTTGGAGTATTATAATATAAATGAGAGAGGATATTATGAAAAGAAGCTAGAGCTTGGAGCAACACAAGAGAGGAAATGGTAATGATAGTCCTGTAGATAAGTAGGACAATGTTTCAATGTTGTAGACTTTCAAGTAAGAGGATTTGTGAATGAAATGTTTGCATCTGTAGAAAAAATAGGTGAATCATGTTTAACATTATTAGGTTGCACGATTGAAACATTTTCAATAAGATTATCATTTCTGAAAGTTAATTGAGGTAAGCAAGACTCTGAGATTGATTGAGAATCATGAGAGAAAAGGAATGTGTTCTCATAGAAGACAACATTGCAGCTAATAAAAAACTAATGAGAGAAAAGATCGTAAAGTAAATATCCTTTTGTACCATCTTTATAGCCTAAAAAGACTATATTTCTAGCTCTTGCATCAAATTTCGTCCGTTGGGCCTCTAATGTGCAAGCTTAAGGTGAATGAAACTGGGTAGCTTATTGTAGAGTAGTTCATAGGAGCACTTGTTTCCCAACATTGTTGGCAAAATTCGGTTGAATAGGTGAATTGCATGTTTAATAGAAAATGACCACATATTCTTTGGTAGCTTGACTTGATGGAAACTTTTTTATTTGACAAAGAGGTCATTTAAAAGAAAGAATAAATAGGATAGTTGTCCACGAGGCTTGGAGCCTTTCCTTCCTAATAGCTATGTGGTCCACATATTTGTCCTTAAATATGATCATGCAAGTCTTTGACTTAAAATTAGGGGTAGGGTAGTAGATTGGAGTATAATAAAAACTTCAAATTTGTAGCTCCTTGGATAACCCACCTTGATTTTAGTAGTCAAGTTAAAAAATCTTAAATTTCTTTTCTCTTGAGCTAATAATGTTAATAGATTTAAAATTATTATTTTTCATTAGAACAAATATATTTTTAGAAATATTTTTAAACAAAAGAAGTGCCTTTTCAGTAGGATTGAGGGTATCTCTCATAAATTAGCCTAAGAGAATAATCATTATCTTAATAATCTTATGAAAATCCTTTGACAAGAATACCAAAAGCTTCTGAATTTTGAGGAACCTTATTAGTTCATTACTGTAGATCAAAATGATTTAAATTAAAGATAAAATTATAAAATTTTTTCTATAGCGTTGTTATTTGTGGGAAAAAAAGATTATTATTGAAGTCCTAAAAAACTATTCTGATTAATGAAAATTTGATGTAGGTAATTTGAAATCCTTTGCTCTTAACTATTTCAAGGATATCTATTTTGATCTTTGTCCTAATGCTTCTCACCTAATTACTAAAACTTCTTTCTCTCTTTTAAGAAATTCAGATAGAGTTAAGTTTGATGCTAATATTTCTATAAAAGAGATCAAAGCTTCTGTGTTCAGCATTGAAAACTTCAAGTCTCTTTGTTCTAATAGGATGCATGCCCTATTTTTTAAAAATCACTAGAATAATTTAGCTCATTTTCTTTATAATTTTATTAATAATATATTTCTCAATCCTACTAATATAGTTGTTGTGAATGATACTGGTATTATTTTAATCCTTAAAAATGAGAACTCAAAGTATATTAACAACTTTAGGCTTATATCTTTGCATAATGTCATCTATAAAATAATTACTAAGCTAATTACTAATGGAGTTAGAGAGACTCAAGCTAATTTAATAATGTGCTTGTTTTTATAAGAACTTACCCATTCTTTTTCTAAACTTAAGAATAGTAATGGCTATATGATCATTAAATTGGATCTTGAGAAAACATATGACAAATTTAGGTAGTCTTTTATAGCTTATACTTTTTAAAAAATTGGTTTAAATTTAAATTTGATTGTCTTAATTAATCACTATATATCTACTCATACTATGTTTATTAACTAGAATATTAGTATAATTGCCTCTTTCTAACCCTTTAAAGGTATTCACCAATGGAATCTCCTCTTCTCTATACCTTAGTTTTATGCATTGAGAGGTTAACTCACTTTATTATTGATAAAAATAAATAGTAAAAACCAGTCACCTATTCTTTTAGTAGACAAGGCCCTAAAGTTTCACACATTTTCTTTGTTGATGATCTACTATTGGTTGCTAAAACTACTACTCAAGAAGATAATATAATTAAAAATGTGCTAAAAGAATTTTGTCTTTCCTTTGGCCTTAAAATTAATATCAATAAATTATTCCTATATTCTCTACTAATACTGATTACTCACTCTCTCAATCCATTAGTAGTTGCTTAGGTATTCTTGTTTCTAGCAAACTAGGTAGATACCTTGGTATTCCTATTCACCATCTTAGACCCTCTAAAAGCCATTATTCCTATATTATAGATAAAATTAGGAATAAACCTTTTCTTTGAAAAATGAGTTCTTTGTCTTTAGCTAGTAGAGTGACTCTTACCCAGTCTTGTCTTATGAAGATTCCTACTTATGTAATGCATCTTAGTTAATTCCTTCCCGTGTTTGTCATACAATTAACAATTTATGAAAGCATAATAACTGATTACTAATAAAGAAAGGTGTAAGTGGGGTATGACAACTTCTTCCCTTTGTGCTAGATGTGGTGAGGATGCAGAATATGTTATTCATGTCATTAGAGATTGTTATTATGTTAGATAAATTTGAGATTTCTATATTTTTTTTTCTCATTAATGTACTCCTTTTATTGGAGGCAGACTAAATATGGAAATATATCAACACAATACTCACGTTGATATATGGAAATATATCAGCACAATATTCACGCTGATATGTTGCCAACCAAGAATGGGATTTAATTAACAAATTACGGCTAATCAAGGGATTCATTTAGCATGCTTATAGGAACCATTTTTGTTAATTGATCTGTAAATAGAATTTCTGTCCCCGTAAATATAGTTGTTGTAATATGTATATATGGCTGGTTCATTGTTCAATGAAATCATCACAAATTCGTCTACTAATACATTCCGATATGGTATCAGAGCAAGATCTCTGGGAAGAAGGAAAAGTTGATCAACCTAAAGGTGAACGTGAAGAAAAGACTGGTGACAAAAGGAAACGTGTGTTTTCCTCTTATGACCTCAATTCAAATGACAATCCAGGAAACATCATTACTTAAGCTCAACTACGAGGCGAGAACTATGAGGAATGGGCTCATGCCATGCGAACATCCTTACATGCTAGAAGAAAGTGGGGATTCGTTGAAGGCACTGTTGAACGACCAAAAGAAGGAACAACGGAACTTGAAGATTGGTGAACAGTCTAATCTATGTTGATTTCATGAATTTTGAATACCATAGAAATAAGGTTACGCTCTACAATCTCGTATGCAAAAAATGCAAAGGAACTATGGAGCGATATCCAAGAAAGGTTCTCAATTGCAAATGGTCCAAGGATACATCAACTAAAATCAGAATTGGCAGGCTGCAAGCAAGGAAGGATGGCCATAGTTGAATACTATGAAAAGCTGAAAGTGCTATGGGATGAACTAGCTAATTATGAGAAAATTCCAGTATGCATATGTGCTAACTGCACTTGTAACTTGTCCACTGAGCTGGAAAAACGAGAAGAAGAAGAAAAGGTGCACCAGTTTCTTATGGGGTTAGATGATGCCACATATGGAATAGTGCACTCAAGTTTGCTCACATGCGATCCTTTGCCTTCTTTGAATAAAGTATACTTGATCATAATCCAAGAGGAACATGTCTGGATGATTACAAGATCACAAGAAGAACGAGGTGAAATTATAGGTCTCGTGGCACATGCAAAGGGAAGAAATTGCTGAAAAACTAAGAACAAAACTCAAACCTGCAGCAACTGTAGTAGAACAGGACACACTGCTGAAAATTGCTTCCAATTAATTGGATACCCCGAATGGTGAGGGGAAAGACCCAAAACAGATGGGAAAGCTAGTGGAAAGACCAAGATGCTGCATCGATTTAGTATCGGACAAGGGAGAGAAGCAAGTTTGAAAGCCAGTGTTGCACAAGCAAATGCAATCGGTTGTGCAGCTGAACCAATGACAGACATAGACAAATCTAGTCTTGTTGGATTAACAACTAATCAATGGCAAAAGTTGGTAGACATGTTGAACAAAGGAGAAAATAATGATATATTAACAGGTATTTGCAAATCTGCACCATGGATAATTGATACAGGAGCTTCAAATCATATGACTGGAAGTATGAAAGAAATGCATAATGTACATGATATTCTGTCATGTCCAGTTAGGTTGCTCCAATGGAGAACACACAAATGCAACAAAGGAAGGAACTGTGTACTTACGAGAACAGCTGAAACTTGCCAATGTTCTCTTTGTCCCAAATTTGAACTGCAATCTCCTATTTGTGTCATAACTTTTAGATGAGTCAAATTGTGTTATACAATTCACTAATAAATTGTGTGTATTGCAGGACCGCATTTCGAAGATGGTGATTGGAGTGGGTAATCGTAAAGATGGGCTTTATTATCTTTGTGGAGCTCAGAGGCTATAAGTTAACAAGGCAGACAATATGAATCAAGTGGAATTGTGGCACAAGCTCTAACATCCCTAATTTTGATCTATATATTAGGGTTGTTCGAGTTAATTAGCGTTTAATTACTTCATTTGTTATTCTTTTTAAGTGATTGTCTGAGTTGTTAGGGTCTCTACTGCACAATAGAACAATTATTTTATGCAATGATGTTCGATGCATTTTTATATAGATGTGTATAGGTGTTTTAGTGATCATGTGATGAAAATGCCTTAAGCAACCCTAGGTTAGTAAGATTAACCCTAGGACAAGGTTGTCTTTTGGTCAAATAGGTGGACCCCATTTTATTTCATGATTGTTATTAATATTTATATTATATTTCCAATTCATTTTATTCAGATGTAATATATATATTCTCTTAAATTCAAGAGAGTTACACGTGTGACTTTCCATCTCTCTAGTCATTGGTAACCACACTAAAAGATAGTTAATTAATGAAAGCCACCATCCCTTGCCCTAGATTCCATACGCAACACAAGGAACCTAAGAGAAACTTTACAAATCTTCCTTCCTTTAAGCTTGGTGGCCGAATTTCATTAAATGCACATGGGGAAGAGGGAGAAAACCAGCCATAATGGCCTAGATTCTAATCCTAAAGTAATTGCACTTAATGCAATTATCAATTTCCTAGTTATCCTAATTAAATGCAGTTGTTTTTCTCCCATGAACCGTTACACCTTGCGTGATAATTATCTGAGATTCTCTCATTGATGGTGCAACCGAGAATCAAAAAAATTTGGAGTCCTAATCCTTTCCCAAAGCATAAAACTCTTCCTATTCTCGTGCCCTTAATTAAAGTTTAGCATTCATTCCCATGACCATTTATTGAGGAAAATTCTCATGCTTAATCACTTCCCCGAAAAACCCTTCACCTAACCATTAGAGGCACCATAATTTCCTTAATTGCCTTCCACTTATTTTCATCTTCTCAAGAAAATGAATGGACTCACACTCCAATTCCCTCTCCCAAATGATTAGAACCGCCAGCCGCATTTAGGGAGTTACGAGTCAATGTAGGAAGTCACCATTTAGTGCATTTAAAACCCTAAAATCGTGCATGATATTAAATGCATATTCCTCCCTTAATTGCATTACATTCATTGCTATTTATTATGAGATTTATGTGCGCACACTGCCCCTAAGGAGGCGCCACCCTTCATGAGCAATTCAGTGAGACGTTTTGCATGCCATTCTCTCTTCCAATGACTCAAATCATGGCCTACATTTAATGGGCATGTCAATCAACAATAAAACGCTACTCCTGGAGCAATTACTTCTCCTGAAACCGTGCCACCATTAAAGTTTCATTTAATTGTTGTAATCTTTATCTCTTGAGGAGGCTTTTCACTTACATGATTATGTTGAAGGCAACACTCCTTCACTAGCCACTCAAAGGACACAACCCTTTTAAA
The DNA here is from genome assembly GCA_024086825.1 of Abrus pulchellus subsp. cantoniensis. Lineage (NCBI taxonomy): Eukaryota > Viridiplantae > Streptophyta > Magnoliopsida > Fabales > Fabaceae > Abrus > Abrus pulchellus. Next base: position 10,402,457 of record CM044054.1, read on the forward strand.
TTCGTGGGACACGAAGAGTTGAACCCATTTCCCTCCACAAGTAAACCCTAGCTGCCAACCTACATTAATTTCTCGCTCTTGCCTAGGCAAACCCACCATTCAGTTACTCCACTATGATGATTAATTGTGGAAATGTGTGGAGCATTAATTGTTTACATTTTTTGCACTCTATGCATTTGATGCTCTTAATGGGACGTTTCACCCACACCAGAGCACCAAGGAGGGGGGCGTGACCGTTCCAAGGAGAAGGCAAAAGGTTGTGTCACTTCACTTAACCTAACCCTAAAACCTTCCTTGTGCAACTCTTGACAGCCAGCCCTTAGGAGATGAATAGACAGAGGCTCTATACTTACACTATATAAGGACTCTCCTTATTCTCACGCGCCCTTTTTCCCTCCCTTTCATTCCAAAAACGCTCTTAACCTCATCACTACTTCTCTTTCTCGATGTCTTTTCAAACTCACACTAAACCTTCTACTCTCTTTCTTTCGTGAGCAACACACTCCACCACCACCCTCTCAAGGAGACAACAAACACCAAGGAGCTTTCAACACCACCTGCACTCCCTCTTCCAAACGGTTGTGCCACCACTAAAAACTCAAGTTGTGATAGAATTTCTGCAAGCACCAAGGCCAAGTCTTTCACTCTCTCTCATTCTCAAACCGAATAAGGTTAGGGGAGTTCTTGACTGCGTGTGAATGAGTATGCATGATTAAATGTGTGTGGTTGAGTGCGATGTATTTTCTTCTTTATCATCTTCATCCTCATCCCCAGTGTTGTTAAAGGTTGCATGCAAATGATTTCCTCTTCATCTCCTAACTTCTTTATCTGAACAATACCTAAAAATAGTATGTTGTAACTCGAATGAGTGTGGATAAATGAAAATATTGTTTGCATGTTATTGATGCCGAAAACCTTGCATGATCCTTGCTTGTTTGTACTGGTTAGTGAATAAAAATGATGACTTTAGATGGTATTTTTCTTGCATGATGAATTTTTCTTGATAAAGCATTTTATCCTTTCCCGATTCTTGTTGTCCATCTTGTTTCTGAATCTTTTATCATAAAATCAGTTTTTTCTCCCTATCTATGTTTTTTTTTTAATTTATAGAACATGCATATGAAAAGAGAAAATAACCTACTTTTTGTTGACTTTCATCTAGCCAAGAGCCAATGAACTCTCTTTCAATTGTAAATAAAAATTATTTCACTGTTAAATCATGGATGTTATCAGTTTCTAACTTAAAAATCTGAGTTTGCATGTGGGGTTAAGCCATGATTATTTTGTAAATTTTTGTAATGTTGTTCAGACAATGCACTTTTGGATTTTGATATCTTGTTGAAGTTGTTATATTTATCTTCATCTTCCTTTATTTTCTCTTGCTTTTGTCTGAGTGTATGTGCGCACTCCTCTTTTTGAATGCGTGAATCCGTTTGAGTATGCTTTGATTTCACATTATCATTATTATTGTGCAGATATTCACATACATGATGTGGGGGATGGAGAGTCAAGGTCACAGTTTGGCACAGCTGAGGAATGTGAGTATTCAGGTTCGAGGGGAGAACCATGGGGATAGTGGAGGCGGGTTGCTCCAATGGCGCGAAATAGCTCACTGCGGCTGGGACATGTCGCCATTGAAACCTCTACTAATCTTGACGTGAGCAAGCATTACCGAGGATTGTGACAGAACTCATTCTTGAGGAACCAAAATGGTAATACGAGAAAATATTCTGGTGGATTATGTTCAATATGTGCTTGTAGGGAATGAGGGTCTGCGATCACTTTAACTGGAAGAATGATGAAAAATGGAGGAAGTAGGGATGTCCTAAGTTGCATTTGTTTAAACCATATTGTTGATGAATTTATGTGATTCTGCTTGTGCTTTGTGGCTGTCTAACGGATATCAGTTTGAGACTATGTGTTTACTGGAATATGATTTCGTGAATATTTTTATGTTAGTTTAATTACCTTGCTTATTCAATTACTGATGTATAATTGTATTGGAGCTCACCCTTTCTATTCTTGTTCTGGTATTGTGTTTTTATATGTATTGCATGAATGTGTGACAGATAGACCCACAACGAGCGATAATCTAATGAGAGGACTCCAGAGGGAAGGAGGGATGGACGTATGATCCAGCAACGTGTCGCCTCACGTGCCAAGGGATGATCTCCATGACCATGGGACCTCTCGCTGAAGATGGATGGAAGCCCAATTGGAGCGACCACCTTTTTACTGATATCTTTGTACCCCTACCACCCGAACGGAGTATCATTATTCACTCACCCCCTTCTTCTCCACCCCCACAAGAACTCCCAGCCAAGCGACTCAACTTTTGTAGACAAAGGTAAGACCATCATTGATCTTGATCCCGAGTCTACCCCCTATCCCAGTCCTTCTCCTACACTTGAATGGAAGGACATCGAAGTTGTTGAGACTTCTATTAGGCCAGCACCCCGCCATTCACTACGAATTCAGGCACATTCTTCCAATGAAGCTGGACCTTCCACCTGACGACCTTCACCACCACCTATCTCTCGTTTACCCCCTCACACCATCAGTTGGATCGACAGTGACCCAGACGACTTGCCACCCTCTCTTCACCCTCAGCCACTAAATGATTCGCCTGACTCCGATGGGATGGAATTCGACCCTAGTGAAAATTCCCTTCCGTTAGAGTTTTATTTGTAGTTAATTATTTTTTTTGTGTCATGGATGAATACTGCTCATAGGTTTAGGGTTGTTTTTACTACTTTTGAAATACTAAACTTTGGGATTTTGTTTTACCGTGGTTCTACCTTGGACATTTTGGCTGGATGGTTTATATACATTTTCTTTTATCTATGTGCTTCTCGTTCTATTTTTTAGAATTTTATTTCGAACGATATAAGATGCCAAGTGCTTACCTCTATTATTGTTATAAAATTATCCTTCAAATATCTAAAGTGATTAGCGAAAATGATTTGCATGTTGTTAAAATACTAGACTAGTTAAGATATATGATTTTGTGATGGATGAGCTCGATGCAAGCGCGCTGTTGTGTTTATTATCTCTTTAAATTAACTTGAGTTGTTGTGATAAATTGAATTTTGGTTGGATTGGGAATACCGTAGGTTGACGCGGTCAGCGTTGAATAGTATGAGAAGGAATCATTTTGTGATTATCTAGGGATGTGCCTTTGAATGAACCATAAGTACTGAAAGATGAAATTTATTCTCCTGTGAAGGAATTGTAATTAGTTAGTAGGTTCGTTATAATATTGGTTTGAATGAGTTCCTTTACGTGTTTATTTTAGGTGCACCGTCTCATAGAAGTCTTTAATTGTAATATAATAAGATGAGACTTTGGTAGAAAATAGGTGTTACACAAGCACTTAGGACATCCATCCTTTAAAGTTGCATAACTCATTTCTGGATTCGGTAAAAATAAGTGTGAGAATTGCGATGTATGTTTTAGAGCTAAACAATGCAGAGAAAAATTTTTCATTAGTGACACTGTGATTTGTGGGGTTCTTATAGAACTCCATCTTCGTGTGGTGCTTTAGTCAATAGACAGTTTAATAAAAGTGTAAAAGTATTTTGAAGTGATAACGATACTTAGTTTCTTGGCTTGAAAAATTACTTCTTGGATCAAGGAATAATATTTCAAACCTCTTGCGTCCATACACCATAACAAAATGGGAGAGTTGAGCGAAAACATAGACATATTTTGAACGTTGCACGTGCACTAAGATTTCAAGGCAATCTCCCAATTGATTTTTGGGGAGAATATAGACTTACAACTGGTTACTTAATTAATAGAGTTCCCTCAAAAGTGTTGAATGGAAAAACCCCATTTGAAGTACTTTATGGAAAGCCTCCTTTACTCCAGCATTTGCAAATATTTGGGTGCTTTATGCTATGTACACAATAAAGAAAGACAAGGTAACAAATTTGCTCCCAAAAATAAAAGATGTATTTTCATCGGCTATCCCTACGGGAAAAAAAGGTGGAAAGTGTTCAATTTGGAAACAAGAGACAACTATGTCTCTCGGGATGTACACTTCATCGAAAATGATTTTTCCTTCAAATCGACAACATACAGAGGACAAGGATAGTGCCTGGAATCTGCCATATATAACTAATATTTCTGACGAAGATGAAGATGGTTTCTATCGTGGCAGGACCTCTGAAGTGAGGGGGGACATGATACCACCGACACAACTCCTAAGGCTGATGATGATGTGCCTTTGCTACATTCTTCTAGCAACACAGTGCCAGTCACTGAGGATGATGTGCCACCAGCAGCTGACCTTGTCAACACAATACCTATAACTCATGATATTGAGGATGATCTAAATAATGATGTGCCCTGAGCTAGTGACATGCAAGTGATCTCTTCAACAAACAACTCAAGAGACTTGCCGACTGTAGAAAATGACCAGCTGGGTTGAGGGTAGAGACTTAGGCAGCTTTTCTCCCGACTGCACATTTGTCTACGCTACCTTCATCCTCAGGTACTCCTTACTGTATTACACAATATGTGAATTGTAATAACTTCTTCATGGAACATCGTAGTTTTCTTACTGCTCTTGAACAGGAAACTGAACCTTTGACATACAAAGAAGCTATGAAAGATGTCAAGTGGCAAAAAGCAATGAAGGATGAAATTTCTGCACTAGAGAACAACCAAACTTGGGACTTGGTGGCGCTACCTCCTGACAAAAAAGGCTCTTGGATCGAAATGGGTTTACAAGATAAAAAGAAAGTCAGATGGGACGGTGGAAAGGTTCAAGGAACAGTTGGTCATTCTCGAAAATAATCAAGTCGAAGGGATCGACTACATGGAAAAGTTTGCATCGGTGGCCAAACTGGTGACTGTCCGTATCGTCTTGGCAGTGGCTACTGCCAAACACTGAGAATTACACCAGATGGATGTGCATAATGCCTTCTTACATGGTAACTTGCAAGAAGAAATATTTATGAAACCACCTCCAGGATTCACTATTTCTCGACCTGGAATAGTTTGCAAACTACAAAAGTCACTCTACGGACTTAAGCAGGCACCCCGTTGCTGGTTCGCTAAACTGTGTCAAGCACTCAAAGGCTATGGGTTCGTACAATCCCTCTATGACTACTCCTTTTTTGTCTTGAACAAGCTCAAGATAAATATTATTGTTCTAGTATATGTGGATGATCTTATTGTGGCTGGAAATGATTGTAATACAATTAAACATTTCAAGGCTTATCTGTTAGGCTTCTAATTTATTATTGAGTAATCTATAATATTTTATACTTGTTCAATGTTAATTGAAGGATTATTTGGTATTGGAATATATTTAGATGGAGTTGAAATTATTTAAAAAAAAAAAAAAAAGTAAACAGTACCGTATAAACAGTGCAAACCGCGTATGAACAGTGCAAACCGTGTATGAACAGTGCCAACCGCGTATGTACAGTGACTGCTGACGTCATCGGTGACGTCACATAAGCGTACAGTGCGTGTACAGTACGCGTGTACAGTGTTTTCCGGCGTGTACAGTAAGGCGGTGAACAGTGTTCCGGCGATGAACAGTAAATTCCGGCGTGAACAGTAAATTTCAAAAATTTTCTATAAAAAGGGAGCTTCACACGAAATTTTCATTTCTTCACCTCTATCCAAGGTTCTCAAAGGTTCTAAGGCCGTAAACCACCATTTCTCTCATACTAAACCTTCCTAAACTTAGATTTCTCGTCGATCTCGAGATTCTACATCGATTCTGAAGGATTGGAAGTAAGTTTCTTTAAGTTTGAAGCTAGATTTACCGTTCGTTTCTCTTCTCCTTCTCTTTCTTATAGAAATTCATGGTGTTCTTAGGAGAAACTCCGTTCTAAAGCTGAATCTTCGGTGAATTTTGCTATAATCAAGTAATATTCGGTAGATCTAGTGTGAATCATCTTTACGAGGTAAGGGGAGTTTACTTTAACCTATGAACTATGTTTTGAACGGTTTAATATGCTATTTCAAGATATTTTGATATGATTTTGTTAGATCTATTGAATAAAAGCTATTTTCTAAGTCAGAATCGTTGTTAATTAGTTTAAAATGCTGAGATTTTGGCTGATCTATTATAAACTTGCCGTAGTTGAGCTGTTAAAATAATTTTGGTGGCGTGCATCATGCCGAGATATATGTTTTGCATCATTATAGAGCCGAGTTACATGTTTAGGTGGGTAGACATGTAACGGTAAGTTCATCTTGAGTCTTGTCTTTGTCTTTGTACGGATCCGAGATACCTGAATGGGTCGCTCCGGACCGCCTCGGTTCCTTCTCGGATTAATTAGGTCGTGAAACCAGTTGGAAGCCGTTTTCATGCTGTGCATTAGATGGGCTGGAAATGCATGGGGTTATTGCTTTGTGAGAAATATTTTGCTCTATATATATATAATTTTATTTTATGTTTGGTAAGCTCACCCTTGCATTTCTTTCTATGTCGTTGTGTGCGTGTGTCTGCGATGATCGTACGGTGGTACGTGAGCGGATGTAGCAGTGTTGCATCTACTTCACAGCCGAGGGGCCAGTGAAGAAAAGTTAGAAGCTGGAGTTGAGTAATAATGCATCAAAGTCCTTTTTCTTTATATATGAGACCTCATGTCGAGGGAGTCACGTATTATAATTTTTTTTGGTATTTTGAATATTATAAACTAAATGTAATATTATGTTGATCTGTTGGATATTTGTTGTAAGGAACTTCATTTTTACTTTGAATGAGAAGTGAATTTTTATACTTATATTCTCTATTATTTACCTATTTTTAAATAAGTATGTGGTGTAGAAACAATGTTCTCGGTCCTTTATAAAAAGGGGTCGTGACATTTTAGTGGTATCAGAGCATGGTCTAGGTAAACCTACAGGGTGAGGTTGTTAGGCGTCAGTTGTGCATATTAAACATGTGAGTTTTAGCTGTGAATCATATATCATGATTTCTATTCACCAAGTTGTGAGGGAACGAGCTTGATCACCTCAATTCTCAGACATGATTGATGTAGGAAACTTGGTATATGATACTTGGGTGAGCTATAGATGAGTCGTACTGTGTGAATAAGAGACTGTTAAGCTAAGCTGTAAATGATTGCTGAAATGAGTGTGTTTGCTATGCTATGTGAATGTTGATATGTTGTTATACTGAGTACTAAATTGATTAAATTTTTATGATATACTAAATATGAATATATTACTGTAAGCTGAATCTGTGAATATAGCTATGTGGTGGTATTGCTGAATGTGTTAAACGTTAGTAATTTAAGCTAGTCTATATATTAGGATGGCTAGACCAAGAAGATCTGCTGCAAATCCTCCTCCTGCTGATGTGAACCAAATGGCTCATGCCATGGAGGCCATGGCAGCCACCTAGGCGAGTCTAGATATGATTCAACGGCGGCAAGTCGCAAATCAAGCCGGCTCAGCACGACAGCAGCAGCCGCTCACCGCACCTCTTTCCCGATACCATGGGTTGTCGAGTTCGAAAGAATGATCCTCCTCAATTCACGGGAGTGGATGGACCGGATCTTCTTGAACTCGGATCGTGGAGATTGAGAAGATCTTCCTAACCATGGGTTGCGCCGAGGAGAGAAAGGTGATATATGCTACGTATATGCTGATAGGGGATGCAGAGATGTGGTGGCACGGAGCCCGTACTATGCTAGAGGCCCGAGGTGAAGTCATTACTTGGGCTGTATTTAAAAGTAGTTTTCTGGGAAAGTTTTTCCCTTCTCATGTTCGTGCTGCCAAAGAACGAGAGTTTCTAAACTTGGTGCAAGGAAACTCATCAGTCTATGAGTATGCAATACAGTTTGAGCGGCTCTACAGATTTTATTCTCACCCGACTTCAGAGGAGTGGAGATGTCAGAGGTTTTCAGACGGGCTGAGAACTGACATAAAGAGGATTTTGATCCCACTCAGGATCACGGAGTTTGCTGACTTGGTGGATCAAGCCACCATTATAAAGAGTCTTAATGCGGAGGATGTTGGTGGAGTTGGGAAGGCTCCATCTAGTAGAGCTGCTAGCAGTTATGGTAATGGAGGTAAGGGCACTAAGAAGGTACTTTTCTTTCTGTATTATTTGATTCTGGAGCCACACACTCTTTTATTGCGGACAATTGTGTGAGAAACTTAGGATTACCTGTGGACGATCTAGGATGTGACTTAGTAGTATCGACACCTACTTTAAGTTCAATTAAGACTTCGACGGTTTGTGTTAGGTGTCCCATAGCAATTGAGGGACGAAGATACAAAGTAAATCTTATTTGTATCCCGATGTCAGGGTTAGATGTAATCTTGGGTATGGATTGGCTAACTGCCAATCGTGTGCTAATTGATTGTGGCCGGAGGTGTTTAATCTTTCCCGAGCAAGAAGATTGTGTAGAATTGATTTCTACTAGCCAAGTAGAAACATCCTTAGCCGAGGAGTATCTTGTTTTGTTTTGTTGGGAGTTATGAATGCGAAGTGGAGCAAAGCCTTCATCAATACCGATAGTACGAGAATTCCCCGAGATTTTCCCGGAGGATATTCCTGAAATACCTCCACGTAGAGAGGTAGAGTTTGCTATAGATTTGATTCCTGGAGCTGAGCCGTTGTCTCGTAGTACCGTATAGAATGGCGCCAAAAGAGTTAATTGAGCTTAAGGAGCAGATCGAGGATCTAATGCGTAAACAGATGATTAGACCAAGTGTATCGCCTTGGGAGCCCGATTCTCTTGGTGAAAAAGAAGGACGGAAGTTCTAGATTATGTGTGGATTATCGTAAGTTGAATAAGTTGACAATTAAGAACAAGTACCCATTGCCGCGAATCGATGATTTGATGGACCAGCTGAGAGGTGCTAAGGTATTCTCTAAGATTGATTTGAAGTCTGGGTACCATCGGATCCGAGTGAAGGATAAAGATATTCCTAAGACTGCTTTTCGCACTAGATATGGTCATTATGAGTATATAGTGATGCCTTTTGGAGTTACAAATGCTCCAGTTGTGTTTATGGACTACATGAATCGGATCTTTAGACCTTTCCTGGATCGATTTGTGGTAGTCTTTATTGATGATATTTTAATTTATTCTAGTTCGTCAGAGGAACATGAAGAGCATTTGAGGACTGTACTTAATGTTTTAAGGGAAAAACAGTTGTATGCTAAACTGTCTAAGTGTGAGTTTTGGCTAGAGGAAGTGAAGTTCCTTGGTCATGTTATTTCAGCTAAAGGAATTGCAGTTGATCCTTCCAAAGTTGAAGCGGTGTTGCAATGGGAAAGGCCGAAGACAGCCTCAGAGATTCGTAGTTTTGTGGGCCTAGCAGGTTACTACCGGAGATTTATAGAGGGATTCGCGAAGATAGCTGCACCATTAACACGGTTAACTCGCCGTGATCAACCCTTTGTGTGGACTGAGGAATGTGAGCAAAGCTTTAATGAGTTAAAACAGAGACTAACTTCTTCGCCGGTGTTAATTCTCCCTGATACTAGTCGACCGTTTGAGGTGTACTGTGATGCTTCTCATCAGGGATTGGGATGTGTGTTGATGCAAGATAAGAGTGGTAGCTTATGCATCTCGTCAATTGCGAACTCATGAGCGAAATTACCCGATTCATGACCTTGAGTTAGCTGCTGTAGTCTTTGCTCTGAAGGTGTGGCGACACTATCTTTATGGAGCTCAGTTTGATGTATATAGTGATCATAAGAGTCTGAAGTATTTATTTGATCAGCGAGAGTTAAATATGAGGCAGAGACGTTGGGTGGAATTCCTTAAGGATTATGATTTTCAGCTCTAATACCATCCAGGAAAAGCTAACGTGGTGGCCGATGCATTAAGTAGGAATGTGGTTCAGGCATTCTCCCTAAGAGTCAGTGAAACCCTTTTGGTAGAACAATTCCGAGACCTGAACATACATGTGGACTTATCACCCGAAAAGATTAGTTGTAGCCGAATTGTGGTGACTAATAATTTCTTACATGAAATTAAAGATAAACAATTGTGGGATCCAATGTTATGTCGGATTGTATTTCTCTTAGGGACGAGATAAGACAAAGGGTTTCAAGAAAGGTGTTGATGGTATTCTCAGATGTCAAGGTCGAGTTTGTGTCCCTAGAGATACTGAATTAAAGAGAGCAATTCTAGAAGAAGGACATAAGGGTAGTCTCAACATTCATCCTGGTGTTACCAAGATGTATCAAGATTTAAAGCAGATGTTTTGGTGGCCAGGCATGAAGCGAGAGATAGCTGAGTTTGTTAAAGCCTGCTTGACTTGTCAAAAGGCAAAAGCGGAGCACCAAAGCCCTCCAGGAGAGTTACAAACGATGGAAATTCCAGAGTGGAAGTGGGACCATGTGACTATGGACTTCGTGTTCTATCTACCTAGAATAGTTAGGAATCATGATGCAGTGTGGGTCATAGTTGATAGGCTAACCAAGAGTGTACATTTCTTGCCAATTAACATGACCTTTAGCTTGGAGAAATTAGTAGAATTGTACATTAGAGAGATTGTTAGGTTGCATGGAGTACCTTCTAGTATTATCTCTGATAGGGATCCTCGATTCACTTCCCAGTTTTGGCAGAGTTTCCAAGAATCTATGGGCACACAGTTGAGGTTGAGTTCTGCATACCATCCGCAAACAGATGGTCAATCTGAGCGTACTATTCAGACCTTAGAAGACTTATTGCGGACTTGCATTGTAGAGCAGAGGAGTAATTGGGAGGATATGCTTCCTTTGGTAGAATCCACTTATAATAATAGCTATCATTCGAGTATAGATATGGCACCATTTGAAGCTCTGTATGGTAGAAGGTGTAGAACCCCTATCTGTTGGTTCCAAGATGGAGTACATTTGATGGTTGGACCTGAAATGCTGCAAGAAACTAAGGAGAAAGTTGAACTTATTAGAGAAAAGCTAAGAGCTACCCAAAGTCGATAGAAATCTTATGCTGACCGACGCAGAAGATCCCTAGAATTTGAGGTTGGTGATCATGTATTCTTAAGAGTATCATGCACTACAGGTGTAGGGCGAGCCTTAAGAGCCAAGAAGTTAACACCTAAGTTCATAGGACCGTATCAGATATTACATCGTCGAGGACCAGTAGCCTATGAATTAGCGTTACCACCTCAGTTGTCTGGAATACATAATGTTTTCCATGTGTCGCAGCTAAAGAAATATGTTCCAGATTTGTCTCATGTAATTGAGCCTGATGTTGTGGAGTTACGAGATGACTTATCTGTGGAGGTCCCAGCTGCTCGTATCGAGGAAACTAGAGTTAAGAAACTTAGAGGTAAGTCTATTCGGTTAGTAAAGGTTGTTTGGGACCAAATAACTGGTGATGCCACATGGGAGTTAGAAGAAAGAATGAGAGAGTTGTATCCTCATATTTTCTCTGGGGAATGAAATTTTCGAGGACGAAAATTTATTTTCGGGGGGAGAATTGTTAGGCTTCTAATTTATTATTGAGTAATCTATAATATTTTATACTTGTTCAATGTTAATTGAAGGATTATTTGGTATTGGAATATATTTAGATGGAGTTGAAATTATTTTAAAAAAAAAAAAAAAAAAAGTGAACAGTACCATATGAACAGTGCAAACCGCGTATGAACAGTGCCAACCGCGTATGTACAGTGACTGCTGACGTCATCGGTGACGTCACATAAGCGTACAGTGCGTGTATAGTACGCGTGTACAGTGTTTTCCGGCGTGTACAGTAAGGCGGTGAACAGTGTTCCGGTGATGAACAGTAAATTCCGGCGTGAACAGTAAATTTCAAAAATTTTCTATAAAAAGGGAGCTTCACACGAAATTTTCATTTCTTCACCTCTATCCAAGGTTCTCAAAGGTTCTAAGGCCGTAAACCACCATTTCTCTCATACTAAACCTTCCTAAACTTAGATTTCTCGTCAGATCTGAGATTCTACATCTATTCTGAAGGATTGGAAGTAAGTTTCTTTAAGTTTGAAGCTAGATTTACCGTTCGTTTCTCTTCTCCTTCTCTTTCTTATAGAAATTCATGGTGTTCTTAGGAGAAACTCCGTTCTAAAGCTGAATCTTCGGTGAATTTTGCTATAATCAAGTAATATTCGGTAGATCTAGTGTGAATCATCTTTCTGAGGTAAGGGGAGTTTACTTTAACCTATGAACTATGTTTTGAACGGTTTAATATGCTATTTCAAGATATTTTGATATGATTTTGTTAGATCTATTGAATAAAAGCTATTTTCTAAGTCAGAATCGTTGTTAATTAGTTTAAAATGCTGAGATTTTGGCGATCTATTATAAACTTGCCGTAGTTGAGCTGTTAAAATAATTTTGGTGGCGTGCATCATGCTTTGAGATATATGTTTTGCATCATTATAGAGCCGAGTTACATGTTTAGGTGGGTAGACATGTAACGGTAAGTTCATGCCGAGCTTTGTCTTTGTCTTTGTCTGGATCCAGATACCGGAATGGGTCGCTCCCGGACCGGCTCGGTTCCTTCTAGATTAATTAGGCTGTGAAACCAGTTGGAAGCCGTTTTCATGCTGTGCATTAGATGGGCTGGAAATGCATGGGGTTATTGCTGTGAGAAATATTTTGCTCTATATATATATAATTTTATTTTATGTTTGGTAAGCTCACCCTTGCATTTCTTTCTATGTCGTTGTGTGCGTGTGTACTGCGATGATCGTACGGTGGTACGTGAGCAGATGTAGCAGGTGTTGCATCTACTTCACAGGCTGAGTGGCCAGTGAAGAAAAGTTAGAAGCTGGAGTTGAGTAATAATGCATCAAAGTCCTTTTTCTTTATATATGAGACCTCATGTCGAGGGAGTCACGTATTATAATTTTTTTTGGTATTTTGAATATTATAAACTAAATGTAATATTATGTTGATCTGTTGGATATTTGTTGTAAGGAACTTCATTTTTACTTTGAATGAGAAGTGAATTTTTATACTTATATTCTCTATTATTTACCTATTTTTAAATAAGTATGTGGTGTAGAAACAATGTTCTCGGTCCTTTATAAAAAGGGGTCGTGACATTATCTATATGTCTATTTTCATATGAAGGATTTGGGTCCACTCAAATACTTCCTTGGGGTTGAGGTTGCCCATTCTAGTTCTTTAATTTATCTCTGCCAAAGGAAATATACCTTAGACATCATTAGTGAAACCGATTTTTTAGGTGCCAAACCCGCTACCACCCTGCTCAAACAAAATCACCACCTTGCCCTTGCTGATGGAGTAGATTTACTCCATCCTGACCTCTATCGTCGTCTCATCGGTCGTCTTATTTATTTATGCTTCACGAGACCAAAATTATCCTATTGTGTTCATATGCTATCTCAGTTTATGCAGTAACCAAAAGAAGATCATTGGAATGCAGCTCTACGTGTGGTTCGATATTTAAAAGGCAACCCGGGGCAAGGAATTCTACTACATAGAGACAACAATCTTCTTCTCAGCCTGGTGCGAATCTGACTGGGCTAGCTGCCCTCTCACCCGACGGTCTCTCACAGGCTAGATCATCTTCCTTGGCAATTCTCCAATATCTTGGAAAACCAAGAAACAACACACAGTGTCTCATTCGTCAGCTGAAGCTGAATATCGGTCCATGGCCACTACTACGTGTGAAATTAAATGGTTGAAAAGCATCTTGCACTGTCTTGGGATAACTCACAGATCGCCTATTCACCTCTACTACGATAGTTAAGCTGCACTACACATTGCAAAGAACCCCGTCTTCCACAAACACACAAAATACATAGAAGTCGATTGTCACTTTGTGCATGATGCAGTACTTGCAGGTGTCACCCAGCCATCCTATGTTTCTACTCGAACTCAGTTGGCTGACCTACATACAAAAGCTCTTGGAAGAAATCAATTTCATTTCCTAATTAGCAAGTTGAGCATTCATAACCTTCATGCACCCACTTGAGGAGGGGTATTGGAGGCAGGCTAAATATGGAAATATATCAGCACAATATTCACGCTGATATGATGGAATTTGATTAATATATCAGCACAATATTCACGCTGATATATTGCCAACTAAAAATGAGATTTGATTAACAAATCACAGCTAATCAAGGGATTCATTTAGCATGCTTATAGGAACTATTTTTGTTAATTGATCTGTAAATATAGTTGTTGTAATATGTATATATGGCTGGTTTATTGTTAATAAAATTATCATAAATTCTTCCCCTAATACATTCTGATACGTTTTTTTTTTTAGAAGTATCTCAGATTAGTTAATGTTAAACTTATCTAATTAAAATTTTAGTAATTTTTTTTATTGGAACAATTTATTTAGGGTCATTGTGTGACATTTATAGAAAGAGAAAAATAATTTTATTTTTAATAAGCCTTTTATCCAGCCTTTAGTGTTTATTCATAAAATTTTGTCTGATTTTCAATTTCATTCTTGTTGCTACTGGAATAAGGCTATTTCTCTCTCCGAAAGAGGTAAATGATCATGTCTATGTTAAATAGATTTGTACTCCTTCAAATTAATGTAAACTTAATATGGATGGTGTTGTTTCTTTTGTGAATGGAGCTGGTCCTTGTGGGAGTTTAATCTGGATTGCACGTGGTCACTTCATTGCTAGTTTTTGTAAAAGTTTAATTCTCTACTCCTCCATAGCTGTTAAACTTTGTTTGATTGTTAGGCTTTTAGCTTTTTTGAATAATAATAATAATAATAAAATCATTGTTGTAGCAGTGTCAGTATTAGTTCTGTTGTAACGTGTAATTTTGTTTAACTCAGCATAGATAGACCTCACGAAGTAGTGAAACTTTCACTTCGTTTTTCTCTTTCGAGTCTAATAACTAAGTTGTGGATGTCACAAAGGTTATTCTCAGAATTTATTCAAATATGACTTGGTATTACAGCAATGAAAAAGGATACGATTGTTTGGCATTTCATTTAATAAAAATATAAAGAAATAATTCAACTATTTTTTTTATACATATTTTTCTGCTCTTAGGATCTTTGATCTAAATTATGGGTCACATACTCAAGTCACGACACGCGTGTGTTGAATGACAATTAGCGCAACGAGTCGACACAAAACTGGTGAGTGTAACGATGATGAGATCGTACGCCTGAATTGCTGAAAACAGAAATTGCGGAACATATATCGTCGGAAAGAAAAAGTTGATTTCGACTAATCTTTAAAAGTTAGATCCAATTCAAATGTGAAAATTGTGACAGTTTAAAGTTTTATTGAGAGTTCATCCAATTCTTTATTCTCCTTGGGAGGCTTGATTAAACACCAATCATAATCCATTACTTATTGGATTATTTTTTATTTTTATTTTCAATTAATATATTTATATTTATATTTATAATTATAACAATATAATGTTACATTATTTTATATTTCAAGCATATTAAGAAGGAAACACATAAGTTGTTATCTTTGCAATTTTTAAAATTATTAAATGTAAAATAAAATAAAGTGATTATTAATTTCCTTTAATTATTGGTGACATTATATGAACTTAAAATTAATTTAAAATAAATGAATTGTCTGAGCTAGATACGTGGAGTATGATGATTCTTATTGATTCAAATGCATTAGTTTGGATAAAATTCTCAAGAAATATTATGTGAGTAAAACATTAAATAGTACAATTAATTAATCTCATTTTATAAGTTAAATATTGATTTATATTTCTCAATTTTGTTTAAAAACTTTCTCATTTAACTCCTCTAACTTAAAAAAATATATATTTGTTTATTATATTAATTTTTTTCTTTTATAAAAAATTATATCACGTTGCTCAGACTGAGTCGAACTCACTCACGTTTGTTCATTGATAGCTAAGTTCAAAACCAAATTAACCTATAAAATATCAGTCTGGCTCAACCCATTGCACTTGAAGGTTGAGTTACAGATTGAGTCACAGAACAATAAAAAAAGGTATATCAACTAAAAAATATCCATAAAAATGTAAAAATAACTCGAAAAACACGCAACACAAATATTTATTATTATACTTGTTTACGATAGATTGATTTGGTTTAATTAATGGGTGGGGTAAGGAATTTTAAAAAAAAATGAGATATTTGTAAAGCAAATTTTCTTTTAAACTTAGCTAACCTATAGTTTTTAGTGAGGTTAGTGGGATTGGCTCATGAGGCGTGGCTCTCTTGACAACTATAACTATGGTTAGTATCTCCCACATCCAATGAGGAAGAGAAGTGAGTCTGTGAAATATATTTTGTCAACCAAGTTAAAGGTTATGGTGATGTTTGTTTTTGTAAATTTGGTGAACCTTGCAAGTTGAGACAATTCACAGTGAAAGATATATTTAAAAGTCGAGAGATCATGAGGTTTTATTTGTCCTATCTATTTTTATAAAATAAGTAGTCTCATAAAAACATTGAGATCGCTATAAGATTATTGAACCCATGTATTATACTCAATCGTGATGATGAATTATTTGTCCAAGATCTCCAAACCATCGATTTTTTTATCATTAATTTCTAATGACCCGAAATTAAAGATAAGAAGGGAATCAAATTTTGCAAATATTGCATGCACTAAGATCTCGTTAGAGAATAATTTTGCCAAAGATTTCTATGGTTGTTGGTATCATTGATATGAATTCACTTTTAGAGGCAAGTAACATCAAATAAGATTATGAGAAGAAGTGCAACCTTTAACACAGTAATTTGTAAGATTTATATTATGTTCAATTCCAACGCCTTTAATTATTCATCAGATCAAAGAATTAGTAATTTATATTATAAATAATAATAATATTTATTTCAATGTTCAAGTTAATTTTGAAGTAAAAGATGACAAAAATAAAAAAAATTCAAACTATATTTTTCACGGGTATGCATTTATAAAAGAAAATGTATAACAGTAATTATTTAAAAAAAACTGAATTTAATTCGTTCTCATAACCTAACTCATAAAATGAGAATTCTAAAAAATTATAAAGAGGATTTTACAATATTTAAATTAAATAAACTCCAATACTATTAGAAAACTACTCATTAAAAATAGGATTCTCTAAATTTTATAAAAAGAATTTTGACTGTATCATTAGTGAATAAAAAACATTTTAATAATTATTATCATCCATTCCTATTATTAGCGTAGGTAAGTGTGACACCTCACATGACTGGGTTTCACTTTATAATCAAACAAAATGATTGATTAGATAGTTCTTAAAGTGGACCGCAAACTTCTCATCAAGCAGGCACAGCCCACTATGAGATAAACATGGTTTAATTTATAGACTTTATAATGTAAAGATTCAAATTGAAGGCAGAATTCGTCGGCACAGTTGCGATTTACCCTAGAAAATGGACACATGCACGTACGATTCTAACGAGGGTGCCGAATGCGAATATAAACAAAAGTAAAAGGACAGAAACATGTTCTCATTACCCCATAACTGGGTAGTGAGAAATACAAAAACATGATTATACCCCCACCTATGGTGTTTTAACACCTATAGCAGGTGTCCGTTTAGGGTTTAGAGATACCTAATTTTATGCCACAGTACAAAATAAATAAATAGTCACAATCACACTATAATTAAGTACCTTTTTCTTTTCTTTTTCTTTTAACACAACACTTTCTTCTTTCTCTTCATTTTATTCTCACTTAGTACTTCCATTTTTTTTCATCTTCTATTTCGATTCTTTTTTCTTCTTTCATCTTGCTATTTATTTTTTCACATTCTGTTTGTTATTCTTATTTTATTGCTAAAATTGTGTTAGTATTGATTCTAAATATACTTGTCTTATGCTACTAATATATTTTTATCAATAACAGTCTAAATTTCTCTGCTAATATCAATTTTGAAAAATAATTTTGACTTTAGTATTGTTTGGGGCCAACTATTGTTTTGAAAATATTTTTGAGCAATTTAATATGCCATATAATTTGAGTGTGTAGACTTATATCTGCAGTGATTAATGCACAGATATAATTACCAATTACCTAAGAATTAAATTAATAATTTCACTAAAACTGTCAAAGTTGATGTTGCTACTTAATGGTTTTGGCATTATGTTTTATAGTCTTTACCCTTAAGATAATGAGAACTTCTTGCTTTATTGTATTCCATTATGTGTTTTAAGAATGTTTAGTTGAGAAAACTAAGATTTAGCTTGGGTGGAAACTTTGAACTCTTAAGAAAGAATTAGGAATGACTAAATAACATTGTAATGGATAAGAGAGGTGGCTAAGCAGTAACTTACTTTTTATTCCTGATATTTTCTTTCTAGTGTGATTTGGGGGCTATATAACTACTTCATTATTTTTTTTAAAAAAAAAAAATATGCACTTTTTAGCTACTATTAAAATTATACTTCTTTCTAGAATTGTATCGATTAATTGTGGCTATAATATCTTTTAACATCAGGCTTCCTGTTATGTTGAAATTGTATTAATTAATTCATTGTCACTACCAATCTCAGTATTTATTATGCACATAATTTTCTATCATATGATAATATTATAATCCTATTGCTTAAAATATATTGTCCCATTCCTTGCAAAAATCTAACTGTATACTAAGGCTAGAAATTCAATGGATCAGTCCTCAATGTCACATTTCTCATCTTTATTTTTACAGTTAAATGGTACGCATTAGCTTGCTACCTTTTTCTATCACATTTTAAATAGGTTCATTTTGTAGTTTTGTTAGTTTGGTTATTATTAATATAAAAAAAAATAACGTAATACATAATAAAAGACATGGTTTTCCTTGTATGGCTGCAACAACATTTCTCCACTTTGCACCACAACAGGTGTTGCAGGCTTTCTTTATGATTCATTACTGTTTGTTATTTCTTTGTGAGTTTACGAGAAATGTTAAATTCACATACCTATCAATCCCACCATCCAGGTATGTGGCATAGTAAATGAATGTTTGGTCATGCATATTGTTAGTTTATGACATGACTAACTTGTATTATTTTCTGCTCTAATTTCCTGAAAGTCTATAGTTGTTGTGGATTATTATTTAACCTCATTATCAGATCTGTAGTTTTGGACTTATATCTTTGTTTGGAAATAATTCTGGATAATCTATGTTTGCTTTTCAATGTTTGGCTTCAAATGCAGTTTTTGGTTCTTCAAATTAAGAGGATTAGAATTTACTTAGATTGTTCTAGAAAAGGATAAAGGATTTGCAAAAGAATTTAGTGTTCTTTTCAAAGAAAGACTATAAAGATCATGGTAGGTTGATCTCTCCTAATCACTTGCAGTTAAGTGTTATTGTAAAAAATGTTAGTAAATATTTGTAATGAAAAACATGTGAATGATTATAAAAGACAAATATTCGATTGACTACTTTTACGTAATAGCACCAGAAAATAGAATGGATTTAGTCTTGGATGCAGTAGTTTAGTTATAACTTCTTATTTTAGAATAGTCATGAAACTTAAATTAAAACTTTGTATAAAAATTTATGGTACTTATATATAATGGGTTTGACTTTAATAGTAGATTTGACATTTGTATGAATTATGTGTTTGAATTACTATTCATACATTTAACACTGTTAAAAAAAAGTGTTTGAACTTAATATTTAAAAATTGTATTCATGTTTTAGTTATAATAATTATTTTTTTAGTTAATGTTGCTAATAATCAAATAATTTATAAAGGTGACTTGTATTAAAATAGTTTAAGGCAATTAGATGAGTTCTTCACAAAGTTAAAAGTAGTAAAAGAAATATTTTTACTTATTTTAAGAAAATAGAAAAGCTTTTATTCCTAAGAACTCCAAAAACAATTACATTGTGTCCATTCATGACACTATTGTAACCAAATATTAAATTCACACAATTTTTTAAATCTTTTAATGAATTTAAATTTTCTAAAGTAACTAGTATTATAAAGACAAAAATTGTAAATGATTATATGTATGAAGGAGATGTAAACGGAGAAATTTTAATCATAATTAAATTAAATTATCTAAAATTATACATACAATTTGCTGATAATTTCTCGTCGTATTTTCTTTCCAAGGCAAACAGATTCTTTTTTAAAAAAATTGTACAAATTTGCATGATACAACTTTGGCACACAAATTACCATAATCTTTAAAAATTAATTACTAATGTTTTATGTCAATTACTAGCATTGGGTAGTCCAATTCAGAGAAAATTTTAATCATTTTAGTATTAGTGTCATTTTTATTTGATGGTGTTGGTTTCACAAAGGCAACAACTAAGGAAACCATTAAATAAGTTGAGTAAAACTTGTTAGAGGAGTGGGAAAAAAACTGTACAGACTTGTAAGATTACCAGCTTTTAGACATAATTATTAGCATTTTATGCCAGATTGCCAATATTGACAATCCAATTCAAGAAAAATTCTCATCATTTTAGTGCTAATATCATTTTTATCTAATATGTATTGGTTCCAAAAAAGGGAAACATGTTAAGGAGTGAGGGGGAGAGGAGGGAAATTTTGTACAGACCTGAAGGATTACCCACTTTTACATATAATTACTAATACCTTTAAATTGTATTATTGGTTATTATGCCAAATTACTTGCACAAAATAGTCCATGTTGAGGGAAATTCCTTACAAAGCCAATAGACTAAGGAAACCTTTAACTAAGTTGAGTATAACTTATGGTAATGAGAAAAAAAAAATATACAAATCTATAGAATTATCAACATTTGCATATAATAACCAACATATTTGACTAAATTTCTAGCCTTTTTTACTATTTACTTACATTAGGCAGTCCAACTAAAGGGAAATTCTTCTCCTTTTAGCGTTTTTTATGTTTTTTATTTGTTATCGTTGGTCCCAAAAATGTGTAAAAGAATAAGCAATCTTTAATTAAGTTGAGTAAGATATAGAGAATTAAATTTTATTATTATTATTTTAATTTTTTTGCTGCTACAAGCTAAGGAAACCTTTAAACTAGAGAGCAAAACTTATAGGATGGAATCTTGTGAATCATTTCTTGTCAATATTAAACCATCCACATTACCATATAGACTATAGGACAACAATGAATATTATGTGAATATTTTAGTGAGAAGAGAATGATCATGAAAAGATTGTGTAAATAAGATTGGACAAAAAACTTAAAAGCTTAGTAAAACTTGTCTTATCTCATATATAGAGAATTATTTTTTTATTTAATCCTCATATAAAAGAAGAGATTTTTGTAGCATAAGTGTTTATGTGAGTCGTAATGTGTAGAACTTGCGAACAAGAAAATATGTGTTCATAAGAAATCAAATTCTAAATAAGCACATTTTATAGCCCTTAAATCTAATTAATTTATGTCTCTCATTAAAGTAGAGGTATAACAAATATTCTCATAAATCTTTAAATCCACACTAGAGTTAGTAGTTCACCAAACAACATTTCTAATAGCTTTAGTATTTATTAAAAAACAACATTTCTAATAGCTTTAGTATTTATTTAAAAAAAAGACGGTAATCTATTAATTAGATTCATAATATGTTTTGCAAAATGACACCAAAACACCTTAAGACAAATATAAATGAAAAAGCAATAATCTAGTTGTATTTAGGATATGCCTATGTTTTATTATCACACAAAAGTTTATTGTGGAATTTATACACACGATGTTTGATGAAGTATTAATCTTTTAACATTATTATGGTAGAGAAAATTTATATCCCAAATCTAATTATCTTTATTTTTTTATTAAATGTGTATCAACTAAATTCACAAAACTGTAATTAGTTCTATTGTTTTACTCTTACTTTTCATTAAAAATGTCTATTTATGCCTTGTATAGACATGTATAATAAAAAAAATTATTTTTTACCACGAATAGAAGTGAATGAAATGAGACCCATGTGTCCATAAAAATTTTAAGGAATATATAAATAAAATAATTAAATAAAGATAAAAAGGCTTTTATTATATTTGTTATAATTCATTTAGTATTTTTATATAAATAATTTATATATTTTTATTTATAAATGTATATAAATTAATAATATGTGACACATTAATTACATTCATTTTTTAATTATTGAAAAAATAAGAGCAACTAATATTAGTAAAATTGAAATTACGCATTAGTTAAAGTACAGAAAAAAAATACAATAAAAGGCCTCTATAAAATCTTACAACATTTCGTTCAACTATGTGATTGATTTATGTTATGAATTATTTATTTAAAAGAATTAACTTGACAGTCAAAGAATGTAACTAGTAAAGCACCGGTGTAATTAAAATAAAATAAATTTTATAAATTTAAAGCGAGTAGATATTTTAACTGATAATAATAAATATTATATTATATTAAATGAATTAAAATTAAAAATATAATTTTTATAACTATAAAAGTTATAAAAATTTAAAATAAAAATTAAATTATTAAAAAAATAAATTTTCAATATAGCATTTCTATTTTAAAATAGTTTTTAAAGTAATTTTGTTTAAAAAGTAAAATTTATATACTAGATATAGAGATAAATTATATTTAAAAAAATTTTATATTTAACTTGTGTTGTATTGTTATTTATTTAAAATGGTTATAACGTGTTAGCTAGCGACGGGAATAGGGGATTTTTTATATGTATTTCTTAAATGTAATTATTGTAACTTATAATAATATTATTAGTTATTAATTTGAACTACGCTTTCCTCATCTTAGGTGTTTCGATTGGGGGAGTTGAACATTAATTTAAGTTTTATTTTAAATAAAATATTTTAAAAATTTCAAAAAATAGTTATCTTTTTTATTCCATCATATAATTTTTTCATTGAATATTTAATTAGTTTATTTAATATAAATTTAAATTTTTATAATCTATTTTTAATTATAAAACTTTTAACTCTTAATTTAATTACTTCTAATATGATAAAAGATTCATTCTTAATGATAAAAATATTCTAAGTTAATAAAATTAATTAAATTATAAAATAATTTTAATTTAATAATATTCATCCACCATTGAACATGTGAAAAATTAACGTGTGATTATTTTATCTTAATGACATATTGCATGCCAGTATGTTAAATATTATTTTATTAAATAATTCACTCGTAACAATACTACTTAACTCAAATCGAGATATCTTCTTTAAAAAATATTTTTAATCTAAATAAAATGATAATAATATTCATGCAATACACAAAAATCTCATTAGTTAATTATAAATATCAATCACTCTTCCTTGATTATTTAGTGATTTGATGTGAGTTGATCAATCATTATACATTAACGGTTTTTATTTTATTTTATTTTTTTAGTGAAAAACCAACACTTTTAATTTTCGTTTCTTGCTTTTCTGTTTTCACTATAAATATTTTTCATTAAAATTAAAATGATATTATAAAAAAGTATTTATAATATTACACTTTTGTTTTCTTTATTAATTGAGAGGCAAAGCAAGGGCGCAACATGCCAAAAGAAGGCGTGGGATGCATGGATTTGATCTCTTGATATGTATATCTTTGTCTAATATGTCAAATTATTGCAAGTTTTATCTCACTGCTTGGATTTCTTGAGATTCTTTATAAATTCTATGATTTTTATTCACCAAACTCCAAAATGATATATCAATACAATCCTTCGCATATTTTTTCTTTATACCCCTCCATGACAAAAATAATATAAAAATAATATGATAATTTTGTTCTTAAGAACTAGGATAAAAATGATGAAATAAAATTCATGTGAAAATAACGCCATTGAACTAAGAGGATCATTAGAAAAACACTTTTTTTTTAAAATTTCCTAATTATAGATTTAAATTTGTTAAAATCTACAAAAACATGAGACATGAACTTTAAACTAGGATCATAAAGAATGAGATGCAAATAATTTTTAATATATTTTAACCAGAAAAAATAAGAATATGTTAGAAATAATGTATTATTAGCATTTCTCTTGTAGTAAATTAATTTGTTATATTCAATCAAATAGAATAATAATGAGGTAATAATAATAATAATAATAAAATTATTTTTATTAATTTTTATCACTTATATATTATTTAATTTCTTTATTTTTACTCAATATATAATATTTTTACTCACATTTACTATCTCAATATATTTGAATGCATTCGTCTTATTAAAAGAAGAAAGACTTGAATAACGTCTTACCTAAAAAGAATAAACCACTGGCAATCATAAATATAAACCATCAATAAGATAGATCACCTGTAAAAGTGTGCATGATAACTTAACTGCTATTTTAGCGTTCACCATCTGAAGATTAAAATTAACGAATGGTATTGAACATTCTACTAAAAATGCAGAATATGAAAATGATGCGTAAGAATCAACTGCTGATGGAGCATGAAAACAGTGACAGACGGAAAGTGAGTTTTGAACCTCCAAATATACAATGGGACCAAAACACTTTGCCTTTGAAGTTACCGCTCCATTTATTTCATTGGCATAATAGTCTAAATAGATAAAATGGAATAGAATGATTTGGTATGTTATGCTTTTTTCTTTTTCTTTCTCGAAAGTTAAGTTTGCAAAAGTCTATATATATATATTAAAAATTAAAGTATTGACAGTGTTAGGGACATGATCATTATCTTTAATATTTTTCATTGATATCAATTTTAATGGCATAAAGAATTATAGTTTTTTCCTTTTCAGTAAAATAATTATTCCACTATTCTTTGAGTTGTCTAAAAAATTCTGCAATAAAAATATTAACAATGGTTTCTTCAGGACAGTAATGAGAAGTTTGGTAGTTAGTAGTTACAGAGTATTCATAATATTATATTCTATTTGACTGTCTATGTTTCATTCATAAATATTGTTGACACTAAAATTTTTAAAACTATGCTCATTATGTTCTTTAATAAGAAGATCTAAAGCAGTAGCATTATTATAATAATAAAGTTTTGAAGGAAATATACAATTTTTACCCGTTATAATAACTGAATTTACTTTTAAATTAGAGACAAATCTTTTTTTAGATGCTTGATCTAAATCTTGGTTATTGACAATATTAATAGTTTTAGAGGACCTAGTTCTTAGTTTACTAGACTCTTCTAATGTTTGAGAAGTGTCAGAGACAATCTTAAGTAAACTTTTAATCTTACTTAAAAGCTCACTAGTTTCTCTTAAGTCTTTTGAAATTTTTGGTCTAGACTGTTGCCTGAGTTCTAAGATCTTTTGCTTTACTTTGGGGCTAATCTTAAAAAGTTTGAGAAAGTGTTTCTCTAATTGAGTATCAAAAAAAGATGCTTCCTCTTCTCTAAGTTTTGTTGGGACCTTGTCCTGGCTAATTTTTTTTCCTAAAATTTGAAAGTATTTGTTAGTGTAATTGGCCTATTCAATTAGGCCTTTGATGTCCTTTGAAGAAACTGGTTCTTCAAGGATTTTGGTTTTAAATGGCATGGCCATTACTGGATTATTGTTTCATCTATGGATTTGGGTAATTGATATATTGAGTCGTAGGAGATAATTCTTTTTGAACTATCTGCCTATCTTTAATAACATTAGTGAAGGGATCTCTAATAATGTCTATTTGCCAAAGATAATCTATATTGTTTTTTATGGTATAAGCATGAAACTAATAAAAAAATGGAATATTTTTATGCTTTTTTGAGAAATTTATAAAATCTCTCTTAGATATCTCTTCTATTACTACCCTTGTAATTTTGAAAAAATCACTTTCTTTGAGATTTTCAATCCTCGTAATAGAATTCTTTCTTAAGAGTTTTCTTGTATATAACAAATTTATGAGACAATATCATAAGATTCATTAAGAGAGGAATAAGTTAAAGATTGGATACTTTAGTTTTCTTCATCCTTATCATGCTAATAAGTAACTCTAGGAATGTTAGAAAAAGTATCTAAACCTTGTAAGTTTATATGGGAAAGGACATGAGATACAAATCTTGGTATCTCATATCAATAGCTTGGGATCTAGTAGAGAAAGATCTTTTAGCATAAGCATATTCAGATTACCTAAAGGCCTCAATTATGGAGGAGAAAAAATTCTTCCTACTAAAAGTTATATCAACTTTTTCAGAATTATCTTGAGTAATATCTTGAATTTGAGCAGCAAGTCGAGGAATAGAAGACGTAGCCTTATCCATAACCCACTTAGGAGAGTAACTTCATCCCACTTAATAGTTTTTGGAAGATAAACATTAGCCCTAGTCATATCAATTATAAACAAGATGGTTTCTCCTTTTCAAGGCTTGAGAAGGACTCTAAACGCACAAGAGTTCATAATTTGTACTGAATCCTGTAGATCAATGCTACGAGAATATATCTCTTTTTCATGTCTAAACCATGAAAGTGAATATTGAGAAATAAAGAGTCTAAGATATTTATATCCATAAGATTCACGGTTTTGTTTGGTTAACAATTGAAGTAGACTAGCCCTTACTCAAGATTAGTTTCTACTATACCTATAAAGGAATCTTCAAACCTATTGTGCCTAATATCTCCAAGGCACATTAAGATAGCGACATCTATCCCCTTGTCTATTAAAAGTTTGACGACAACTTGAACACACTCTATGTGGAGGTATTTGTATCTTCTCATATGTTCATTAATCGTTGTCTCGATAAGAGATGGAATTCTTCCCTATGTCTTGGTCTAAAGGGATGTTGTTCTTAATAGTTTTGATTATGTAGTCAAAACTATTTTTCTGTTTGATTTGGTCTTCAGGAACATATAAGGTATCATAAGGGATTTCTGGAATAGTCCAGTTATCCATGTTTTGCTTTATCTCTTTAAAACAAACTTCTTTGTTAAAGAAATTGTGTTTGAGTGTTATTTTAGGAGTTTGGTTCTCCTGTTCATTAAGAAAGATATTAGTTTCGAAGTTGGAGGAGGATGAACTAGAGTTGGATCGAAGAAAAACACATGAGAAGGAACGTAAAAGATGAGACATCATTAAATAAATTCTGATTTATCACCCTAGTTTGGTTCTATAAAAATAAGTGTGTACAATTATCTATAATTTTTCTTTAAATCTGGTTTATTTATGACTTTTTTTTTTTTTTACAGAAATTAAAACATCTTCACCATAGCTATCAGTTATTATGTTCTTCTATTTCTTTTGAATAAAACAACTCTTCATCAAACGGGACTTACTGCTATAATTTTATTTTTTTAAAAAAAATTATTGTATTTTCAGTAAAAATCTTTCATTTAAAAACAAATTTACCCAAATTAATAATTGTTTAATAATTATTTTGGTTGATAATTATTTAATGAATTTACCAAAATAAATCAAATTAGCATAAATTATATTTTTTATATTATTTAATAATTATTTTGATTGATAATTAATTATAAATTCAACTATTAGATTAAAGCATATAGGTAATATATGTAAAATTTTGAATTAATTTAAAATTATTTGATTCAATATTTATATATATCAAAATTAACATTATATATATACTTTGTAAATATATAAAAATAAGCACTCTTTAATAAAAATTTTATAGAGTTGAGTAAAAAATAATAATATAGTTTCTAAAAATAATTTAGATGCCCAAAATAATTTTAAAAATGAAATACACTTTAAAAAATTTCTCTTTGATATTCAAATGGCTAATTCATAGTAACTAATGAATTTCTAATATTTATTAGATTCCTAAAAATAAAAGAAATTAGATTTAGTTCATATTGATATTAATTTAGCACATTTTGATATTTAATTAGCAAAATAAATATAATAAATATTATTAAGGCCAAGCAAAAAAATTTAAAATATAATTTATTGAAAAAATACAATTAGTAATCTATATTAGTGGTTTAATATAAATTTAAATAAGAAAAATAAAATATGTTAACATTAATATATTATTTCAATAACTATAAGGGCGTATGCACTATATATATATATATATATTTTTTTTTTCTTCTCTCCTAAAATAAATTGTATTCTCAAAATTTATCTTAGTTCACACAAATAAATGTGAATAAGCTTCTTTTATAATCTTCTCCAACTCCTATGTGACATATTCTCCTATCATTGAGTTTCATTCTATCTTAACTAAGGGTATTTCTTTTTCTCTCAATTCCTTAACTTTTGTATCTAAGATCCTAATAGGCGGTGCCTTATAAGTGAGATTTTCATTTAGTTGTACTATGTTAGGCTCAATTATATGTGAGGGGTCATAAATATATGTTTAAAGTTATGAATGAGACATGAAAACATTATATTGCCTAGAAAAAAATGGTAGTTAAGCTATTCAATTAAATAACTTTGCGAATCATAGTTAAAAGAATAACTTCTAATCAACGGAGATTGGTTTGAATAGCAAGCTGTTTGATATTGTTTAAACAAGATTTCAAAAATATGAGAAATCTTTATATTCTTATAATTCTTTTATTGATCTTGAAAAATCTTCAGTTTGTCTCGAATTGTCTTTATTTGTTTCAGTCATAATCTAAATTGTGTGTAAGTTTTTCTAAAATTTCGAAGTAAAACTTGAGTCTCTATCTTATACTTTAGTACTTGGCACTCCAAGCAATCTAACTATTTTCTTTCTGTACAGTTAGGTAAATTTCTCCAAGGAATATTTGATACTTACAGGTGAAAAATAGGTGATTTTGTCAGTCTGTCCACAACTACTCATATAGCATAATGACTAGTAGGTATTTTGGGCAATCTCGTTACGAAATATATTGCAATGTCAGCCAATTTTCGTTCTGGGATTCTTAATGGTTGCAACTCTGCAGAAGGTATTTGATTCTCTGCTTTTATATTTTGAAAACTAAAACATGAAGGCACATACCTTGTTATTGTATTGAGATGACACTAAGTTCTTGAACAACCTTGGCCGTAGTATCAGCTGAGGTAATGCTGCCCACTAAAGCGTCAATGGATTATAGTGAACTTTTTATTTGTATTTTAATTGCTTGAGAGCTTTCATACTTTATATAATTATTTTAAAATATCTGCAAGTTCACTACAATGTGGCTTACCAGTGAATAATGCATCAGAGGCTTTGATCAAATATTGTTACAGATATTCATAGATGAACTCCAGTAAGGAATTTAAAGTTTTATATGACGCTGAAATAATTAGAGTGCAATATTTCATGACATTATGTTAGGATCCAATTTCAAGGTATGGGAATTCAAAGCCTTGTGAGCTCTCAAAAGAAGATTTTCCTCTTCTTCCAAGCATTGCAAAGCCATTTTGTCAGAAGCCCAAGAGTCTGCTGACTCTGCTCAGTTACCTGAGATTCATTCTGTGACAGACATGGATGGTATTTCAAGGGCAGACATGGAGGGTAATTCAAGATCAGACGTGCATGTTAAGTCAAGGTCATTTGAGCTGTCAAATGAAGATTTCCCCCTTCTTTCAAGCACTCGCAAGACCATCCTGTCAGAATCCCAGAAGTCTGTTCACTTAACTAAGCAGGACAAGAGTTCCTCATCGTCTCAACTGAATATTGATTTTGGAAATTACAAGAATTCGCAATTACTAATAGAACTAACTTTGTCAACAAAAGATAAGAAGGAAGATTCTGGTGTTTCATTATCTTAAGATACAGTGCTAGTAGTTCCGAAGGTAGCAATGGTGGTGACCAAGGAAGAATTTCTCTAGGGTGATGAGAAAATGTATTGATAGTAGTATCAAATTTTGACATATATTACAAATATAACATTATAACAAGCTCGACCACCATAATTTTATCTGTAGAACATGCCAAGTCCCCTGCTGTGACTGCAGATTCAATCAGGGTAGGAAGCACATCTCCAACTTTAAGGATTTGAGGAATAGCAAACAAAGGCAAACACAATCATTCCTGTACGAGAAAAGATTTTTAACATGAACTTATGACAATAATTTTGTATTAAATCAGTTGCAAATATAAATTAAGAAAACCTTATTCTCTTCTTTTTTTTCGACGTGTACGTTTATGCAAGTGAATTTATTCGTCAATTACAAATTTGTCAATTTCATAACTTGGATATTCAAATTAAATGGCGTTTCTGTTCCCTTTTACTTGCTTTGTTGCAGTTAAGTTTTTGAAATTAAATAACGCTCTTATTTTTCATTTCAAATATAATTCAGGAGACGTTAACCTCAAAGTCATTATAAGAGGAGAAATATAGAATACATAATAACTGAAAAATGATTTAGTCAATTTTCCTGTGTTCTAATCCCTGTAAGTGTACTGGTGGAAAACAAATTTTAAGAGTGAACATTCAACCCTGGGCTTGTTACGCTTAAGTATTACAAGTCCAGTAAAACTAGTTTAAATCGCATTGACATTCACGAACTGTATAATGAAAGATTTAATACAATAAAACATTGCAAATGCATTTAATCATTAACCCCTAGTAAGCATACATTTCCTAACTAATAATTCTCAAATTAGTATTTTTAATCATCTGGAGTATATAAAAGATATAAATATCGAATAATGTTATACGACCAATTACAACGAGCGCATACAGACGAACTTAATTGGGAAGACGTACGATTTTTTTTTTTACAGAAGGGTGGGGTGTGCAGAGAGGATAAACTGAGTTTGATACGACTTAGTACTTCAAAAAGCTAAAATTTATAATGTATCAAAGTTGCATTCTCATCAAAACCAACAAATTATAACAATCGAAAATATAGTTGTTCAAGGACTTAAGCAGGCAATTAGAAGAGAACATAATTTCCCTACAAAAAACTGAAATTTGGAAAATAAGCAGCAAAGGGAATCTCAGTTTGTAATATAAAACCGAACCAACAAAACCTAAAAACTTAGAATATTCATTTAAGCACGGGCCGGTGCTCCTACTCCAGCAGGACGAGGGGCTTGACCAGGCTGACCGGGCCTTGGTGCATCATCCTTCAAAAGAGAAACAAATAAACACGTCAAATACCAACACAAGTAAAGCATAAAGCCCTAATTTAGAATTAAAATAAAAATCTACTGATCAATCATTCCTAACACCTTCATAGCCACCAAATAAAAGTTATTATTCATGAAAATATATAGATCATTCTCCTAAAGCAAACTGCAAGTTTAATGACTTCAAAAATAATAGATGTTTTTGCCAGCTTCCTCAGAGTATTTGAACAAAAGTAATTATTTCCTTTAAAATAACCATGTCCAAACATGTATTTACTTCTATGCACTCAAAAAAGAAACAATATCTTTTCTTTAACAAAAAAAGAAATCTCTTGGGAATATGAAATTTCCACGTGTTTTGGCACAAATCATGGCATTAGCCTATAGGAAAAGGAAGACAGCCATCCTACTCCATAGCCGCCTTCACATTCCCATTCTCAAATGACTTTAATCTAAAATAACCCTGAAAAGGAACTGATCTTTTAAACGGTCTATAAAACATCATAAAATTGAAATCGCATAACATGTTGGATAGATAACCAAGTTTCAAATGTGTAAATCATGTCCTCAATAATATAGCTCAAAAACAAGAATGCAACAAACACAATTTTTATTAGACTGGTCCAATCTCATATTTCTGCAACACATTATAGCTATCCATACGAAATTTGAAGTGACAAACTTATTATAACAAAATATCAAGCTCTTGCTAGTGTTCTAATTATATATCCACGTCACTAATTAAAATAATTTGGACCACACTATAATCCTATGACTAACAAATAGGGGAAAAACAAAAAGGAAATAAAAAACAAAAACAATTAAATAGAAGTTACCCTGCGCCTGATGAAACGCTGTGGAGGCTCACGCTTCCTCCTATCAGTGCGAGATCGAACCCTAACAACGTGAGAATGGATAGCACAGGAAACACAGTACTGCATCTTCACATACAGCTTTGGAAGAGTGTATTCTACAAATAATAATTAAAAAATCAATCAAATAACAAAAAGATATGCGATATTTTGATGAAAATAGAAGATAAAGAAGAACATTACGATCATAGACACAGGCCTCCTGAACATCTCTAACTGCAGCCTGTTCAACAATGTTCCTCACCAAAAATCGCTTGATTGCCTTGTCCTGTTCATTTTATTTTCACAAATAACAAAGACTTAATTGACATGCAACGCACAAATTTGAAGGCGGAAGAAAGTGAAAGACCTTAGGGCAGCATTTGCCGCAATTGGAGCATCGAATGAATTTGACGTGGCCGCGGCCGTGTTTGTTGCGGCCTCCATTCCTACGCTTGAATGTCTGCGAAGAAGATCGAAAACTGAGAAGAAGAAAACATGTGAATAGGAGCGTAGGAGAATAAGAATAGATCTGAAACCAACCATTGTCACGGAGCGTTCGATGGCACTCGCTAGGGTTCTGCGGCGGCTATCTGTAGGAGAGAAAAGCACAATGCCTCCTTTTAAATGCAGGGTTCTAGGTTTTAGTTTTTATTGCTGTTAAAGGGAACCAGGTTTTTCATGCGTTCTTTTATATATACATATAATTTTTAATTTTAATCTTTTCAAATATTTTTTATTTTTATTTTAATTTTGTCCTTAACTTTAATATAGTTAAAAATAAAATTTCACACGCGACAATATCTCAACAGACTACACCATTATTAGAGATAAAAAAATATAAATATATAAAAAAAGAAAGAATTAAAATAAAAATTATTTATTTAAAATAACTAAAACTTAATTTTTTTTTCAATTAATATCTGAGGTTTAAAGTTTTTTTTGCACTGTATTTTTCTTCTGCTCATTACATGTGAGAAAACTGGTTTGATCTATATGATTAACTATCTAACCTACAATTTTAGAAGTTGCAAGTTGGAAAGTTTTTTCTATTTTTTTACTCTTCTTTAATTTTAAATATAAAACAAAGGGTTACTGTAATTTTAAAACAGAAAATTGGCTGATGTTTTATAATTACATGAATCACTATATTAGTTATTCAAAAATATTAATTAATAAAATATTTTTAAAAAAATTATATTATCACCATATTAATATTTTAAAATGTTTTATTAATATGCTAATTACTCAAAAGTTTAATTTGTTGGTAACTAGGAAATATGTCCGTACGATTGCACGGTTTATTTTTTTATTAAATTAATTTATTTTATAATATAAATTATATAATTTAAATATAAAAATATATAAATATAATAAAAAATTTATTTGACAAAATAAATTAGAATTGAATTTAGTATTTTTAGTATAAAACAAAATAGTATACAAATATTTTATTTTTAAAATATCAAAATAAAATTTATATTATTTTATGATATCATAAATCATTAATTATTATAAAATTTTAAATAAATAATTATAAATATAAATTATTAAATATAATAAATTTTTTAATATAAGTTATAAAATTTAAAATAAAACTTTATAATTTTTTATTTATATATTTATTTATATTTATTGAATTAAATTTATATGATAAACTATCTATTTATAATTATAAATTTAAATTATTAATAAAATTTTACTATATAATTATTAAAACATAATATCATATTTTTTAAAAATAACTTATCAGACTAATATATAAAAAATAAAGTATTTATTCAACTAATATGTAAAATTTTAAAAATTTACTTTAAATATCAATTTACATAAAATTATATGTTAATATTGAAAAATAAAAATATATTAAACTTTTTATATAAAAAAATTACCATACAAAATATTATAAATAAAATTTATAATAAAGTAATATATATACTAAATTTAAAAGTTTATTTTTTGATAAAAAAATATAGAATTGAATTTTTTAAAATGATTAAATTATTTTATATTTTTTAATAACTTCATAGAATTAATATTGATTGACATTATAAATAAATTAATTTTATTTAATAACTAATTAAGTATAATAAAATTATGTTATTTGAGTAATAAAATTAAAATAATTAATTTATTAATTTTTTATATAATTGTTTTTTAATTTTTTAATATAATTAATACAGTTTGTTTATTATTTATTATTTTAATTAAAAATTAATAAAAATAATATATTTATAAACTACTTTAATGATAAAATAATATTTTAAAAATTTTATTAAAAGAACAAATATTAATTTAAATAAAATTTAAAAAATAAATTTAAAATTCTATATAAAAGAAAACATATAGATTAAACCAAAAATAAATAAATAAAAGTATATTATTATTAGATTTCTAATTATTTTAAAGATAAATAAATATAATATTAATATAAATATATTCAAACATTATATCCCAATTAAAAAAATAAATGTGTTCTAATCATTTTGATGTAGATATGATGAATTAGATATTTAATTTTTATTTTTAAATATATTTTTTCTCTATTTCTTTAATATATTACTTAATTCTAAAAAAAATGTCAATATTCACTGAACCTGATTTAATTTTTTAAAAATAAAAAAATATATAATTTAAGAATACAACATAATAAATAATTATATTAATAAAAAAATATTTGTATTGATTTTATATTTTTATATATAATATCTGTATTTTGATTTATATTTAGAAACTAATTGTAAGTTCACACAATCACTAAATTTTTTCATTAGGAAGTACTCTTCTTTACATTTGTAATTAAATGCTATCATAAAAAATTTTAAAAGTATTAAAATTTATATTTTAATATAAAAATTTTTATTAATCTTATAATTAGAATATGAAATTTTAATAAATAAATATCATTTGATATGTTAATATAAAAAATATTTTTATAACATTTTAAATACTAATTTTTATCTTTCTTGAAATTAAAGTCTTTCAATAATTGTAAAGATTTAGACTACATACTTATAAAATTTTAAAACAAATAATATATATAGAAATTAAATATAATATTTAAATTTAATTTAAAGTTAAAACGTTATATTTTTTTTACTTATTCATTCATTATGATATAAAATTACTAAATATAAAAATAGAATAGTTAAATCATATTCATTTTTATTATTATGATATTTAATAATTTTTAATTTATTTTAATTATTATAATTAATTAGTTTTAATTAGAAAATTTTAAATTTATCATCATCATTATAGTATTTTATAAAAAAGTATTGCAACAAAATCATTAAGTATAAATATTGTTAATTTTTTAATTTAAAAAAATAAAATTTATCATCATAATTATTATAATATAAAATATAAATAAAATATTGTGTATATTAATAAATTATACATAAATATGATCATTTCCTATTAAATTATTTCTAAAAAAATTAAAATAATAGAAGAAGAGAAAAAAATAGTAGTTAAAAATTTTTAATTAAGATTTACTTAGAAACTAAAAGAGAAGAATTGTTGTATTTAATATAAAAATTAATCTTTATATTAATTATATTTACAGAAGTTGATATAATATAAAATTTATGAATCACATATAAGATTTGTCTAAGAACAAAGTCAATACATAATATATACAATAATAAAGTGAAAGAAATATATATAATAAAATAACAAATATAAATTGTTAATCTAAGAAATTTGAACAGTATATTATAAATTTATAATTTATACATTAATTTTCTCCTTCTTTTTAATAAATTTGGTATTTCCATGGTTAGAGATATAGATGAACAACTTATTGCCAAATTATTTTCTTTTGCTTTTGTATTTATATTGTCTAAACCTTCTTCTATCTTAATCTGTAAATATCAAATAATGAAAATAAAGTTATTCATCATTGTATGCAACTAGACCAACGTTGTGTAAAACTTCAAAGGGGCCAACATATCTATGATCTAGCTTATGGCTGAGTTGTTTGGTGAGTGTGTGTTAGCAATGTTGTCCCAGTCTCCTATCATAAAAGACAACAATGCGCTGCATGTGACATTGGGCTTTTACCAATTGTGAAGTAAGTGATAAAAGCAGTTCGATGTGGAGCTTAAGACTCTCATCCGAGGAGTCAACTGCTACCAAGTCTAGTGTATAGCCAAGGATAAGAAGGTTCACGTTCATAAAGTGCTTGAAAGGGGGTCATACCTATTGCAGAATGATAAGAAGTATTATAACAAAGCTCAACCAATGGAGGTAGGATGTCCAAGCCATAGGGTAGAAAAAACAAAGACACGTTGGTACTATTTTAAGCATTGATTGAGCACTTTAGATCGACCATCAGGTTACAGATGAAAAGCCATGGAATACTGTAAGGTGGTGCTGCTAAAGTGTATTAGTTGAGACCAAAATTTGCTCAAGAATACAGAGTCTCAAAGAGATAAGATTGCAGGAAAACTATGGATTTTGACCACCATGTTAGAAATTTTATTTCTAATAGTTAATATAGGCAATACATTATTTATAACATTTACATTAGCTATTTACATTTTGTTAGACTTAATAAAAGTGATTTAATTTTGGTGAGTCTTTAGACTACTAATTAAAAATAATTAATATGAATAAAGGAATATGAGCTCAATAAGTGGAAACTGGATGTGATCCGTTAGGGTTTGATGGGAACCCTAATAGGTTTTAAATCATAAAGTTGGTCATGGTCCCTAATATGCCAAAATAAGAAACATCTCTTTGTCTCCCCATTATAAGAGAAATATCAAGTTCTATTAAGGAATCCAATAATTTTGGCAGAGAAATATCACTACACCAAAAGGCTATTTTGCTGCAACCTCAAAGATTATTGCACCAAAAGGCTATTCTGATGCAACCTCTAGTCAATGTCAATGGATCCAAGTATTCCTAAAACCTCATATCTTTATTCGATAATCTGATGTAATGGTTCTTCAGTTTTATTTGAAATCTCATATGGCTTAAAAGGAAAATTTCTAACAAGTGGTATCAGAGCCCAAATCCTCAGGTAGTGTCATGTGAACATAAACATAGGTGCACACAGTAAATTCCAGGTGTGCAGTGATGGCTGTGGATCCCTATGGGAGGGCCCAGTGTAGGTAGACCTCCAGGAGAGGGCATGGGCCTCCTCTAGGGTGGGCTTTGGTGTTAGAGGACTTAGTTTGAGGGGGAGATTATTGAGATGTGCGAACAAAGTCCCACATTGACTATAATTGAGGAAGATCAAGGGCATATAAGTATGGCAGATCTTCATTAGTATGAGACCTTTTGGATGATGTCCAAAAATAAAATCATAAGGGCTTAAGCTCAAAGTAGACAATATCATACTAGTGTGGAAATATTAGATTATTAGATTTCAAGATTGATCGATTTATGGATCCATGATCAATTTGATTTTAGTTTATTTGTGGGTTCATTTGTTTTTTGGATTTGAAGTTCAAATGAATAATAATATGTATATGTCTATAGTTTATATGTATATGATAACATGTACCGCATAATAATAATAATAATAATAATAATAATAATAATAATAATATTATTATTATTATTATTATTATTATTATTATTATTATTTATTAACAATAGTTGACATTCTTTGGAATCGTATATTTGCTACAAATATATATATATATATATATATATAATTGTCACATAAAATTATACATGTATGAAATCATATGATATAACATGTAGATATGCAATTTATAAGGACATTGATGTTAAGTAGCTCATATACAATTTATATATATGAAGATGTTATCATTGCATGAGTAAATTTTTTTTATTCGACAGATTATAAATCGTTATTATTATTATTATTATTATTATTATTATTATTATTATTATTATTATTATTATTATTATTTATTTACTAATTTTTAATTAAATTAGTTGATGTAATGTATTGTCAAAGCAATCTCTATTATAGAAACATTTAATTAAAAATTACATAGATGTTAGTATGGGGTTATTCATGTAGGTTGTGCTTCCACCCAAAGGTGAAACACAATTTGACCCAAAGATGGTTTTTTTATCTTACAGAACTAACTGTCAATATTTTATCGTTGTGTGAGAATATCGTTTATAAACCAATTTTTATGCCCAAAGGCATTTGGGTTGGTAGAGTGCTTGGTATCTTGTTGGATCTATAATATATATATATATATATATATATATATATATATATATATATATATGCTTAATCCCTATTTATTATTTACTGTTCATAAGCATGTAATTAATTGTGACTATATTATATTACAGTTGCTATTACTAGTGCTGCTAACATGTTTGCTCAAATCAACAGGTCTCTATGCTTAATGGGATAAATTTTAAGGTCTGAAAGGAAGCATCGAGATTATTTTTGGCTGCATGGATCTTGATCTAGCATTTTGGGTTGATAAACACACTCCAACTCCAGAGAAACCAAAGGAGGATAAGGTTAAAAAGTGGGAATGTTGAAAATGAATTTGCTTGATGATCACGAAGTAATTTGTTCTAGAAGTTTTTTGAGACTATTTTTTAGAGTAAGAGCGCTAACAGTTTCATTGATGCTATTAAGAAGTATTTCACCAGTAATGAAAAGGCTGATACAAGCAGTTTGCTTGCCAAGCTTATCTCTATGAGATACAAAGGCAAAGGAAATATAAGGGAGTACATTATGAAAATGTCTAATCTTACATCAAAACTAAAAACACTAAAGTTAGAGTTATCTGATGACTTACTTGTGCACTTAGTTTTAATTTTCCTTCCTGCAAAATTTGGATAGTTCAAGGCGAGTTATAATACTCAGAAAGATAAATGAACCTTGAAAGAACTAATTTCTCACTGTGTGCAATAGGAGGAAAGGCAACAAAGAGAAAAAGAACTGAAAATGCTCATTTGGCCTCAAGCTCATAGAATAAAAAGAGAAAGAATTATAAGGATGCTATAGAAAGGACTTCTTAGCTTTAAGAAAGCCAAAAAGAAAGAGAAAACTCCTACCTATTTCTTTTGCAAGAAACTTAGGCACATGAAGAAAGAGTGTCCCAAGTACGCCATCTGACGTATAAAGAAAGGTAATTTTTTCTCTTTTATTTGTTCTAAAGTAAATTTAGCTTTTATACCACATGATACTTAGTGGGTAGATTATGCAGCTACTACTCACATTAGTGTAATCATATAGGGTTGTCTTTGGAGCCAATCACGGAGTGATAATGAAATATTTATCTATGTGTGTGATAGTAACAAGGTCATAGTAGAGGCTATCAGAACATTTAGAATACAATTAAAAAATTGGATTTCATTTGGATTTGTTTGATACTTTTGTTGTACTGTCTTTTAATGAATCCACATTTTATTAGATTTTTACTTGTCTTTTTAGTGTTCTTTAATAGAAAAAGTAGACTTAGGAAGTGTAAATAGCATAAAAATATCATTTTAGTCAAATATCATAAGTTTCTTAATTTTTGGTTAATTTACATTGATTTATATATATATAATTTACAATTTTGATTATTTAAATAATTGTGCAGGAATTTTTAGGCTTATTTCATGGATTTCTAGCCTTTGAGAAATTGAGTTGAAAGTAACCACTTTGGATTCCATAGTAGACACTACAACAAGCTAAATCCAGAGGAAAGACCAAAGTAATTACTCTGATTCTATAGTAGACACTACAGAGACCCTAATTTGAAGAGATGTTGCACGTAGCCACTATAGTTCCATAGTAGACACTACAAAAAAGGCCAAAAATCACCTAGACTTGCGCTTAACTACTATGAAACCGTAGTAACTACTATGGGAGCACTGCGCGTAGCCACTATGAAACTATAGTAGATACTATAGGCGACGACTTCTACACTATAAATAGAATTTTAGAAATTAGGTCAACAACTTTTTACACACTTTAAGATTTTTTACCAATTTAGGAATGCTTGCAGAGCCTAGGTCATCCTTAGGTGACAGCCAAGGACTGAATCTAGGGTTTGATTTCTATTTCATTCCTAGTTTTCTTTAATTCTTGCACTGATGTTGGTAATGTCCTTCTATTTTTATTTGATAATTGTAAGACTCATTCTCATATAGGGCTAAACTCTTTTGTAATCCTTAGAGAGTTCATTTAGACTCTTAAATTCCTAGGTTTGAAATATTGTTCTTTTTCTTCCATGAATTTATTCTTCCTAACTCTTGAATTGAATTAATGGTTGAATGAGGGGGATATTGCGTAATAAACCCTAGTTTGTTTTAATGAAATTCTAAATTTGAATTGCTTAATTCTTGTTTAATTTTAAGATTGGAGTTCATTGGATTGCTTAATTCATATAAAAACATAACGTTGATTTTTGCTTGTTAAATTAACTTAATTCTAGGAGGAAAGAAAGAGTATTAAAATCTTGAGAGAAATGAGGATAGAGTCCACATGAATAAACTAGGGATTACTATTTTTTATTGATTGAACATTATAATTTTATTTCTTGTTCTTTATATTAATTTTGGAATCAAACAAAACTCTCCTTTTTAATTGCTTTTGTAATTAATGTTTTTAACATATTTGATGCATATTCTCAACCATTGTCATTGGAGTTGACCTACGTTAACATCCTAGTATAACTTAATTTCTGTTTATATTTTGATGAGGATTCGCAACAAAACTCTTTTCATCATCTTTTAGACGAAATTTGGTTTCTTTTTCTAGTTTGGACAAATTTGATTTTTCTTGTTCATTTGAAAATAGTAAATTTAGCCTCTATCAAAATTTAAATGTTGTCGGTTCTAGTTTTTTAATTGATAATTTATACTTACTGGATATAATTAGTTCCAATAAAGAAATCTTTCATGTCGATTCTTGTGGTATGAAACCTAAAATAAATGAGAACTCAACCACTTTATGGCACAAACATTTAGGCCATATCTCTAAACAAAAAACTTAAAAGCTTGTATCAAATGAGATTCTTGGACCCTTAGACTTGTCTACGTTGAGTGTATTAAGGGTAAACAAATAAATTTTACAAAATTAGGTGCCAAAAGAGCTAAGGGCATTTTGGAATTAATTCACACTGATATTTGTAGATCATTTCCTATGGAATCTTAGAACAGATAACAATATTTCATTACGTTCATAGATGATTATTCAAGGTATGGTTACCTTTTTTTAATTCATGAGAAGTCTTAATCTCTAGATGTCTTTTAATCTTTCAAAACTGAAGTTGAACTTTAACTTGGAAAGAAAATTAAGGCCATCAAATCTGACTGTGGAGGTGAATATTATGGCAGATATGATGGATAAGGTAAACAACGTCCAAGACTTTTTGCACTTTTCTTACAGGAATGTGGCATCGTTCCTTAGTATACTATGCCTGGAAAACCAAGCATGAATGGTGTTGTTGAACGTAGAAACGTGACTCTTTAAAATATGGTGAGAAGTATGATTAATCATTCTTCTTTGTAAGAGTTATTGTGGGGAGAAGTGCTCAAGACTGCAGTTTATATCTTGAACAGAGTGCCAAGTAAAGCAATTAATAAAACTCCTTATGAGCTATGTACTGGTACAAGGCCAAGCTTAAAGCATTTACACATTTGGGGTTGTCCAGCTAAGGCACATCCTTTTAGACCACACAAAAACAAGTTGGAATAAAAGACTATTAGCTGTTATTTTGTTGGCTATCCTGAACTGTTAGTTATTATTTTGTTGGCTATCTTGAATTCTCTTAGGGTTATAAATTTTCCAATCCCACTACTAGATCATTCTTTGAGATGAGAAATCCGAGATTCCTTGAAAATGTTGAGTTTGGAAAAGAAGAGAACACAAGGAATGTTGTCTTTGAGGAAGAACCTGTCATTGACAATGATCAAATTCTCGTGCTTATTACTGTTCCAGTACGTACTCTAGTAATAGATGACAGTGATTGAGTTATTCCTAACATTATTATAGTACAAGACAACAATGGAGTTCTTCCTCAAGTAGCTATAGAGCAAGCTCAACAACCTTAAGAATTGTCATACAGGAGATCCACTAAAGAAAGATGGGTGCAATTCCAGATGATTATATTATTTTTCTCCAAGAACATGAGGATGACATTGGTTTAACAGAGGATGATCCTATCAACTACTGTCAAGCTATGTGCAGTTCTAACTCTTACAAGTGGATTGATGCCATGAGGGATAAGATGAAGTCTATGCATGACAATGATGTCTGGGATCTCATTGAATTACCTGAAGGTGTGAAATCTATTGGTTGTAAATAGATATTTAAAATCAAGAGGGATTCAAAAGGTAATATTGAGAGATATAAAGCTTGTTTAGTTGCTAAAGGCTTCACTCAAAGGAAGACATTGATTACAAAAAAACTTTTTCACTGGTTTCCTCAAAGGATTCTTTTAGAATAATAATGACACTGATAGCTCATTATGATTTAGCACTCCATCAAATAAATGTTAAGTCTATGTTTCTAAATGGTGACATTGAAGAAACAATTTACATGATGCAACCAGAAAATTTTGTGTCTGATGACTCAAAATCTATGGTATACAAACTAAAGAAATCTATTATGGTCTCAAACAAGCTTCCCGTCAATGGTATTGCAAGTTTTATTAAGTTGTTACCTCATATGATTTTGAAGCAAATAAAGTTTATGATTGTATTTATCATAAGTTCAATGATAGTAAACATATGTTCTTGGTAGTATATGTCAATGACATACTGCTTGCTAGCAGCGATATAGGCTTATTGCACAAAACCAAGAGATTTTTGACAAAGAATTTTGAAATGATAGATCATGGTGAAGCCTCATTTGTATTAGGTATTAAGATACTAAGAGATCGTTCTCATGGTATCCTAAGGTTATCAGAAGAGAGCTATATCGAAAAAGTTTTAGATAGATTCAGCATAAAAGATAATAAATAAGGAGACACCCCTATAGTCAAGGGAGACAAATTTAGTCTCAAACAGTGTCCTAATAATAACCTTGAAAGAAATGAGATGTAAAATATTTCCTATGCTTTAGCTGTGGAAAGGCTAATGTACGCTCAAGTTTGCACTTACCTGATATAGCATTTATAGTGAGAGTTTTGAGCAAATACTTAAGCAATTCTGGGATGCAGCATTGGAAGGCAATAAAGTGTGTAATGCATTATTTGAAGAGAACAAAAAGGTATATGCTCACTTATCAGAAGTCTGACAGTTTAGCAATCATTGGATACTTTGACTCTGATTTTGCTAAATGCCAAGACAGCAAACACTCCATATATGGAAATATCTTTATGTTGGTTGAAGGAGTCTCCTTTAAGTCTATTAAATAGAATATTATAGCTTCTTTAACCATGGCTGTGGAGTTCATCACTTGTTTTGAGGCGTCCCATATACAATGTATGTTTTTTTTTTCTTCGCATCTTCTAAAGAATAAAGTTAGTGTTTGTCATTCTACTCTACTTATTTTTTGCAATAATTATATTGCATTTTGGATTGATCTCTATAAAAAATAAAGTTTGGACCAGTTGGAAATAGACATGACTCATATCACATTGGATGTAATTTCCATGCCACTTATCTATATTTGATCTATATCATCGAGTGCATACAATTGCGGTGATCATTATGGTTTAGTCACATTAGGTTATGATAAAAGCTGCAATGGTTCCATATTATTATATGAGATGAACCAGATTATTTAAGAGGAGTCTAAAAGTGAATAGGGTACAGTTGTGCGCCTAAAAAATTTTGTGATATAAATGCTTAAATGAATATGAAGCTCAAGTGGGAGATTATTAGAAATTTTATATCTAATAGTTAATATGGGCAATACATAGTATTTATAACATTTATATTAGCTATTTACATTTTGTTAGGCTCAATAAAAATGGTCAAATTTTGGTGATCCTTTAGAATACTAATTAAAAATAATTAATATGCATAAAGAAATATGGGCTCAACAAGTGGAGACTGGATTTGGCTTGTTAGGGATTGATGGGAACCCTAATAGGTTTAAAATCACAAAGTTGATCATAGTCTCCAATATGCCAAAATAAGAAAAATCTCTCTATCTCTCCATTACAAGAGAAATATCAAGTTCTATTAAGGAATCCAATGATTTTGGCTAAGGAAGATCATTGCACCAAAAGACTATTCCGTTGTAACCTCGAAGATCATTGCACTAAAAGGCTATTTCGCTGCAACCTCCAGTCAATGTTAATGGATCCAGGTAGTCTTAAAACCTCCTATCTGTAGTCGATAATCTAATGTAATAGTTCTTGAGTTTTATTTGAAGTTCTATATGGCTCAAAAGAAAATTTTCTAATAAGTGGTATCAGAGCTCAGATCCTCAATTAATGCCACGTAGACGTGGATATGGGTGCGTACGGTGAACCCCAGATGTGCAGTGATGGCTATGAATCCCTATGGGAGGACCCAATATGGGTGGACCTCCAGGAGAAAGTGAGGGTGCCTCGAGAGCTAGGAGAGGGCAAGGGCTTCTCCAGGTGAGTTTTGGTGTTAGAAGACTTTGTTTGAGGGGGAGATTATTAGGATGTGCGAACAAAGTCCCACATTGACTAGAATTGGGAAGGATCAATGGTATAAGTATGGTAGATTTTCACTAGTATGAGACTTTTTGGATGATGTCCAAAAACAAAACCACGAAGGTTTAGGCCCAAAGTAGATAATATCATACTAGCGTGAAAATATTACAGAAAATTCATACGCGTTCTAACACACCATGTTAGTGAATAGCTTAGCAACAAAATGTGCAATAAAACAGGTGGGTAAGACACTGAAATATGCAGATTTAGATAGCTTATAAACAGTAACAAATATTACTATAGATCCTTCTAAACTTGGTAGCTCGGTAATGAAATCCATTGTAACCACTATCCGTACAAATGTTGGAATTGGGATAGGTTGTA
This sequence comes from Abrus pulchellus subsp. cantoniensis, assembly GCA_024086825.1. NCBI lineage: Eukaryota > Viridiplantae > Streptophyta > Magnoliopsida > Fabales > Fabaceae > Abrus > Abrus pulchellus. The sequence continues at coordinate 10,446,956 of CM044054.1, forward strand.
GTAGGCCCACTGGTTTCTCGATGAAATACTTGGTTTGCTAATAGGTTATGTAGTAGCCAAATGTTTGTAAGTTGGAAGGAAACCCGTATGCCCATCCATCAGAGTGCAATATATTTTTTCTATGAGTCTTTGCTTGTACTTAGAGTGGGTTACCAATACTATGCAATCTTTAAAGAGGAGAGTGTCATTCTTTATAGAGTAGCCAAGAAGTGGTTCCCTTTATGGAGATTGTCAAGAACACATCACAACTCTAGGTCATTTTGAGCTTCAGATTGTACAACCTTGGTTAAGTGACAATCAAGGGAAGATATTGCTGCTATACTCATAGGAGACTGTGGTTCATTCTCATGTTTGTGTGATAATGCGTCAGCCACCATGTTAGAATTGTCACTATGATAAATGATATCATACGTGAATCCTAAAAGCTTGCTGAGGTAGTGATGTTGCTCCAGGGTTTTGATAGCTTGACTCATTAGTTCTTTCAAGCTAAGATGACTTGTGAGAATAATAAAACAAGTTTCCAAGAGATAGTGATGCCACTTTAAAACAACTTGAGTAACAGCATAAAGCTCATGAACTTATGTCGAAGCTCGAAGAAACTTTGATAGAAAGGCCTTACTAAAGAAGGCAATCGGGTGCCCATCTTGAAAGAGCACTGACGGTAATTCCAAAGGCATCAATTTTAACTTGAAATGGTATGGAGAAATTTGAAAAGGCCAAAACCGTTGCGGAGGTCACGGTGGTCTAGAGCAATCAAAAGCACATTGAGATTCTAGAAGCCATTGAAATGTTGTTTGTGTCAACAAAAAAGTTAAGGGTTGTGCTATATTAGTGTATCAACGAACAAAGTTCTTGTAATATCCTGCGAGGCTGAGAAACCCACATAACTGTTTGAAGTTTGTTGGTTTTGGCCAGTCAATAATAGCTTGTAGTTTAGCGGCATTTGTGCATATTCCTAGTAGTAACGACGTGACCAAGGTACTCAACTAAAGATTGATCGAAAATACACCTGCTTTTCTTGGAAAATAGTTAATGGTCATACATTCTTTGGAGGAATCGTGACAAGTGCTCCAAGTGAGATTCCACAGATGGGCTATAAATGAGAATGTCATAAAAAAAATATGGTGACAAATTTGTTAAGGAAATCTTTGAACACTGAGTTCATCAAAGGTTGAAATGTTGCTGGAGCATTGGATAGGCCAAATGGCATAGCCAGAAACTTATAATGGTCATGCGGTGTACGAAAAGTAGTTTTGCTAACAATGTCAGGATGCATGAGAACTTGATGATAGCTTGTGCGAAGATTAAACTTGGAAAAAATACATGCACCATGCTCATTCAGAAGCTCATCAATGGTGCAAATCAAAAAATGATCTTTTATTGTGGTTGAATTCAAGGCACAATTGTTTATGCAAAAATGCTAAGTTCCATCTTTCTTCTTAATGAGGAGCACCAACGACCAGAATGGGCTTTGACTGTTGAGTATAATCCCTGCATTGGGCATTTCTTGGACAACCTTTCAATCTCTTATTTTTGGAAGTGTTGGTAATGAGATGAACGTGCATTAATAGGTGCAATGTTTGGTAATAGATGGATGCGATGATTAACGTGGCAAGGTGGTGGAAGATAATCAGGTTTGTGGAAGACTTTTTCAAAATGGTCTAGAATGTGGGTGATAGGTTTTGGATTGGTTATCTGCACTGGGGTAGACATGTCAATGTGGAATAAGGTGGCGATACTATCTTGGGCAATCATACAATAAAGTTGAAGAGGTGAAATTTGCTCCATGAAGTAGAAAGATAGCCCGTGCAACTTGATTTGTCTATTCTGCCAGTTAAACTCCATGGTCTGAGTTTTATAATCAGTGAGAATGGGACTAAGATTTTGTAATCACTGAACTCCCCAGATCATGTCAATGTCATCCATGTCTACAACAAAGAAATCGATAGTGAAAGAATGACCTTGTACTAAGATTGGTGTAGCCTCACATTTGTGGCTGCATGTGAGAAGTGCCTAGTTGTCAACCATTACGTTGAACAACGAAATGAGTGACATTGGAATCTTTAAGCGGTGAACTATGGATCGCTTGATGAAATTTTGTGTGCTATCAATGAAAAGACTAACGTCATGGCTGTCATAGGTCTCTTTTACCTTAAGCATTTGAGGGTTGTGCTGGCCAGCAATGGCTTGTAGACTAATAGTGACATCTTATAACTACTCTTTGAGACTCACAACTTCTATTTTGCATAATAAGATGTTGTGAAATTTTTATTCTTATCATTATGTTTGGTAAAAGTAGTTTGTTATTTATTTATAAACTTGTAATAAGCTCATAGAGTTATTTAATTAATATAAAATCAAAAAAAAATTGTAACTTTTGAAAGCTAGCTTAAGCTAGTTATTAATATTTTTATTATTTTTATCTTTCATTTTTTTTAAAAATAACTTATCATTTACATAATTAAAACGTAGAATATTAATTTTTTTTTATTATTTTGTTCCCATCATTTACTGTAGTCTTTTTTCTTTTATTAATGATTAATAATATATTTTTTTATAAAAAAATAAATTAATTAGATAAATAATAATTTAAATGTTAAGAAATAAATTATAATTTTTATTAATATAATATGTTAAAATTAATGATTTTAAAAATAAATTTATATTATTTTTTAAATTAATAATATTATTTTTATTAATAAAATGTATTAAAATAAGTTATATCTAATTTAATATTATATAAGTATAATATTATATATTATTTTAAGTTATTTAACATAAATCGGTCAAATGCATAGCTAGTTTGCTAAATAACTTAATTTTATAAATTACTTTTACAATCTTCAACTACAAGTTTATAACTTTTAACTAACTTGACAGGTTGAAATTACAAGTTCTCAACTTTCAGCTCGTTTTATTAAACATATCCTATATATATTTACAAAAATTGTCACTCAAAATTAACCCATGTGCTCCAAATAAGTAAAATCTATTATAAGTTGGGGGTTCAAAATCTTATAAGGGTACTCGAGTTAGATTAAACATTTTTTTCTTCTATATTTACACAAAAAAAATAAACATATAATTTTTTGTACGTACAAATATTCATTAAGTTAAATTATTTTTTATTTATATATTAATTCAATTACTAAATAAATTAATTAGCATAAAGTTTATTTAACTCTATTTATATTCTCTAGCTTGAATTTTAGTAAAAATACCTATAATTTAGTTTTATTTCATCCTCATTCTCAATTATCTTGTGTCTCGCGTGTATATATATTAATTGCTTTTGTTTTTATTATTTTATGAATTTCATAACTAATGTTAAATCTTTAGTTACAATTGAAAAATTAAATTATAATTGAAGCAATGTGATGGGAGGAATTACTAAATGTGAGATTTCAAAAAAAAAATTATTAAAGAATATAATTTCTACTAATTTAATTTTAAGATTTAAATTGAAATAAATCTTAATTATTCAAGTGAAAATCAGTAAGAATTTTGATTTCAAAGTCAAACTTAAGCTTTTGCCACTTTATCAAAGGTAGAACAAAGAGAATTAAAATAAATAAGAGGATATTATTATTTTTCACACAAAATATATAAATATAATAAACTATTTATAATAGTAATATAACGACACTTAACTTATATCAAATAATTGCTATATTATTTCACTAAATATTAAAGTGGTTACAAACTAAAAAGTCATCACCCTTAACTAGAAGCTATGGTCCTTAACTCATACTAATATATGTTTATTCAACTTTTTATCTTTGTAACTCATGCACTATTTTATTTTTTTAATTATTATTTTTAATAAAGTTATTTGTAATTGCAATTATGTTCGTCCAATTAAGACTATGAAAAGTTCTTTCAAATTGAAGATCATAAGTATACAAATCACTTGGACGAGACCTATACAACACCATAAATTCACAAATAAAAGTCACAAAAACTACTAATATAGCTAAGACACTGTACATGAAAAAGTGGTCCAAATAGCAATAAATAGAAGAAATATACACCAAACTTCAATTGGAGTTGTGTGGATCAAGTTACAATACCTTGAAGTTTAGCATTGTTAGAAAGAAAAGAGAAATGTTAGTAGCTCCTACTATGCTTAGGAAACCAAAAAATAATGATGTAAAATTTTTTACTATGTTAGAAAAATGCGTTGTTCTGGATGTCAAAAAAAAAATTTCTAAATCCCTCCTAAACTAAAATGTAATGTACAACTAGGGTTATCTCCCAAAGACCAATTTAAGTTTCTCAAGCAAATTAGAAAATGAGAATGAAAAATTGATTTATAGAATATTAAAATATATTACAAAAAATAATAACAAAGAACAACTAATGTAAGATAATTTAATAATAAAGATATCACTAAAGAAATCCAAATAAATATGGTAGAATTCATCATGATTTAAAAAGGTTTATGTTCAAAATTATATGCTTTTAATTAATAAATAAAAATTAAGCAATCACTTATGATTCAATTAACAAAAGATAATCAAGAATTATGATCTCAATTTCTAATTAATCAATGTTAAATTATGTTCAATTCAATTAAAGTAGAATCACAAATTTACAGAAACTATCCTTGTAAAGTTGGATAAACTTTGAATTGTTCAACCTTAAATTGAGTCTATTAAAAAGCAAATTCTAAATCTAATTAATCCAAGTCAAGTGAAATCTCACTTGCAAAATGGTGCACAGTTAAAAGAAAAGAAAGGAGAAATACAATTTCGAAATAACTATTAAAAATCAAATTGATATGGAGTAAAGTTTAAGTTTCTACCATCGTAAAAATAAAAAGTTATCACAACACTCTTCACTTCAAACCATGATATATATATTTTTTCTATTTATACAAGATAGAACAATTCGTTTATTTTTTTAATTTTAAATAAAATATAATATAATATTTGTATGGTTGGGTGAAATGTAGATATTTCAAGTGAATAATTTTTTTTATAATTTTAATTTAAAAGAATAATTAAAGAATTTGATTATAATAAGTAAAAATAAAATGGCTGAATTCATTTAATGATATTTAAAAATTAAAATCATATATTAATTATTGTAGATAATGTAAAAGTATATAATTAAAACAATATTAATATAATTATAGGTTTAATATCACAGAACATTTTCGCAGAATGATGGCTAAGTCACTGCTTCCCTAACTTATTGACTTTTAGCGTTATGTTATGGACCAAAGACTTAGGTGGAGTTAGAAAAATGAACTACTCATTCAAATTAACTCATTATAGGTGAAGAATTTTAGTGGGTCAGGTCAAAAAAATCTAGATCTAATTTAGACTCATAAAAATGATAAGTAAAACTTGAATTCTTGCTGACTTAACCCTCATTGGACTTGATTATATCGTTAAAAAAAATATTAATTTAATTTTAGTTCAAAATTTAAAATACAAATCCTATATTTTATCAAGCAAATTCAAGTAGCCTAAATTAAGTAGGCCTTTGTTTACAGCACTAGACTAAGGATAAAAGTTCAATTGATCTCATCAAGAAACTAAAATCATTCAATTTTTTTTTCTTCTTTATTGTTTGACCAATAATTTATCAAAAACAATGATCATTTAGCTTTTAAAAAACTATTAAATCAAATCTTTAAAATATAAGATAATTAAGTAAAAGTGATCATTGTTGTTAAAATAAAATATAATTTTTTAATGCTTAAATCATTAAAAAAGTTATATATGCCTAACCATCACCTTAAGAAAGAGTATGTGATGAACGTTCCATACAATATAATAAAAGAACCACACTAAGAAATTTTTAATCAGTGTTTTAAGATTATTCGTTAAGAAATTAGAAAAAAAAAATTGCAAAGAAAGCAAATTAATTTTTTATAATTTCTTAATCAATGTATTTAGAATAATGATTAGCCTTAATCATAAAGCAAATATAAACGTTGGAATATTAAAAAAATTTATCTCTAAATATAAAAATGTGAGTCTCCTTTTCTAAATAATAACATTTTTAAGAATCATTTTAAATTTTTAAAGAAATTGATTTAATTATCACTTTTATTACATCATATCATTGCTCTAAACTCTTAATTTTTTTTAATATAGTCTTAATTTTAATTGTTTTATAATTAATTTATTAATTTTATAATTCTCACAAGTCTCCAAAATGTCCCATTTTCTGGTTCATGTAAAGATGCAGAAAGCCACAAAGTCACACTCTTTGCTTGCCAACATAGACATATTCTTCTGTGAGTTATAAAATTAAGCAGTGAAGAGTAATACAATCTTCAGGAAAAAATATTTGGTTCCAACACTAACTTCAATTATCCAATTTGACTAAGGACTTTGACCCCTTCTTCTGCAGATTCTCATATGGTCCTTCATACGGGTCTTTGACTTAATCCCCATCGCAGACTATGAATATCCAAAATTGCATAATCTCAAAATGGAAATTTTTTCATGACGTTTGTTTGTTAGTTTTCTTAATATATCTAATGTTGTAATGATCAATAGTGCACTAAGTTGTTTATGAATTATTTGTTCGGTAGTTATCTTAATATGTGTAATATTGTACTAATTCAGAGTGAACCATTTTATTCATGAATTATTAGGCTCAGTTTGTTAGATATTCGATTAAGCTTATTTTTTTATTTAAATAAATAAATTTTAATGTAAAATTAAATTGAATTATTTATATAAATCAAGCTCAATTAAGTTTAATATGAATAATATATATATATATATATATTATCATTTCAATGATTATAATTTTATTTATTATATTTACTTTAAAGAATCAGAATTTTATTTATTATCTTGTTAGATATATGTACTTAATGTTAAAAGAATCATATTTTAAATGAATAATAATAACTTTTCTTAATAAAATGCATTTTTCATAATTTAAGATTTCATTTTTTTCGATCTTAAGACATTCTTATTAAGTCAAAATTATATTTTATTGTCATTTCAGTTCATTATCTTATATATTAAAAGATGTAATCGATTAAGCAAAAATAATAAAGTAATTCTAGGAATATGAGCTAATGAAATAAGTTCAAGTTTTGAATTTTTCAATTCAATTAAGTTCAATCTTTTAAAATCTATTTATTTAAATAAATAGGCCTAATTTGTCAATTTTTTATATGCAAACTTCAACTTCAAAAAATCAAATCATTGGAATAATTTATATTCCTAATTATGATAAATAACTAGCTAGCTTGCAGGTATTGAGGAGTTTGATTGATTCCGAAGATTATGCAAAGGGCGTGGCGTATTGAGTCAACTGATCAATCAGAGTACTAAACTTTTGTCAATTATAGGAAATTTATGTTTGAGTAAAGGTTGCTCATTCTGAAAATTTGCTATTAATAATAACTATATTATATATTATGCAATCGTTTTTAATTTATCATAAATATTAAATTTAAATTTTAAAAAAAAATCAATTATGAATACATCATGCATAATTAATTAAAACTTATTAAAGTGTAATTTTTCAAAATATTTGAAGACATAAATATGTGTGTAAAAAGACACGGCCATCATTTATAATAAAAACATTAACAGATTAGCATGTTTGGAACAACTAATTTCATGAAAAAAGAATAAACAATTTTTCCAAAATTTGTTAAATGAGTTGGTAAAATTAATTAATTATTTTTCAAAATAAATTAAACTAAACAAGCACTTAAATATTTTTGGAAAGATATTTTAGTAAAATAATTCTATTAATTTATTTTTTTTATTAATTAATAAGCTATAAACTCGTTACCAAACAAAGCCTAAATTATAAAAAAAGAAAAAATACACACCACATGATTTTAAGATAAAATGGAATTTAATACATTGTTTATTGAAGATAGAATGTGATATATTCTTTCAACGATTCTCTTATTTATTTTAAGTAAAATGAAAATGACTCCATTTAATTATGTTTGTTGACATCTGAGATTGAATTAGTTGGAGGCTGCTAGTTGATGAAAATTGTAGTCAAATGAAATTAGCAGACAGCTTAAAAAATAAAAGTCAAAAGTCAAAACGTCAATAAGTGATTTTGATTGCAGAATCTGATAACGGCTATAAATGAGTTTAACCAGTGACCATTATTATTAAAACTTCCTTCGACCGGTTCGTTCAAATGTTGAACCGATAAAATATCTAGTAATTAATTTCAAAAATACTTGAAGAGAGATCTGGGTCTTTTTTTTCAACCCACTTCTCTCGTTAAGATATTAAGGAATTGTTTGATTTAATTTTAATTATATTTTTTTTAAAATTATATTTTTAAATAATTTTTTAAAATTATTTATAAGAAAAAAATAAAAATAAAACTTGTTTAGTAGTTTAATTTTCAAAACTTATTTTTTAAATTTATTTTTGAAAACAAGTTTTGAAAATTAAAAAATATATATGTTCAGTTTTATTTATTTTTTATTTAGTATTATAAATTAAATATATATATATATATTTATTTGTTGTGTTAAAAAGAATTTATTTTTATTATATTGTGTTTTTTATAAATCATAAAAAAAGAAAAAATAAAGATAAAGATAGAGTAAAGTTGTTACGAATGGGTCCTTGAGTAATAAACGAATATATCTGCATTTACATATTTAAATACTCATAAAGAAAATTGTCAATTTCCTTTCTACCATTTCGTATTTTTACTTATCAGGTATAGAATATATCTGCTTCTTCTTGTTCCTACAAATATGATTGTTCCATTGTTACTAAACACTACTACTAAAAAACTAAAACAAACATTAATTTTTTTATATTTAATTTTAGTATTTTTATTTACTTAAATATTTGATATTTTACTTTCTTACATGCACTATTTAAATTTAAACAATTAAATCATAATACTTTAGTGATTAAAAATAATTTCTCTGAGATAATAGTCTCAAAATTCAAATTGAGAATTTCTTTATTATTATATCTCTTTAAAAATACACAGATTATTTTTTTAAATTTTTTATGATTTTTTAAAAATTTTACTAACAACTTTTTTAATCTTTATTTCTTTCCTTTTTATTTTTGTTTTACCATTTTTATCATATTTTTATTCGTTGTGATCCTAGACGAGACAGTGATAAATATTGTAGTTGTAACACTCGTTTAATAAACAAAGTTAGAGTTTTTGAAAATATTATAAGAGTTTTTAATATGATTTGTTTTATGGTCATATTTATTTTGAGGAGGGAAAACTTTAGTCTAATTAAAAAATATTGTTTGGATCATTTTTAATTATTAAAGCTTTATTAATTAGAAAAATATGTCTTTAACTAAAAATAATAGTATAATGATAAAAATGAATCTTTTATAATTTTTAAGTATTTTAGTTAGTTTATTAAATATAGTTATTACAGTAAATCAATAACAATTCTAACAATATTATTCTAATCTCTTCCTCGTTGGTTAGTTTTGGGAAAATCATGAGTATTTAGCATAATAAAAATTGTAATGGACTCATCTCTATTATCAATAAAACAAGATACATTTTTTAGAAATTTTTCCAAAAGTGGTAATATGTTCCCTTTTTATTACTTTATATTATTTTTCTCTCATAAAAATCAAGATATTCTTCTTCTTTCCCTTCCCTCTCACTCTCACTCTCCATTTTCATTCTTCCTCTTTGCTTAAAAATTCTATCCAAGTAAGTTTCTCTTTACGGACATATTTTTCCTCTCTATGGCTGAGTGAACTATGTTAATAGTGTAATTTTTTTGGTTCCCTTTAACTGTTCTTTCATGGTTCTATGAGTACTCATGGTTGATTTTGCCTATGGTGACCTTAAGAAGAACGTTGGAGCTAATTTTTCTCTCCGAAGAGTTGTGCACGAAAAGTACTAGGTAAAGAAAAAGAAGGTTCATATTTACAATGGGAAAATAATGGATGTTGGAAAGGGTTTCTCTGGCCTTTTTAAGATTTTACCTATTTTAATATATTGAATTATGCTAGGTAACTTTATTTTTGGATTTAAGTACATTCTAGATTTTGAAATAATGTAAAATGTTGTTGGAGTGGTTAATTTGTTGTAAATGGCTCGATTGATGTAGAAAAGAATGCTTGGTCATACAAACATAGATGGACCTCTTAATATTTTGTCAAATTTTTTACTTATCTATGTCTTATAACATGCATGGTTGTTATAAAATGACTTGTGAGATGGATGACTTGTTTTATCACTAATTATTTTATAGGAAAGATTGATTAATAGTTTTAAATAGAAATAAAATTAAATATATTTTTAGTCATTGTAATGTCTCAAATTTAGATATTTGTGTTATTGATGTTATAATTTTTTAAATGATTAAATTTAATATTTTCATTTTATAAAAACAAAATAAGTGACCATAAGAGAAAAACAAAGAAAATAATACCAAAAAATATAATATTTATTCTTCAAATTTTAATGATCTATTTCTTACAAAAATGGGTAAAGTATTTTAAAATTTACTTATTCAAAATTAATTTATTTACATATTTACACTTTTTATCCTTATATTGTAACTCACGTGAAATTTTGCTTCATTTAGTTTTAATTATTCATATTTAATTTTTTTAGTTTTTAAATTTTTCAAATTAAGTCATCCATACAAAATTTTAGCTAATAATTAATAAAAATATAATAAATATGTGAAATATTATTTATTTATATAAATTAATGAAGTGATAACAAATAAAATATTTAAATAAAAATGCTAATAAAGGTATAAAATATAATAAATGTTTTTATTTTATTTTTTACAAATTTATATAAATCAATGATATATTATAAGTTTATTAATTATAAAATAAAATTTTAAACTGAAAAACATAATTTAAATATTTAAAAAATTAAATGTAAGCAATTGAAAATTATGGGAACCAAAATTACACATAAGCTCAAAATGCAATTAAGTCTACTGTGTTCAACTAGTGTGACTCTATATTTCATGAAAATTTTCTTCAGGGTGTAGACATGATTTTACAAGTTTCAATAATGTTGTTTATAAAATAGTACAAATTTAATTTTTTTTCATAATTTTAATATAATAATATAAGAGCATGAAAAAAAAAATACTTTAGGGCCTCATGTTGTCATATCAATAAAAATGTGTAAACCTAAATTTAAACAAGAGTCTAAAGTGTTTAAACTTTTGACTGAAAACTTGGCAGATGCATCATGATAGCAATATAGTTGGAGATTTTGAGACTATTGCGGGAGGTTTCCAACATCTTTTATGGAGCTAAAATTCTTTCAAACCTCTGAATAATACAGTGAAAGTTCTTATTATATTTGAAATGAATGCACAAAATTAATTCTTATTGTTAAATTTACCTATGATGAATAAATTCCATGTCAAATTTTAATTTTAGTTTTCACCTTTTTATTATCATTTAGATAGATATTTTAAACATTTGAGAAGAGCATTTTTCTATCGCAACTATAGACAGAAGACATTCTTTTTCTCTGAAAATCTAGTAAAACCTATATTTGGAACAACTTCGAGAGGCATTTATATAATAAGTCTCTAATTTTAATTTTTGTCTGCAATTAATAATTATCAATATGTAGCTCTAATGTTAGAACCATAGACAATAAATACCTTTGTTTTGTAGTAGATAGGTATTAATCATAGGTAATACTTATCTTTGTTCACAATTTCACCCACTAAGACTTATATATTGCAGCTTGTCTTGAGGTTGTGCAGAACTATTGACATGGGTCTTTTTCTTTTATAGTTTCTCTCAGTAGTTTAATCTATTCTCCAATACAATGCTAAACTATTTTTTACTACCTTTTTATAATAGTTATTAATGATATAAAATAATTCAAAGTTAAATTTTATTAATTTAATATATACACAAAGAGAGACAATAAAATATTAATAACTAATAATTTTTTATTAAAATTGTAACATTTAATATTATCAATCCATTAAATCATATAATATTATATGATTTTCAATTAAAAATTAGTATGCATAAATTTTTAATATATATTAAATATATCTTTCTCTCAAAATATATCAAATTTTATTTTAGTTCTTACAAAATATTTTTTAGGTTTTATTTTCTATATTTTTTAAATTATTTTTTACCCTTAATTTTTGTTAAAGAATGATGTGTCATGTCTCAGTTATGTTATGTGACAATTATGTTTATGTCACAAATAATTTTGAAAAAATATAAAAATTAAAATAAAATAAATCATTTTATAAATATTAAAATTAAAAATAGTATATTTAAAAAACATTTATTTTTGGTGAAAACATTTAAATCTTTATACTTTTAGATTCACATTAAAAAAAACATGAAAAAGGGTTGCAACAAATATTTAGGGGAGATAACGCAAACAAACAATAGTTAGAGTTACTTGTCTCTTTGTTATGACAGAGTCTTTGCCTCTCTCACTCAATCTCTTTATTAGGGTATAGAAAATAGGCGATTGACCTTCCTTCCCCTCGTCGTGGCCATAGTCAATGCATATTTTACGGATAGTTGCCGAGTGATACTATATTATGCCTAAATAGAATTTTAAGTTTAAATATATTTAATTCTTATATTTTTATAATTTCTTATTTTTAATTTATTTTGTTGATATGATTCAATTAAAATTATATTTAATGAATCAAATTAGTAATAAAAATTAAGAGAATTTTATGAAAATTGTAAGCATACACAAATATCATACTAAAATATGAGAACTAAAATAATATATAAACCTAAACTTTATAATTTTATTATCCTCGTCTTTTAAGATTGAATTTAAATAATTGATAACAATATTTTTTTTATAAAAAAATATTAATTATTTTGTTATATGTTTAATATAATATATTTTCAATTTTGTACATTTTAGTTGTTTGATCAGACGAGATTTAATGCTTTCTTAAATTTTATTAACCAATAATTTTAACTCATTAGTTAAACTATATTAAAAATTATAAAGTACGTATTTATAATTATTTTTATTATTTTTATCTATTAATAAGTGTCTTTGCAAAACTAATTACTATTTTCCTATGAAAATAAAAATTAATTAATAAAATATAATTACTATATTATAAGTATAAAATATTTAATATAGTTAAAAATATTTAATAAAATATTATAATTATTTTTAATTAAAATTTTTAAAATACTTATTGAAATGATTCGTGAATCCTGATGACTTTTTTATGCTAAATTAGGAAATGCATTTATTTACTTTACGATTAAATCTTTAATAACTATGCTTAATACCTTTTATAGATATTAAATTTCATTAATTCTATCATTTAATTCATAACTTATATTAAGTAGATTAAAATCACAAAATTAATATAATTTAAAATTGTTTATATTTTATCAACAACTTTACTTTTAATAAATAATACATTTTTAAAATATAAAATATTAGATAAAATTACATATTTATAAATATTTAATTTATTTAAAATTTGATATAAATAATTATATTAATAAAATATTATTGAATGGTTAGAATAATGTAATTTATTGTCTAATGAAATATATTAAGCAAAATAAATACTCAAAACTTTCTGTTAAAATAAATAAATTTATTCATGTTAAATTGTTGATTTCAAATATATATCACATCTAATAACTTGTTTTAAATAGATTTCAACATGCTTTATAAACTTTTTGGTTGTTGTTGAAAATGGGGCTTTTTTGTGGATGAAAAAACTAAAGAAATTGAAGGGTATGAAAAATGAATAGAATTTTTTTCTTTTTCAAGGGTCTCGGCAAATTAGAGCTCTTTAAATAGATATAGAATGTATTTAGTTAAACATTGTAAAAGTAAAAATGTTAATAAATTATTAATGAAAGTTGGTCTGAATATTAAACAACTCAATATTCTTTAAGTAAAGTCTCGAATTTGAGTTTTTGTATATGAAAAAAAATTTCAATAATAGACTCATCCACCACATCTAAGTGTGTGATAAAAAAAAGTTAGTAGATTAAATTAGAAGTATTTGAAAAAACTAATTATTAGATGATAAAAAAGATATCATAACTTAATATATATATATATATATATATATATATTAATTTATTTTAAATTTCTTATCATTTTCATTTATAAATATTTTATTATAAAATGAGATTTAATGACGTTTTGAATCCTTCTTAAGACATTAATAATTTTTTATTTTTTAAAATAATAAATATTGAGTTATTTATTTATTTATCATTTATCATATTTTTTATTTTTTAAAGTTTGTATAAATAAAATTTATATAAAAGTATTTGTGCTCTATAATTTAAAATTTTTTGTTGATATAAAGAAAAAAAAGTATATTGAGAATTTATATAATAATTCAACAATTAAAATAAAAAAGCTTAATATAATAATAATAATAATTATTATTATTATTATTATTATTATTATTATTATTATTATTATTATAGTTGAAGGGATGAGAGTACGTAATAAAAGTAAAGAAAGTAAGTTTTACAAATTAATTGACTAAAGAAGGAATTGCATAACAATAATAGAGACAAAAATGACAAAATTACCTTTAGCTAATAGCTAAAAAAACCTAATAAGTGGCATTAAAAAAAGTGTTAATAACTACCCATTTCAACTTATTTACTAAATAGTATTAGAAAATTATATGATATTGGAATTGGATAAAAATAAGATAATAGTAAAATAAATTCTTATTTTATTCTAAGTTTAAGGGATATCAAATAACAAACTAGATACATTAAGTTATTATATTCTTGCATTTCAAACACAAATTCTCAAAAAATAATAAAAATTTACGTTCATAAAAAAGAAGATAATATTATGATATCTTATTAGGTAAACAAATAAACTGTGTATGTGTATAAAAAAAGGTTTTGTTTGTCAACTAGCACATCAAAAATAGATTTAAACATATTTTAAAATGTTGTCTTAAAATTAATAGTATGATTATATTAATTTCGTGATGCTATTCGTAAGTATATTTAGAATTTGCTTGATGCAAAATTTAATTTGTACCTATCATTTTTATGAATTCATAATAAAAAAAAATCATACATTTCTGTTATTTTTATGCTATAATTATATGCATGATATCCGTACAAATAAATTAATAAGAAAAACTATAAAAGAGGTAAGTGTAATATCTAAAATAAACAAAATTTAGATCTAACTATTGCTAACTTTAAGAAAGATTGATATATTTCATAAAAATATATTTATATATTTATTTGAATTTTATTTTGTTATCTATTATAAATATTTTTCATTTGAGAGTATAACCTGACATTGTTTTATAAAAGTAATGAAGTTTAATTAACGATATTCATAACATTAATTCAAAACTAACATCATATGAAAGTTTACAAATAGATTAAAACAATTCAAATTTTAAATAGGTGTAACATAATAACATAATTATGTCATGCTAAAAATAGCAATTAAATCGATTGGTCAATAAATAATTATAAAATATATTTCTTATTTTTATTAATTTTAAAAAATAAAATAAAATAATTAATTAATTAGGTTATAGTAAGCTGAAAATAAATATCGCCGTAAGTGGTGATTGGTTGCCTTGCGTGGCCTCCCACCAATATTTTTCAGTAACAATAAATTGGTCTTTTTCATAATAATTATGGGCGTCGATATCATACGTACTTCAAGAATCAATTTAATTTCATTTAAAAATTTGTGAAGTTTAAAGACCCTTTTGATAGTGCATATATTAAATAAAAGATACGAACAAATGTTATTTATTTATGAATAAAAGATTAAAGTAATTTCACATACAATACAATGGTGTCTGTTTGATTGTGTTCTTTTTTTTTTTATATATAAGTAACTTTTAAAAAAATCAGAAATAAAAGGAAAATGTATTTTTTAAAAGCAATTTTAAAATTAAAAAAAAAAACTCATATGATAATTTTGCTCTAAAAACATGCTTTATGAATTTATAATATTTTATCTTAAATTTTTTTAATTAGTCAAATTGAGTTTAGAAAGTTTCCCTCTACAGTGAGACCAAGCCCCAACAGTGACACGATAATTTTTTTCTCAGGGGACGAAGAGATCAAACATTTGGATTATCGTTATTTTCGTACACGAGTCCATTATGGTGTGCGTGTTTTAAATCCAACAAACTGATTCTGATATGTAGGAAAGTATGTCAATGAATTTTGTTTTAATTCTTTAAAACCACTAAATATTTCTTTTAGATAAATTTCTAAAATTTGAAAAATGTTACTTTTGTCTCTAATATTTGTTTTTTGTATTATTTTAGCTTTTTGAATCACACATTTTCAATGTAAATTAATATAATATTGACATTTTATGTTAAAAGACATGCATGATTAATTGTGTGATAAAAATGGCATTAAATATGATGTGATATATATTTTTAGACATTTTAGTTGTGTGATTGTCACCTATTATATTGTAGTCTTTGTTTTATAAAACATTTCATCACCAATTATTTTTTATTTTTTTAAATATTATTATTGTCAGAAATGGTTAAATTACTATTGTTAGCCACTATTTACATTTTTTACCAATAATTTTGTCATCACCATTTAACACTTCTTTAAAGTTATTATTTTCTTCCTGTCTAACTATATTTTTTTCACCTTAAACTATGTTTCTCTTCTTTCCTTTTTCTCTATTACCACTCACCCTCAGCATTACAGCAAGAAGACGACAGTTCTGATCTTTTCTCTCAGGGCTCTCTTGCTACAGCGAGAATAGCCCAATGTCACACTCTGTACTTAGGCACTTAATTCATTTCAGTCATATCTACTACACACAATACACACATCTATATACTTAATACACATAACCTTCATTATCAAGTAAATTAACACACGCATATATATATATATATATATTTAGATTTATATAATAAACAATAATTAATATTACCAAAATTTGGTACGTTATAGAAGATGAATGATCAATAGAATTTGCCAGAGTGATTAGTTGGTCTTTCACATTGTTGTTTCTGGAGTTCCAACTTTGAAAACATATAGCAGCAGCTATTTAAACAAAAGCAAGGTTCGATTACAAATCACAACCATACCTTATTGCAAAACATATTATAATGTGATGGATCAATAGTTCTATGGGAACAAAGAATTGGAGTCACACTTCTAAAGTTTAATTTTTTGTTTCGTTAAGCAAAACACATATTATTAGAGAGAGTTCAAGAGAAACGCAAAATCCATATACAGAGAAAAAAATTAATACTTACTCAGGAAAATAAAAACTATAAACATACTTATGTAAAGTTAGGACAGATGCAATTTCGTAGGTTCAGATATTAATCTGCTAACAAAATAGCTTCTCCTTTACTAACAAGTGATAGTCATTTCGAGGACCTCAGAATAATAGAATCTATGACTTCCTTCTTATCTAAAACACCATTGGAAAATACTATTATATTTTTATGTAATCACAAAGACCACATTGTACTTACCCAAATAATTAATAAACATATCATTTCTCTTTTACTACAATCAATACCAACTCAAGAAAGCAAGTGAGTCAATAAATCTGAAGGCAAAAATAGTGAGAATCTAAACCAGATTTGAGATGAAACTGAGCATGTTAAAAATAAATGAGTTAGAAGTTCTTCCAAACTATGACAGAAGTAACAAGTTCTATCATCGATTTAAACACCACGATCAATCAGCAAACTTTTACAAAGAAGTACATTCAACAACAATTGCCAAGAAAATACTAGACACTTAAGAGGGACACTCCCTCTCCATAGCCTTTGCAAAGCGTACGCCATACACTGATCTACACTATTAGGACTACCAAAAAATTTAAATAGCCATGAATACACAGATTGTACTGAATAATAACCTGAAGAATCCACCTTCTATACTTATTTATCTGCTCTTAGCACCTTAATAGAAACTCCAGCCACAAGCTCCAACAAAAGATCAAAGCTTGAGATCTCATGTCGAAAGAGTCATCTTCGGCAACTAAAATCTCAAACTTAACTAGTGCATCATGAAAACCATTCTCCAATATACAAGATTCAACATTTCTTACCACCGCAAAGAATCGTGGAAATGCTTCACACAATCGCACTCACTACCCACATATCTCTCCAAAAAAGAGTGTGCAAACTTGCACCCACACTTTTATCCAACTTCTCATTGAACCATAAATTCTTTTGATGAATAACCTCTAGCAAATCATGTCACCACAAAGAACATCTGTTGTGAACTAGCAAATCACGCCACTGCAAAGAACATCTATTGTGGACTGATGGACGCTGAATAGCAGAATCTAATCTGTCATACCTAGCTTCCAATACCCACACCCACAATGAATTAGAATAATTAACACATCGCCACAACTATTTACCAAGAAGCATCCAGTTAAACTATTACATATTCTTAATGCCCAAGCCACTATTCTTTCGCGGTCTACAAACCGTTTCCCATTTCACCAAGAAATTTTGGATCCATCCTTAACACTCTTCTATAAAAAATTTTGCTAGATAGTGACAATCTCCTTTATCACTGACTTTGGTGCCTTAATAAAGGAGAACAGTATAATGGCATAGAATTAAGAACAACATTAATCAAAGTTGTCATGCTTTCAATCGATAAATACATATACTTCCATGACATCAACCTCTTGTTAAGAGCCTCTAATACACCCTTTTATGCACTAGGCTTTCTTGGGTTAACATCTAACTATAACCCAAGATACTTTAATAGGAAGCTACCAATCTTACAATATAAGAACTCTATAGCCAAGTTTTCAAAGTCATTGTCAATGTTAATCTTCAATACACAACTATTATGAAAGTTAATTTTCATACCTGACATTAACCCAAAGCTACGCAATACTACTTTCAAAGTACACAAGTTCTGAAACGAAGCATCCCCATAATCAATGTGTCATCCACAAATTACAGTAAAGAAATATTTAGTCCCACAACCCCAATATTCACACCATATCAATTATATGGAATTTTAGTGTAGTTAAAATCATTTTTTAATTCAATTATATAGACTTTAAATTTAATACATATTTATGGTATCTGAATGTGATTTGTGAATTCTAGAAGATATTGTAATTGACTGGTATAGGACTGAACAATTTTGACAAATGGGTGGTAAATTTAATTCTTATCGTGTTGACCGAAGCAAATTTGATCTCTTACTAAATTCCTTCTGCACAGATTTAAAAAATAAAAGTATAATTTGGAGTTTCTCTTTATATCCCCCAATCGTCATGAAAATCAGCATTAGAAACAATTTAATCTTGTGTTAAGGAAACTATTTTGAATAAGAAAAAATTTTGATCTTCTCTTCCTTTTCTTCTATGGCTAAAATATTGAATCAAATATAAATTATAAAAATTCGTATTAGCAGCAGCAAAAGAAGTTACCCTTAGAACGAAGTAACGATAACGTTATCTTCGCAATTCATGACTGTCAACATAAAGCTGTTATAAGCGTCGACATAAAGAGATAACTTTAGTTGTAATTTGTTAATTTGTTAATATTCTTATCATTATTTCATTAATTAAATAAGAATATAATTTTGATAAAAAAAATTATATTTAATATTATTGAGTTAAAATTTTAATTTAATTTTAAAAAATTTGCCCTTTATAAAGTGTGGCATAAAAAGTCCTGCAATGCGATGGATTATCTTTAAGCTTTAAAAAAGTTAGCTATACTTATAACTACAATTTTTATGCATAAATTACTCAAAATAACTTTTAGAAATAAATAAAATTCAAATTTTAAGATTTTATTTTTCCAAAATATGAATTAAAGATATTAACAAAGTTACTTCTTATCTTAAAAATACTAAATCTATCGAGCTCTATAGGGTACATAAATTTAAAAGTTTGTGTTTGGGGATGCATTTTCATTAGTGGTCATTAAGGATTTTCTTTATTTAAAATAAGAAGAGGTGTAAAATAAAAATAAATAAATTATGTTTATCTTTAGTTTAAAATTAGTTATGTTTGTAAATATTTAATTTCAAATCAATATTAAACATGTTTTATCTTTTATTTTACACATGCGACTTTACTTTAAAAAAATTATATTCAGTTAGGAAAAAAGACGTACTATATTTAGTATTACAATTTTGTTTTTAAATAACATTAGAGTTTCATTAAAAAAATTGATTAGAAAATTTTCCACACCAATACATACCATATTTAAAGGCAAATTCTTAATAAAATGATACATTAATAAGGATTTTTTTTTTTTATCAAATGTGATTTGTACTAATTTAACTGCTGAATTTAAATTTTTCATAGAATATATCATTTCTATAAAATTTTAAAAAATTATTTAATATTTCATTGCTCAATTTTATTTTAAAGTGTGAGCTGTTATTTAAAATGTAAGTAAATAGTTAGTTACTATTATATTATATATTTATAAATGTTAAAATTGTATAAAATTTGATATATGATCTTCTTTATAACATGTTAAGAATCATGTACAAAATAGTCGTAACAAAATAACACAGATTCTTAGATGTTCAAGAAAAAAACATGAATCAAAGTATTTGTAAAAGGCAGGTAAAATTAGTCTTTTTATCTCTTAATTTTAGGATAAAATTCACTTTAATTTTTAAATTTTTTTAATTTAATTTAGTTTTTTTTTTCTAAGTTAGTCTTTTCATAAAAGTTTTCTTTGAAAGATAGCTCATAACAAATTACTAACAAATAAAGAAAAAAAGAGGAGAATTTCATATTTTGATATATGTAGTAGTTGTAGTGATGATCTTGAAACTGTATGATGGATGTTCTTAGAGGTTGCTATTCTGGCTCTCTCACACACGGAATATGTTAATTTTTTTTATAGTAATTAGTGTTCTTTCTTTTGCTTTGGTCTCTTTAAATGTGTTTTTTTAATATGAGTAAAAAAAGCTTAAATAGATTTAATAATTGGAATATCCTATTTGGTGTTAAAATTCGGCTTCTATGGTTAAATAAAAATGATTAGATTTTTAATAGGAAAATAATAATTCTGAAGGTTTTTATTTAAAAAATGCATTATTACGTGCAACATATAAATTTTGATTTTATTTTGAATCATTTCATAATTCACAGAACTTGTAAAAATTAACTCCCGATAGGCTAGACTTCACTTCCTTTATGTAAATTCAAGCTTAATGTGAGAGATTGATTAGAGATTATCAAAGTAATTTTCAAGATGGCTTTATTGAAAGACTTACTAAACTTTAGACCCTTCTTGTAGGCTTTATGTAAATTTAGTTAATTTTCATCTTTCCTTTGGACACAATTTATATTCTATAATTAAAGAGATTATAAATTTGATTCAATCTTATAGAAAAGTTAATTTATATTATGTATATAAAGAAGTTGTGCCAATTTTTAGCTAATTGGACTCCAAGAATGATATTTTATTAGAGTATATCCTCCTCTAGAATATTGAAGAGGTATTTACTGTGACTTGTTAAATTCCACATATACAGGGAATTTGTGTCCTGAAATGATCAACATATAAATTTGAAATTAATTTTTAATTTCCCATATCGCAATGGCCTTTTGCTTTCTTAGATTATATATCATCAAGACTTTTTCCTTCTAAGGTAGAATAAATATAGATAAAATCTTGATGGAGATATATGCATCTTCCATCAAATTGATTCTAGTAATCGATCCTCGCCTGCTGAAAGCCTACGAGAGATATTCAAATTGCGCGTGTAGATGGATTCAAAATCTATAATGAGATTTCTCATACCAAAATCTTGTAAATTAAGATAATATTTTCACATTTATTTTATATTAAATATATATAATAAATAATAAATGTTAATATTCTATTTAAAAAATATATAAATATCTTTTAATTTTTAAAATATTAACATAATTACAACTGTAAATTTTTAAAAATATAAAATGATCTCTCAAATTTACCGATATTATAATAAAAATCTTAAAAAGCACGTTAAAAGAAAATGAAAATACACTTTATATAAATTCTCTTTTATTTCAATCTTAAAAATCAGATGTGCAAGATCTATAAAAAAATAATTATAATAGTTAAGCATGTGTTAAGTTAAGACTAGGTATCATTACTGTATTAATTAATGAGTACATTTTTATTTTAATCTTTATTTTAATATTTTCCAATATCAACAAATAATAAAAAAATTATATTTTTATGAATTCAAATATTAGAGTGAAGATTTCATAAAGTTAATTAGTAAAATATCTGATACTTGTAATTTTAAGAATTAAAATAAAAATTTACTGGTTAATTAATCAATTGTTTTGAATTTTAGTCATAAAAAGATTTCTTTTAGAAATGAGACCCAAGTAACTCTATTAGCACGCCAGATTTCCCTCATAAAGAAATAGTATTATTATGCAAGGAGAATTCCAATCCATACCCAAAAGAAATACACAGTGCAAGATTCAAATAACGAGTTTTATGTTTGACTTCTCTAGAATGAGTAAATATGTATTAAATAAGAAAATACGGTTTATCTACCTTGAAATTAAATTAAACTAAATTATTTTGATTTATACAAATTTTTTTATTTTAAATAACCTTAAATTCCTCTGTGTTACATATAATTACATCTATAAATCCTCTTAACTATTAAATATAAAAATAGTAAATAGTAAATTTATGTTTTTAAGACTATAAATATGCATGTTTTTTATTTAATATTTTTAAAATAATAAAAAATTAGGTAAACACGATTTTTTAATAAAAAAATAATAAACATATTTCTTTTTATTATTTTTAATGCAATTTAACATAATTCACTTTTAATTTTTTAACCAATGGTCTGACAGAACTAACTATCACAACCTAAAAATTATTAGAAGGATATGTAATAAGATATAATAAAATTCAGAATAGAAAAAAAAAAGTTTCATATTTTATGGCTACTTTTTAATGATTTTATTGATGGATAAAATTTAGGTGCAGTTTTACTTGTAAATTAAACTTGAAGTTTCATCTGACTAATGTATGTAAATCTTTAACTTTGGTGTGCTGATTTGATTTTGATTTATACGTTCAACGCATGTACAGGTCATATTACAAAAATTGCAGTTGTAAATCATTTATTACACAAACCCATATTGAAGCAATTATTGGTGGCTTCCAAACATAAGGAGAAAAGTAGCTGTATGGAATAGTTCCAACCTCATATGCATCAATTAAAATACTTCAAGCGTTGGAACGAGTCCATCAGCAAAATTTATGAGGGTATAAGTCAAACCTCATGACTTGACCTTGCTCAGAAAGCCATCCACATCCAATGACTCTTCACAATTTAATATAAAAAGAAGGTTCTTTGCTTTGTTGAAATTGTTCCACAGCACTTTCATCTTCCTTTGAGAAAAGCAAACACAGAAAGGTGAGAGAGAAGAAAGAACAAATTCAAAATGGGTTTTGATGATTTCAACTATAAGGATGATGAATACATGGAGGATGAAGGTCCTCTTCCAGGGTTTCGTTTCCACCCCACAGATGAAGAACTTGTAGCTTTCTATCTTCGCCGGAAGCTTGACAAGAAACCCATTAGTCTCGAACTCATCAAACAGATTGATATCTACAAATATGATCCTTGGGATCTTCCAAGTATGTCTTTACTTTTTACTATTTAATTGTTTGCATGTTATTTATATGTTTTCTTCTGCTTTTTTTCTTTTTAAAAAGGGAAGTGTCAACCAATATATTTTTAACATTAAATAAAAAATATTAAAAACGCTATAAATACATTTCTCCCGTAATTTTTTAATATTCTTAATGTGATTCTTAATATTTTTCTTATTATTTATGTAGTGTTCTGAATATTTTTATTTTATTCTTTTACTAAAACACTTTTCTGAAGCTATCAAATCGTTTAGATAATTTTTCACATTATTAAAATATGAAGAATAATCTTTGGAATTGTATCTAACCCGATAGAGAAAGTTGTACTATCAACAAAAACTAACACTAATTTTATACACAAGCACAGTTTGATTAGCATACCTTTACGTGCTTTTGATTTTCCCTGTAGAGGATTAACTGTGTAATTCTTTCATCAACGTTTGTAATTTTACCCCAAAAGAAATTCTTTAATCAACAAGTGCTGTTTTAGTTATGTGTAATTACTGTCTTTTATCTTAACTACATTTTTATTACTGTCTGACACTTACTATACTGTAATTGAAATGATACATTAAAAGGTATGATATAAAGTAATCCTTCCGTGGTGTGGTACAAAAAATAGAAAATACATTTATGAAATATTTTATTATACACATTTTGGAATTTATTTATGCAATAAATAAATAGAAAGAAGATAAAAATTGAGTTTTGAGATATATTATCTTAAGAGTAAAAATAAAAAAAATTAATTTTATCTTAAAATTATAAAATGACCATTATTTAAAAAAAATTAACTAACGAGACAAATATTTAATGCTCCTAGTTGCTCATTGCGATGAATATCATTATCACTAGGTCAGCTATGATCGAGCACTTAGTTTCATACAAGAGTGCAAGACTTGCAGTGAAATGCATGCATAGAAAACAAGATCCATATAAGAAAATATATCAAAATTCAAATAATAATTGGTCTCAAAATACATGTGATAAATGCAATTCTGATATTTTTGAAACTGTGTATGCAGAAGCGAGTAGTACTGGTGGAGAGAAGGAGTGGTACTTCTTTTGCAAAAGAGGGAGGAAGTATAGGAATAGCATAAGGCCGAACAGAGTAACTGGCTCAGGGTTTTGGAAAGCAACTGGGATAGACAAGCCAGTTTACTCACTTGGAGGAGAAGGCAGTGACTGCATAGGACTCAAGAAAACACTAGTTTACTACCGTGGCAGTGCCGGTAAAGGCACCAAAACTGATTGGATGATGCACGAGTTTCGCCTTCCCTCTTCTAATAGTGACGCCAACACCAACCTTGCCCAAGAAGCTGTAAGAAATTTCAACTAAATCAACCCCATGTTCTTCTACCTTAACAAATTTAGTCATAGAACATTAGTTATGATAATTGTCGGTTAAAATATGTTCTTTTTTACTTTTTATATCTTTGTGAAATTTTGATTCTAGTTATTCTAACTTTTCTTTTAGTTTTATCACTAATGTAGTAGCTAATTTAAGAGATTTTTGTGACGTGTTTACTTTTCCATACATAATGTCAATAAAAGAGGCAAAAGGAGTAGTGAATTTAGAAAGATCAGATATTAAAACTATAAAAAAATCTTGTAAAATATAGAGATAAACAAAATACTTGAACTTTATATATGAAATGCTAGTCATCATAAAGGATCAATAAGAATGTGATTTGATGCTTTTAGGCACTAGAATGGGATTGGATGTGTCTATCATCAATTAATTTCTTAAGAATGATGTTTAAAGAGACTCATATGACGTGTCAATAGTCAAATTTCTCAAGGATGGGGATTTATTCATTCAGATGCATTAAATTAAATATTAAACCAATAGTTGATACTGATTATTAACAACTTTTGGTTGTTACTACGTGCAGGAAATTTGGACATTGTGTCGAATTTTCAAAAGAAACGTGTCCCAGCGAAAGTACACACCAGATTTGAGACAATTAGGAGCAAAGCGTCTTTCCACTGACAAGATCGCTAGAATGACAAGTGTGGAGTTCGACACCAATGGTGAAGCGTTTATCAATTTCGGTACAAGCCTTGGCCATTATCACAATGATCATAAGCCCGTGATTAACAACAACACATTAAGCAACGATCAAAGGCATCATCAGCTTCATGTGGCTGAGTTAAGCTCTCCCGTGGCACAACCACCTCAATTGACTGCACCTTCTTCGAACTTTTGGATTCAGCCTGTAGCAAACGATTTCTTCACGTTTGAGAATTGGGATGAGCTAGGATCGGTTGTGAAGTATGCTCTTGATTCCCCTCTGATGTAAATATATAATTATTTCTACAGATTATCATAATTAGCAAGAAATTAATAGGAATGATATAATACATAGACATATTTATTTATATCTATATATCGAGAGAGAGGATTGGATTTGTGTGAAAGTGGTTAACTAGTATTTTCCAACTTTAAATTTTGAACCCACTTATCTGACATCTATGGACTCCTTGCTTGAAGTCTCTTATAGACCCTTTCAAATTTTCGATTGTAATATGTAACCTCCGATTGGTCTTCCTAGGTTGTGGGGCTGCTATCCTTATCCATATCAGCCTCCACTATCCCTTGATAGTCTAACTTTGGAATATTGAAGTGAAAAGCTAGCCAATCTCTACGTTCTCATTAATGAGACGAGGGAAAGAAAGATATTTGCACACTCCTAGTGAGATGGACACAACGAGAACTAAGTCGTGGTTTATGATATTTTATTCTCCTTAAGAAAATTCCAAATGTATTTATAGAATCTTATTTTAATATAAAATTTAAGTAAATATAATTTTTTTGACTTATTTCTCTTAAAATTATGAACTCCAATTTTATTTTGGATTGTTCAAGAAATGTCTGTTGAAAAAAAACTATCTATTCTACTTGAGAACTTCATTAAAATAGAGAAATTAAGATGACACAATTATAACACAAGAATTAATTTATAAACTCCAAAATAAAAAAAAAATAATTCATAAAAATTTCCATAATAAAAATATTTTTTTTTCATAACCACCTCACTACCCTAGAACACATACATTAAAAAACAACTACCTAATTTAGGTTTCACAACATTCTTAAATAATAGTGCAAAGAAGAAAGTCAAATAAAAATTTAAATTTTTTTGTTTGATTATTTTAATTATCTATATGGTAGTTTATGTAACTTATAGAATAATTTTAATTAAAGATTTAATGTGATAGTTGTTAAACAATTCCATGTTTTTATTTAAAACGTGAATAATAGAAATCATTTAGGAAAGGTAACAGTTAGATGTAAAATATAATGCATTGACTTACGAAAAATATAAATGATATTATTATCAATTAAGTTATGCTTGTTTTAAAAAGATTTCATAAGAATGAATTGTACTAAATAACTAATGATAACCACAACATCATATTAAGTTATATAAGTAAAATAAATCAAAATATTAAAGATATGTTTAAATTGTTTATAAAAAAATGTGTTTAAATTAGCGCGTAGTTGAACTGAATAAATATATGCTTAAGGCGTTTAGTTAATGATATTCGTTATAAAATAATTATCACTTACACGTTATTACATAACTTGTCTAACGAAAATAAGCTGTTAGTGTAAATATTGAGGATTTACATATGCCAATAATGCTTGCCCTGTTCATTTTTAAGGTCAAAATCAATTATTTAGATAATAGACGACAGGAACACACTTTACATATGCCAATAATATTTTATTTTTATATTGTCCTATAATATAAATAAGTATAAATAAAGTGAGATTAAAACTTTATAAACATAAACTAAAAATATATTAATAATTTAATAATTATAAAAATATTAATTAAAACTTTATCACGTACTTCCTAAACTAAGGAAAACAAAAGTGAGAGTTTTAAATGAAAAAATAAATTGTTTCATTAAATATGACTTTATTCTATTAATATTTGATAATACAAATAATAAAATTATTTAAAATATTATTTTGTTCTACACTATATATATATATATATATATATATATATATATATATATGAAAGGATAAGATCTATTAGCGCCACTAAATCTCAACCGTATAAATCAATAATCTAATGTTTAAAAAATTAATTCTTTCTATGCACTTATAATTTATTACTTTACGAATCCTAACCTATATATAGTAACGTGTAAGAATTTTTAGACTTATACTAGTGAACCTAATTTTTAAATTTTTATTAAGTTTCTTGGTCACTTTCTTTTTCATTTTTATAAGAGTATTTTAGGACATTTTAAAATTGATTTAACTTAACTAAAATTTCAATAAAACTATTTATTTGATTTTAAATTTTACTGAACTAAAACTTAATAATATATAAGCTGTAACTCAATAAACTCAATTTATAAATATAATATATATAAATTTTAGCATTTTATATAACTAAATCATAAAATAAAAAATATGTAACTTCAAATTCTTTTATGTAAGACTGTGTTATTTTGTTAAAAAAAAGTTAAATTTTCAAAATTATTATTATTTCAATATAACTTTAATTTATTTCATAAATTATCTTGTTTTCTGACATTTTAAACATGAATAAAATATTTTTTTAGAATTATAAATTTACATAAATAACATAAAATAATCGTGAAAGTTGATCGAATTAGGAATGTAATACAATTAAAATCTGAGCATAGTTAGATTCTCGAATATGATATCATTTTTTAAAAACACTTAAAAAATAATAATATATCATTTTAATTTAATTAAATTTTGTTAGTGGTAATCTTAATTGTAACAACACAATAAGTAAAAGAAATTATGTGAATTAATATATATTATTAATTAACTCAAATATATTAAATTTGAGTAATCATTACTCGAGAACAAGAATTTTTAGGATTTATGCTATTTTGAAATAAATTACATTATTTTTCTTACACGAAATGTCTTTTATTTTTATATTTTGATTAATTATTCTAAAAATATTATCATTTAAATTTATTTAATGAGAGTGATGGTATTATAATTCAAATACTTTGTCGTTTAAGAGTTATGATAATACTTTATTGAATTTAGATGCTTTGGAGGGTGAAAGTTCAGATGATAGTGAGAAGGGTTGTGATTTAACAATAGAAGCACAAAAGTGGTGAATTATCGAAGACAATTTACGTAATTTCATGTTAGACATTGTAAAATATCAAGACGAGTTTGAAAGTATGGAATCAAGATGAGTTAGATGTAAAATAACAGATACGTGAATAAGAGAGAATTCAAATTACCAAGTAATATTTATTTTCTTGTTTTATATATGGATGTTATTTTGCTTGTAACTAATGATAATGTATGTTATATGATGTGAAACAGTTTCTTTCAAGAAACTTTAATATGAAATATATGAGTGTGACATCTTATGTTATGTGTATTAAGATTCATGAAAAAAAAATCTTTAAACATTTTGGATTCGTCTCAAGAGGTTTATACCAATAAAGTTTTAAAGAGTTTAAAATAAAATATTGTTCATCAAATATATATATTCGAGTTTGAAGGATAATAAACTTAAATTAAATGAAAAGCAAATCTTGATTTGCAATAGTTAGAAGTTAGCATTTTTTTGTTTTCGATTCAATATTTACTTTTGCATATTCCTCTAACAATTTTAGGTCCTTATTTACTTAATTAAATAAATTTTTATAATTTTTAAGTGCTATTGTACAATTATTTTCTTCTTTCTCTCCTCTTTGCCAAAATTTGCCATTATCGCTCTTCTTTTCCTCTTCCACTGCAAAAGTACTCCTTCTCTCCCCTTAACCGGACTTTGCTCTTATTGTTGTTGCTGCTGTTGCTTAGTTGCTATCTAGCCCTTGCACATTTTGGTACTTGCAACTAGAAACTTTCGCAGCTATTAATTTGCCTTCGATTAGAACCTGCCAACACCAAACTTGCAAAGAGTGAAAGAGAAGATGAAAAGATGCAAACTTTGGCTTTGAATCGAGAACCTATGTTGAAACAATGAGGTAGATCAGCAAAGTTAACCTTCTTCAATTAGCTTCCTCCAATCACCATACCGCTCTTTTCTTCCTTTCTTTCACCTTTCTCTTTGACCACAAGTCCATCATCTCCCAAAGTTGTTGTTATTTTTATCCTCATCAGAAACTTTGTTTAGGGTGAGTATGCCACATACCCATTTCATATCTTATGCATTTTTGGGTTTAAAGTTGTGAACTTTTCTAGTCTTTGGGGTTGCAAGCACATGTTTTCTGTGATGGGAGAGATCCTTCTTTCCCTGTTCCTATCTTTCAATTTTCCTGACACTTCTTTCTTCTTCATCTTAACTACCAAATCAATGTCTTCCTCACCCTTCACTTCTTTCACCGTTGGTGCTCTCGTTGTGATTTCTCACCTAACTAATCTTCTTATAGCGTGCTTTTCTATATAAATCTATAAATGTTGGTTTTGAATCTTCCTTTCTTCATAGAAGGGTGTTATATTAATTTTTTTATTGTTAATATCTTATTTAATTGTAGATTATAATTAATTAATTATTTAGAATATATTTTAAATTATTAATATTAATTATGATATTATTTTTATATAAGATCAATTAGTAGCTATTATTATTATTGGTCATTAGTAAAAATAATTTTATGATGAGTTAAAATATTCAACCTTATAATACTTGAGAAGGAAGTTCTTAGTCTCATCGAATGAGTTAAATAATTGTTTTTCCATTAAACATATGTGTTTTTTCTATTTTGATTCATTAAACAAAAAAAAAATTATTTATTTTCTCTGTTTCATATTTATACAGTAAAAAAGAATAATGAAAGACTCTGATAATTCAGTGACATGTGTATACATCTAACTTATTCCTTAATAAATCAAAAGAAATATATAATAATTTATATATTTAAATTATGTAAAATTAATATTTCGAGACATTATATATTCCAACATAATAGTCATCAATGTAATAATAATATATAATTAATTCAAATAGAGTTTAAGAACAATTAAACTAATAAATTATAATCCTTTCCTTTATCAGTTTGATGAGATACCTAGTTTAAAAAAGTAAATTCTCTCATGTCCCAAATGTTTAACATGCCACTTCTATATGCCACAATATTATAGTTTCAACGATAGTATTAATAAACAAGAAATCACAAGAGAAACTTAAGATATTGTCCATGCAAAAGTGTCAAAACCATTGACTAACATTGTAATCAATGTGAAAGGGAAAGGTAGTATTGAGGGATGAAGCTACGCAAATATGTTGAATGACAAAAAAAAAGAATGTGGTGTGGGTACTTAAGAAAAAACAGTAGCGTCATAGCAAGTTCCATGTTGATCAAAATACAGATACAGTTAAAAAATGCTACAAGACAATGGTGGAAATGTTACACCAGCCAGAAGAGCTCAATAGTGTGGCTGACTTCCGGGAAGCCATACTAAATTTAAGGTCATCACCATGGGTGACGATACAGTTCTGTTGGAATCGGATGGTCCAGAGGATCTGAGTGAGGTTATAGCTAAATATAAAGATGGTTTGCCTAAGTTGTTTTATACCGTTGATTGGTGGCATCCTCATATGGTAATTGTTAATGGAGGAACATGAGTTTGTTTGTACGACGTGCCATACCATGCTTGGTCAGAGGCATTCTTTCGGAAGATGGTATCACCGCTAGGAGATTTTGTGTGCATGGACGATACAACTTTCCTAAGACGTATGGATTTTGCAAGAGTTCACCACAAGTATTAATTAATGAAGGTCTAAGCATTCATGTTAATGATCTCATGTTCTCAATCCAAATGAACATGGGAGAGAATTCTTTCAAGGAGGGTGGCAATATCATGATTCAAATACTTCATCGTCAAAGAGTTATGATGATGCTTCACTAGATTTGGATGTTTTGAATGATAAAAGGTCAGATGATGGTGAGAAGAGTTGTGAGCTAATGAAGAATTATGACAACTGGGTGTTATTCATAAAGAATTAACAAGTAACAAAAATGTAGTACAAAAAGAATTTATTAGCGAATCTGATGGCCTAATTATTAGGCCTTATGTATTGAGTCAATGACTAGATTCTTCAATCTAATATTGTTGTTGAGGCATGCATAAAAGAATTAATATTAGGAGTACACTTTATAAGATGAGGAGAAAGAAACACCACTTTAAGTTATGGGCTCAATCTACGTTCATGAAAAATAATTCTACTAAGAGATAAAGTTTAGGTCAAATATTTGGAATATGTATCTTGAAAGTGGCTTGCAGCAGGACTTTTGAGAATATTGATTATATATGTGAATTGAATTAATGATCTCTTGACATGTATTGTTAATTTTCTTTAGAGTTGTAATGAGTTAGAGTATTCCTTATACTCTAAATTTATCCAAGCGTTGATGCTTAAAAAAAATGATAATATTAATAAAGAGACGTTGCAAAAATATTCTTTTAAGAAGCTTTTGATTATTTTAAAATTTTGAGCCCTTCAATATTGAACTCTAGTAAAATTCAATCACATAAAGAGTGACGATTCAATGCGACACTAACAAAGGCTACATTATATTTAAGGACTCAAAATTTTAAATAATCAAGGCTCCCGTGTGGTGTGGTGTCTCTGCAACGGCCCACATTTAATATCATTTATCATAAACCTATAATATTATGTCATGTGGAAGGACATAACATGCACCATTTAAAAATTATGTGAAAGGAGAATGAAAAACAATATTTCATAAAAGAGATTATTTTAATTAAAGTAACATTTTTAATTAGAAATGTCATTTAGATATTAAAAATAAATAAATTATAAAAGGATTTTTACATAAAATAATTTTAATGAAATATGGTTCCCAAATGTCATCTAAATCATTAGCAATTCAAATTGTTCCTTCTTACATGATGGTGCAATTTATTTGGGTCTGAACAAGTTTACTTGCAAGTTTGGTCCTAAAAAACCAAGTCTGCAAAGACACATTAATAAGGTTGATTTGTAAAATCTGTCAAATTAAGTAGGCTTTGTTCATAGAATAACCCATTTATTCACTTTAAAAATATATTTATAAACATTGAAATCATTTTCAAATAAAATAAAAAATATTTTATTTTGAATTGGTTGATATAATTATCTGAAAAGAATACAAATTAACCAGTCTAGAACCAGTTCAATACTGATCAAGATCATCCTGAATCCTCATCAAGATGGGGTGACTTAAAGTTGATTGAAAGAAGGTGAGATGCTACAGTTACAACAAGCTAGGCCATTTGAATTCAAAGGGTACTCACCCGTTTCCATGGATGAATAAGTTCCTCCACATTTTCAACAGGATATAAGATTGCAACCTCACGGCCCATTCTAGCAAGTTGGGCCAGCCCAATTAAGCCTTGCCAAACCCATTACGAATAGGAAGAAGCTAACTCTCATCAGAAGCGAAACAATGGCGGGGTCGGAACCTTCTCGTTCTCCCAAAATCCTTCTAGCAAAGCCTGGACTCGTCACCGGCGGTCCCGTTGCTGGGAAATTCGGTCGCAGCGGTGCCGGTGATGATGATTCTGCTCAGCTTCGTTCTCGTCTCCCTTCCATTGCATCCCTTAACCTTCTCTCCGACTCCTGGGATTTCCACATCGACCGATTTCTCCCTGTTCGTAATCCAATCTGTTTTCACCTCTACAAATGCTTACAGTTAGATTATATTTGAAAATTTTATTGGCAAATGAAATTTTGTTTTTCAAAATGTTATAGTTTTTGACTGAGAATACGGACTTTACGGTGATTGGAGTGATTGGACCACCTGGAGTTGGCAAGTCCACTATTATGAACGAACTTTATGGTTTTGATTCAAGCTCGCCCGGTCAGTTTATTCACTTTAATTTAGTTTTTCAAAGTTTTAATTACTTGCACATTTATAATTTTGATGTCTAACCCTGTAGGAATGTTACCACCTTTTGCCATACAGTCTGAAGAAACTAGAGCTATGGCAAGGCATTGTTCTACGGGCATAGAACCAAGGATATCTGCTGAACGTATTGTTCTTCTTGATACCCAAGTACTGCCCATAGTATCTTTTTTAAATCTTTTATATTCTTTCTTTAATTTACTTCATTTTTCATTTGTCCCTCTTTCTTATCTAATGATTAGAGGTTTCCAGTTTTATTTATTTATTTGTTTTTACCTGCAGCCTGTATTCAGTGCTTCCATTTTAGCGGAGATGATGAGACCGGATGGATCTTCAACAATCTCAGTGCTAAGTGGAGAAACCTTGTCGGCTGAATTGGCTCATGAACTTATGGGTATTCAGGTAAAAACTAACTCCCAAGTAGAGAATATCTTTTTAATAGAAACAATATTTATGTGTATAAACTTTCTAGCTTGATCACTATGGATATTTTTTTCTGGTACCATTATATTTTATGAGCTTGACTATGTTGGGATGCTGAAAGGAATCTTTCTAGCTTGCTGTTCTTCTAGCATCCATATGTCATATTCTGCTGGTGGTGTCCGAGGGAGTCCATGATGATAGCATGTGGCATTTGATGTTGACGGTATGTGCTTTAGTCTATAGTTTGTTTGTCATATTTTCAATACCTCAATGATTATCTCATGCTATGCAAATTATGTAGTCATTTGAAAAACAGTTGTACCTGTTGCTTCCATCTATTGTTACTTATTTGAATGCATTCAGATTCAGTGTGTATCCTTTTGTACGTTTCTTAGATCAGTTGTTTGCTTTAACAATTGAATTAATAGATCAAGTGCTTGGATGCACTGTCTGTCCTACACTATATAAAATCAAGTGGTTTAAGACCAATCCATTACTTTTAGAATGATTATTTTCATGAATAGCTGCAAACTTGATAGCATATTGGCAGAATTGTGTCTTGGAATCAATTGGCCTTTGTTAATCTTAACATGGTATTAGCCCCTATCCATTGCTAACAATTCTTTGATGCATTCTGGTTTTCTGTCTTCTGAATTTTAAAGAAAGTAACACACCTGGTAAACTAATTTCAATTTTTATATCATAGCCTCTTCTTGGTTTAGATTTGTTTCTTATTTGCAGTCAGTCACTAACAAATTAGCTAGAAGCCCCTCAAATTTTGTTATGATTTTGAAACATGTGATTTCCCCTTCGCTCATAAGTTCAGACTTCAGATAGTTACCTGATTAATCTGTTGCCAGCTTTGAGTTTTGTAGATTTTAGATGGCTTGCTTATGAGGACAAGTACACAATGTTGTTGATTGAGAAAAGAGAAATATCATTTCCTCGTAAATATTTCTACAAATTGGCCGAAAAGCTGTTTTTGGGCTTCCTTGTTTAATTTAAAATCCTTGGATCTAAGCAGACTCTTTATTCTTTTACAAACTTATGTTGTAAAGACTACTGATATATTTAAAAGGACTGATCATGTTGTACTTGTATCCTGTAGGTTGATTTGTTGAAGCATGGCATTTCAGACCCATCCTTGCTGACTTCATCTCTTTCACATAGCTCTAGTTCAGGGATTGAGAAAGATAAAAAAGTTCCTGAAAGTGAAGAATACGTGGCTACTCCTGTGTTTGTACATTCCAAGTAAGAAACATCTTTCTGCTTTAATATATTGGCATGAAATAATTTGCATGAATGAGTAACCAAATGCTATGATTATTGTAATGCAGCTAAGATAAAAAATTCTAAGATGCATCATGATTGCTCCAAATTTTTTGGCTTTTGAATCTAATTAAATAAATAAAGCCGTAAAGGATAAATCTTGAAAGTTAAACCTAGCCAAGACTAGGAGGGAACTAGTGAATGAGAACTGATGAATAACTTGTTTGACTTGAATAGTTGCTTGCTACTAGCCAAATTCCATCTTGGCTGGACTTGATTTTTCTGTAATTTTTTCCTTCAAATAACCTTTAAATTAAGCCCTATGTTACAAACTGCATGTGTTACCGACTATTTGAAAATATATGAAAAAAGCATGAACCAAAGATGAAATGTAGAAGATTATAACTAGCAATGAGCCAGTGACTACTGATAAAAAGAAAATCTGACACAGGACTAGAGTTGTGCATCATTTATATGCTTCGATTGAAAATCTCTAAAAGGTATGTATGTATCAATTAGTCAACTTTGGTAAAAAAGGGTGAAGGAAGACCAAGAAAAACTTTAGAGGAAATTATTAAAAGAGATCTAGTGATTAATAATGTGATCTATGTAACTAACCTCACCTAGCTGGCAGGATAAGGTTTAGTTGTAATGTCAATGTCACAATTCCGTTTTGTATCCACTTTTTCCCTTTGTTGTTATAAGGTCATTGCAATGAGAAGCACTCATCAGTATTTCTTTCAACTTGTATAGGTTGCAAGATCAAGATTTTACTCCTAATAATTTTGTGCAGCTGAAGAAGGCACTTATGCAGTATTTCAAACCATCCTCTTTTGTGAGAGAACACATTGGAAACAGGCCTGAGGAGCATGTTTCGTCTTCTTTGGTTCATACTTGTCATGTAGATTCTCAAATGATTAATCTGTATGCAATCCCACTAAAGAAAAAAGATGAAAATCCACGAGATCAGCATGAAAGTTACATTTCTGGGCTATGGAAATTACGGGATCAGGTTCTCTTTCTCTCTCTCTGCACTGCACACATACGATACCTGACGATCACTACAGTGCAGGATTAGTCAAGTGTTTTACTTTGCTTCAGATATATTACTTCTTTCGTTGTAGAGTCATAGACCAGTTAGTTTTAACAATCAACATATTTAAGACACATGATATGCTTTCCTGATTGTCAGATTTTATCCATGAAGTCTCCATCATTCACAAGACCAGTGTCAGAGCGTGAATGGTTAAAGAATTCAGCCAAGATATGGGAACAGGTTAAAAACTCCCCAACGATATTGGAGTATTGCAGAACACTTCAACATTCCGGTATGTATAGGAGATAGAAATTTATGAAAGAGGAGACGATTCAAAAAATTGCGTCTTTTTGGATGTAAATTTATCGTATTCGTGTATCAGTCTCACATTTTCTGTTCGAAATTTGTTAATGGCGTATATACCTATTTTTTGAAGAACTGCTTACAATTTAAATTTGTTGTGTTTTGTCTATTACTTGCAGTTGTTATAGTACTAGTGTTAGTGTAGATTCGCTTGGGTCGGACGGTATGTTAGATTGTATTAATATATTAAAAAATAAAAATGAATATAATTAATTTTAAAAGAAAATATAATTTAAAAGATATAGTTAAAATATTATATATGAATACTTGATTTTATCCTTGTAAATTTTTTATTATTATATTAATTACAATAAATGATAAAATCTAAAATTTAAAAAGATACAAAAAAATTATCTGTGCTTCTTATTATACCTATAAACTAGACTTTTTAAATTGAAAGTTGTAATTTCTCTAATATCTTAGAGATTAAATTATATTTACGTCTTATAAATAAACTATTAATCATACTATTTATTTATGTAAAATTAAAATGTTTGTTTAATTTATAAGACACTGTTAATTTTCTATTAATAAATATTAAAGTTAATAGTTTATTTAAAAAGATTTACGTAAATTATTGATTAAAATTAAAAATTAGTTGATTGCATAAATTATTAGATTGCAAAACAAATGTTTTGAATCAAATCAATATAATTATACCTATTTTTACTATTCTTTGTTAAAAGATTGTAAGAATTAAAAACTTTTGAAGTGAAAAACTGAATTATATCTGACGAGATGCATGCTAACAAAACCTTAGAAATATCAGGCATGAAATTATTCTTAATATCATTAATTACTTTTTAAATAATTAAAATATTTAATCGTTTTTAAGACTCAAATTTTATCAACAAATCCTAAATGCCTAATTATTAATAAAAAATTTCAAATTTTAAATTTCACACAAAATTGAATAAATTTGTCTTTAAAATTACATATAAAAAATAAAATATAATTTGCTCATCTTTAGAAAATAAGTTTTTAAGAAATTTAAACAACTAATTCAAGAGTTTAGACTAATTTAAGGATTTATATAAATTTGCTCATCTTACATGTGCTGACATGAATCAACATAGACGTCCGTTTCTTCTATAGCAAGTAAAACAGTTTTTTGTTTTAAAAAAATTAAGTATCACACTTGCAATATACGAGCTAACGTGACAAAAAAGAGTGCAAACAGAAAGGAAATGGTTTTAGAAATATATAATTTTTAAGAATTTGATTTTCAATTAATCTTTTTTAGGTAAAAAAAGCCACTTATCTTTGGTAGAAACTCAAAGTCATCCCCTTATTATAAATCTTACTAAATTTGTTTAGTAGTTATTCTCATCTATAATTGTAAAGTTTTAAAGCCTGTGATCAAGTCATGTATATGAGAGCTATTCTCGACCTTGGGAATTTGAACTAAATTACCTTCGAAGTTTAATCCCCCAAGAACATTGTTCAAATGCAATGCAGGCCAAATCATTTGCAATTTAAAAATAAGAATATCTTTTACACCCCGTGCCCCACCCCAAGAAGAAAAAAACACCCATTTTAACTTCGCTCTTAATCAATAGGAGGTATCCTCGTTGACAAAAAAGAGGAAGTATACTCCACAAAAATGCATATTTTTCAACCCTTTCATTTTACTATTATTGATTACTTGAGTAGTATAAGAGATTTTTCTTAATTAAGGAATTATGACATCATGGTCAACTAAAAAACGTGTTTTATTTTCCAATTTCCCCCCTCCCCTTTCCGCACCAAAAATACCCATTTAAACTAAAGATACGTAAATTATTCCGCTAATAGCCTCCAAGAGACTGAAGAGAGCAGCGCATGAAGTTATATTGAATAAAACAGGCAGAGTATGAAGAAAGCACTTCGCAAACACTAAAAAGACCTGATAAGATGCATTTGCCCAAAATATCAAGATTGACATAAGATGGAATAATTTACACTAAAATCTGTGAATTCCAAAATTAATCCTATGCTGATGTATAGCATTCCATGATCTCTAAGGACTAGTACAAATCAATTGCTCTATTATAACTACACAAGGGCAAAAAACACAGAAAATGTGGGTGGAAAAAATCAATTAATGTAGTGAATAATGGATATGGTTAGCAAAGACCGCCAAAATCAACCCAGAAGAATATAGAGAGATTCAAGCAGACCGGTTTGCTTCTAACCTACGGAGTGACTTGGCTGTACTGATTAACTATTATGAAGGACATTTAATTGCCGACAAATTACTTTACAAAATATACAAACATGCTTGATAGGGCAACACAATACAAAATTGTAGATCAATGCTCATTCTTAACTCTTGCCTTTAATATTCCAGGGAGTGGTGGAGATGAGGGAGGCCTAACTGGGGGGTTTGAAACTGAAGTAGGAACCTGTGCATGATACCAGCCTGACATGCTTGAACCTTCACCGCCATCTGTAGGATTTTGCGTTACATTATCATTCTGAGGTCGCTCACAAAATTTCATTGCCTTGAGAACATAGGTGTCATCATGCAGCTCAAAGGGAGTGCTAGAGAGAAAGAGAAAAGGTAGTGAACATAAATAGAAAAAGATTTTGAAAAATGAAATTTTAATAAAGATCCTATAGAAATGACATATATTTCTCAACATGGCCTCCATTCTGTTTAATCATAATAGGATACGGGTTGAAGTATGACATGAGTGAATTATGATATCTTCACATTCAGACAGCAATCGGGTAAAATAATACCATCCCTCTTACAGAAAAAAAGCCAAGTAACTGAAGCCTCCTTACCTGTTGAAATCAAAATGCACAAGCTGCATATCTTCTGATATTTCCACTTCAACAGTTGCATGGGGGCGTGTCTACAATTTCCAAAAGCCAGAAATGATATCAAGGGCACCTTTGGGTAAACAATTAAATTAAATACTTATTCAGGCTCTAATCAAACAGAAATTTATTTAAGTTTGACTAAGAAACTCAATAAAATAAATTTTAAAAAAACTTATTTCAATAAGCTTTTCCTAAAATAAATTTAAAAGAGCTTACAGAAAGGTCATATGTTCAAATCAGCTCTTTTGACACCCCCCCCCCCCAATAAAAAAGTAATACAATATATATGTGTGTGTAGTTTTTTTCTTTAGGGTTGGCAGATTCTTTCTAAAATTAACGAATTTGCAGCCTTCTTAGACCTATCATCATAAATACTCCACAAAGACCTGTAACATAGCCTTGAGTATATAGATAGACATAGTGCCTAACTTTGTAAATAGATTGCACGTAGATGTAACATAACCTTTGCTAAACTCAACGATGTAAGCAAATAATATACTTTTAGTATTATTAATAATAATAATAGCAACTACATTAATTTTCAGTTGACAAATTCTAACGGATGTCCACCACAATGGTGAAAAAAATGTAGTGAATTTACCTACAAAGCAGGAGCGACATCTTGTTTGATAATAAGAGAGAGTATGTAATCTAAACTTCAAGCCAACCATAATAGTAAATACTGACTAGGGACTTTGGACATTAAGACCAAAAACATAAGAACTATCTGACATTTGAAGATACAAAAGGTAAAAAAGTTGCAAAATTTTCTAGTGGTAAAACTAACCAAAAACATCATAGTGTACCTGCACCAAAATGAAAGGCAAAGATACCCCTCCACTGGGAGCATTTCCTGAGCTATATAATTGCTCATTTCGTTGTATAAGGTTCTGAAGGCCTACGTACTTGACACAATAATACAAGAAGTTAGCAAACAGATAGTAATCATTATGGAACAAAAAGCTTTTGTTAGGACCTTCTTATAACCAATTGCAAATTTCAGACACAAAATTCCTCAAGCTTGCAAATTAGGACAGGAGTTCAATCCCAATCTATGAAGCACAGATTCCGATGCGGACACCGTACATGACACAGACAAGAACACTCTGACATGGCTAACGTTTAAAATATAAGCTTCTTGGACACACACACATATAGAGAGAGGGAGAGATTACTTTACAATATAAGCACTTCGTCTCTTTACAAAAAAATCTCAAAACAAGATAAAATTATACCATGTTCACCTTGTCAAACAAATATTAGTAAGTTTTATATTTTTTTCTATGATAATGAGTCTTACAAAAAAATAAAAATAAAAAACATTAATTTTAATATTTTACATTATATTTCAATTTTAATTTAAAATTTTTAAAAGTATAAAAAATAATTTTTTAATAATTCTTCCGTGTTTTTCTATATTGAAGTGTTGGCTCAAGAGTCCAAGCCATATAGAGGTGTTGGCTCAGGTGACTGAGCCAATAAAAAAATTCAATTAGACAGCTGATGAAGAGACACACGTTGAACAAGTGTCTGAGAGGTGAGTGTCAAAAAAGTGTCCAAAACTTCCAACAAGAGAGGTGTTCATGCTTCACAGATTCCAATTAAATCCACACGAGAAAGTGGTCCTTACTTGTTCCTCCAGCTCTTGCAAATATGCTGCTTTCTTTTCAATTCTATTCCTTAGCGCAAGACGCTCCGTCTGTTGAATCAATTATATTAGATAAAATGATTCTTCATTGTATTTTTGAATTAACTGATAGTGTCACTCTAAGGAAAGAATAAGCTACTTAGAGCCTTAAAAAACTACAACTTAATCCTGTTTGCAAACCTTTAGCTCTTCAATATCACTTAGACTAGTACGAGGAAGACCCTTCCACTGTATTTCCTTTTTATCTTTAGAAATAATATCCATTGCCATGAGAACATTCAAAGCATCATAGACCCTTCGGCGGATGTTTTTCTCATCATATTGTTGCTGTCAAATGTTAACCCCAAAAAAATAAGTCAACAATATTTATCCATAAAGCCTTTGTCTAAAATTATTTATACAAAGAAAACCTGATCAGGAGATGAAACGCTATTGCTTGGATCAGCAAATTCAGCCACAAGTTCATCAGCGACCTATATTATAACCACAAGCCACATTACTTTGAAAAAAATTAGGAACAGGTACTATATTTGAGGAATTCAAACCAGAATTTGCATGACAAATTGAATTACAAAAGATATCTGAAAATGCATACATTCTGACTCACCAATTTTTTTCCGGATTAGAGTGTATGTCTTCAGACACATTTCCTTACAATACAACTGATAATCATTTTGTTATAACAGATAGTGTTTATTAATTAGATCCTTCAAGAAAATATATGAGAATGAAACCATGTAGGACAGATATAACATCAACAATCTACATAGTTCTCAATAGATTATAGATCCAATGCCAAATCTTTTCTCTTATCTAATAATTCTAAAGCTACAGTATTAGGCAGGTCATTTTTTGTATTGTAGCATCAATATGCCACTGGAATGTCTGAGTCTCAGAATTACTGAAAGTACTAAGAGTTTAGTATTTGCAATTTTTGGAAATTCTTATCAATATAAAAGCAGTCTCAACATAAAGTATTCTCTTTAGCACAAGATATACAGAAGAAAAGAAACATAAAGAAGCACCGTGAATCAAGATTGTAGTTCTTGAAGAATTCTCAATGAGAACATCTAATAGGCATCTAACACGTCAAAGGCTGCAACTCATATGGGTCATGGTTATGCTTGATAATCAAGAAAATATGAAGGATAAAGTGAACTGAATATAAATTCAGGAAATTATGAGGAAATTCCTTTTTTTATAATCCCAAAAATAATTTTCTATAATGCACAGAATTCTAGATTTTAGTATACCAAACATTAGAACTTGAAACATGCACAATCACATGCAAACACATTGACAAAAAAATATCAAGAAATTAATTGGAAAACAAAGAAGTTATATGGTATAATTAACTTTATGTGCATATACTATATAAAACTGAAGCCAAATTTAATTTCAGTTTAGATGAACTGACTTAGAGTAACTGCTAACCTCATTGTAAGTTGTTCGTCCCTTGCTTTCAACCTTCTCACACACTTGAGACAACCAATAAAGGAGAAACAAAACCAGAAAAGTATCAGCATGATTTCTACAAAAATGATGTCAATCTAAGAAGCACAAGCAACTAACCACCACAGATGCAAAGTTTGGGGTTAGCTTCTCATAATCTGCATAGCATGCTATATGCAACATTGAAAGGCTAAAAGCTAATAACCAGAAAAGATTGATGAACCTTTTCTTTAAAGAACAAACTGGTCAAATTGGCATAGTTTATAGACCTTTCATACTAAATTGGCGAAGCCCTCTTCCACTCTTGTCACCTCCAACTGCACGTTGCCCCCTCTTTTTCTTTTTGCTACTGTTTAAAAACTCATAATGGGTAAGAATCAATTTAAAAAAATCATAGACAGCATTTAAAGGAGTTTTGAAACCATGATCAGATAATTGACAACTGGAAGTAAAAGAAAGAATTTCAAGCCCAATAAATTATCCAAAGAGTATTTTTAAGAAAACATAATAGGAAGGCTTTTTAG
Organism: Abrus pulchellus subsp. cantoniensis; assembly: GCA_024086825.1. Taxonomy (NCBI): domain Eukaryota; kingdom Viridiplantae; phylum Streptophyta; class Magnoliopsida; order Fabales; family Fabaceae; genus Abrus; species Abrus pulchellus. The sequence goes on from CM044054.1 coordinate 10,489,942, forward strand.
TAGATAATTTTTAAAAAATAAAAGTATAAAGCATTAATATTTCCCCGTGAAGAAACTAAGCTAAGCATAAATGTATTTTCCAATCCTTCTATTTAACTATTAACAAGCCTCTGAGAAGATTTCACTGGCATACTCAAAGTACAAGACCCAAATATACTGCCCTGACAAGAGACTTATGCAAAGACAAATTTAAAAATCTCTGAAAACCCAGGTTTACCATCCAACAATATACATTAGACTACTGCACGCATGCAGAAATTCAAGAACCTTATCTTGCAATTTTTTCCGCATTCTAAATTGTGTGGATAACAGAAATCCTCAACCAATTTTGGGTGACTCCACATCAAGTCACATTTGGCAAACAATTGACATAAAAAAAATGACTATTTGACTGTGTCACAAACCTACAGAACCATACCTCGTGCATCGAGTTATGAACTTTATACTTCAGAAACATTTGCTCACATTTTTACGTTTAAAAGACTACGACAAAAGTCTTATTCTCAGAGAGCGCTTGCCCATCAAAATGTAATTGGAGAGGAAGACAGGTCTTTAAGCAGGTTCAAAGATACAAGTGAAAAATTAAAAATAACATGAGAATATTTCCGTTCTCTTAAAACATGTAAAAGGTCTAATTCTTCCATTGAGAGGGTTCTCTTGAAAAATGAAACAAGCACTAAACATGATTATGGTATAAGAGAAGACCAGCCGATTCTTTATCATTAAGATTGCTAACAAAGAGAAAGCTCTTAAACATTTGTCACAGTTCAAAAATGAATGGCAGTATTCTTCACTTGGATTCAATAGATATTCCTCGACGACCTAACAAATGAGTGTGCATCTCAACAATTTTTCCTTTTCTAATTTGATATTCATAAAGTTTATCTTAGTAAACATTTAATGAATCACTTGTTAGAAAAAGGTCCAAATCAATGTTCATTTCAAATAGTATATTTATGGAAAAATTATAGATACAAAATCAGAATGATAGAAAGAAAAGTTTCTATAATCAAAAAGAGTACACACAATTCTCAGGACTTTCAAGAGGCCTAGATTGTCCAACAAATATTTGAATTACCTCTCAAATCACAAGATAAAATCTCCCTCCCAACCCCTTTTCTCATTTATAGGAAACATGCCTTATTTCTCTAATTATCCCAGACCCCAACTAACAGAAAATATCAAACTCCACAAACTTAAAAAGGAAATTCACATGTCAAATAGCATCTGCATGAAATCACATCATGAAATTATACATCTATCATGAGCTCAAAGGATAATAGAGAACTCACGCAACTGCACCCTGCGATCCAGCATCATCACCATGTATGTCAAGATGGTTTAACCTCAGAAATTTGTTATCACTAGCTGGTGTTGCCATTGTCTGCTCGCTCCGGCTGGATGGCGACCCAACACTTCTGCTTGTTGACATTGATTGACCCGAGACCATAGTTCCACGACCTGGCATCTCCTCCTCCTCTTCCTCCTGAACTGTTTGACGAGGTTGCTTTCCCATCTAGGTAAAATGCTTACCTATAGGCCTGGCAATAAATCCTAAAGATAGAAACAGAATTCAGTTTGAGGTAAAGCCCAAGATTCCCTGTTTGTTATTAACTATGAAAAAACCAATAGTACTTCCAATATCGGTCTCCAAAATCAACAGAAGATAAAATGTAAAAATAACAAATAGTATAATAATGATAATCCAGCATCCACCAAATTGCAAACACAAAACACAAACAATCTGTCAACTGGCTCCATGCACATACATAACGGGAACTGATCAGTAAAGCAGCATAAGCAAACAATTTTGTGCAAATTGATGAGACCTATTTTATCAATCTTGCAGCAGATCCAAACCCAACAAAATCGTATTAGTTCTCAATTTCTTAAAGTATAATATGGAAAGAGAACGAATCTGAGAAATTGAAGAAGCCATACACAACCAGTACTCAAAACAAAACATAGAAAACAAAATTGACAAATTAACTGCGCCTAGTTGTTTATCAGCATCAAAGCCAGCAAATGAATAGAAAGTTAGGCAAATTAAAGCTATGAATACTCACCAAAGAGGTTGAACAGTGTCGACCTCAAAGAGAGAAAGAAGACCTTAGGTTGAAGATGAAAGGAGAAGGGAGGGACCACCAAACCAAGTATTACGAGCATGCTCTGCCTAGGTTTTCACATCGTTTAAAAACCGAACCGGTAAACCGGTTACAACCGGTTCATTATAATAGAAAAAACCGCCAGAATTTTATTTTATTTTTTTAAAATAGCCGAAATTATCCAACTCGAAAGCCCAAGCGAAAGAGACGATATGTTCTCTTAAGGGGTTCTCTAAGGGGCACCACGACTTGCCCTGAGAGGAGCTCCGTCACACGCCACAATTCTAGACGATGCTGCAAGTAATGGCTATGCCTCATTTGCCGAATTTCATCTTTAAGAAGCTTTGATGGCTGCTTTGTGGTTTCTCTTTGCCTAATTTTACTTCAATGGTTGAATTCTGCTGCAATAAATAATGCTTATTGAAATCCTTCATACGTTCTTCAACCCGTGGATGTGGATATGGATATGCAATAACTGATTATTATTTGTTTATTTATTTTGGTTACGAGGTTACTATTTATTTGAATCGAAGAGAGGGAAAATATTCCTTTCATTTTTGCCTACCCACTTTAGAGATGATTGAAGTTTATGAAATTATCCTTAATTTAATTAGTGTAATTATTTTTTTTTTCTTTTTTCTTCCTTATACAAATCAAACAAGGTTTATTTGGCACTATTTTCCAGCTTCAACTAGCATGTTAAATTTAGTATATACAATAAATGCAACAAAATCATGCATGTCTAACTCTGCTGTTAATTTGTTTATAAGTGACAACCCTTTTTTTAAGGATAGTCAGTGACATTTTTCAATTGCGAACTTAAAAATATGCATAATAAACTTGTGCTATCTTGTTCAGCATCAGTTCAATCAATTCAATAATATTTTGGTTTAATAGAAATACCCATAATAGCATTAATTTATTTATTTTTTATCATTGGGGAAAGGGATGTGGGTATTTTCAAGACCCATAATTCTAACTTCGATTATCTTGCATATAGGCTGTTAGCTCTCACCTCATAAGGTATGATGCAAGCTTACCCTTAGCTGAATGAGAAAGTAGTATCCTTAAGCCCAATTGAGTTAGTCCTATTCTTGACTATTAGGTTCTAAACACCATGATTATGCCATACTATTCTAAGAAAATTAGTTAAAAAACAAAAAAAAAATTGCTATAAATTATTTTAATAAAAACCTATGAAAATATATACCCTCTAATTTAAATAATTACTTTTAATACCTTTATACCATAGAGGAAATGCAGTTTCAATTGCATCTACTGGTATTATTCTACCAATTCCCTTGAATTTTTGTGCCATGTAGATGTCAAAATTTATAAAATGGGAAAATGCGTTCATATTCAAACAAATATAAACAATTGACCAATATCAGATGGGCTATTTTCCAACACACTCATGCAAACACATAAATAACAGGTACTATAACAACAAAACGGTGTAGCTTTTTTGTTTACCCTATCAAGAGCAACGTTGCTAGCTTCCATCCTGTTTTTGTCTACCAAGTTTCTTCTATTATAGATGAGTTTATTGTAATCAATTTTATTCTATTTACATTATAATTTTGAACACCCAATGCTTGTATAAATTAATTTGCCTACTTTTTGAAGTATTTTTTTTAAGACCAAATCTTTATTATAATTATGTATATAATCTTTCACTTGTGTGGATTTTTTGTCAAAATAAAATATGATAAAAATAAAATAAAAACTAAAATAAGGTATTACTAAATATTTTTCTTATCTGAATATTTTTTGTCACATTAATTGTCATACGTAAAAGTCAACACTTATAAGTTCATATAACCAGACACCAAAGGATAGAGTATTTAGGATAACTAAGAAACTCAAGAGTCTTTTTTCCTAATGCAATGAGCCTTGGATTTGCTATCATTATTAGTCAGTTTTTGGATTTATAGTCTGTATTAAAAATTTTATTGTACCTAATAAAATGATTTATTTAAGACTCACAAAATTTATAATAATATATTAAATTATTTTTATTTATAAATTATAATATTTTATAATATTATATTGAATAAATTAAAATTTAAAGTAAATAAAATTTTAAATGAAAAACTCTAATTCTTTTTCTTAAAGTTAGAGAGTACTTCCACTATGTATTTTTTAAAAAAGATATTATTGTTTGTTAGTCTATTTTGTATCATTGTTATTCAATTGTACACTATCTCAACTATCTCTGATATTAGTTTGTCTCATATATGTTTGTGTATATGTATAATTTAATATGTGATAAAGATCAACTTCATTATAAGAATAATTTAACAAGAAAATAAAAGATATTAACTTATGAAAATATTTTTAAAGAATATTTGTAATTACTATTTTTAGAGCATTTTTATTTTAATGATATTTTTTTTATTTTAAAAATTGATGAACAACATAAAAAAAAATTACCTGAAGATTTGACGACAAATTTGTTACTTTCCATTTTTGGCTTGATGCATTTTTTTCATTAACATCTTTATACTTTACTTTGAAATAATATTGTTATTTGTGTATTTCATAATTTTATTAACTGTATTTGCTAATTTTAGGTTTAAGCTTATTTAATTGTATTAGATTTATTGGTTTAAGGTGTAAAACTTTATGGTACTAAATTTACTTAATTATTTATACATTAATATTCATTCAATTGTATTTGTTATATATTTAGTAATTTATTTATTTAAATTAAATATTTGATTTGAAAGTAAAAAATAAAAATATGTAATTTTAATATATCACACTCCTCTTTGTTGTTAAACTCAAATGATTACATACTTTTCATATATACTTCTTAACATTAGCAACACTTCTTGTTTGTTTAAACTTTTGAAAAAATAAACAAAAATAAATAAATTAATTTTCAATATTTTACAAAAATTTAAAAATATTTTTAGTTACAAAATGGACTCAAATTAAAAAGAGTAAGCAATTAAGTAGTGTATAAGTGAGTTAACGTGTTTAAACTGTTCAATATATTTTTTAAAAAATAGTGGTTTAAATTTTTTTACCTTTATTTAATAATACTAAATTTAATTCTTAGTAAAAATTTGTAAAATTGCTCTTTTGATTTTTAAAATTTATTATTTTATATCTTTGTAAAATTATATTAGTCATTTGTTATCTTTTCCACGTAAATATTGTATATATTTCATATAAAGATGATGATTTTAAGAATTAAAATTTTTATATGTACAAATATAATTTCAATTTATAATAAAAAATAATTTTTAAACTAATAGAAAGTTAAATATCATTTTAGATCTTTAAATTCTTCACAAAACTATAAATGTCATCCATAATTAAAATTTTCACATTCACTGTCGTCATGAAAATGAGTTTTTATATTGGTAAAGTCTTCAATGTCATCTTAGATCATCTTCATGCTCTCTATATACTAATTGCATCTACTTAGCATAATGTTTACAAAACTAGTTTAAACCATTTTAACCTCTCTAAAATAAAAGTTACAAGAAATAGAATGACACATTGGATGATAAATTTGTTTAAGTAAAAATATTATTAACTTAAGAAAAATTTACCTAACTTAAAAGAATTGTACAAATACAAAAATTATACAATTTTAGCTTAAACGATAAATAATAGCTTAAGTAAAAATTAATACAATTTTGTATAGTCACCATTGTATAAAATTAGCTTAAAAAAATATTATATGAATAAGCAAAATTTACAAAAAATTATTTTTTTGTATTTTTTTAGCATTCAACCACATCTCTTTACTTATTACTCCTATTCCGATTTAGATTGTTCATTGCTAAGAAAATTGAAATAACCATACAATGTTTTCAAATTTAATCACTTCCACCTTCAAAGGTCACAATTCAAAAAATATATAATTATTTAGATTATTAAGTTTAAAAAATAAATTTACATTCAATAAAGGATGAATTAAAATAAGATAAAGATAAATTAAACAAAGCTCTTGAAACACTATTCCAAACAAAAAATATCTATTTCATATATTTCTATAGGTATCCGTGTGAAACTTTTAATCTTAAATTTTAATCATATTTACTAAATCTAGTGAGCTAGCTGTTAGAAATACAAATATATATATATATATATTAATTAGCTTCAAAAATAAAATGAAGAGTGAATTTAATAGAATAAAATTAAATTTTATGTGAATGAAAAAAAAAAAACCTTACCTTCAAATTATAATTATATTTTTAAAAGTTATTTATCTTATTAAAAAATACCTTAAATGACAATTTAAATATCTAATATTCTAATATCTTTAAACTACAATTAAATATTATAAATTTTAAAATTTATTATAACAAGTTATCTTTTCAATTTATTTGATTCATATAATATACTTAATTCACATTAGTCATCATAAAAAAATGGTATTTTATTTTTAAAGGTATAATAATTTCATCTTTTTTTAAAAACTCATTCAACACAGCTACACAACTAAAAAAAAAAATCAACTTGCAAATTTTTCATAATATTAATCGAGTAACTAAAAAAATCAAACAAAAATGATTATTTTGAAAAAAAAAATACTCTTTTGTAAAATAATCTTAAACAAACGACTAATCGATCACAATAATGACTTGAATCCATATAAAAAGTAAAAACCACTTTCATTACTGTCTGTTCAATTGTCATCCTCTTTCATATTACTTTCTATGACCGTGAATATGTCCTTGTAACGCACGGAAGCATGTCACGTTTACAATTGCAACAGCTAGAGGAAAAACAAGAAAATACTAATGACTGTATTTAAAACACTTGATTACGAAATCTAAAGTAACATATTTTTATAAATAAAATATTACGTATATGCTGTGATTAGAATTTTTAATAAATTTTTTTATTGGATAATTTCTTAACTAATTATTATTAAAACACTCACAAGACAAAATTAAGAACTTTTCAAACAAGTAAATATGGATCCATTTTAAATAAATTTCTAGTGAATTATTTATGAAAAAAATAAGCATAAAAATAAATAAAACTTCTTTTATAATTAAAAAACAACTTACGAAGGCCATCGACTACAAAGCCCAAGTTTATCAACATTGAAAGCCTGAACCTGTGAAGACTTTACGTACTATAAATACCTAAGCAAAGACCTTTTATTTAAATCCTGAACCGGGGTAGACTTCATGCACAGGTCAAAATTTCGCACTGACCTTAAATTCGGACCATTACTTGCATCTGCACATCATTGACTGAGAAAGAATTGCCACATTCATCTAAAAGAAATTTCCCATCCACACAGGTGTTCCATAAACCAAAATTCAATCAGCATTTAAACTAGCTGTGCACGCAATTCAGAAAGTCATGTGTTTCTATGTACACGCATGCAACAGGATTAAAACAAGAAATAGGGAACGAAAAACCTAGATGGAGTATATATTCTCGAATTCAATGGCTCAGATTAATGCTTCGTTGGATTTTGATTCAATGGATTGAAGCGGAATGAGTCAACATCGGTCCAAGAAAGTTGAGGGTAACCTGAAAAATAGTCAATTAAACAATTAATCACTGCAGTCAAACAATCTTAATAGATTAAGGATTAACTAGAACGCATTGTTGTTATATTAAAAGCTAAATTTTGACCACTAGCCAGTAATGGAGACCAATAAAAATACTGTCAAGAAAATGCATCGTGCAAAATTGCGACAGTGAAAATGTTTGAATTTCCATTGTGTTTTTTAATTCCCAAGCACCAGATTAAAAAAAGTTCATTTAGCTTAAAGCATCTCTATTAACAAGCTTAGAAGCTTTATTTATTTATTTTTTAATAGCAAACCAACAACGGTTTCTCAAAACGAATATTAAAATAAGAATTTTGTTAATCTCAGTTTTAAGGACTGAGAATAAACATCTAATAATATTAATATTTTATTAGAAAGAGAAATATTTATTATATTTTTATAACTTTAATATAACAACTGTATATTTTTTCATAAAATTTTCTATTTGTGAATATTTAAACTCAATCTTACGGGTTGACGTTAACAAAAATACCAAATCCTCAGCGACTATTTGTTGACAGAAATAATGCTTCTATCACAAAGTCCAAGGCTCAATGAAACCCACTTTCCCCTGCACTAGATAAGTGTATTGCACCAAGTGTTACTTATTTAAACAACTTTCTAATATGTGGTCTGTGCAACATTGCACATGATAACAATCTATATATACTTTTATTGAAAAACATAGAATTTAATGCAATTCAATGCATTAATACTGTTAAATACTATAATATTTAATAAAAACTTACTATATACTGATTTCTTACCATATGAAATGCTGTATAACTTAAAAAAATTCATGATTTAAAAGGACTGAGAATATGGTGCAGTGTGGCTGAAGTGATTGTGAAGTATAAGCATTACAGAGACATTTTCATCAAATCCTCATGATGAAAGCTGCAACTTCATCCACAACACAACTCAGGAAGAACTGCACAATCAGAGAGAGAAAAGATGGCCAAGGATTTGCTTACCAACTCATAATTCACGGCAATGCTACTTTATGTATTAGCGTACATTCCGGTTAAGCAATCCTTGAAAAGATAAGTAAAGATCTTTGTTATCTGACCCAAATATCTCATCTGCCTTTCGTAATGTTTCCTAAAAGAACATGGAACGAAGATTAGCTACTTGGAAATAATTTCAGTTCCAAATTTAATACATCAACTATTTAACTTCTATTTACCTCTCGTGTTTGCTTCTGAGCATTTAATTCCTTTATGTTAGCAAGAAATGCACTGAACTGTTCATAAGATAGGCGACTCCTGAAAAAGTGATACATTTAATTTTTTCAGTTATCTTCTTAAATAAATGGAAGTAAAAAGTCACTTTACTACAGCTGGGAGAAAGAAAGCCACCTGGCTTGACGAAAAAACTCCTTTCCGTCAATCTTTGGAGTACGACCTAAGCAAATATTTTACAAGTTATGAGAGATAAAAAACTAAAAATAATGTGATAATGAAACTAACAGAAATTGGGTAACTTGTTAAGAAGAAATAAGAATAAACCCCAATTACAAGGATAGAACACCAAAATTCTTCAAGGAATACTCCACCTGGCCGAAGACCCTAACTCTCACAAGTCACAATTGACAACAACACATCTCCATCACAAATTCCTTCTACTTATTTATAGACAGCATGTAAAGTCAAGCTAACTAACTAGTATATCATAACTAACTACTAATAGGCAACTAACATATTGTAACTACTAATGTGGATTACCTAACAATACTCTCCCCTCCCCCTTAAACATTCACCTTGTCCTCAAGGTGAATAGCTATAGCAGCTCTGTAACAAAGATAATCCAGCTCCACCCTCCAGCCTAGAAATAGCTTCTGCGCCTTCTAGGTCAAACACCATGTGAATATCCCTATACTACTCCCTTAGTGTTTTGTTTTCTGTAGTTTTTTTGGCCATGGACCAGAGCATCAAAGATTCTGTAATTATACAAAGATCCCATAGCTCCCTTGTGAATTGCACTACTACACATGGTTGCAGCTAACGATTATCAAGATCCTCCATTTTATTTTGCTTCTGTGGTGGGTTGATCATACTATCCAAACCCAAAACCTTCACTGTTAGAGTTGGTTTAGTCCTTGGCTCTCCTTTTGTGCCAAACATAGGGTCTCCCTCAATTTTTACCACCTTTTTGCAACCCATAAAAAGAACCATCCGTTGTCATCTCTCCCACATTGTTCAGAATGATGTTGGATTGCATTTGTCAGGTTTCTCCCAATTCTTTTAGCTTTCTTGTATTTGCTTCTTGTCCTTGAGTTGCTGGTTCTATTATCTCTAGACCTTCATCTTCTGTTCTATTTTCTAGCACCAAAGAACCTTGATCTTGAACCCAACACGAAGTCCCACCACGATGCACTTGGATTTTCCCCTTTCCACACAAACCACCAAACAAAATAATGTCCTCGCATAGCCTCCCCAACCTTTTGTATCTTTTCTTTTTCAAGTATTGCAATGGCTTCAAAGTGCTGCTCCACATTAATCAACTACCAATAGACTTCTTTTCCTTCAAATTCTGGTATCTTCATGAATTCTTTCGTGAATTCTTCAAGAACTTGCTTTTCTACTCTTGCTAACTTGAACAATTCTTGGATTAGCTTCAAGATGCACCCACAGGTCCAAATCAGAGCTTTGATACCAATGGATAGAAAAAATGGGTACTGTATTGAAAAAATAGGAATAAATCCCAATTACAAGGATAGAACACTATAGTTCTTTGAGTGACTGCTCATCTCAAGCCAAAGGCCCTAACTCTCTTGCATTTGACAAGATATCTCCTCCTCAATCCCTTCTACTTATTTATAGGCAGCATTCCTAATTAATTAAGCCAAGCTAAGTAACTACTAATGGGACATATTGTAACTACTGTTGCAGATTACCTAATAGAAACACATGGAAGAGACACCCAGCCCCTTTTTCTTATGCTTCATATGGAACAAGGTCGTAATTCTCAGCACTGTATGGATAATATTTCTTACTAAAGCAAAAATACCTAGTAAGATGAAAAAAGATTAAAAAAATTAGAAAAAAAATAGATTAACAATGAATCATCTAAAGCTAAACCTGGAAGTGATCGTCCCCGAGGTGGAGAGTTTGCTGCTGATGACTGCTGACTTGATGAATACCATGAAGAGAGAGATGATCGTCCTTCATATGGAAGTTTTGTGGGAGAGGTGGCACCGGAAGTTTTCTTGGGTGATGAAGCAGCAGAATATCCTCTAGGAGACCCAGCTGTCGAAATCACCTTTGGAGTTCCAGTTGGTGTAAGACGTGGTGTGATGTATGGGGTCAAAGAAAACCTTTGCCCTGAATACTTGGAAGCTAAAGGACAGAACATAAAATAACAAGGAAATTATTATGCTTGTCATATAAGATACCTGTAAGCCCATTTTTCCTAATCATAGATAGTTTCAGCTATAATTTTATTGAATCCATTTTGAAACATTTTTCCAGTCAAATTCATTTTTTTAGATAGAAAAGTCCAAACTCTTTATTTTCCAGTACAATAGCTAGTTTCCCCACTTTGGGTTTTATTAAATATAATAATTTTCAGTTTTTACTATATAAGAACTTTGAATAAGTAATACCAAAGGATGGTAGATAATACTTAAAAGTAGGGGTGTCCATTGGATCGGGTAAACCAATAAACCCGATAATCCAAACCGATCCAAACTAAAAAAAATCTAAACCAATGCTTAACGGGTCCGATCCGAACCAAACCGATCAAACCCGACGTGGTTTGGTTTGGATAACGGGTATTACTATGTCAACCCGATAAACCCGATGAACCCGAACAAAATCACTTTGAAGAGCGGTTTGGAGAGCGGTTATATTGGAACCGCTCTCAGAAGTGACCTTTGGAGAGCGGTTCAATCAGAACCGCTCTCATAAGTGACCTTTGGAGAGCGGTTCAGACAGAACCGCTCTCATAAGTTACCTTTGGAGAGCGGTTACATTGGAAACGCTCTCATAAGTGACCTTTGGAGAGCGGTTATATTGGAACCGCTCTCAGAAGTGACCTTTGGAGAGCGGTTATAATGGAACCGCTCTCAGAAGTGACCTTTGGAGAGCGGTTATATTGGAACCGCTCTCAGAGATGGCTGAGTCTGTTTGAATTATTTTGGCTTCAGAGATGGCTGAGGCTGAAGGATTTACAGATGTTCAAGTTCAACCCAATATATCCACTTCTTGAATTTAATTTTTTTGTTTTGATTGAGACTTATTTTGAATTTATATATTTGTATTAGAATGTTGTGTAATTGTGTTAAATTTACGTGTAAAAAATTATTCAAATGCAAAAATATTGATATTTTTCTATTTTTTTATACATATTTTATTTTAGTTTATTTAATCGGACAACCCGATGATCCAAACCGAACCAACCCGTTCGTGTTTGGTTCGGTTTGGTTCGGATTTTCAATTTTTTTTTACAAATCCAAACCAAACCAAACCAATCAATTTTTGATCGGTTTGGATTTTTTTTTCTCCTAAACCCGAACCAAACCGACCCGTGGACACCCCTACTTAAAAGTAGGTGGAACAGAATTCATTTCTGAAATCCTAAATATCAAGCATTAATGTTTACTTGCATAATTTCTCATGCAGGATACTACTTATATGATATCAAGAAATATAGTTTGATTCTGATAATTGAACAATAGTAATAGCATGATTTGCAATCAATAAGATATCTAGAAAATTCATCTACCTTCATCAATTGTTTTACCTGCATCTGTAATTCCAACGTGTGAACGATGTGACTCATAGCCACTTCCATTATCATCTGGGAACAATTCATAAATGAAATGCATATAAACAACTTCAACAAGCACTCCTATGAATTTCACTTCACTAGAGGGCTACATGCAAAATTCATAATCAACAAAGTGAGGAGTATCCTTACCAGGATATGCCTTTGGAACTGATTGGTCACAGGTTCCAATATCTATGGCTTCAGCTTGCTGTCCCAAGAGCAATGAAAAAGATTAAAGGGTAAGACGAATCTTGTTCAGGAGAATGATAATACTGATCATTTTCAGTAACAAAATCTAATGTAATTATTATAAGGATAGGAAAGTTAATATATTGATGTCTTACAGATGCACTGTCATCAGTTAGCGACTGCATCAGCTGTTTTTTAAATGTCTCCAACTATCAAATAGAATAAAGAAAAGCTGTCAATTCTACACAAAAATGAGCGGTAAAAGATAAAAATAAATAATATTTCACAATCAAGTCAGTATTATATGTACACACAAGGAAAAATATGCATATTGTAACATAAAAAGGCCAAATTTGTACATATACACTGTGCCAATAGCTCCTGGAGTTTGAAATCATAGAAGTAAAGAAAAGAATATATTAAAGTTACTAGTGAATAAAAGATATAAAGTGCAATGTCCTCTTCTAAATGATGCTTCTTTTCTTTCCTTTGTGATGAAATCACTCTCCTCTCCTATGAAATTAATCCATGATATGTGTATGTGCATGTTAATCCATTTTAATGAGAACATATCTCGTTTAAACACAAATCTCCATGTCATCAACAGGACAACAGCTAAGTTTTGAACACCTATTATCAACCTTGGAATTTCAGAATAAGATATAAAGATTAAGGTGAAGTAACAAATCCAAAATTAAGGGTGTTTCGAAAGTTCGAATTAGTTTATTTCATCTCCTTATTCTTAAAATCAATAGTATTCAAAATTAGCTGTTGGTGATACTGAAAGCAGAAGAGAGCAGAGAAATGGCCTTCGAAGACTTATGTCTAGTTACTTACCATTGCCAAACAGTTTATTTATATCAAAATGAATTAAAGTTTCATCTCTTAGGGAGGAGAGTGCAATTTGAAGATTGAAGAGGAGGATGGTGTAATTTGAGTATCTCTTAAAGAAGCAGTATGATTTAACCTAAAAATAAATATGCATGCTGGACAACACCAGAATATATTGATATGAGGCTGTGCATAGACAAAATTGAACAGATAAGTTGGAAAGATATCCCACATGCCCAAATGAGTTATAAAAAGACACTTGTAGTTTAAATAGGGAGAGATATTTTGCAGCTTGAAATAGAGGACATGTTAGGAGCTAGGAGAGAGGAAAAGGAAAGTTAGTAGTTATTATAGTTAGTTAATGGAATGAAATCAGTTAATTAGAGGGGATTTGTGAAGTAAATAAATAGGATGATGCAAGAGAAAGGCAGACAGATGTGTTTACATTTGTAAGTTGAGCTTTAGCTCTTTGTGAAAGGAGAAATCCTTTGTGAAGGGGAAACCCTTGGGGAGAATTTTATTCTTCATTTTCCGTTTTGTTCTTCAATAAAGTTTTACTTCTTTAAATCTTCTCTAGTTTCCATTTTTTTTCTTTGGGTCCCTAACAGACAGGTGACTGTGACATAACAGTCACCAACAGATTTCATATTCAACCTTTTTGTCCACCATGTCACTCACAACTATTCCACACCTAAGTGGTTAAGAAAAATTGCTGTTTCTGTGCATTGTTCAGTAATGACTAAAAGCAGATGATAAGCAGGGCTTTCAAATAGTAATTATCACATTTTCAAAACGGCATTAATTTTAAACCTAAGAATAAATTAAAATCCAGGGGTAGCATTATTTAACCGTCACTGTTGAGCTAACCAGACTAGAATATTTTGAATTCAACTTTCTGTTGCTGATTAGTGATGACTTAATTAAAAGATGAAAAGTCATCCTCATTTTGTCTTCCATCATTCATTCATCTTTAGTCCATCAATTTATCATCCAACATCATATTTTGCTATACTGAAAATCATTCTAATAATGTATTCTTATCTAGATGAAATATGATGAAAGAAAATGAAGGTTCCAGCACATGTAATGCATCAGCTACATTCCCCAGTAGGGTTTTGTTGATTACAACATGGATTCGTTGACATTAACATTAACATTAAATGAATAGCATTATATCTCATTCCTTAGAAGTCTGAAGAACAAAGTCGTTTCCAGGAAAACTAGTTTTATAAGCCATGATGTGTTCAGGACAAGATGTACAATACAATTACAATTGACTACTAGAAACAGACAACTGCAGAGTTGTGTGACATTGGTAGATTTTACTTCATCAACCAACATACTTTTAAGGCTTTATCAATATAATGTGAAGCAGTCAGGTAGTCAAGGATATGAATTCATCACCTGAAATCATGGTTTAGCACTAAGCAGTAGGTGAGATAATGAGTTCTTCCAATTTATAGAACACTTAAACGCAAATGAAAACAAACTCCAATATGACTCAAATGTAGCAACATCTTTTTATCTTCTTGATTGATAGCTTGAACCACATGCCAGACAATTTTTCACTATCTAGCAAAATTGTAAAAGCATAGGAAAGGACAGGAACTAGCAAAAACTAGGGTAGCAACCGACAATTTCTGAAGTCTAAAGACAGACCAGAAACACAGAAATACGAAATATTTACCTTCGCAAAATCTCGGCTTAGCTTTTTCACAGTTGCTGCCAATTGGTCCCTCTCCTTCGTAAGCTTTATCTAAAACCAAACAGTAGAACACAAAATCACCTACAATCAACTCAACACTTCCCTCCCATTAAATAACACCACCTTACTAATTTGTACAAAAATTATAAACTTTCAAAATTTTCCACACAAACATGAACCTTCTGATTCACCCTCTCTTCCACTCACGTTTCTTGGTTCCTTAAAACTGTCTAGCCTATCAATTAATAATGATCAACACTAGAATGCTCGAAAAGAACTAAAAAAATTTCTTTCCATTGAAAAACAAGACACACAACAATCTACAATAACGGTTCCCCCATGTCCATCCCCTCTCCACTCTTCTACACACAAACAGAACGACCTTATCCAGTGAGAGTATGAAAGTAACAAACTGCACACAACGGACAGTTAACATCAAACACATGTTTGGCAAAAGATTTTCTTTTTAAATAATTATCTTTTTGTAATAAACAAATAACTACTTATGTCTTGGTAAGAGAAATTTTTCAAAAAAACAAAAAAGGCGTTAATTTTTCCCAACTTGAACCATATCAAACAGTTGCGAAACCCGCACTCAATTCAAGAATAGTTACACTCCTTTCCTCTAATTTAATTACGAATTAAGAAAAAAAGAAAGATTGATAAAAGGAGAACATTTTCGTTGAGGGCGGAGTTCAAGGTGGAGTCGGCTTGGTGACAGGCGCGAGTGAGGGAAGAGAGACGGTCTTCGAGGTCGTGGATGAGTCGGTCTTTCTCTAGAAGCTTCTGGCGAAGGCGAGAAGCGTCGGATTCGAGAGAAGAGACTCTTGAGGCGATGGCCATGGAAGTAATCTTGCGAGCGAGATCGAGCTGTTGGTAAGGGTCCGTTGGAATGACCGAGAGAATCTCATCGGGTAGGTCGAAATCCACCACATTGCTGAGTGTTCCTGTACCCTGCGACATACCCTTCAGACAATTGGAGGGAGAGAGAGAGAGAGAGAGTTGGTGTGTTGTTGGCTTCTTGTTCAGAGCTGGGAAATGCCCGAGGGAATTGAAAAAAATTAAAACCAATCTCCCTACACAATGTTGTTCAGCAGTAAATTAGCCCATTAAATAAAATGTTTTATTTTAATTTAATAGTTTGATTTTAGTGTGATATTTGTATAAAAATATTCATATTCTTAAGTTGAATCATGATAGATATATTTTTTGTATTAATTATTGTAAAAAAATTAACGATCTTTTGTTAATATAGCAATTTAATGATTGGATAATAGTATTTTATATCATCAATTAATTAAAATATATTATTGAGATTATTTTTATATTAATTATTATAATATTAATATTTTTATGATATAATCTATCATTTAATAATAATATGTAAATTTAAAAAATAGCAAAACCACTTTTTAATAAAAATATATTAGTTAAAATAAACAACGCATTGGCTAACATACATGTGTTTGAGTGTAGTGAAAGCATTTTAATTGACAATTGCAACCATCACTTACATCGAAAAGAATAAAAAAGAAAAATCTTACCATTTAATGCACTTGCCTATACAATATAATAAAATAATTTAAAGAAAAACCTTTTAAGTTGCTTATAATAGCAAATCAGTTTATAACATATAGCCCTACACTATAACAAAAACGAGATAAAACAACTCTATAAAAATATCATGAAAGATGTTCTTATGTTATTTTTTTTAAGTAAATTACACTAAATAGTTTAAATCAAAGATTAAAATCCTTCCGTCAGACAAACTTGCTTAGAAAACAAAACTAATTAATTAATAAAAAGGAAAGGCAATTTATTAAAATAATTGCTCAACTATCACGTAATAGTATATTTTTTGGCCAATTCAATTTTTTCTTAATTAAGACTAAAATTTTTCACATGACCCAATTTAGTTTTTTTTTATTATCAAATAATCTTTCAAAATTATGAATATGAGATACTTTTATTCTTTCAGTCATTGAATATAAAAATTAAAGTGTCTCATTTTTATAATTTTTAAAAATTGAATTTCTTTTTTAAGAATAAAAGTGTCCTTGACTCAAGAAAGAAAAAAGTGTCCTTGACTTTATTTTTTAGAGGCTAAATTGAATATTCACTAAAAAAATGGAAAAAAAACGGGGGTCGTTTTCTTTTGGTAGGTCATGACTTATGCGCCCTTCAGTTCTTGACTAACGATTAGGTTTTTCTTTCTTTTGCTGCGCGTCCTTGTCTGGTTTTAATTTTATGTTGTTTCCCTCCAAAACGGCTTTATGAACGATATTTAAGTTTTTAGCCTTTTTCTTTGTTTTTTATTAAGTTATTTTTCCCTCTTATAAATTCATTCAAAGTTCAAAACTTAACCGCCAATTTTTTCTTTTAACAATTGCCTTTTGCTATTCTTTCTAACAATCAACTTACATTGTCATGTTTAAAATAAATTAAACATTTTTTTTATTTCAGTCTATATTTTATTATTATAACATGATAGGTTTTTTTCTGTTGAACCACAAAATTTAATTTTATTATTATCATCACGTGAAATTGGATTAGGTGCTATTAATACATTTAAGAGTGTCCTATTATAAATTTGCTCAAAGTTTTTTATGCTTTTATGTCATTTTTAAAAACGAGTGAATTTATTATTACTTTAAAGTGTATAGTATTATTTATTTTTAAATAATTTTTATTATTTAATTAAATAAAGAATGATAATAAACATATAAAAGTGACAATAAATACTCTTTATAAGTTAAAGTAAAATTGGTATCTTCTTAGGTTTCATTACAATAGAAAAAAAAAACCTTTCCAAAATACGCACCAAAATTAATGACAAAAAATGTTTTATTATATTTTTGTAAGAAAAAATTACATGACTATTTATGTTTTGACACATTAAAACTTAAAAGGTTTCATGCATTTATAAAAAATATATTAAAAAGTAATATTTCATCTAAATTAAATGTAACATTTAAAAAAAGAGTTGAAAGACAACAATTAAATAATACTACTATCAAATGACTATGTCACCACTTTTTTTTTTTTAAGGATCAATGACATCTTGAGTTACTATTCTTAATTTAAAGTTCATTCATGAGATAATACATATATAGTATAAGAAATGGAATTTCTAAACATTAAACTTACACATCTCAACAACAAAGTAACAAAGCCTTGAAGGTATTTTCATATAACTCAAAATTATATAAGTGTATATATTTACAACGATCACTCCATATAGAGCTCAAAATACAAAATATTAGCATAATAATTACATTTTTTAAAAATTATAACTAAATAATTTAGACTTATCATTAAAATCTAGACTGACAAGATAATTTAAAACTATGATTTCCTCTCAAGAGTATGCCAACTCCAACATTCTTCAACTAGACCTTCCTACTTGAGATGTAACTACAACATCTGTCACCTCAGTATCACCATGTGATCATTACAACACATACACATACCAACACTAATAAAATGCAAAGGTAAACTTATGAAATAAAATCACAATCTTAAATAGTTGAATATGAACATAGTGGTCATACAATTTATTATTTCAACAATTTTTAACTCATAACATAGCAACACAGCCTATTATCAACTCTTTTAGTGCAATATTAATAACTCAACCCCAACTCGCGTCATAGACTTAGTAATCCAGAAGGAACCTACAATCTTTCAGTCTGAGAGTAACCCATTTTCACAACAAGAAAAAACCTTATTAGGCACCAACATTAGCGACCAAAATAGATCATTTGTAAATAGCAACCAAATTTAGAAACCAAAATTAATCTGTAGCAAATAGTGACTAATTTAGCAATCGAAATAAATTCGTTGCAAATAGCAACAGAATTTAGCAACCGAATAAATTTTGTAGGAAATAGCTACCAATTTTAGCAACTGAATTAAATCAGTGACAAATAGCAACAAAATTTAGCAACCAAATTAAATTAGTGACTAATAGCAACCGAATTTAACAACCAAAAAATTCGTAGCAAACAGCCACCGATTTTAACAACCGAATTAAATGAGTGACAAATAACAACCAAATTTAGCAATTAAAAATTAATAATAATAATAATAATAATTTAAAATAATAATAAAATGTGTGTGTGAATAATTTAAAATAATAATAATAATATTTTAAAAAACATTAAAATATATTTATTAAATAAAAAATGATATAAAATTCAAATATTTTAAAAACAACAAATTAAAACCATTGTAAAAAATAAATCAACTATAATTATAAAATGTTACTTGAAATTAAAATAAATAAATCATAGTATATAAAACTAAATAGTATAAAAAATTATTTTAAAAAATAATATATAAAATTAATATAAACATCATAATATTACTATAAAATTATAATATTTAAAATTATTAAATAATTAGTTATTATATTGTTTTATTATTTTGTAAATATTCAAATAAAAATTAGTAAATATACTTTCAAAAAATAATTACAATTATTTTAAATATAATTCTATTAATTCAGTAAACATGATATGATTTATTTGATCACTACTAAAATTTTTCTTATTACCTATGATATTTTACTAAATATTTAACTTATTCACTAAATATTCTTATAGTTGATTTAAAAATATAAAAATAATAATTTTAAAAAAAAATAATATTTATTATATTTTTAAACAAAACTTTATGACTTATAGTTATTCAAATTTAATTATAAAATTTAAAATTAACATTTTTGTTTTTATGTCAATTATTTATCTTTTAATGATTAGTCATTATATTAAAGATCCTTCACAGTCAAGAAAAGTATTAAAAATACATTCATTAATACATTATTTTTAGTATATAATGAGTTATTTAAATAAAATAAAAAATAAATTTACACATCTAATTGTTAGTTCGAATGCTACCTAAGATAGTATGACAAGAGATACAGTAACTAAGGATGCTCAAGCTTATACTTCTTACGTAAAAATTTAACAGCATTTAAAATTCGCATTTGAAGTCCGAACTATTAAGATAGGAAAATAACTCAATTTTCACTTAGTTACTAAGAGTGACAGATAGAGAAACACACGCAGAGAGTGAAGCTCTGTTCTTCTTATCTTCCAGCTTTTGAATCTGTAAGTTTCTTCTCTTCCAATTTCGCTTTCATGGATCGTTTGAGGTTTAAAATTTTGCATCTTTATGTTTTTTAAACTTAATTGTTGCATGGGCTGGTGGGATTTGGGGTGAGGATTTTGTAGGGCTTTGAATTGGAAAAAGAAAAGTGATAAAAATTGGGACTTTACTTCAATTTGTTTCTTTGCCTCTCCTCCCTGTTGCCATTCTGGTTGATTTGCTTCTTCCTTCGCGCAATCGCTTGGTTTGCCCCTTTTGTGTGTGTTGTATTTTTTTGTAATCCTCTGCTTCAGATTGTTTATTTACCAAATTTGGTACCTTTATCCAGATAAAGTACAACTCAACTCGATATGTTTCTCAATCGTCACATGCCTATACCCTGAACTTGACAAGTTTACTATTTGTTACATGCCTATGCCCTATAAATATACAATTTAGCCATAGGGTAAGCATTTTAACATATTATTTTACAACATTTATCAGCTAGTCTCAACACTTTTTTACAATATTTCAACAACTATTTCAAATATGAACAATCTCATACCATTCACAAAACAATAGAAAGTCTCATCACATGCATCGGTTCAATGTATCCACTAACAACAGTCAATCCATCCAGCCATGCTTACTCTTAGCTAAAACGAAGTTACACATATCGATATCTCAACATATAGTAGATGGATAAAGCTAGCTCAAGTAAACTCCTCTTACCTGGAATGAGTTTCCTCATATCAAACTCCATGTGAGTCTCCAAGGAAAGAAACAACGCTCGTGGGTTCAAATTTTCTCACTAGATTCATACTTAATAAATGTTCCCACTTAGATTGGAAGGAAGTTCAGTTTTGAGAAGGTTTTCTCTAAGGTATGAAGGTGAGAGAAAATGAGAGAGAAGGGTTGTCTAGTGAGAATGAATATTTCTTTGTGCTAGGGCTCCTTAAATACCCTTTTAGGCTTGCGCATTCTCGCTTAAGTGAGTCCTACTCTCGCCTGGGCGAGCAAAGTAGACAGTGAAACCCTCAACTTTCTACTAAACTTTCTACTATTCTCGTTTGAGTGAGGAGCATATCTCCTGAGCAAGGAACATCTCGCCTGAGCGAGATGCATCTCACTTGAGCAAGATTGGGTCGAGAGAGCTACCTAATTTTTCCTGCGACTCATCACCTTAGCGAGTTCGCTTCTCACCTAAGCGAGATTCCTTTTCGCCTGAGTGAGATCCCTTCTCGCCTGAGTAAAGAGACATTTGGAGTGATCATATCTATTCTTGCTTGAGTGGGACGGATCTCGCTTAAGCAAGAATACTCCAGAATGTCTAATTCAGCACAACTCAGCCTTACTTGGACAAGAATCACCTCGCCTGAACGAGATACCCTGCACCTATAACTCTCAACTCTCAATAGAGGTAACACAAGTTCTTGACTACATTCTTTAGGTTATTATTACATATATAATACACTTTAGGACATCAAACACAACAACTATTCTGCATTGTAATTACTCAACTCTCACATCAACAATCATACAACTTTCGTATTCATATTCTAACATGTGAAAATCTATACACTTTAAGCATACATAACTTTATTCAAATAAAATAATACATATATAAGAATACACCGATCTGACAGACCATAATTTTAAAATTCCAAAAAAACTCTGACTTATAATATTAGAAATGAAAAATTATATAGATATATAATATTTTTATTCAATATAATGAAAAATGAAAAAGCATTTTTCTATTATTATTTAAACTTAAAGGGAAGAATTATTTATTGTCTATATTTGAAAATAAAAACAGGGCTGGCCAAGCATTTATGAAGGCCTAAAACTAATGTTAATATTCAATATTTTTATAGGAACAAAAATATTTAATAAAAGTTATTATGATTTTATTTTACAAAAACTTTAAGTTGTAAAGTTACTTATTAAAATAAGCTAATCAACTTAATTGAACATTTTTTTAATTATGACTAAAATTAATCTATTTAGGGACTTTTGAAATAGTTTTTGAAGATTTTATAAAATTGTTTATGATTCTTTTAAACATTTTTTTATCTTATTTTTAATTAAGTTTCTTAGTATAATTTATTAAGATAAATCATTTTAATATATTTTAATTAAATTTATTATCAAATTTATTTCATATAATAAGAATTTGAATGAAAACTTAGCTAATATGTTTAATGTTTTTCCTAAATATATATTTAATCTTTTCTAAAAAAATTGTTTATTCTTTTGAAAATATTGTTAATTTATATTTAAATAAATAAATATTATGGTTATTTATTAATAATTTAATATTTGCTTCTTTCATTAATAATTTCAATATTTTTGTCTAATAAATGGGGCTTAAAAACCCAACAAAACACTAACCTAAATTAGGAATCTCAGAGTCTAAATTCTTAGAGTCCAGCCTTAAGAACACTAAGGAGGGAGGAGCCTCTTGAAAATAAAGAGAAAGGATCCTATACTCAGGGCCAATTTTGGTCAACCAATCAGCACTATGGTTGACTTGTCTCAAGACATGATTAAGCCTAATGAAAGGAATCCCTTGCAGAAGCTTCCTAATGTCACTAATAAATAGAAAACAAAGGATGAGCACAAGGTTGGAGATAAACAACCAAGGATATTACTTTCTTAGAATCGCACTCAATCCAAACAAGATAGATCTTTTTGGAGACAACCAACTACAGATTGTAATGGAGACTCCAGAGTTTAGTAGCTAAGGAAGAACATAGGTCCGAGTATCTATAAAAGTCAACAATGAATCTACCATGACTGTCTCGAAGGAGACCTCCACAACTAGTAGTTCCAGCAATATGGGAAACAACTCCATCTACATTTAGTTTTAGTTGTAATCTCAAGGAAGGCTGCCATTTAGTGATGCAATCAATTCCCTTCCACCCAGTTCCAACCTTCTGCTAAGAGCTACCACAAAAAAAAGAGATAGTCAATATCAGATTTAATTTTATGGAGAAGTGACTCAACATTCAGGAAGGAGTTCTGAAAGATTTCCTTATTTCTATTAGTTCACGGATTCTACACAGTAATTCCAAAAAGTAAATTCCAGTAAGGATGCAACTGACAATTGTCTTTGGATAGATTAAATTCTAGCCAACTGCTCAAACCTTTGCTGAAAAAAGAAACCCAATAGTTAGGGAGGACTAGTTGGTGCCAAATTTGCTTGGCAACTCAACAGTTCCTAAAAGCATGCATAATATTCTCAACACCCTCTTGACACCTGGAATAAACAAAGAGTCAGTCATACCATGATTATGTCTCTCAACATTAGTAGTGAGTCTTCCATGAGAAATTTTCCATAAAAAGATATTGATTTTGGGAGGACTTGCCCAACTCCATACCAGATTAAACATATTACAATTCATATTCATATTCATATTTTGGTCCTAATTAGATAGGGAGACAAGATTATAAACAAACTTCACAGAGAAAATTCCATTACTAGTAATATTTCAAGAGGGTTAATTTGATTAATTGACTATACTATGTGATTAGGAAGCAGAGGCTTAAACCTAGTCTAGTTTCACTGACCATTCTGAACAAACAAAGCCACATGCTCATCTAACTCAGATTTAGAAACAGACTTATTAGAAGAGTGTCTAAGATTATACAAGGAGTGTATCCACTTATGCTCAAATACTTTTCAATTTGGACAAACTGCTTAAACCCTAATCTAAGGCTAATATTAAATATTTTTAGTTCACCAAATGTAGTTATTTTTTTTATTGATACTTATTATTTAACTGTATAATATGATATTAATTTCTAGGTTCTAAGATAATTCCAAATACCAAATTAGATTATGAATTACAAAAAAAATTATAATTATAAAAAAAGAGAAAAAATTACAAAAAAGTTTTTCTACACAAACTTTCACATTTTTGTGTTATAGTAAAAAAATAGTTTAACACATAAGCAATTAAAAAAGTACCAAAACCAATAACAAAAAAAATAAATGAACACCTTCACATAAACCAAATAAAAAAATAG
Source organism: Abrus pulchellus subsp. cantoniensis (assembly GCA_024086825.1). Lineage (NCBI taxonomy): Eukaryota > Viridiplantae > Streptophyta > Magnoliopsida > Fabales > Fabaceae > Abrus > Abrus pulchellus. The sequence continues at coordinate 10,514,193 of CM044054.1, forward strand.
TTATAACGAAATAGTTTTATATTATAATTTTACAGAATGAAGATAAACATTATTAATTTTTTTAAAAGTTAAAAATATTGAATATTATACGTTTTTTAAAGTTTTAGTTTAGAAAAAAATATTGTGAACAATTGATCAATATTTATATAATACAATTTTACATGTGGATAAATTTAATTATAATATTAAAAGTTAATTAATGAGTCTAACTCTTTATTTTAAAAGAGTCAAATCATAAAAAATATTTTTTTACTAAAAAATAACTATTTTTAAAAAATTAATATTGTTTATTAAATAAGAATTATTTTTTACATTTAAAAAAAAATTTCACAAAGACATTAAGGTTTTGCACACTTTATTCATTAAGGTTTTGTCTATTTTAAATTTAGAACTTTAGTTGATTGCTCTTTATAAAAGGTACATTTGAAAAAGTTTAACTTTAGTGTAATGGCAAATTAATAGATAGGTATATAAGTAAATTCTCTTGACTATATTTAAATGTTTAAAGAAAAGAAAGAAAAAAATAATTTGAAGGAAAAATTAGGGGAGGGTTAAATCTCTCATTGTTGGATATTTAATATTAAAAAAAAGTGATAGAAGTTCAATTATGTAAATAATATTATTGTTCTTTATATTTTTTATTCATATTTTTATTTTTTTATTTTAACTTTTTTAAAATACAAAGAATAAAATTTTTTCTCTCTCAAAATTAATATTTTTATTTTTATAATTTTTAAAAATATCACTTTAAAAATAACATATCTTGAAAAAATATTATTTTCTTGCTATTCTTTTTTTTAAAAAAAATTAATATCACACTTTTAAAAAAAATTATTTTTTACTATTTCATTTGTTTAATAATCAAATCAAAGAAAAAAAATGATAGAGCAAATGAAAGAAAGAAAGGATAAATGATAGTCTATTGCAATAATCTCAATCCTTGAGTAATTGTTATTAGTCCATAACTGTTAATCTTAGATAGTAGTTAGTTCTAAGGATGTCAATAGGTAGGGTATTATAGTACTCATTTTCATACTCATATTTTAAAAAAATACCTGTACTTAGCCTCATACCTGCTGACAACCACGTTGTAATGGTTTCAAATAAAACTAGATTACTTAAATAATTTTGCAATATAAGGAGCAAACATAGATCATCTTACAAGGACACAAATTCATTCTGTTTTCAGTTTTTAAACATGCAACAGTAGTTAGATTAGAGGGTAATTTTTAAGAAATTAAACAGAAACATAAATTGGCAACAAAGAATTGAATTAAACCAAAAAAAAAAAAAGCAGAAAATGAATTACCCCATAATTAAATAAAGAACGAAAGCAATTAAAATCAGTGCAAATCGAAACAATTGAATGTAGATTAAAAATGAAAACATAGATTAAAGCCAATTAAAAGAACACAAATTGAACCCAGAAATCGAAGACAAAACAAAGGCAAAACGAAAGCAATTTAAAACGAAAGTCATTTAAATAAAAACGGTTTTAAAAACAAAAATGGATCTAAAAATGAAACAATTCTAAAAACGAAAACAAATTTTAAAAACAAAAACAAAAAATAATTTAACCCAGAAAAACAAAAACAAATTGAAAATGAAACAAATTGAAAACAAAATGAAACAAAGTGGAAAACAAAAACAAAAAAATGAATTGGAAGCAAAACCCAGAAAATTGAAAAACAATTGCATATTAAAATGAATAAACATAGTTAAGACAAACACAATTAAAATCGTGAATTACAGGTACAAACTAGGATTACTATATCGAATTTGCCTAAATCTCAAATGTAAAAGAAATCAATCTATCAATATTACACTTAAGAATAAAACTAAATTCAATCGAATTATGTATGCACTAATGTTAATCAAGAATTGTGAATAAGTAAAAAAACAAACTTAGAGCGATCAATCAATCTTGCAACTCAAGCTTGTGACAAGATGATTTGTGAGAAAATAATTATTGAGAATGTAGCAGAATCCGAAAAGAGACAAGTGAATGAAGAGAAAAATATTTTCTCTCAAAGAGGGAAAAAGTCTTTACAAAAAAATGAAGTTATGAAAAGGAAGGAAGGGTCCAAAATCAACTTTTTGACCCCTATATATACTGGTCTTAAATGAAAACAGAAATAAATGGACCAAGACTACTGCAAGTAATTAAAATAAAAGCCCTAAATATAAAAGGTATATTTTAAGTCTGAACTTCAAAAATTAATAAAAAAATAGCTTCGAAATCCAAACAGCATGATCCATATGTCCAAATTGAAGCCCAGGAAGTCAGGAATTTATTGCAAAAAGAATCAGCTAAAAAGGAGATCTATAAAAAAAGTTATGGTTGAAATAATGAACAAATGTTAGAATAACAAAAATATAAAATATAAATTAAAGATAACAAAAATTCATGAAAACTCTAATTTAATGCAAGAAATGAAAAAAATGCTAAATGAAATAAATATAGAAGGAAAGATATTTTGAAAGATACAATAAGACTATAAATGTGAGTACAAAATATGAATCATCACTTGCATGGGTAGTAATTTTAATTCCTATATTTATACCTTCTGGGTACGTGCATACCCATACCCGCCCATTTTACTTGCGCTTGTCTAAGAAAAAAAAAACACTCATAAAAAAAATATTCTTATGTAATTTTACATAAATAGCATAATAATACAAAAGTTTAATATGCATCTTTCAAACAAAATTCAAGCATAGATAGAAAACAAATATTCAAATATCACAAGTGTTAAATATATCTTAACACATTAAATTTCTAAACCAAAGTACTTAAAAACTATAAGCAAAATTTTGTACAAATCTTCAAAATATCTAAAATAACTAACTCATAAACTTAAAAATGTATTGTCACTCTTAAAGATATATATATAAAAAATATTAATTAATTATTTATTGGAAAGTTAAAATAATAAATATACTTAATATATTTTACTTCTTTATCAAAGTAAGACTCTCCAAATGAATCCTTATTTTTTAAGTTTATATATTGTTTTGGTCCAACAATACCAATAGAAGCTAAAATATACAAGTACATAATAAGAATTAAATTTTATATCAACTATGTAATAATTAAATTTTATTAGCTTAGTTAAACGATATAAAATAGTAAATAAATTTTTTTATTAAAAATATAAAAAAATTATTTTTATGATTTATTTTATTGGTAAATATATTTTTATGTTAATCTTATAAAAAAATTTAATTAGATATATTTTTATATCTTTAAATATGCATTCTTTTATTTGAGTAACATAAATATTTATATTAAATTTTTTAACCTTTTATTTTGCATAGAAAAAATTTTAAAAATGAAGAATTATAAATTGAAAGATAAAATTACTCAAAATTCAAAATAGAAAATTTATCCATTCAAAAAAATAAAATAATTATGCCTATAAAAGAAATTTGAACTAAGTAGAAAATATAAGACATGAAATTACACAAAATAAATAGTAAAATCTTTATCTTGACCAAAATTTTATAAAAGCATTCACAAAAACTTTCTAAAAACTAAAAGTGGGTTATATTCTTGTTTTCTTTAATTCTTAATTGCTCTATTGTAAGTAAAAAATTATTCAAATAAGATTATATGAAATTAGAACAAAGATAATTAAAAATACTAATAATAGTTATAATAGAGTTTTATGCTTACTTGTTAAAGACTTACCTTTGTATGAAAGTTGTCGAACTTGATATCTGAATTCTATAAAAAGTGATAAGTTAGATATTTCTCTATAAGTCACACTCTAAAAACAAAACTCTCGATAGTGTAAGTTGTAGAACAACTCATATGATTACATAATTGTCAATGACTATTGAAAAACCTAGCCAAATATATAAAGTATTAAGTAGTAACCCTAATTTCCTTTCATCATGGGCTTTTGAGTTAAAGCCTCTCTCACATAAGTAGCATATATATATATATATATATATATATATATATATATATATATATATAGGAGCAGAATCTTCTTACACCAGTGTAAGTCTAAAAACTCTTATACCTAATCTAAGTCTTTTATTTAACTTAAATATAACATATTATAATTTATTATTTCACTGATCGTTAGATTTAAGTTAAATGAAAGACTCAGATTAAGTATAAGAGTTTTTAGGCTTACACTAGTGTAAAAAGATCCTTCCTCATATATATATATATGCAGGTATAGGGCGGAATGGGTACTTAGGTACCCATATCCACACCTATCTTTGTTAAAATTTGCTAGTGTTTACCCATACTCGTATTCATTTAGCAGGTAAATACCCTACTTGTTGAAAATAAATTTTGCGAGTACTTATTGGGTACTTTACCAATTGTCATCCCTAATTGGCCCTAACATGCTACAATGAGATAGTGTATAGCAGGATAATTGCTATTTAAATTTTTTATGTTACACATATATAATGTGTTATATATACAAAATTGTATACATAATGCTGAAGAAATTCTCAAAATTAATCACATAATTATCATTCTAAGTAGAAGTGTAAAACACTACAACATGGTTATGATATTAAACAAATGTATTTTCATGGATAGTTATACAAGAAGAAAAAATGTATTGGTAATCTCATAGAGTCATGTACACATATCTAAAGAGTCTTACATAAGCAACAAAATAAAATAAAAATATTACCATATTGTCATGAAGAGAAATAAAGTATGTCATTTTTTCAAAGTAAGTTCTCAATTCAAAGCCAAAGCTTACATCTTTTTATCTTTTCTTTTACTCTTTGCGAGTTTGGTGTTGGTAGGGTCTTATCAGAGGCAAATCAATAGTTGCAAAAGTTGTGAAAGTTTCTAGTTGGAAGTACCAAAATGCACAAGGGCTAGATAGCAATGAAGCAACAACAACAACAATAACAATAACAAGAGCAAATTTTGGTTAAGGGGAAGAGGAGGAGCACCTCCACAGAGGCCAAGTAGCAACGAAGCAACAATAACGACAGTGAGAGCAGAGTCCAGTGGAAGAGAAGAAGAGGAGCGACTATGGCAGATTTTAGCAAAAAGGAGAGAAGGAAGAAGATAATTGTACAATAGCATTTAAAAATTAGAAAATTTGTTTAATTAAGTAAACAAGGACTTAAAATTGTAAAAAGAATATGTGGAAGTAAATATCGAATCGAAAACAAAAAAAATGCTAACCTCTAGCTATTGCAATCAACTCATACCTCTCTTTGCCTTGTATAATATTGATTTTTTTGAACTCTTACTCATTCTAATGTGATGGTGTTGTTTTTTTTAAAGAGATGAGTAAGTTTAGTGACCCAAAATGAAAATGCATATATGAAATTTATAGAAACATAAATACGTTAATATGAATTGAAAAATTCACTAGAATTAAAACATTTGTATAGAATTGACCACATTTAATAACAAACAAGCTAAAGATAAGAAACATGACTATTCAACACTACCAGCATTCTCCCATTTGGTCCATTTATCCTATTATTATTAATAATAAGAAACTAAATACATGAATCATGGTGACATATCACAACATATCAAGTAAACTAAATAAATATACCATATGTTTATTCTAAGTCAAAACTAAATGAGATTTCTCAAAATAAATAAATAAATATGTGCACAATATAAATGCGAAAACATCAAAACTAAATAAAAGTCTTATCAAAATAATAAAGACATCTATAATGATTGCCACATCATGGAACTAAGTCTAATTCATGCCACATGATCCTTAATATTCTTTAGTGCATGTTTTTTGTTAAAAGATCGATAATTATTAACTCAGTGCTAACATGCTCAATAACCACTTACACATTCTTTTATAGCTAAATATTTATTATTGGTAATCATTGACTTTAACTCTTGTTATTATTACCATAAATGCTATATTAAAAATGTCACAATACAACTTGAACAACCTAAAAGTAGAGTCAACAATTTTAGGCCTAGATGTAAAAGTCTTCAACCATATACCATGTGAGATATCCTCAAAACAAAAAACAAATTCAACCTCCATAGTGAAAGTAGAAGCTAAGGTCTACCTTGCACTGCTCGAAGATATAGCTCAACAATGTAGCATAAAAATATAACTAGATATAGATTTTCTAGTATCAATATAGTAAACAAAGTTTGAATCAAAAGAGCCTATCACCTCCAAACCATCAATCCATCTGTACATAAACATGCAATTCTTTGTTTCTTAAAGATTAATTACTTTCTTTGCAACTTTCGAATGGTCAACACCTAAATTACTTTAATATCTTTCCAAAAGTCTAATTGCATATGCAATGTTAGGCCTAGTGCAAACCCAAGCATATATAAGTTTCCAACACCTTAAGCATATGAAATATTTGTCATGTGTTCCTGCTCAACGTCATTTTTAAATATTAACTCAATGCAAGTCTATCACCACTCACAATGAGAGCTACACTTGGTGAATAATACTTCATTTTAAACATTTTTAAAACCTTGTTGATACGGGACTCTTAAGATGAATCCAAAATATTTTGAGATCTTTCTTTATGAATCTTAATACCCATGATATAAGATGTTTAACCAATATCTTTCATATCAAAGTTCTTTGATAGAAATTGTTTCATATCATATAGTATACACTTATCATTAACTACAAGCAAAATATCATTCATGTATAAAACAAGAAAACAAATATTACTCCTACTATCCTTCAGGTATAAACATTAATTTAAGATGTTTTCTTCAAAATCAAATGAAGATATAACTTAATAAAATTTTAAATATTATTAATGGAAAGCTTATTTTAATTTATGTATAGATTTATTAAGCTTGCAGACTAAATGCTAATTATTATTAGAGAAGAATCTTTTAGGTTGTTTCATGTAAATCTTTTCTTCTAGATCACCATTGAGGAGCATTATTTTCACATATGATATAACTCAAGGTCAAAATGAGTTACCAATGTCATAATTACTCAAATAGAATATTTCTTAGACATAAGAAAAAAAGTCTCATTGTAAACGATTCTTTCTCTTTGAGTGACCTCTTTGATAACAAGTCATGCATTATGTCTCTCAATATTGCCTAGTGCTTCTCTCTTTATTTTAAAGACTTATTTATATCCAATAACTTTTACACCATTAGATAATTCTACAAAATTTCAAACTCTGTTAAATGTCAGAATCTATCTTATCTTTCATGGTAATATATCATAAATTCGACTTCTTCGAATTAATGGTCTGTGAAAATGTTTTAAGATCATTTTTGACTCTAATGTTATAGTCTGATTCTTATAGATACACTACATAATCATCAGAAATTACCGACTTTCTAACTTTAGTAGATCTTCTTAATGCTGCCGCATTATTTTAATAAGGAATAATGATCCGTTTTAAAAGCAATGTCTTGAACTAGACCACTTCCACTAATCAAGTAAATTTCAAGAAACATAACATTTCTTAATTCCACAATTCTAATGCTATGAGATGGACAATGGAACTTAAACCCTTTAGACTTTTCATCACATCTAATGAAATACTGGCTAATAGTCCTAAGGTCTAAATTTTTTCTCTTGTGAGTTATAAATTCTTACTTCAAATAGGCATCCCCAAATGCATATATATTGCAAAATAGGTTTCTAACCTTTGAACAACTTAAAAGGTGTCTAAGGCAACTTTAGTTGAAACACTATTTAATATATACACATGTCTTAAGTGCTTCAATTCACAAGAATTGAGGAAGTTTGCATTACTCATGCTTCTTACCATGCCATTAAAGTTCAATTTCTTCTTTCTACGATACTATTTTGATTCAGAGTATTAGGTATAGTATATTAAGCAACAATCTCATGTTTTTGAATAAATTTCACAAATGGAGCAAGTGCTTGTCCATTCTATGTGTATCTACATAGTACTCTCTACATCTATTTGATATGATAATCTTAATTTATTTTTCACATTGTAACTCTATTTAAGTCTTGAAAACTTTAAAGTCATCTAAAACTTCATCTTTAGAATGAAGTAAGTAGAAATACATATAGCTTAAGTAATCATTTACAAAGGTGATGAAGTATTTTGGACTACTTACATCCATATCTAGACAACAAATATTTGTATGAATATCCTTCAATAGGTTTTAACTCCTCTTGACACCAATTTTAGACTTGTTAGTTTGTTTACTCTTAATGTAATCCACATAAGTCTCAAAATTAGTAAAATCTAAAGCATTAAGTATTCCTTTATTTATTAATCACTTAATTTTTTATGAAGATATGTCCCAATCTCTAGTGCCACAAAATAGATGATTCCTCATTCACAACACATCGTTTTATCCTAGCAATAACATGCATATAAGCAACATTATTTTGCAAAATAGTGGAATAATATTATCACATAGTTCACCAAAACCAACAATTTTAGATTTATTTGATAAAGTAAAACCAAAATTTGAAAAATTAAATGAAAAGCTCAAATGTGCAAGTCTTGAAATGGAAATCAAATTCTTTGAAAAGCTAGGAATATAAAATATCATTTTTTAAATGTAAAATAAAATCACTACTTAAAACTAAATTGCACGTCCTAATGACTTCTAAATGTAAATTCATCATACTCTCTGAATAGAAGCATTGCTCTTTTTTCATTGGCCTCCTTAAATTTTACATAGCTTGCAAAGTATTACAAAAATAGATTGTAGAAAAATCAATCCACTATGTATTATGATTAATACTAACCATATTAGATTTATAACAGATAAAAGTGAATAGAGTACCTTTCTTATAAAGAATATTTAAATTTTAGATAGTCCATCTTCATTTGTCCTTTTGTACAGAAGAAATACTTTAGCTCTTTCTTTATGTCCAGGCTAAATAGAAACATTTTCTTTGTGATTAACTTGATTCTTCTTACTCTTTTCAAAGGTAGTCAAGTTCACCCTCTCTCTCTCCTCCATTAGTAACATTTCTTCTTTTTGAACACACATGGTCAACAATTCATTAATAGAGACCACTTATTATTATATGTGTTATAAGAGATCTTAAAAGGGACATATTGATGAGGCAAGATGTACAAAATTTGGTGTACCAAGAAAGAATTAGACATGGTAACCTCCAAGACTTTTAGTTGAGCCATTATATCCTTACGTGCATGATATGATCGCACACTACTATAATCTAAATGAGCTTTATGAATGAAAATTGTATTATAAGGGTGTTGACAAATGATTTATCAGTAAATTATTCATCAATAGCCTTCAATAAATCATTGACATTATCATGTTAATGGATAGAGCCTCAAATATCAGTAGAAATGTTAGTCTTTATAAAAGTCATAGAAAAGCGATTAAACATCTTCCACTTTTCATAAAGATCAACTGCACCTACAGTGCTCGTCTAAGCAATAGCTGATGGTTCTTTCTTCCTAATAACATAATCAATGTCTATTCAGTTCAAATGAAGAAAAACTTTCTCTTGCCAAATCTTATAATTGTCGCCCTTTAATTCGAGAATATCATACTTAATATCAGAAATATTTGCAGATTAAGAAACTATAAAGTTTAAAATATATGTTTATCATCATAATTTGAGGATAAAATAAATGTCATATCTCACCAATGTAAACATGCTTTAATTCATGAATCAAGTGACATAAAACTTATCTGTGGAGTAAAGTCTTATTCAATTAGACTCATCATTTAACCTTACAACAAAACTATCAAATTATGTTCTTTTTTCTTAATTCTTATGAGTAGATTAAAAAATATAATCTAATATTTTATCCTATTTAATCATATAAATATAATAAATTTCTTATGAGTAGATTTCATTACATTACATATAATTAATTATAACTAATATTTTTAATGCAACCTTATAACTATATATAATTCTAATCAATTAAAGATGTTATGACTATTCTCTAATTTATTAAAATTATATTTGTCATTGAACATTATTTTTCTCGAAGAGTCAATTGTTTGTTTTAATTTAAAACAAAATAAATAATAATATATAAAATTGCATGTATAATATGTGTATAATATTTAAATTTAAACAAAATTCCAACAAGGTGTAACTATAAACAAAAATTAAAAATCCACTTTGCTAGGGTTTCCTTAATCCCTAGCTTCTGCCCCTTCTTTCACCATTAGTGTTGTGCTTCGCAGAGAAGCGTCTTTCGTCAGAGGGTTTCGTCTTGAAACTCAAGTATTTTTTTGGGAGCATTACTGCATGGCTCATCAAAAGGCGGAAAAGCAATCTTAGGAGGAGATTGATTTAATGGAAAGAAGTACCAAGAAGGTTAAGCTGGTCTTGCTAGCACCTAGGGAGGATAGGGATACAGATATGCAGCAAGAAAGCAGCCAAAATGCTATGGATGACTAGGTGTTTTCTAACCTTAACTTCTCTGCTAAAATCTCTTATAAAGACAAAGTTTATCAGTTAAAGACTTAAATTTTACCCTTAAAGATGAGGATATTGTTAAATATGTGCTAGAAGAGTTTAATATAAACAATGTTATTGACGGAACAAAATTTGTCTAATTTTAAAAAAATTCTCTGTCCTAGTATTAAAATCCTTTTAGAGGACTATGGACAATGGTGTTTTCTCTGGAAACATTCTCTGATTGTAGAGCTTTTAGGAAAAACAGTGAGTTTCAACTACTTAAATCAGATGTTAGGCAACTTTTGGGGGGGCAAAATGGTTCAATGAAAATATTATATCTGAATAATGAATATTTTTTAGTTAAATGTGACAACATTGAGGATTATAAATATGCACTTTTTGAGGGTCCTTGGTTAATCTTGGATTATTACCTCTTAGTCCAGTGCTAGAGGCCTTTATTTAGGCCCAAAGACCATTCCATTAGGAAACTGGCTGCCTAGGTTAGAATACCAAATCTTCCTCTTGAGTTATATAATGAGAAATTTTTGTGGCAAGTAGGATCTTGCCTAGGTCAAATGCTTAAAATTGGCCCTAATATTTTTCTCCATCTAGAGGTAGGTTTGCTAAGATCTGTGTAGAGCTTGACCTTAGGAAAAAAAAATATTCCTTCTTTCAAAATTCTTGACCAAGAGTTCAAAGTTGAGTATGAGGGCCTTCACCTTATCTGTTTCCATTGTAGAAAATATGGCTATAGATATGAATTTTGTCCTGACCCTTACAAATACATTTGATAACTTTGAATCCACTCCTAGTCCAATGAACCTTGGGGATAATAAAGATGAAGATCCTATAACTCAAGGATTTTAATAAGGTAGAAGTTAATAGAAATTAGGAGGGCTCGAGTGTAGAGGAGCAAGGTATGTTTAGACCTTGAATGTTAGTTAAGAGGTATGTTAGAAAGAAAATAGGGCCCCATTGCCCAGCACCTAGTCCAGCTCAAGGAGAAACGAATAAGGAAGTAGTCATAGAGTCAAGATTTAATATCTTGGGTAGTTCTAATCTAGATTTTGCATGTGGCTTAAATTCAGATATAAAGAAATCCCTAGGTTTACTAATTAGGTCTGAGGAGGAGGGAAATGGACAAAGGGCTCTTGGAAAAAATAATAAACCTTTAAGAATTCCTAGTGCTAAGGGAATTTCCTTAAGGAAGCCTAGTAAAGGTAAGCCAAGACTTAAAAATGATCTTAGGGAGGAAGAGGGGGTGATTTTTCCTAAGAGGATAAATGAAGAAAGAACCAGTAGAATGCGCCAAGATAAGATTGACAGTGAACATAAAGAAAATTTCTCTATTATGAGCAGAATGACTAAAGAAATTAACAATACTCAGTTAAGTAGTAGGTCCATCTAAAGTCTGCCAGGATTGAATTTAAAACCCTATGGGAGAGACCAAGATTCTGTGATCCAATTTTCCACTAACAAGCCTCCAGATCCATGTCTTTCTATGAATGTTGATCCCTCTGGTCAGTCTACCAGTCCTTTTGATCTCTATTAATCCTCAAGTCAGGAATCTCACCTACATCTTAAAGATGTGTACTAGTCTCCCATGATATTATCCATGAATTGCTTATTTTGGAATTGCAGGGGGACAGAAGGTAAAGCCTTCCATAGACTTATCAATGACCTTATAGTTGTTTACAAGCTAGATTTTATAACCCTGTTCGAGCCTTGAATCAGCTCTGACTCTAAGAATGCTAATAATGTTATCAGTAAAATTAATTTTGATAAGCATGAAAAAATGGACGCCATTAAGTATTCAAGAGGCATTTGGTGCCTCTAGAATATCAAGAGAGTCTCTGCTTCCCTGCTAGCTAAGTCTACACCTTTTATTCACCTCAAAATTACAAACTTTGGGCATAAGGATTGGGTTTTAACCTTTGTCTATGCTAGCCCCTAAGAGCACCTTAGGGATTCCTATTGGCAGGAACTAATTGAGTTTAGTTCTTCCATCAACTGCCCCTAGAGTTGGGCAGGTGACTTCAACTCTATTCTCTTTAATTCTAAAAAAATAGGAGGCAAACTCCTAACCCTAATAATATAAGTAAGTTTGTTGATTGCCTCTACTAGTGTAGTCTTTCTAACTTGAGTTTCAAGGGAAACCCCTTCACTTGGCATAGGGAAAGCCTTAAAGAGAGGTTGAATAGGGTTGTGGCTAATGATAATTGGCGCCTCTCATTTCCTAATAGTATCGTTATCCATATCCCCCTTCTAAAATCTGATCATTCAGAGCTTTGGGTTAAAATTAAAAATGAATATGATACTGGGCAAATTAGTAATAATTTTAAATTCCTTGCCCCTTAGCTATCTCATCCTGACTTTCATAATCAGCTCAAACACTCTTAGATACCTTCTAATTCCTGGATAGATAATGTATCTAATTTTAAGATTAATATTGCTGATTGGAATAGAAATGTGTTTGGTAACATTTTTTAGAAAAAAAAAGTGTCTCCTCTATAGAATAGAAGGAATTTCTAAGAAATTAAGTTCTAATAATAATCTTTCTCTTACTAACCTCATGAGAACCTTATGGAAGGAGTACCAAAGTATTCTTGATCAAGAGGAAACATCAGAATTGGGTTGTGAATCCCTTTGCTTTGCAGTCTATAGCCCTAAGCTATTTTAAGGCCTTATACTTTGATCCTAATCCCCAAGATTTTATGCTCAACACTTAGTCTTCATTTCCTCCTCTTAGAGATGTTCACGTCAAGCTGTTCTCCCTTACTGTTTCAATTGAAGAGGTCAAGGCTACCCTTTTCAATATGGATAAGTTTAAGGCCCTTTGGCCTGATGGGTTTTGTTCCCTATTCTTTAAAAACCAATGGCATTTTTTGGGTCAGTTCATCTATAGTTTTGTCTTGAGTGTTTTTCAAAACCCTAGGAAAATTAGTGAGGTGAATGAAACCTGCATAACCTTAATTCCTAAAACTGATCATCCAATATCCATTAGATAATTATAGGATTATAACCATGATTCTAACTAATAGATTAAGGGATTCTCTGCCCTACTTAATTTCTACCAATCAGTGAGGTTCTAGGTATACATACATCTAGTCATTTGGGTAAATATTTGGGTATCCCTATAAATCACCTTAAGTATTCTATAAAGCATCCATTCCTATTGTTGTGTGTAATGAGATTAATAGCCTTTGTAAGAAATTCATTTGGGAGTCCTTAGGCACTAGAAAATGCCACCTAGTTGGTTGGAATAAAATATGTAAGCTTAAAAATGAGGGTGAATTAGGTTTTAGAGATCTTCATATGCTGAATAAAGCATGTTTAATGAAACTATGTTGGAGGATCTGCACCTCTCCTAGTGACATCTGGGTTCAAGTGTTGTGTAGGAAATACAAATTTTCTGTTGGTCAAATTTTGGGTTCTAGGTCCAATAATAAAGCTCTTCTTTGGAGGGGTATATCTTCAGTTTGGCCTCTATTCTCTAAAGGCCTTAATTGGAAATTAAGGTATGACCTTTCAGCAAGATTCTAGACAGACCAGTGGATTCTTAACTGTTTTAATCTAGAATCTCTTTCTCTACACCCTATTCCTGAAAAGGAACTGGGTAACCCTGTTTATCTGTATACTGACAATGGTTGCTGGGATGCAACCAAGTTAAGCTCTCTGCTCCCTAATCAACCAAATTTAGTTTTTTGGACTATGTCTCATAATGGTATTTTTTCTGTTAAAATGACTTATCAGTTGATTTCTCAGGCCTATTATCTTCTTTCCCCCTGTTTTGAAAATTTTAAACCCGTTTGGGATTGAGTTGGCCCTCCTAAAGTGAATTTTTTCCTTTGAAAAATCTTTTATGGTAGATTGTTCACTAATGAAGAAAGGGCCAAAAAAGGGTTGACTCTTGTTGCTTCTTGTTCTAGATGTGGTGTTGATATTGAATCTATTATGCATGTTCTGCATTATTGTTTTCAGGCTAGAAAAGTTTTATATCATTTTATTTTTTCTGATCATTAGGCTTGGTTCTTTTCTGCAGGTTTGTCTGATTGGATTCATAAAATTTGTCAAATCCTTGCTTTAGTCATTTTAATAATTGGCAAAGACTGTTTCGCTTTATTACTTGTCATCTCTGAAAAGATAGAAATGCTTTTGTTTTTAATAATGGCTCTGTCCAGACCTCTATTTTAATCCAGAAAATTATTTGTAATGCTGAATTTTCTAGTTTGTATTGTAGGAATGATCAATTTTTTATCCCCATAATTGCTATGGGTTGTCCTAGGATCAGATGGGTTCCGCCTCCAAGGGGTCAACTAAAGCTAAATTCTAATGGGGTTGTGAGTGGCAATCTGGATAATGCTACCTGCGGTGGAATTCTCTGAGATTAGAAAGGCAATTTGTGGTTGAGTTCTACTATTCTCTGCCCCCTGCTCTCCCCTAGAAGCTGAGCTATGAGGCATTTATAATGACATTCAAATCCTTCTTCAGATCTCTAGCCAGTCCGTTTAGTGGATTGAGTTTGATTTCTGTGAGGCTATTGTTTGTATTCAATCCATTCACCACCATTTCCATCCTTTGTATTATGTTATTTGTAAAATTAAGGACAACATTAAGCTTGTTAAATCTGTTAAGTTAAGCCATATTTTCAGGGAAACCAACCAATGACCAATAAGCTAGTCAAAATTGGCCTGGAGTCGTTTTCCTCCTTAGTTAGATTGGATCAGGCTACTTATAACTTCCTCCCATATTTAGTTCTGAACCAATGTGACTTTTAGCTTCCTTAGCTCTTAACCCCTTTTCTTAAAAATTTTTTTTAATTTAAATAAGAATATATACAAAATATTATACAAGCGTATCCAATAGATAATGCAAACTCTAATGCATAAGCAAAATTATTAAACAAAACATGCTATTATAATTTTAAAATCAATTATCTACAAAGCAAAAAAATTAGTTTAGCAATTATCAATCTACATTCTAAAAAAAAATTTAAACTTCAATGGAAAGTAACAACCAAGGAGGCATACACGAACAAGCAAGATCTTTCTTTTGTACTTGTTTTATGACGTTATTTCTCTCGTCCCATAGCCTATGGCACACCATGTGACCAACATGTTGACATCAATGATAAAATAAATGATTTTTTTATTCAAATTAATTTATTCATATCAATTTTTTAAGTGCTCATTTTATTGTGCATACTTTAATTTAAAAGATAATTTTTTTTGTCCTATATATACATTTCATTTTATGGTGCTTATTAAAAAAAAAATTAAACGGATTCTTACCAAGCTATTCCTAACACGTGAATAAAAAATGAGTGCATAAGTTTAAAAACTATCGCAAACTATAAACTAGCTAATTTACACAGTTTATTAATTTTTGACTAATTCATCCGATTTTAACTATTTTTCAAAGTTTCAAATTTATGATTTATTCGGACTAGTCACTTTTTTTATACAGCCGAGTGAATTGACTGATCCAATTTTCAAAACTGTGCTTTCATATATGTCAAAGGAATCCAAATTACCTGCAATTCAAATTGTTGCAGCCTACAAGGTGGTGCAATTCTTATAAGTACATACTCTTTATATTTTAGTTTTATTTCATATATGAAAATCATGGAGATCTTTGCATATCTTAAGTATAAAATATTTTATGGAAGCTAATATTGTGAAGATTTTATATAAGATTGTACAACCATAGTTTCAAAAGAGTCCAATTATATTGTTCTAAATAATTTTTTTTTCCTTCTTTCAATATTAATTATAGAAAAATGTTAACAACACACTAATTCTTTATTTTATACACTTCTACTTAATGAAATCTTATGCTGAACTAATAAAAAGTTCTGAGTTGTAAAATCAACCTGAAATTCCAATCAATAATAACATTGAAAATATTTATACACATTCAACTTGATTGCTATAAAAGCCTTGTTGATTTAAGGCATCAAACTAAATATTTATGAAGGATATATGTTAAGATAATGTTAATTTAAAAAAAAGAAGATAGCTCTAGTTTAAATAAACTTCTAAAGAAATTTTTATAGAAAAAAATTAATATAAAAATAAATAAAATTTTCTCATGAGTTAGAAACAACTTATCTTTTTAAATTTTAGAGAAATTAAATGAAAGAACTTATCAAAAAATAGAAAAACATAAATTATTTTTAAGTTATATTTAAAATACTAATTTTTTTCTTCTATAAGAATATCCTAAAAAGTTATTCAAACTGGACCTAATATAAGATTAAAAAAATGATGTATAGAAAAATATTAAACACTTCCATACTCTACATGCAAATACTGCCCAAGAATCCTTTAATCAAAACTAAATCATTAGATTCATGAAAGTAAGACTGACTACACATTTAAGTTGAAGAGAAACGGAAAAATACAAAGGAGCAAACCTGAATTGATCTTTTGGCCTTTTGAAGAGAACAGTCAACAATGTCAAATTCATCTTTCATCCACATATAAACAAAATTCTCAGCATCTAAATCTACACCGTTGACAGAAAGGGAAATGAGTACCACAAATACACTGTCAAATATAATCCACTCAGGCTTAGTTGCTGGTAAAAGCATAATATTACTGTCAGATGAGCAGAAAAAGAAGCTACTTGGCCTTCTTAACAAAATTAAATGTTTGAA
Source organism: Abrus pulchellus subsp. cantoniensis (assembly GCA_024086825.1). Lineage (NCBI taxonomy): Eukaryota > Viridiplantae > Streptophyta > Magnoliopsida > Fabales > Fabaceae > Abrus > Abrus pulchellus. The sequence continues at coordinate 10,531,197 of CM044054.1, forward strand.
ACTTGGCATCATCTCTGATGAAACTCCACCAAATGTAGGTTAGAGGAACAGTAGTGGCATGCCAAAGAGCATGTGCATCCCAAAGTCCTTGATATGGAGGGAAATCATATAATTCGAGGAGCATTGCGAGGCCGCCAGCAATAACAACCACCCAGAGCTTCCAACGTGAAGGATGGTGACTAAGACCAGCCCAAAGTGCCCAAATGGCAAGTTGTGCCACAGCCATCACTACACAAACTATCATATTCCACCCTGCAGAGTTAGAAGGAGAATGTCATCAAATTAGCACAAAAAGATAACATTAGAAGAATAAATAAGACAAATGATAAAAAAAAATGGCAAAGAAAAATATAAAAATTTATCTCTCTATCAAATGCTTATAAAAACTCTCAAATAAGGGTACTCTTGGTATAACCATAACTTCAATTATGTTAATGGTCACTAGTCAAACCAAATCCAATCTACCTACTCAAAATTTAGTCTCACTACCACCAGATAAGTACAAAGGGTGGGTTGGAAGAAAAAAGAGAAGTTAAGAATCTTGTCAACGATCTTGTGATGGAAGAAGCCACAGAGAAGAATGACATGCATAATTAACAGACAACTCAAGGTAAGTTTTTCTCAAAGTGAAAAATAAAGAAAATATGAATTCTACATTCTACTCAGCCACAGCAATAACAATATTTTAGAAGACAGGACATACCATAATCTAGTACATAGAAGTTTATGTACATTACATGGGTGGTCACAAAAGCAATCAATGGAGCAGCAACCATTACTCTGGTAGCCTCGTCCCTGATACTAAAGGTTCGTAAGATAGCTAAAATGAGAGAGTATCCTAATAAAATCACTGCAGATGAGTAGTCTAGTTTCTCAGTCAGATCAACATCTCTGCAGTAAAGTAGGAAACACAAACAATGAAAATTTAAGCTAACAAAGAAAAGAAGAAAAAGAAATAACAATTAAAGACAAATTTTAAAATACCTAAATTGCTATATTCAACAATTAATGAGACATTTTTAGTAGCTTTTTTGAAACAAGAATGGGATAACCACTTGAAAACAATAAATATGAGCCTCAAAATGAGTTTTATTATGAGAGGATTTTAATTTTCAAAGAAAAACAGCCTAAATAAATGTTAATGTGCTTTTAGAAAGGGCCAATTTTAGAAATATTCATATACTAAAAATTAACCTATGAAACAGTTTCTGCATTGACATTTCCTTGCATATATTGTGACTCAATTTGGGTAACATCTTTTAGTAGGTGACTCAGACTCCATCATAAGAACCAAGAAGTACCACTTTGCCGACAAACTACAATAGAGAGCAGGATTGACACATCCTCAAATCAACTCTAAGGTCAAATAGCAAGGAATTCATTTCAGAATAACTAAATCAGAAAAATGTTAAACACAAAGAAATTTAGAATCAGTACCAAATATTGAAAATATTTGTGCATGAGTAACTTACCGACTGTGGAAAACAGCACTCCAGAACCAGGAGTTTAGTGATAAGAGCCCATATATATGCCACAAACCAGCATACTCATAGTATGGCCTCTTTCCATCTTTTAGAGGCAATTTATAGTAAATAAGAATGAAAAAGGAGACCCAACCATGAAAATGCATTGCAAGATTGAGAGCTGAAAAACCCACAGAAGCAGGTTCCTGATAAAAGGAAACATGACAGTACTTTAAACAATAAGTGGTCATTGGATATTAACACAAAATGAAAATACATGGGCATAGGTTCGTTCCTGACATACCTGCATACCATAGATACGCCTGAATGGCCATTTACCATGATATTTGACAGGACTAAGGTTAAGTAACTTCTTTTCTTTCTCTCTATCAAGCATGCAGTAGTATCGGCAGTCACTTTGACAATCCCATTTTTTCCATTGTAGATACAGTGGTTCTTGCATGAACCACAGGCGATCAATTAGTTCTCCATCTGAAGAAAAATTACAGTTTGGAAAGCATCTTTGCCCAACACATCCAGTTTCCTGACATTGTCTTACACAATCCCTGATATCCAAACCAAAACAAGAAATAGAACTAGTGTGTAGAAATCTAATAGAATATTTCACTTAAAACATAAAAGAAATAGTATTTGGAAAATTAATGAGGATTTCCTGCATACTACAACAGGTAGCAAGAACAACAAGAACACAAAAGTCATATTCTACAGAGTTAGACTATATGGATCATGCAACATCATTGGAATCAAACAAAACCCAAGTTCTAAGAAATATTATTCACCATGAGTCATGAGATCCCTTGTAATGATTTCCTCCAAAGTTCTTCCTTGCCTCTCTCTACCCCTTTTCACACTACAATAAGCAAACCTAAAAAAGGAACAAGTGATAATAACTGATGAAACAGTAAGGAAAGATGTAAGGTCCCTAGAGTTAGTAAAGCCAGTTCAACTCAGTCATGGGCCTAGGGTGTTGAAGACTTATAACCGAAGGAATAAATAGGGGCTGCAACAGGGGGCAGAATAGAAAATACAAGTAGGAAATGGTCATGCTACAAGTATTTTCAACCATTCCAACTCAATCATGAGCGGAAGACATATAGCCAAAAGAACAAAAAAGGGCTGGAGTAGGGGGGCAAAATGGGAAATACAGAAGGCAGTAAAGAACTTTGATGATCATCAGCTTCTAGAATTTGAAATAGTGCAATCCTCAATAGAACTTTAGATTCTTACTACACTTGTAGAGGCAATGGCGTTCTGTTTCAAGACTAAAAATACAAAAGAAAATGAAGTATTGGAAGAGATTATATGCATGCACATGTTTGTGTTTGACCTAGAAGGAATGGAAGCTATTTTTGGCTGCAAGGTGGAATTGGAATGGTTATCATGCTTCAATCAATTGGAATATCAACTAGACTTTATTTTAGCAACTACTCAAGGCATTTACTTAATCCTTCACCTTGAGGACAAGGTGAAACTTTAGGAGGGAAGTATTGCTAGGAAACCCCCATTAATAGTTAGTTATGATATGTTAGTTAGGGACATATTAGTAGTTAGTTAGCATCAATCAGTTATTTACTATATATTTGTTAGTTTGCTTGAATTAGTTAGTAGTTAGGTAGGTTGAGATTGTAGAAGAAATGAGGAACATTGCCTCTATAAATAAGAGCTTGTGAATTATAGTGTGAGAGTTGGGGCTTTTGGCTTACGAGGTGTAGTTTATCGAAGAATTGTTGAGTGTGTGTTTTATTATGTATAGTTGGGAGTTTCTCCTTGTGTTTCCTCATAAAGATACCTGATTTCTATCACCTTTCTTCCTAAATTACCCACATTCCCGTAACTAACTCCTCTTTCTCTCTCGCTACCGGTCTGCTAAGTTGCCAACTGGTGATGATTTCTTCCTTCCAGAATAAACGTGCCATAACTTGGCTTAGTGGGGCCCAAGGACAGCAGCTGCTCACCCTACACATCTGAGGCCCTAACAAAAGACATCACTCTTAATGGTTGAGTCTAAATTTTAGTTTGTGATAGAATTCAATAGCATCAACTGATCCAAGAGTCAGATTCTATGACCAGTGACAAGGCCTGGTTGTAATTGTTATTGTGGTTACATTTGAAATTTGGTAACAGAATATTTAACATTTCCTAATTAGGCTCCCAAGTTTACCACTTGCTTGCTTAACACAGTTGAAAAATCAATTCTTCAACTTTCCAATAAAAAACACATGTTCAAATGAAAACTTGTGATCTTTATAATTCATGCATGCACCACAATCATATTTAGCATTTAAAAATCAATTTTACTCAACTTTAAACCAAACAAACAAAAAGTATTTGGGAAAGCTACTTCATGGGAAAGATTGGAGCTAATTACCTATAGCGCAGATCAGCATCACCAGCACTTGCATCAATTACCTCCATAGACCAAGAAAGCACCAAAAGGAAAGCAAATACATAGCCACCCATCATCTGATTAAACAACATTTAAAACACAAAGGTGGCACATCTATCTGATCAGCAAAAATTATGCAAATGCCAGTTTGCCACCAAAGCAAAACATAAACATCTTCTGCTAACTGTATATGAAACCAAAATGCTCAAACAGTTTTACCTAACAAACAAAAAGAAAGAAATCTTAATACCATTCTAAGATGTAGAGATATAAGATCAACATTATGATAGCAGCTAGTGAGATAAACTAACAGTTATAATCAACAAATGAAAATTAATCAAACATTTTTAACCCATGTTGGCCGGAAACCCCGCTGCTAACATAAAAATATATACAAGTAGGAAAAGGAGGAGATAGGGAAAAAAAAAAAAAAAGACCCTCATCTGAAAAGTCATAAAAGGTGAACCTTGAACATTTTGATAGATCAAAAGTTTTTTTTTAAAAAAAAAAAGAAAAATTGAAGAGTTTTAATAGCTTAAGCAGCAAAAATTTCGAGACAATTTTCAGATGCATTTAATAACAGAACATGCGTGTGGTAGTTGATTGAGCTCTATTGACAGAGAAAAAGAAAAACATTTGTTTTAACCTATCCGGGCGCAGAGCAAGGTTCAAAATTTGAACTACTGTGAAGAGTCCAGCAATGAGTCCGCTATGCGAAGAAACAATGAGACGAGAACCTTTCTTTCGTTCATTAATTTTTTTCCTTCTTTAGGTGAAGCTTACTGTGCATAGGTAATTACGGAAATTTAGCTGAAGTAAAAAATCCAATAGTAAGGGTGCTTCGAAAGTTCGAATTAGTTCATTTCATCTCATGTCTTAAAATCAACAATGAAGTATTCAAAATTAGCTGTTGGTAATACTGAAAGCAGAAAAGAGAGCAGAGAAATGGCCTTCGAAGACTTATGTCTTGTTACTTACCATTGCCAAATGGTTTATTTATATCAAAATGAATTAAAGTTTCATCTCTTAGGGAGGAGAGTGCAATTTGAAGATTGAAGAGGAGGGTGGTGTAATTTGAGTATCTCTTAACGAAGCAGTGTGATTTAACCTAAAAATATATCCATGCTGCACAACACCAGGATATATATATATATGAGGCTGTGCATGGACAAAATTGAACAGATAAGTTTGAAAGATATCCCACATGCCCAAATAAGTTATAAAAAGACACTTTTAGTTTAAAGACACTTTTAGTTTAAATAGGGACAGATATTCTGCAGCTTGAAATAGAGTACATGTTAGGAGCTAGGAGAGAGCGAAAGGAAAGTTGGTAGTTATTATAGTTAGTTAGTGGAACGAAATCAGTTAATTAGAGGGGATTGTGAAGTAAATAAATAGGATGATGCAAGGGAAAGGCAGACAGATGTGTTAACATTTGTAAATTGAGCTTTAGCTCTTTGTGAAAGGAGAAATCCTTTGTGAATGGGAAACCCTGGGGGAGAATTTTATTCTTCATTTCCTGTTTTGTTCTTCAATAAAGTTTTACTTCTTTAAATCTTCTCTATTTGCCATTTTATTTACTTTGGGTCCCTAACAGTACAGGTGACTGTAACATAACAGTCACCAACAGATTTCATATTCAACTTTTTGTCCACCATGTCACGCACACAACTATTCCACACCGAAGTGTTAAGAGAAATTGCTGTTTCCGTGCATTGTTTAGTAATGACTAAAGCAGATGATAAGAAGGGCTTTCAAATAGTAATTATCACATTTTCAAAACTGCATTCATTTTCAACCTAAGAATAAAATAAAATCCAGGGGTAGCATTATTTCACCTTCACTGTTGAGCTAGCCGCACTAGAATGTTTTCAATTCAACTTTTCAGTTGCTGATTAGTGATGGCTTAATTAAAAGATGAAAAGCCATCCTCATTTTGTCTTCTTCCATCATTCATTCATTCATTCATCTTTAGTCCATTAATTTATCATCCAACATCATATTTTGCTATACTGAAAATCATTCTAAAAATGTATTCTTATCTAGATGCAATATGATAAAAGAAAATGATGAGGGTTCCAGCACATGTAATGCATCAGCTACATTCCCCAGTAGGGTTTTGTTGATTACAACATTGATTCGTTGATATTAACATTAAGTTAAAAACTTTCTTTAACAAAATGAATAGCATTATATCTCATTCCTTAGAAGTCTGAAAAACAAAGTTGTTTACAGGAAAACTAGTTTTATAAGCCATGATGTGTTCAGGACAAGATGTGCAATACAATTACAATTGACTACTAGAAACAGCCAACTGCATAGTTATGTAACATTGGTAGGTGTTAATTCATCAACCAACATACTTGTAAGGCTCTATCAATAGTAGTCAAGGATATGAATTCATCACCTGAAATCATGGTTTAGCACTAAGCAGTAGGTGAGATCATGAGTTCTTCCAATTTATAGAACACTTAAACGCAAATCAAAACAAACTCCAATATGACTCAAATGTAGCAACATCTTTTTTTGAGGCATGCAGTAATACAATTGGATCAAAATGTTGAGGCAGATAAAATAACAATCAAATATTTGATATTGCTTATAATTATATATCTTCTTGATTGATAGCTTGAAGCACATGCCAGACAATTTTTCACTATCTAGCAAAATTGTAAAAGCATAGGAAAGGACAGGAAAGTGGGAAGTGCTCTAGCAAAAACTAGAGTAGCAACTGACAAATTCTGAAGTCTAAAGACAGACCAGAAACACAGAAATATAAAAAATCACCTTTGCAAAATCTCGGCTTAGCTTTTTCACTGTTGCTGCCACTTGGTCTCTCTCCTTCGTAAGCTTTATCTAAAACCAAACAGTAGAGCACAAAATCACCTACCATCAACTCAACACTTCCCTCCCATTAAATAACACCACCTTACTAATTTGTACAAAAATTATAAATTTTCAAAATTTTCCACACAAACACGAACCTTTCCATTCACCTTCTCTTCCACTCACGTTTCTTGGTTCCTTAAAACTGTCTAGCCTATAATCAATAATGATCAACACTAGAATGCTCGAAAAGAACTAAAATATTTTCGTTCCATTGAAAAACAAGACACACAACAATCTACAATAACGGTTCCCCCATGTCCATCCCCTCTCCACTCTTCCACACACACACACACAGAGACAACGACTATATCCAGTGAGGGTATGAAAGTAACAAACTGCACACAACGGACAGATAACATCAAACGCATGTTTGGCAAACGATTTTCTTTTTAAATAATTATCTTTTCCAAATAAACAAATAACTACTTATTTCTTTGTAAGAGTAATTTTTGAAAAAAAACAAAAAAGCTATTATTTTTCCCAACTTGAAACATACCAAACACTTGCGGAACCCGCACTCAATTCAAGAATAGTTACACTCCTTTCCTCTAATTTAATTACGAATTAAGAAAAAAAGAAAGAGTGATAAAAGGAGAACATTTTCGTTGAGGGTGGAGTTCAAGGTGGAGTCGGCTTGGTGACAGGCGCGAAAAGCGAAGAGAGACGGTCTTCAAGGTCGTGGATGAGTCGGTCTTTTTCTAGAAGCTTCTGGCGAAGGCGAGAAGCGTCGGATTCGAGAGAAGAGACTCTTGAGGCGATGGCAATGGAAGTAATCTTGCGAGCCAGATCGAGCTGTTGGTAAGGATCCGTGGGAATGACCGATAGAACCTCATCAGGTAGGTGGAAATCCACCATATTGCTCAGTAAATGTTTTTAGTATTCATGCGTTAGAAAATTTTTATTTTTAATTTCTGAAAATAATTATTTTTTATTTTTGACCTTAAATTTTTACAATTTTTTTATTTTTAGTCTTTTTTTTACTGATTTAGTCCAATAAAAGAGTGTTAGTTAAATGCCAAATTTTGGTTAAACAACATTAGAAAAAGACTAAAAAAATAATTCACTAAAATATGAAGTCTAAAACTATAAAATATTATTTGAGAGAACTAAAATAAAACATTCAGTAAAATAAAAATATATTTAAACTTAGAAATAAAATGAAAGGGAATAGAATGCATGGGAAGGTATCCCGAAGACATTATTACAAAGTGGGAACTGTATTTTTATGCTAAGTATTGAGTGAAGTTGGCAATAGAGAAATCCAAAATAGAATTCAGAATTGGGGTACTATTGCAAGAGGTCCAATAACTTGGGAGTATTAGAGCCCAAACGCAAAACCCATTTCACCTAAATTGAAGTTCTGCTTCACTTCGTATTGCTGAATTCAGGTTTGGTGATCCCCATTCATCACTTCTAGTTTTTTATCAGCTTTTGAGCAGGTTCTAGAAAATAACTTAAAAAATTCCATTAGTATTTCTAAGTTTATAAATAATTCCTCGTTTCATAACACCCTTTCAGAGATAACAAAAATATAAAATCTAAAAAGCTAAGCTTTTGAATTTGTTTGATCATGCACGAAACTTGCTTGAGAAAACTCCGCAACGAGAAATCCCTTGAAATAAAATAATAATCTATGAATAAAATTGTTTTTGGAAAATATTAGAGGAAATAACTTGCTTCACTGATTGGTGTTGGTCTAATAATAATCTTACATCTTCTTTGTGCAATTCTTTTTGATTGGTGTTGGTCTAATAATAATCTTACATCTTCTTTGTGCAATTCTTTTTGATTGGTGTTGGTCTAATAATAATCTTACATCTTCTTTGTGCAATTCTTTTTGAAGGTGTGAATCAACACATAGAGGACTTACCTGGTTCCGGCCTTAGAAGTCAATATTTTATGCAAATATTAAAACCAATCATACACTAATGTTGGTCTTTCGAGCACGGTCCATTAAACATCTAGAAGCTTTTACTCAAAGATGTATATCTCGATTGTCCATTACACTCTATGCTCGTTACTCGGATGCTCCTTCCAAGAAATCTAAGCTTTCTCCTTTGCAGGTTGGTACTAGACACTTTCCTACCACTTACTTAATGCACACAAAAAAGGGACATATTGTGATTTACTTGTTTTTAGGAGAGAAGAATGATAGACCAGTGTAAGATATTTGCAAAAGCAGGTGATGGAGGTAATGGTTGCTCGAGCTTTCGCAAGGGCAGACCTGATGGTGAGTTCTCCTTACTTCTCTTTATTATGATGTCTAGCCAAGGTTTTGTATTGTCACTATGATTACGGACCAATGCAGCTCCAAATGCAGCCACAATGAGATTGTAGAGACTAGAGACCTCCAAAACTGTGATAAAGTAATTTGAAACTCAGTTTATAGCTTATAGTGAATTCAAAATTTGATTTTTAATTTCTAATTCTGTTTCTCACTGTCGGATCTTTTCATGTTGTCAATTTTCATTTTAGATTATTCAGTAGTCAGAAATGTGCTATTTCAAATACTATCAGAAATGTGCTATCTCAAATACTATTATCGGATTGATGTTAAGAAATGTGTTCAATGTGGCTAATGACAATGCTACATGGTGCCTGTGTTTAATGTAGGTGGCAATGGTGGGAGAGGCGGTGACGTGATTCTGGAATGCTCTCCCAGAGTTTGGGACTTCAGTGGTTTGCAGCGTCACCTGGTATGCACTTGTGTATTTCACCAAAATTTTGTGAAATGAAGAGTTTTTTTTATGTTTAAAAGATCATTGATACTAATGGTGTTTTTGTAGATAGCAGAGAAAGGGGGACATGGATCATCAAAGATGATGATAGGAACCAGGGGGGCTGATAAGGTAATTGATTTTTAAATATTCTTTCAGCTTTAAAAGTGTTTCATAATTTTCTTTTCTTTCGGTTGGTCATGTTTGCAATACAAAATTGCAAGTTTATTCCAATATCATATAATGCTTTAATAGGTTGTCCGCGTACCGGTTGGCACTGTTCTTCACCTTGTTAGTGGTGATATTCCTTCTATAGTTAAAACCCAATCCTCAACAGATGTAGACCCTTGGGAGATTCCTGGTGCACTTGTTGATGATCTTCCTGACCCTGGCAATGGTTCTATCTCCAATGTTACATGTGGGGAAGAAGTCAAAGCAATACATCCTACTAGTTGCTCCTCATCACGAGCTGCTGAAACAAATGTTGAGAAATCTGAAAAATCAGGACACGTTGCATCAAAAGCTGTATCTTCTCAACCTTCCACTTCTAATGGGAGTGCCGAAAATGGCACAGAGAATAGAGGAGATATACTATACAATGTTGCTGAATTCACAGAAGAAGGTCAAAAAATTCTCATTGCTCGTGGAGGTGAGGGTGGTCTGGGCAATGTGTCTCTTTCCAAGGATTCAAAAAAGCCTACGACTGTGAAGGAAGGGGCATTTCAACAGCACATATCTAACCTTCAGGACTCTGACACTGTTTACTCCTCCCTGCATGTAGGTTTACCTGGTTCTGAGACTGTTCTTATATTAGAACTCAAGAGCATTGCTGATGTAAGCTTTGTGGGAATGCCTAATGCTGGTAAAAGCACTTTACTTGGGGCTATATCAAGGGCCAAGCCTACTGTTGGTGACTATGCTTTCACTACTCTTAGGCCAAATTTGGGGAATCTGAACTATGATGATCTCTCAATAACTGTGGCTGATATTCCTGGACTCATAAAGGGTGCACACCAAAATCGTGGACTTGGACATGCATTTCTGCGCCACATAGAACGCACAAAGGTTCTGGCCTATGTGGTAGACTTGGCTGCTGCTATAGATGGAAGAAAAGGAATTCCACCATGGGAACAACTGAAAGATTTAATTCTAGAGCTCGAGTACCATCAAGATGGTTTATCCAATCGACCATCCTTGATAGTTGCAAATAAGATTGATGAGGAAGGTGCAGATGAAGTGTATAAAGAGTTAAAGAGAAGGGTCCAGGGTGTTCCCATATTTCCTGTGTGCGCTGTTTTGGAGGAAGGGATAGCAGAGCTTAAGGCTGGCCTTAGAATGCTTGTCAGTGGTGAAATGTCATACAGACTTTGCCTAGATCAAATTGTGCTTGGTTAGATTGTTATTAAGGACAAAATCTTAGGTATAGTTCCTGAGGTGCTTTTGGTGCTATTTTTCACTCAAAATTAGAATTTGAACTTGATAAAAGGTGGACATTTGATGTTTTTTCTAAAGGAGAGATAACAAGTTGAAATCGGAGAATTATTCTCTTGCAAATGCAAAGCTGGCCGAAGTAGATTCATAACGGATCCAAACTGCCCATAAATCATAATGTGCACCCTAACATAATTAGCATGAAGTCAGCACAATGAAATGCTATGACTCAAATATTAAACTTTAGTCATTTTAACAACCCTTTAACTATATGAAATAAGACCTCTTAGATCTCCAAATGAATTGTCATAAGAATTCCACGAGGGAGTTTTATTTTTTTAAAAAAATATATTTTTATTCATAATGATAAATCTATTCTAATTTAATTTTAATTAGATTTTTTTTAATAATTACAAAAGTATCACAATCTTTTTCGCTTTCTTATATTTTGAACATCTTAAGGATATATTTTTATTAATATCTTAATAAAAATTAAATATTAACTAAAATGACAATAAGATAGTTTTAGAAAATTTTGTTGTAATAGAAGCAAATTAATATAAAAAATTTAGTTTCAATAAATTTTTAGAAAAGTGTTCAAATAAAAGAAATTTAATATAAAAAATAAATAATTTTTTACATAAGTTAGAAACAACTTATTTCCTCAACATTTAGAGAAATTAAATGAAATTTTCTTTAATAGAGAAGTAATAAATTGATTTTAATTAATGTAAGTTTGATTTGTTTTAATACTTAATTTTTTTACTCCTATAAGCACTTATTGAAAAATTTATTCAAATTAGACCTAAGTTGATTTTAACTTATAAAAGAAGTTTAAAGTCCAATTTAGATAAATTTATTTAGAAGTTTTTATAAAAAAAATTAGTATAAAAAATAAATAACAATTTTTTTCATAAAAATAACTTATATTTCTTTATTTTTTTAAAAGTTTTTTCATTTAAATTTTCTAAAAATTGAAAAGATAAGTTAATTTTAATTCATGAGAAAAATTTTATTTATTTTTTATATTTATTTTTTTCTTCTATAAAGGCTTTTGTAGAAGTTTACCTAAGACCTAATTCATTTTATTACTTAATGTTTAAATTCTATAAATACTTATTGAGAAATTTATTTAAACTAGAAATATCTCAATTTTTAAAACTAATATTTTTTTATTGGATTTGATTTCGAATTCCATCTTTGAAAACTAATATAATCTAATACAAATTGTCACGACTCCTTTTATAAGGAACCGAGAATATTGTTTCTACATTACATACTTATTTAAGATAAATAAATAATAGAGAATATAAATATAAAATTCACTTCTCATTCAAAATAAAGTAAAGTTTCTTACAATAAATATCTAATAAAACAACATAATATTACATTTAGTTCATAATATTCAAAATACTCAAAGTTATACTACGTAGCTCCCTCTACATGAGGTTTTAAAATATAAGAAAAAAGAACTTTGATGCAATAATACTTAACTCCATCTTCTAACATTTCTTCACTGGCCCCTCAGCCTGTGAAGTAGATGCAACACCTGCTACATCTGCTCACGTACCACCGTACGATCATCGCAGTATACACACACACAACAACATAAAAAGAAATGCAAGGGTGAGCTTACAAAAAATAAAATAAAATCTTATATATAGAGCAAAATATTTCTCATAGCAATAGCCCCATGCATTTCTAACCCATCTAATGCATAGCATGAAAACGGCTTCCAACTGGTTTCACAGCCTAAGTAATCCAGAAGGAACCGAGCCGGTCCGGAAGTGACCCATTCCGGTATCTGGATTCAGACAGCACAGCAACTTAGCATGAACTTACCGTTACACGTCTACCCACCTAAACATGTAACTCGGCTCTATAATGATGAAAAACATATATCTCAATATGATGCACACCGCCAAAATTATTTTAACAACTCAGGTAAGGCAAGTTTATAATAGATCAGCCAAAATCTCAGCATTTTAAATCAATTCATAGCAGTTACAGCTTAGAAAATAGCTTTTATTCAATAGATCTAATAAAGCCATATCAAATCATCTTGAAATAGCATATTAAACTGTTCAAAACGTAGTTCATAGGTTAAAGTAAATTCCCCTTACCTCAGAACGATGATTCACACTAGATCTACCGAATATTACTTGTTTTATAGCAAGATTCATCGAAGATTCAATTTTAGAACAGAGTTTCTCCTAAGAATACCATGACCTTCTATGAGAAAGAGAAGGAGAAGAGAAACAAACGAAAAATCTAAATTAAAACTTAAAGAAACTTACTTCAAATTCTTCAGAATAGACGTAAAATCTCAGATCTGTCGAGAAATATAAGTTTAGGAGGGTTTAGTATGAGAGAAAATGGTGGTATTTGGCCTTAGAACCTTTGAGAATCTTGGATTGGGGGTGAAGAAATGAAAATTTAGTGTGAAGCCCCCTTTTTATAGAAAACTTTTGAAATTCACTGTTCACCGTCAGAAACACTGTTCAGGGCACTATTTACGCTGGAAACACTGTGCACGCGTATTGTACACGCACTGTACGTGTAAGTGACGTCAGCCATGACATTAGGATGATGTCACTGATGACGTCAACAATCACTGTACATACGCAGTTTTTACTGTTTACAGACAGTTTTACTGTTCATTGACACTATTTATACGGTACTGTTCACTTTTTTTTAAAAAAAGAAAAAATTTCAAACTCCATCTAAATCTATTCCAATACCAAATATCCCTTCAATTGACATTTAACAAGTATAAAATATTATAGATTACTCAATAATAAATCATAAGCTTGACAATTCTCCCCCCGAAAATAAATTTTCGTCCTCGAAAATTTCATCGTTCAGAGAAAAGATGAGGGTACAACTCTCTCATTCTTTCCTTTAACTCCCATGTAGCATCACCAGTTACTGGGTCCCAAGCAACCTTTACTAACCAAATAGACTTACCTCTAAGTTCCTTAACTTTTGTATCCTTGATACGAGCAGCTTGATCCTCCACAGACAAATTATCTCTTAACTCCACAACATCAGGCTCGATTACATGAGACGAATCAAGAACATACTTTCTTAGCTGCGACACATGAAAAACATTATATAGTCATGACAATTGAGGTGGTAACGCTAATTCATACGCTACTGGTCCTCTACGATGTAATATCTGATACGGTCCTATGAACTTAGGTGTTAACTTCTTGGCTCTTAAGGCTTGCCCCACACCTGTAGTGCGTGATACTTTCAAGAATACATGATCACCAACATCAAATTCTAGGGATCTTCTACGTCGGTCAGCATAAGATTTCTGTCGACTCTGCATAACTCTCAGTTTTTCTCTAATAAGTTCAACTTTCTCTTTAGTTTCTTGCAGCATTTCAGGTCCAACCATCAAATGTACTCCATCTTGAAACCAACAAATAGGGGTTCTACACCTTCTGACATACAGAGCTTCAAATGGTGCCATATCTATACTCGAATGATAGCTATTATTATAAGTGAATTCTACCAAAGGAAGCATATCCTCACAATTACTCCTCTGCTCTACAATACAAGTCCGCAATAAGTCTTCTAAGGTCTGAATAGTACGCTCAGATTGACCATCTGTCTGCGGTTGATATGCAGAACTCAACCTCAACTGTGTGCCCATAGCTTCTTGGAAACTCTGCAAAAACTGGGAAGTGAATCGAGGATCCCTTTCAGAGATAATACTAGAAGGTACTCTATGTAACCTGACAATCTCTCTAATGTATAATTCTGCTAATTTCTTTAAGCTAAAGTTCATGTTAATTGGCAAGAAATGCGTACTCTTGGTTAGCCTATCAACTATGACCTACACGGCATCATGATTTTTAACTATTCTAGGTAGATGAGACACAAAATCCATAGTCATATGATTCCACTTCCACTCTGGAATTTTCATCGTCTTCAACTCTCCTAGAGGGCTCTGGTGCTCCGCTTTTGCCTTCTGGCAAGTCAAACAGGCTTTAACAAACTCATCTATCTCTCGCTTCATGTTTGGCCACCAAAACATTTGCTTTAAATCTTGATACATTTTGGTAACATCAGGATGAATGTTGAGACTACCCTTATGTCCTTCTTCTTGAATTGCTCTCTTTAATTCAGTATCTCTAGGGACACAAACTCGACCTTGGCATCTGAGAATACCATCAGCACCTTTACTAAAACTCTTTGTCTTATCTGTCCCCAAGAGAAATACAATCCGACATAACATTGGATCCCACAGTTGTTTGTCTTTAATTTCCTGTAAGAAATTGTTAGTCACCACAATTCGGCTACAACTAATTTTTTCAGGTGATAAGTCCACATGTATGTTCAGGTCTCGAAATTATTCTACCAAAAGGGTTTCACTAACTCTTAAGGAGAATGCCTGAACCACATTCCTACTTAATGCATCGGTCACTACGTTAGTTTTTCCTGGATAGTATTGGAGCTGAAAATCATAATCCTTAAGGAATTTCACCAAACGTCTCTGCCTCATATTTAACTCTTGCTGATCAAATAAATACTTCAGACTCTTGTGATCACTATACACATCAAACTGAGCTCTATAAAGATAGTGCCGCCACACCTTCAGAGCAAAGAGTATAACAGCTAACTCAATGTCATGAATCGGGTAATTTCACTCATGAGTTCGTAATTGGCGAGATGCATAAGCTATCACTCTCTTATCTTGCATTAATACACATCCTAATCCCTGATGGGACGCATCACAGTACACCTCAAACGGTCGACTAGTATTAGGGAGAATCAACACCGGCGAGGAAGTTAATCTCTGCTTTAACTTATTAAAGTTTTGCTCACATTCCTCAGTCCACACAAAGGGTTGATCATGGCGAGTTAACCATGTTAATGGTACAGCTATCTTCGCAAATCCCTTTATAAATCTTCGGTAGTAACCTGCTAGGCCCACAAAACTACGAATCTCTGTGACTGTCTTAGGCCTTTCCCACTGTAACACCGCTTCAACTTTGGAAGGATCAATTGCAATTCCCTTAGCTGAAATAACATGACTAAGGAATTTTACATTTTCTAGCCAAAACTCACACTTAGACAATTTAGCTTACAATTGTTTCTCCCTTAAAACACTAAGTACAGTCCTCAAATGCTCTGCATGTTCCTCTGACGAACTAGAATAAATCAAAATATCATCAATAAAGACTACCACAAATCGATCCAGGAAAGGTCTAAAGCTGGAGCATTTGTGACTCCAAAGAGCATCACTATATACTCATAATGGCCATATTTAGTGCGAAAAGCAGTCTTAGGAATATCTTCATCCTTCACTTGGATCTGATGGTACCCAGACTTTAAATCAATCTTAGAGAATACCTTAGCACCTCTCAGCTGGTCCATCAAATCATCGATTCACGGCAACGGGTACTTATTCTTAATTGTCAACTTATTCAACTTGCAATAATCAATACATAATCTAGAACTCCCGTCCTTCTTTTTTACTAAAAGAACTGGTGCTCTCCAAGGTAATACACTCGGCCTAATTATTTGTTTCTGCATTAGATCTTTGATATGCTCCTTAACCTCCATCAACTCTTTCGGCGCCGTTCTGTAAAGTGCTACAGACACTGGATCAACTCCAAGAATCAAATCTATAGAAAACTCCACCTCTCTACGTGGAGGTATCCAAGAATATCCTTTGAAAAAATCTCAGGGAATTCTCGTACTACTGGTATTAACAGAAGGCTTTGCTCCACTTCTGTATTCATAACTCCCAACAAAATAAAACAAGATACTCCCTCACCTAAGGATGTTTATACTTGGTGAGTAGAAATCAATTCTACACAGCCTTACTGCTCTGGAAAGATTAAACACCTCTAGCCACAATCAATTAGCACACGATTGGCAGTTAGCCAATCCATATTCAGGATTACATCTAATCCTGACATCGGGATACAAATAAGATTTACTTTGTATCTTCGTCCCTCAATTACTATGGGACACCTAACACAAACTGCCGAAGTCTTAATTGAACTTAAAGTAAGTGTCGATACTACCAAGTCACATCCTAGATCGCTCA
The DNA here is from genome assembly GCA_024086825.1 of Abrus pulchellus subsp. cantoniensis. Lineage (NCBI taxonomy): Eukaryota > Viridiplantae > Streptophyta > Magnoliopsida > Fabales > Fabaceae > Abrus > Abrus pulchellus. The sequence goes on from CM044054.1 coordinate 10,548,171, forward strand.
CCAGTAATCCTAAGTTTCTCACACAAATGTCCGCAATAAAAGAGTGTATGGCTCTAGAATCAAACAATACATAAAGAGAAATACCTGTCACTACCGCTGTCCCTTGAACGAGATCTGTTGCCTGGGCTGCCTCTGATACAGAAGTAGTGAATATGTCACGACCCCTTTTTATAAAGGACCGAGAACATTATTTCTACACCACATACTTATTTAAAAATAGGTAAATAATAGAGAATATAAGTATAAAAATTCACTTCTCATTCAAAGTAAAAATGAAGTTCCTTACAACAAATATCCAACAGATCAACATAATATTACATTTAGTTTATAATATTCAAAATACCAAAAAAAAATTATAATATGTGACTCCCTCGACATGAGGTCTCATATATAAAGAAAAAGGACTCTGATGCATTATTACTCAACTCCAGCTTCTAACTTTTCTTCACTGGCCCCTCGGCTGTGAAGTAGATGCAACACCTGCTACATCTGCTCACGTACCACCGTACGATCATCGCAGTACACACGCACACAACGACATAGAAAGAAATGCAAGGGTGAGCTTACCAAACATAAAATAAAATTATATATATATAGAGCAAAATATTTCTCACAGCAATAACCCCATGCATTTCCAGCCCATCTAATGCACAGCATGAAAACGGCTTCCAACTGGTTTCACAGCCTAATTAATCCAGAAGGAACCGAGCCGGTCCGGGAGCGACCCATTCCGGTATCTGGATCAAGACAAAGACAAGAAATCTCAGCATGAACTTACCGTTACATGTCTACCCACCTAAACATGTAACTCGGCTCTATAATGATGCAAAACATATATCTCAGCATGATGCACGCCACCAAAATTATTTTAACAGCTCAACTACGGCAAGTTTATAATAGATCAGCCAAAATCTCGGCATTTTAAACTAATTAACAACGATTCTGACTTAGAAAATAGCTTTTATTCAATAGATCTAACAAAATCATATCAAAATATCTTGAAATAGCATATTAAACCGTTCAAAACATAGTTCATAGGTTAAAGTAAACTCCCCTTACCTCAGAAAGATGATTCACACTAGATCTACCGAATATTACTTGATTATAACAAAATTCACCGAAGATTCAGCTTTAGAACGGAGTTTCTCCTAAGAACACCATGAATTTCTATAAGAAAGAGAAGGAGAAGAGAAACGAACGGTAAATCTAGCTTCAAACTTAAAGAAACTTACTTCCAATCCTTCAGAATAGATGTAGAATCTCAGATCTGGCGAGAAATCTAAGTTTAGGAAGGTTTAGTATGAGAGAAATGGTGGTTTACGGCCTTAGAACCTTTGAGAACCTTGGATAGAGGTGAAGAAATGAAAATTTCGTGTGAAGCCCCCTTTTTATAGAAAATTTTCAAAATTTACTGTTCACGCCGGAATTTACTGTTCATCGCCGGAAACACTGTTCACCGCCTTACTGTTCATGCCGGAAAATACTGTTCAGGGTACTATTCACACCGGAAAACACTGTGCACGCGTACTGTACATTCACTGTACGCGTATGTGACGTCACCGATGACGTCAGCAGTCACTGTACATACGCGGTTGGCACTGTTCATACACGGTTTGTACGCGGTTTGCACTGTTCATACGCGGTTTGCACTGTTCACACGGTACTGTTCACTTTTTTTTTTTTTTTTTTATAATATAATTTCAACTCCATCTAAATATATTCCAATACCAAATAATCCTTCAATTAACATTGAACAAGTATAAAATATTATATATTACTCAATAATAAATTAGAAGCCTGACAATTCTCCCCCCGAAAATAAATTTTCGTCCTCGAAAATTTCATTCCCCAGAGAAAAGATGAGGATACAACTCTCTCATTCTTTCTTCTAACTCCCATGTGGCATCACAAGTTATTTAGTCCCAAACAACCTTTACTAATCGAATAGACTTACCTCTAAGTTTCTTAACTCTAGTTTCCTCGATACGAGCAACTGGGACCTCCACAGACAAGTCATCTCGTAACTCCACAACATCAGACTCAATTATATGAGACAAATCTGGAACATACTTCTTTAGCTGCGACACATGGAAAACATTATGTATTCCAGACAACTGAGGTGGTAACGCTAATTCATAGGCTACTGGTCCTCGACGATGTAATATCTGATACGGTCCTATGAACTTAGGTGTTAACTTCTTGGCTCTTAAGGCTTGCCCTACACCTGTAGTGCGTGATACTCTTAAGAATACATGATCACCAACCTCAAATTCTAGGGATCTTCTGCGTCGGTCAGCATAAGATTTCTGTCGACTTTGGGTAGCTCTTAGCTTTTCTCTAATAAGTTCAACTTTCTCCTTAGTTTCTTGCAGCATTTCAGGTCCAACCATCAAATGTACTCCATCTTGGAACCAACAGATAGGGGTTCTACACCTTCTACCATATAGAGCTTCAAATGGTGCCATATCTATACTCGAATGATAGCTATTATTATAAGTGAATTCTACCAAAGGAAGCATATCCTCCCAATTACTCCTCTGTTCTACAATGCAAGTCCGCAATAAGTCTTCTAAGGTCTGAATAGTATGCTCAGATTGACCATCTGTTTGCGGATGGTATGCGTAACTCAACCTCAACCGTGTGCCCATAGATTCTTGGAAACTACGCCAAAGCGGGAAGTGAATCGAGGATCCCTATCGGTAGATAATACTAGAAGGTACTCCATGCAACACGACAATCTCTCTAATGTACAATTCTGCTAATTTCTCCAAGCTAAAGGTCATGTTAATTGGCAAGAAATGTGCACTCTTGGTTAGCCTATCAACTATGACCCACACCGCATCATGATTCCTAAGCTGTTCTAGGTAGATGGGACACAAAGTCCATAGTCACATGGTCCCACTTCCACTCTGGAATTTCCATCGTTTGTAACTCTCCTGGAGGGCTTTGGTGCTCCGCTTTTGCCTTTTGACAAGTCAAGCGAGGCTTTAACAAACTCAGCTATCTCTCGCTTCATGCCTCGGCCACCAAAACATCTGCTTTAAATCTTGATACATCTTGGTAACACCGGGATGAATGTTGAGACTACCCTTATGTCCTTCTTCTAGAATTGCTCTCTTTAATTCAGTATCTCTAGGGACACAAACTCGACCTTGACATCCGAGAATACCATCAACACCTTTACCGAAACCCTTTGTCTTATCTCGTCCCTAAGAGAAATACAATCCGACATAACATTGGATCCCACAATTGTTTATCTTTAATTTCTGTAAGAAATTATTAGTCACCACAATTCGGCTACAACTAATCTTTTCGGGTGATAAGTCCACATGTATGTTCGGGTCTCGGAATTATTCTACCAAAAGGGTTTCACCGATTCTTAGGGAGAATGCACGAACCACATTCCTACTTAATGCATCGGCCACCACGTTAGCTTTTCCTGGATGGTATTAGAGCTGAAAATCATAATCCTTAAGGAATTCCACCCAACGTCTCTGCCTCATATTTAACTCTCGCTGATCAAATAAATACTTCGACTCTTATGATCACTATATACATCAAACCGAGCTCCATAAAGATAGTGTCGCCACACCTTCGAGCAAAAACTACAGCAGCCTAACTCAAGGTCATGAATAGGGTAATTTCGCTCATGAGTTCGCAATTGACGAGATGCATAAGCTACCACTCTCTTATCTTGCATCAACACACATCCCAATCCCCGATGAGAAGCATCACAAGACACCTCAAACGGTCGACTAGTATCGGGGAGAATCAACACCGCGAAGAAGTTAGTCTCTGTTTTAACTCATTAAAGCTTTGCTCACATTCCTCGATCCACACAAAGGGTTGATCACGGCGAGTTAACCGTGTTAATGGTGCAGCTATCTTCGCGAATCCCTCTATAAATCTCCGGTAGTAACCTGCTAGGCCCACAAAACTACGAATCTCGAAATTTGTCTTCGGCCTTTCCCACTGCAACACCGCTTCAACTTTGGAAGGATCAACTGCAATTCCTTTAGCTGAAATAACATGACCAAGGAACCTCACTTCCTCTAGCCAAAACTCACACTTAGACAGTTTAGCATACAACTGTTTTTCCCTTAAAACATTAAGTACAGTCCTCAAATGCTCTTCATGTTCTTCTGACGAACTAGAATAAATTAAAATATCATCAATAAAGACTACCACAAATCGATCCAGGAAAGGTCTAAAGATCCGATTCATGTAGTCCATAAACACAGCTGGAGCATTTGTAACTCCAAAAGGCATCACTATATACTCATAATGACCATATCTAGTGCGAAAAGCAGTCTTAGGAATATCTTCATCCTTCACTCGGATCTGATGGTACCCAGACTTCAAATCAATCTTAGAGAATACTTTAGCACCTCTCAGCTGGTCCATCAAATCATCGATTCGCGGCAATGGGTACTTGTTCTTAATTGTCAACTTATTCAACTTGCGATAATCCACACATAATCTAGAACTTCCGTCCTTCTTTTTCACCAAGAGAACTGGGGCTCCCCAAGGCGATACACTTGGTCTAATCATCTGTTTACGCATTAGATCCTCGATCTGCTCCTTAAGCTCAATTAACTCTTTTGGCACCATTCTATACGGTACTACAGACACTGGCTCAGCTCCAGGAATCAAATCTATAGCAAACTCTACCTCTCTACGTGGAGGTATTCCAGGAATATCCTCTGGGAAAATCTCGGGGAATTCTCGTACTACGGTATTGATCAAGGCTTTGCTCCACTTCGCATTCATAACTCCCAACAAAACAAAACAAGATACTCCCTCACCTAAGGATGTTTCTACTTGGCGAGTAGAAATTAATTCTACACAATCTTGCTGCTCGGGAAAGATTAAACACCTCCGCCACAATCAATTAGCACACGATTGGCAGTTAGCCAATCCATACCCAAGATTACATCTAACCCTGACATCGGGATACAAATAAGATTTACTTTGTATCTTCGTCCCTCAATTGCTATGGGACACCTAACACAAACCGTCGAAGTCTTAATTGAACTTAAAGTAGGTGTCGATACTACTAAGTCACATCCTAGATCGCCCACCGGTAATCCTAAGTTTCTCACACAATTGTCCGCAATAAAAGAGTGTGTGGCTCCGTAATCAAATAATACGTAAAGAAAAGTACCTTCTTAGCGCCCTTACCTCCATTACCATAATCGCTAGCGGCTCTACTAGATGGAGCCTTCCCAACTCCACCAACATCCTCCGCATTAAGACTCTCTATAATGGTGGCTTGATCCACCAAGTCGGCAAACTCCGTGATCCCGAGTGGGATCAAAATCCTCTTTATGTCGGTTCTCGGCCGTCGAAAACCTCGACATCTCCACTCCTCTCGAAGTCGGGTGAGAATAAAATCAGAGAGCCGCTCAAACCGTATTGCATACTCATAGGCGATGAGTTTCCTTGCACCAAGTTTAGAAACTCTCGTTCTTTGGCGCACGAACATGAGAAGGGAAAAACTTTCCCGAGAAAACTACTTCTAAATACAGCCCAAGTAATGACTTCACCTCGGGCCTCTAGCATAGTACGAGCTCCGTGCCACCACATCTCTGCATCTCCTATCGGCATATACGTAGCATATATCACCTTTCTCTCCTCGGCGCAACCCATGGTTAGGAAGATCTTCTCAATCTCCACGATCCGAGTTCGGCGAGAATCCGGTCCATCCACTCCCGTGAATTGAGGAGGATCATTCTTTACGAACTCGACAACCCATGGTATTCGGGAAGAGGTGCAACGGTGGCTAGGCTGCTTGCTGTCTGCGGCAGCGGCTTGATTTGCGACTTGCTGTCTGTGAATCATATCTAGACTCGCCTAACGGTGGGCGCCATGGCCTCCATGGCATGAGCCATTTGGTTCACATCGGCAGGAGGAGGATTTGCAGCAGACCTTCTTGGTCTAGCCATCCTAATATATAGACTAGCTTAAAATTACTAACGTTTAACACATTCAGCAATACCACCACATAGCTATATTCACAGATTCAGCTTACAGTGATATATTCATATTTAGTATATCATAAAAATTTAATCAATTTAGTACTCAGCATAACAACATATCAACATTCACATAGCATAGCAAACACACTCATTTCAACAATCATTTACAGCTTAGCTTAACAGTCTCTTATTCACACAGTACGACTCACCTATAGCTCACCCAAGTATCATATACCAAGTTTCCTACATCAATCATGTCTGAGAATCGAGGTGATCAAGCTCGTTCCCTCACAACTTGATGAATAGAAATTATGATATATGATTCACAGCTAAAACTTATATGTCTAATATGCACAACTGACGCCTAACAACCTCATCCTGTAGGTTTACCTAGACCATGCTCTGATACCACTAAAAAATGTCACGACCCCTTTTTATAAAGGACCGAGAACATTATTTCTACACCACATACTTATTTAAAAATAGGTAAATAATAGAGAATATAAGTATAAAAATTCACTTCTCATTCAAAGTAAAAATGAAGTTCCTTACAACAAATATCCAACAGATCAACATAATATTACATTTAGTTTATAATATTCAAAATACCAAAAAAAAATTATAATATGTGACTCCCTCGACATGAGGTCTCATATATAAAGAAAAAAGACTCTGATGCATTATTACTCAACTCCAGCTTCTAACTTTTCTTCACTGCCCCTCGGCTGTGAAGTAGATGCAACACTGCTACATCTGCTCACGTACCACCGTACGATCATCGCAAGATACACGCACACAACGACATAGAAAGAAATGCAAGGGTGAGCTTACCAAACATAAAATAAAATTATATATATATAGAGCAAAATATTTCTCACAAGAATAACCCCATGCATTTCCAGCCCATCTAATGCACAAGCATGAAAACGGCTTCCAACTGGTTTCACAAACTAATTAATCCGAGAAGGAACCGAGCCGGTCCGGAGCGACCCATTCCGGTATCGGATCCAGACAAGACAAAGACAAAGCTCGGCATGAACTTACCGATTACATGTCTACCCACCTAAACATGTAACTCGGCTCTATAATGATGCAAAACATATATCTCGGCATGATGCACGCCACCAAAATTATTTTAACAGCTCAACTACGGCAAGTTTATAATAGATCAGCCAAAATCTCGCATTTTAAACTAATTAACAACGATTCTGACTTAGAAAATAGCTTTTATTCAATAGATCTAACAAAATCATATCAAAATATCTTGAAATAGCATATTAAACCGTTCAAAACATAGTTCATAGGTTAAAGTAAACTCCCCTTACCTCAGAAAGATGATTCACACTAGATCTACCGAATATTACTTGATTATAACAAAATTCACCGAAGATTCAGCTTTAGAACGGAGTTTCTCCTAAGAACACCATGAATTTCTATAAGAAAGAGAAGGAGAAGAGAAACGAACGGTAAATCTAGCTTCAAACTTAAAGAAACTTACTTCCAATCCTTCAGAATAGATGTAGAATCTCAGATCTGGCGAGAAATCTAAGTTTAGGAAGGTTTAGTATGAGAGAAATGGTGGTTTACGGCCTTAGAACCTTTGAGAACCTTGGATAGAGGTGAAGAAATGAAAATTTCGTGTGAAGCCCCCTTTTTATAGAAAATTTTCAAAATTTACTGTTCACGCCGGAATTTACTGTTCATCGCCGGAAACACTGTTCACCGCCTTACTGTTCATGCCGGAAAATACTGTTCATACACGGTTTGTACGCGGTTTGCACTGTTCATACGCGGTTTGCACTGTTCACACGGTACTGTTCACTTTTTTTTTTTTTATAAAATAATTTCAACTCCATCTAAATATATTCCAATACCAAATAATCCTTCAATTAACATTGAACAAGTATAAAATATTATATATTACTCAATAATAAATTAGAAGCCTGACAGAATACACGTCCTTCTGCTCTCGATCTAGTTGTCGTTGAAGCCCTAGTCGCTTTAGGTCTAACAGCGTGCAAGGCGCTAGCAGAAGACGAAAATGCCCCACTAGGCATAGGACAATCCCTAGCAAGGTGACCTGACTGCTGGCACAAGAAGCAAACTCTGACATCAGTCTGTGGGCACTGGCTCAGGTAGTGTGGCTCACCACACCTGAAACATCTGACAATCTGCGGCGCTGAGGCTCTATGAGCGGAAGAAGTTGCTCCCCTAGGCTGAAATGCAGAAGTAGCAACTCCTACTGGCACTGGAGTTGATGCTGCCGATCTTTTCGTCGGAGATGGTCGAGACTGCTGTTGGCGTAGCGACCGATTATAGGGGCTCTTCTTAGCACCCTTATCTCCATTATCATAACTACTAACAGCTCTACTAGATGGAGCCTTCCCAACTCCACCAACATCCTCTGCATTAAGATTCTCTATAATGGTGGCTTGATCCACCAATTCAGCAAATTCTGTGATCTTGAGTGGGATCAAAATCTTCTTTATGTCAGTTCTCAGCCCGTCTGAAAACCTATGACATCTCTACTCCTCCAAAGTTGGGTGAGAATAAAATCTGTAGAGCCATTCAAACTCTATTGCATACTCATAGACTGATGAGTTTCCCTGCACCAAGTTTAGAAACTCCAGCTCTTTGGCAGCACGAACATGAGAAGGGAAAAACTTTCCCATAAAACTACTTCTAAATACAGCCCAAGTGATAACCTCACCTCTGGCCTCCAGCATAGCACGAGCTCCGTGCCACCACATCTCTGCATCCCCTGTCAGCATATACGTAGCATATAACACCTTCCTCTCCTCGGTGCAACCCATGGTTAGGAAGATCTTCTCAATCTCCCTGATCCAGAGTTCAGTAACATCTGGTCCATCCACCTCCGTGAATTGAGGAGGATCATTCTTCCTGAACTTTGACAACCCATGGTATTTAGGATGGGGTGTAGCTGAGGCAGTAGCTGCTGCTGACTGTGTTGCAGCAGCAGCTTGATTTGCAGCTTGCTGCTGCTGAATCATATCTAGACTTTGCCTAACAGTGGCAACCATGGCCTCCATGGCGTGAGCCATTTGGTTCATGTCAGCAGGAGGAGGATTTGCAGCAGATCTTCTTGGTCTAGCCATCCTAATATATAGACTAGCTTAGATTACTAACGTTTAACACATTCAACAATACCACCACATAGCTATATTCACATATTCAACTTACAGTGATATATTCATATTTAGTATATCATAATAATTTAATCAATTTAGCACTGAGTATAACATCATATCAGCATTCTCATAGCATAGCAAACACACTTATCTCAACAATCATTTACAGCTTAACAACCTCTTATTCACACAGTACGACTCACCTATAGCTCACCCAAGTATCATATACCAAGTTTCCTACATCAGTCATGTCTGAGAACTGAGGTGATCAAGATCGTTCCCTCACAACTTGATGAATAGAAATCATGATATATGATTTACAGCTAAAACTCACATGTCTAAGATGCACAACTGACTCCTAACAACCTCACCCCGTAGGTTTACCTAGACTATGCTCTGATACCACTAAAATGTCACGACCCCTTTTATAAGGAACTGAGAACATTGTTTCTATATTACATACTTATTTAAGATAAATAAATAATAGAGAATATAAGTATAAAATTCACTTCTAATTCAAAATAAAGTAAAGTTTCTTACAACAAATATCTAATAAAATAACATAATATTACATTTAGTTCATAATATTCAAAATACCCAAAGTTATACTACGTAGATGAGGTCTCAAAATATAAGAAAAAAGGACTTTGATGCAATATTACTCGACTCCAGCTTCTAACATTTCTTCACTGGCCCCTCAGCCTGTGAAGTAGATGCAACATTTGCTATATCTGCTCACGTACCACCGTACGATTATCGCAGTACACACGTACACAACAACATAAAAAGAAATGCAAGGGTGAGCTTACAAAAAATAAAATAAAATCATATATATAAAGCAAAATATTTCTCATAGCAATAGCCTCACGCATTTCCAACCCATCTAATGCACAACATGAAAACGGTTTCCAACTGGTTTCACAGCCTAAGTAATCCAGAAGGAACCGAGCCGGTCTGGAAGTGACCCATTTTGGTATTTGGATCTAGACAACACAACATAACAGCTCAGCATGAACTTACCGTTACACATCTACCCACCTAAACATGTAACTCGGCTCTATAATGATGCAAAACATATATCTCAGTATGATGCACATCGGCAAAATTATTTTAACAACTCAGGTAAGGCAAGTTTATAATAGATCAGCCAAAACTCAGCATTTTAAATCAATTAACAACAATTACAGGTTAAAAAATAGCTTTTATTCAATAGATCTAACAAAGTCATATCAAATTATCTTAAAATAGCATATTAAACCGTTCAAAACGTAGTTCATAGGTTAAAGTAAACTCCCCTTACCTCAGAACGATAATTCACACTAGATCTACTGAATATTACTTGTTTTATAGCAAGATTCACCAAAGATTCAGCTTTAGAACAGAGTTTCTCCTAAGAATACCATGAACTTCTATGAGAAAGAGAAGGAGAAGAGAAACAAACGGTAAATCTAGCTTAAAACTTAAAGAAACTTACTTCAAATCCTTCAGAATAGACGTAGAATCTCAGATCTGGCGAGAAATCTAAGTTTAGGAGGGTTTAGTATGAGAGAAAATGGTGGTATTTGACCTTCGAACATTTGAGAACCTTGGATAGGGGTGAAGAAATGAAAATTTCGTGTGAAGTCCCTTTTTTATAGAAAATTTTAAAAATTTACTGTTCATCGCTGGAAATACTGTTCATGCCAGAAACACTGTTCAAGGCACTATTCACGCCAGAAACACTGTGCACGCGTACTGTACACGCATGTGACGTCAGGATAATATCACTGATGACGTCAGCAGTCACTGTACATACACAATTTTTACTGTTCATACACGGTTTGTACGTGATTTTACTATTCACAGACTGTTTTACTGTTCATTGACACTGTTCATACAGTACTGTTCACTTTTTTTTTTTAATAATTTTAAACTCTATCTAAATCTATTCCAGTACCAAATATTTCTTCAATTGACATTTAACAAGTATAAAATATTATAGATTACTCAATAATAAATCACAAGCCTGACACAAATCAAATTTATATATGCACATATAATTTTTTTTTTAAAATTAACAGCTCACTTATACTTATAAAACTATATATCAAAAAATTATAATCTCTAACTATATTTAACAATTTTATTTTTAAATTTATATCATATTATTATGTTTCATTAGTAAACTGTTACATTGTAATAATAAGAGTCATCAGCTTACCCAAATTATCATAAGAACATATTTAATGATAATAGAAAAAGTCATTCATTTTAAATTGCTAAAATATGTTCTATTGTTAATAAGTAAAAGAGATTATAATAAGATTTTCGCGCAACTACTTTGAACACCAAAGTCATCAACTTATTTAAAATAACCATTCAATTCTCTAAACATGCTTTCCTAATTTGTCAAATAAATTACAACATAATTAATACAAGAAGCAACATAAGACATCATTGCAAATTTAAGATCAAATTCAACTCATCCCAACTTCTATGTATGTCATTGTAATGCAATAGTTCTCTTTCATTTTTCTTCCTTGCGTGTAGAAGTGTTAAATGAGCCAACCTTAACTAATTTAATCCTAACTCACGTGAACTAGGGCTAAAAAGTCCATAAAGTCAAAAGACTTATCATGTGAAAAGTCAATAAAATTAAGTGAGTTAGGACTAACTCACAAGCCAATTATCTTTAAAAAAATTATTATAATATACTAAATATATTTATTTTATATAACATATTTTTACTATAAATTTATAAATAAATAAAATTATTTAAAAATATATAAAAATAATTAATTTGCAGTGTCATTTGTTGTCTCCAACCTGCTTCCATTCTCTTCTCCATCCACACCATTATCAAACCAAGAAAAAAAATAAATAACAACCATTCCCTTTCTTCTACATATACTTTTCAGACCATCAATTTTACCAATCAAACAAAACATCTTATTCGCGTACTCCATTAACAAAAAACTTACCGTGTAGTTGGGTCATAATAAGTAATGTCTTAGGATTTGCTTGATACCACGAAACTCTCATACATTCCCTTATCCTATATTCAAGTATCAAGATGAATAAACATTGCCATTTGAGCTTCGATTGCAAACATCAAACGACCTAAACTCAAATTTTTATTTGTATCATTATTGCTTGCTGTGTGGTAGAAGTACAAATCTAACAAAATTCACATCAATGGTAAAATTTGAAAAAAAAAATTGATTAAGAAAAATTTTAAATTGTGTCTTCTATTTAGATTGAAAACAATCTAGACTGGCATCACGTATATTACTTAACATTGCGAGTAAGAAAAAATTAACGATTTTTAGTCATAAGTTAACGTGAGGGACTAAACTGCTAAATAATTTACTATATGAGGAGACTAACAGAATAATTCAAATAAGTAAGATACCAATTTACAAAATTGATAATGTGCGAGGGATCAATTTGTGAGTTTACTCTATAAATATATATTAACTACATTATAAATTAAAATACATAATTATATATATTAATATAAATTGATAATTTAATTTTTAATTTCTACTTTTATTTATTAATTTATGTAAATATTTATTAATTATTATATTTGAAATATATATTTATTTTCAAAGTGTAAATATAATGATTGTGAGATATTTTAAATATATATAAAACATTAATAATTAGTACTAATATGATACTAATTAATAAAAATATATTAATATTAATATATTTTAAAATTTTATTATTTTAATAAATCTTATTTATTTTATCTTTTATGTGTTCTTATATACTAATTAACTTTTGATTTTTTTTTGAGTTTATTAATTTTTTCTTGTCTATACACTCTTAAAAAATTTTTAATGTAGAAAAATAAAGACAGTTTTATTTTAAAGTATATATATTTTTTATATTTAAAATATAATTCTTTATAATTTATTTTTAAAAAATAATTTAATAAATATTATAAAAAAATATTCGTGCATATGTAAAATTGATTTTAATTTTGTATTAAAAATTAAGTTTGATAAGTATTATATGCTCAAAATTATTATATTTTTTTTCCTTTGTCTTGATTTCCCATACATTTGGACTTCAAGTTTGAGTCTATGATTGTTTGTGATTTTTTGGGCTTTTAACTTTGATTAGAAAAAAATGATTTTTTTTAAATATTTTTAGATAATGTGTAAATTACATCAAAAATATAATTTATAATTATATTAAATAAATTTTCTTGATGTTTTTAAAATTAAAATATTTTATTTTAATTACAGCTCTTTAAAAATATCGTTATAAATATTTTTATTTACATTAAAATATACACTTATATTATTTTTTAAAAAATTCAATGTATTGTCAAACTCCGGAAAAATAAAATTTTTTCATAATTGTTTTGTGTTAGTTTTGTTAAAAACAAATTTTCACAAAGTCATACTTTTATTTTAGCTATTGATGTTAAATTTATCAATTTTGTTATATTTTATTTTATAATATATAATAATTTTATTTAACATATTATATATATTAAACTTATTTTTTGACAATTTAAAATAAACTGTGCAACCCAAGGTGTTAGACCGAGTTAAAAGTAGAACAAACCGCCGTCATTTTAGATTCTCTCTCTTTTGTTGTGATATTCAGATTCATTTTCTTTTCACTTAGCCGTTAGCCTTCGACCACGTTACGACACCGCTCCTCAACGAAGTTAGGGCTATTTCTGTAATTTTACAAAATTCGACCGTTAGAGAAATTCAAAACCCCGCATCAGAAACACCCTTTTAATTACAACTTTCACACACTATTCCTCTCAAATTCTGAATCATCTCTCTCTCTCTCTCTCCAACTCTGCAACACATCAAATGGGCAACAGCAACGAAGAACAACAACAGAACACAACGAGAACATCGATCATGGAGTGGAAGCAGATGCACCCACTTCATCAAATCGCCGAAACATCCACACACAAGCTTCTTCTGAAGCAGTGGCTTAAGGAAGAGGAACTCATCAATGGCCGCATAGCCCTTAAGGAGACCCAAATAGATTCCACACGCAAAGAGATCACAATGCTGTACATCTTCTTCTTCCTCTTCCATTCGACCACCCTTATGCTCCTCTTCAACTCTCCCTCCTCTTCCTCCTCTTGCCACAGATCTTGGGTCCCTTCGCTGTGCTCTTTGCTTTTCTCACTTGGAATCATATGGGCATTGAGGTACAAAACCGATGTTGAGGCCCACGTGGAGAAGATGCTGTCACGTGAGAAGGAGGATAAAGGGTTGTTGGGGAAATGCGTGGAGGAACTGAAGAAGAAAGGGTTGGAGTTTGATTTGTTGAAGGAGGTTGATGCTTTGAGGAGGGCTAAGAGTTTGAGGGTTGAAACAAAAGAGGTTAGGAAATGGTCTTCGAGGGATTTTGTGTCCTTGTTCTTCTTCTCTATGGCTTGTTTGTCTCTTGCTCTCACAAGGGTCATCTTGTGCAGTTAGTGATTTGGGCTTGGAGGGTGGTGAAGGTTTGATACAAATCTGTTCTTAACATATTATCAGTTGGGTTCTGTTAATTATTATTATTATTATTATTGCAAGGAGGGGAGGTGCAGAATGTACTGTTCTGCTTTTAGTTTTTTTTGTGTAATTTGAGAATACAATGTTGAATTTATGGAATAAAGGTGTAATTCCTTTCAATTTTGATGTGTTCTGAGTTCTAATTTCTTATTTATTGTTCAGAGTTTTGGTGCAGTAATTATCAAGGGTGATAAGGGCAGAATGTATTGTTCTTTCTTTTCTTTTCATTGATGATAGGAAGTTGAATTTATGAAACAGACTCATAGTTCCTTTCGTATTTTAGTGTGATTTTACTTGTTGTTATGCTTAGAATTTGACCTTGTTTTTTTTTCCTGATCTAGAAACTGGATTTGCATAGTTGGGGAAACTAGAATCCAATTTTGGTTTTGGTTAATTTTGGTGGTGAGTGCAGAACGTATTGTTCTTTATTTTATAATTTCTTTTGAATTACAGTATTTTCTATGCTTAGACCTTAATCTGTTTTTTTTTTTTCCTTTTTTATTTCATCTTCAGATTTAGAAACTGGATTTTGAATCTTGATGCTTGATCAATTTGGGCGTGGTTGTTATGCTAGTTATGCTTTTCTTTTTTAATCATTCTTTTATCCTGTTTTATAGAAGCTGGATTTACACGATTTAAATCGAAGTACCTAGCACAAGCAACGAATGTAGTTAGTTTTTGCATGATCTAGCTTGATAAAAAATACTCTATTTTTTGCCCTGAGCTGTTCAGTTTTTATGATAAATTAATATTTCAGATAATTTGATTTATACCTAAATTTAGTACTACTGTGTTTTAGTTATTATTCATATGTATGCAATTTTCAAATTATTATGATATAAATTAAATTACCTTTTTTATGAAAATAATTTTAAACTGGACATTTAGTTCTCAGACACCTCAATATGTTTGAGGTTTATATCATATATATGCAAGGTTATATGGTAAATGGGATCTTAATCATCTTCTCAAATAAATAAGATTAATGTCTCTTTAGGGTTTAGGGTCTACATTTGATGAAGTTTAGAAATGCATATATATGACTTAAATGAAGTTAAAATTTGTTAAGTTCAAATAATTTGTTAAAAGTTCATTACTCAATGTGTACAGCTATAAAAACATATTATTTAAATAAATAAAACAACTTATATCTTTTATTACTAATGAAAAACTTTTCTTATCCAAATAAGAAACAGAAAAAATATTCTTACTAATAATTGACACATAATAACAATTATATAATTATGGCAAGAAAGTAATTAAAAAAAAAAAGATATTATCGTTAAAACAATTACTTGTGCTTCATTTCTTATGCGGAGATTTACTTTGCCCTACACCAGTAGTCTACTCCTTTTTTAATCATGCACATTAGTACAAAAATAAGAGACTCACATCTAATATCTAATACCAAAGATGTAGAGGTAAATAAATTGACTTTTATAACATAAACACTTCAAGAGACTTTCTTCCGTTTTTTTTTTTTTTTTGTGCACTCCTCCAAGTACTTTGCACATCTCTCTTTCAATGTCCTATTTACCACAATAGTAATATGTTCTTTTCTTGGCTACACCACCTGCAAGTTTAAAACCAAAGATATTAGGCTTATTTTTGCCCTTCTCTTTAATTTGTCCTTAGGCACATGTTGTTTCCTGACCTTTCCTTTTTTCTTTTCCCAATTGAACCATCAAAATGGTCTTAGTAATGTTTTGCTCAATAGTTCTTAACGTGCTTAACAACTTTGGCAGTGGTTTATCAATTTTGTTTATGTCATAACAGTTCATGACGAACTGATGATAACATCTTAAGCATACGAGAACTAACTAGACTTCCTTTTGCCATCTTAATTTGATAAAGGATATCTTACGCCTTAATTTCATACCTACCTTAACCTTGATAGAGTCTTTTCAAATGTATGATCATATTGTATACTTCTATGTTTTCATGTAATTATGAAACTTAGAATTCATGATAGCCAGCATAAGGTAGCCAACGGCTAAAGCGTCATCCTTATGTTTCTTATAAGCATCCTTGTCAACTTTAGGAGCATTTGGGGTGGGATGTTTTAGAATTGGCTATTTCAAGATACACAACTTGTTCTCATGTTTGAAGATAATCCTCGATTTTTTGTATCAGTCTAGGCAATTTTTCCTATACAACTTGTCATTCTCAAGAACTAATAAGTTACTGCAAGTGTTTGTTGCCATGGTTATCTATTATCAACTGAAATAAACATGCATATAAGTATCACAAAAAATATTTAAATATGACCTGTTTAACTAAACATGTCTCACTATATTTTACAAAGCAATGACCCTAAGTGAATAAAAAAAATGTCATTGCTAGATTCTATAGTGAGACAAAAGCCTTATTGAGAAATGATACCATACTTACAAGATACATTAAACAAATTTGTCAATTGCTCACTTAATAAATTAAATGTTCTTTAAAGTTAACTCAATTGTACATTAAAAAATTGTTAAAAGTTATATGGAGTACCTTCTAATTTAGGTAGTATCTAAAAGAGTTAACTGACTCGTAGTGTCGAATAAAGTTTACTTCTAGATTTTGAAATGTGTACAAAAAGCCTTAGGAAATAATTTGAGATTTAGTTCAGCTTAGAGAAATTTTGTGAGCAGGTGAATCACTCCAAAAATAGTACCAACTTCCTTGTTCCTCCAAATGAAATCTTGTTCCTCATTTTACTTATGACCCATAAAATCTTATTTTACTTGTTTAAAGAAATGTTCCTTGAGCGTAAACTTAATGCTCATGGCAACTTGCCTCGCACAAAGTATAGAGGCATGTGTTAATAATAATCTCCAATACACTAATAATTCACAGGGAGATTGACCATACCCGTTTCAAAAGTCCATTTTACTAAAATTCTTTCTTCTTCTGCTCTCCTTAAGAACACACTCTTCATGCCGATACCAAGATATTTATCTATATTTTTAAATTTTTTTCCGTCAACAAAATTTAAAGTGGTAGCATTCAAATTATCGGTTCTTGATAACAGTAAAATCTGTAAGAAATTTTAAATGACTTGGTAAAATTAATCCTAATCGTATAAGCTTCATTCATCAATAACTTCACTAGAGTAGTAAAAATGTATTGGGCAAGCTTATAAATATTAAAGTTTGTTTCAATGCTACCAATTTGTGCTTGCGTGCCAACCAAAACTGCAGTCTCCAGCATATTTTTCCTTAAAACATGGATCATGCTTAAATTCTAGGACAAAATATTCAATACTTGGTGACAAAAGCTGTCGGCATATCTTTAACTGAGGCAAAATTAGAGTTTAACCAACTAAACCGACTCCAAATAGATAAAATTACAACACTAATTTTCTTCTTTAGCAGAATTTCAACAATGATCCACCACTTAAAAATATAGGGTCTTATCCATTGGATGGTACATGGTAATATTTCCCTTTACACATGCACCTGTAAACAACAGGGCAAGACTCTGCAATCAAGCACTTGTAGCTCACTATAACCCTCTTGCAGGGAAAGCATGATCCACATGCATGAGAACAATCTGGTAAGGTAGAGCCAGTTGGGTAAAGTTCCATTCCCATGTCTTTCTTTGCTCCTTTCTACAAAGTGAAAGTAGGCAAACAAACAAACAAATCATTGCATTACTATTCAATCATTCAAACATTAAATCTCTTTTCAACAACATTAAATTCAGTTCAGATACCACCAATTGAGAATAGTTTAACAAACCTCTTCATTTGCAGGTCTTGCTTCTTGCAAGTTCATCAACTTAACTGGAAGTTACAAATGAAACCACATATGAATGGTTTATACTAAATAAAAGCCCTTTGTGTAGAAACATTGTAACTATCAACTAATATATATTTTCAAGGGATTCCAAGCTGACATTTTCAATTTTAAACCTCATTCGAAGTGCATTGAGAGGAGTATAAGTTACAATTATCATGTAAATATATCCAAATTTAGTTACAACTCATTTACACTGCCACATAGCAGTGAACAGTGGATACCATAAAAAACTGAATTCAAAATATTCTAGTGCATTTAATCTCTTACAAACATTACTATTCACTCATTCAAACATTTACATTGCAAAAAGTTATAAAGCATTAAAATAGATATCACTTACCATGATTAGGGATCACGCCAAGGCTCCAACCATTAGAAAGTAACATGAAGAAAGACACAAGAAGGAAAAACTTGTAGGTCTCCAGTGAGAAAGTACTCATAGTTTCGGAAACTAAATGATTCTCATTAGTTGAAGAAATCCATGCAAGTGAGCAAGAAGATAGAGATGTAACTTGTTGATGACCAGGTAGAATTATATACATGTAGGTGCAAAGGTACTTTTAAATGTGCAATGAGGTACATCTACTGTATTTCACATGATCCACGGCCTTCTTTTCAAGACATCACATGTTTTCGTGAGTCACCCAAAATAAACTAAAATGTTATTATTAATGGAAGCTATAAATGAACAAGGACATGCATATAAGAATGTCAATATTAAATTTCAGACTTCATACTTGCATTATAACTCTTGTTTTGGGCCAAACAGATGGGTCACCAATGTTCCATTTATTACAATAAGAGTATGTTTTAAAATTGAGAGATTCTTCTTACACCTTTTTTTGTTTTCATAAGTTTAATTTTAAAATATTATTTCAAAAAGTAATTTTTTTAAGTGATTTACTAATTATTTTTTGTAATTTACTTTTCAAAATATATTCAGTTCTCTTTTGAATATTATTTTCTAAAAGTAATTTATAAATTATTTCTCAAATTTAATTTTAAACATAAAAAAGTCGTAAATCTTATTAGACATAATATCAAATGAAAATGGATCCATCTCATTTTACTGAATAACACAAAAATATGGAAAAAAAGCATTAAATTTATCCTTAAAAATTAAAAACACTAGTCTTAAAATTATAAAAATTTTGTTTAATACTTAAAATTTATCAAACTATTCTTATTTAATCTGATCCTTATTTTATTTAATAATTATAATTTAAAAAAATTATTCATTATTTGCAAAGAAATTCACGACTCCACTAACCCCTTTGGAATATAACTTGTATCATTTTGTTTTTATTAAATACTTTCCCGCTTCCAAATCAGAAATTAAAAAATAAAAAATAAAGAGGAACATCCCAATATTACATAGTAATGTAGAATTAACTATTAAAAGTCAATGAGTGTATGATTATAAAAAAATAAATATCCTCCAATTTAGACGGGTTAGAGTTTCTTTTTTTTTATTTGTTTTTCTTCCTTATTCTAACTTCCTATCATTTTCTTCAATCTTTTTTCATCTTCTCTTTTTCACTCCACCCCATTTCTTTCCCTTTATCCTTATTCAACTTCCTTTTTTTCTCTATTTCTTTTTCTTCACTCTCACTTAGTCTCATTCTCTCTCTTTGTTCTTTTCTCTTCTCTCTTCGTTTAGCCATTTTTTCTTTTTCCTCTTAGTTTTTCCCTTCTCTCTATTTTCTACTCTTGTCTTCATTTTTCTCCTTTACCTTTTCTTTCTCTTTTCTTCTTTTAATCTTTTTTGTTATTTTTTTTAGTTTAAGTGAAATTTTATATTTTTGTTTAAGTAATTTTTTAAAAAATAAAAATAAATTTTTTTACTGAATTTACTTAAGTGTATTTTTTTTCTTAAGTTAAAATTGTTTTTTTAACAAATTTACTTAAATAAATTTTATTTCGCTTAAAGAAATACTGCAAGTTCTCGTTCCTCCAAAACTGCATAGGATCGGATCCGTGAGTATAGTGGGGCAAAAATTAAAAAGTCCCTCCGTTCAATAAGTGGAAGTAAGAGAATGTTCTCTAAGCCTGGATACATGAAATTAACTTGTCGATTACGTCATTCTAAATAAAATATGGTAAAATTTCATCTACCCCATTTAATCAACAAAGTTTGTTATTTTTTATGTGAAATAATCACCACTTCTAATTTTATATCAACAGTGAATCTAAAGAGGACACCCTCTCAAATTTACTGATAATGTAATAAGCACCTTAAAATATTTTGCTTTTGAATAAATTGTTAGAAAACACAGAAAATATATTAAAATTGAAAACACATTAACAAAAAATATTGCAGACAAATAAATTGTTTTCTTTTCTTTGTGAAAATAATTGGCAGAATAAAACCAAAATACGTTCGTATTAGTTCGTATCTATTGTAGGTATATTCTTTTGATATATTAATTTTAAGACCTAATTACAATTAATGTCTCCCTAGTTTAAAAAATGTCTAACTTTAAGTATTAGAAAAGATCTATTTTAGGTATATTTAATTTTTTAATATATTAAATTCCTCCGCTTCGAAAATTTAACAAATTTTGTCCTCATTAATTTTCTTCAACCTAAAATTCTAAAATTTTTATTTTATACTAAAGAATTTTCAAAATTGAATTGATTAAAAATTCGTCTGTTCAAAATTAACTAACCAAAATATCAAATTTTGTCTAAAAGAAATCTCTTTTTTTTTTCTTAATACAAATATCATATCTTATACAAACTTTCAAATTTTATTAAATTTTGGATAAAAAATAAAAATATTTAGAGTTTTAAATTGAAAAAACTTAACAGAGAGACCAAATATATATAATAAAAAATAAATCAAACTAGTTCAAAACAATTAGGAAATTAAAATTATAAGTGGAACAAACTAAAAAGATTAAAACTATTATTAAACCTGCTATTAATCATTGCACATACATTATATGTAGCTAGTGTTTTTATTATGTTTATAGTCGATTCTTTTTCTATAAAATTTAAGCTGGGTCAAAATACATTTTAGGTGACCTTTTCAAGGTCGAAGGCACTTAGTACCCAATGAATTTGAAGAGTTAATGAATGGGGTTATAAATGATGGGTCTCAGTGTTTCAGGATGCTGGAATTAATATATAATAAGTTTATTTAAAATGTTAGAATATATTGAAAATTATAAAAATAAAAATAATTTTATAATTTTAAACAGTGGTTAACATTTCCTTAGAATGAATTGGAGGTGACAGTAATTATACTGAGGGGTACCTGACATAACCGTGAAGATCATGCCGTTGAATAAATGAACTGCCTTTCTTGTACCTAAAGCTACTGCTTCAAAGTTCGTAATCAATGAATGTACGTCACTTTTTTTTGCCAGAGTTTATTTTCACTCTGAAATATTTTTTATTTTTTTATTTTTATTAGTTAATTAAATTATTAGTAATAATAGTCATCTTTAAATAATAACTGACATTAAATATTTATTTTTGAATCACATAAATTTATCTTCGAAAGTTTGTTGTGTACGCTTATCAGTAGTATATATTATATCTAGTCTATAAGAAATAAAACATACCACACATTTTATTGCTTAATATTAAACAAGTGTTTTAAACTAATTAAATTGAAAAAATTATTCTCATAAAATGGTCTGGAATGAGCTTAATTAACAAAATTATTATTATTTATACATGTTTAAATCTAACTCTAAAGATTAAAGTTAAAAAATTCTTATTATTATAATAATAATTATATATATATATATATATATATATAATGGGTTTAAGAAGCCATTTTATCATTTTAAAAAAATGTAACTTCTTAAATACTTATATAAATTTTGGGGTAAGTTATTGAAAATAGTCAAATGAATAATTATTAAATGATATAAAATATTATCAATTAAATAAAAATATGCATTAATATTTAATTATTAAAAATATAAAAATTTAATTAGACTAAAATAACTTAATATAATTCAAAAAAATTCGAACGAATCGAATTAATTTTGCGTTAGGTTATACTAAGATATCACATATTTAGAACACCCAAAACCGCATATTGCATAGTAGTAAATTTAGTTCAGAGTTTAGGGTCTTTAATTGATTTTTAAAAGGTCATTTTTAATGTAACGGATATTTTTATATTTGAAATAATTTTTATTTTTATTTGTATATTAAATATAATAGATAATAAAATTAATAATTTATTTAAAATATTAGAAAAATTATAACTATCAATTTAAAATTAAAAAAATATACAATACACTTTTAAATTTATAGATATTATAATAAACACTTTTTTAAAAAGAACTTAAAAATTATATATTTTGAACTGTCTACTGATATTTTTTTTTAAATTTTCCTTCTTAACATAAAATTTGTGCATTTACATTTTGTAGTTGGAGACTATATCAATTTTGTAAGACTTTTTTTTTTTTAAATTACTTGTATGATATACAGATTTATGAAATATATAATATAACAATTTTTAAATACATTGATAATAAATTTTTATTTATGATATATTTTAATAAGTTATTGTAGATTACTTAAAAACAGAATACTAAAATATTAATTTTATATATCAAAGATTCATTTGATATCAATTCAAGTATTACAAAAAATAAAGATAGTAAGTAGCCCAAATAACATAAAAAAGCTCAATCTATGAACTCATAAATTATAATTATATTTTATGATATTTAAAGGCCTAAAAATTAGAAAATTAAATTTATGTATTTGAAGGACCGAAAAAGTTAAAAAAATATTTGAGTATATTATTTTTCATATATTAATAATAATAGTAATATTCGTACTGGTAATCAATTAAAACAATACCAAATCTTAAAATCTTTTTATAGCTATAATCTTATATCAATTAAAAGAATTTGAAGATATTTTTTATTTTTTTCTCTTCTATTCAAAAGTATTAAAAGCTTAATTAAAAAGTATGATTTGTTTATAATATGTTTTTCTATTAACTAATGACTATTATATAAACAAACATTTTGTTTTGTAAAATTAAAGTATATACATTTTCAAACTCATAAATATACAAATATTATGGTTCTGATGAACAACAGTTTATGTGTTAAATATCATAAAATTGGAATTATCAAAACCATACGAAGGAAAATAACAAAATCAATGCTATGATAAAGTTTAACAAGACTTAGGATATAACCTTTATTATTACCAAAAAAAATAAAGTACTTAACAAAATATTAATAATCAAACAAATATCAACATTCCAATAAAATCGTAATATTCCTTATTTTGCTAAAATAATTTACTGACTTTCTACAACTAAGTGCTCAAAAAATAAAATAAAACATAATTCCTAAAAATTAAAAAGAATGTGAGAATAATGTGAAATTTTCCTAAATAACATAATTAGTCCTAAAAAAGAAAAACAACCCCAATATTTTGCATTATTTTTCTTCTAACAAGAACCAGAGAGTCTGAAAGTCACATAATGTAGCAAGCATTTGGATTGTCATCACTAAGGGAATGAGTTGCTTGGTCAAGGTACCCTCCAACATAATGTTGATGATGGCCATGAGGGTTTGAATATTGTTCAGGTGTTGCATAATTCTCAGTATGAATCGAATCAGAACTTGTCCCAAATTGAGTCTGACTATGGTTAAAAGGCTGTTCATATTGGGTTGAAGAGCCCTCCGAAGGATATCCATAAGGGTTTGAAGTGTGTGTCTGAGGGTTTAAGTGCTCTTCAGAGGATTCTGAACATCGTTTTGAAGCTTTTGAAGAGCGTTTCGATGACTTTGAAGAACGCTTAGATGACTTTGAAGAACGCTTAGGCGACTCTGAAGAGCGACGTGGAGGATCCGAAGAGCCTTCGTCATTATTTCTCTTTGCGTCATCCCTTCTGCTTCCACCCCCAAAGCAAGAGAACATTGATGCCATTCTTTCTTCTTGATTCCTTCGATTCTGCATTTTGAAATTTTATTAAAATTGTTCATCCATCTAAATATTGTATTCTTGAACAATTCAAGAATACAAGTATGAACACAAAAGAGAAAAATATTACAAATACAGAATAAAAAGTAGGAAAGTATTAATATTACCTTAAAAGTATCACAACTTTATTTCTTTTTATGATTCTCTTTTCTGTTTATGCCTTTTCAATATTCTGCATTATACTATTTATAACACAAGACAATGAGCTTTTCTGTGTTAAATTTTGTAAAATATCATAATTAGTTTTCATGGCAAGTTACTATAATTAAATTACATATTTTTTATTTTTTTATTTCACAAAAATCATCAGTTTTACTGATAGGGCATTTATTTGTTATGATTGATTTCTAATACAAATATTTGATTAATTTTATTCGACATTATCACAATTAAATTGTAAATCATTCATTTATTTTGTTCCAATCAATACAAACATTAATATTTGATAATTATTTCATAATATTATACTGATATGTATTTAGACGGAAAATTTGACGCCACTAATATTCACATATCTGAATCAATAAAAAAATAGATTTAAACAATTTCTATATTAAAATTATTATATTTTTCCATAATTGACTCTATAAAATAGTTTCATTAGGTATTTTTTGTTATGATTCAGGATATTTATTTAATAATAATTTTGTATCTTAACAAAATAATGTTTATAGAAAAATTGATTAACTTTACCACAATATTGATTGTATTAATAAAAAAAATGATAATTTTTGTTGTTCTTATATAATTTACTTACCGTACATGATAGTTAAATTATATAAGTGGATCAAGTAACAAATTCTAATATATGTTATAAATAAAAAAATTAATATTTGAAATAATATACAGAAAGGTATAATTAGAATTGAATTGTTTTTTTAAAATAAGTCATATATATATATATATTAAAAAAAGTAAAATAAAAAGATATTAGAGAAATTATATATTTTCTATACGATATATAAATACATTAAATAATTTTATGTGGTAAAATTTTATGTTCAAAATTATTTATAATTGATATTTCAAACGCAGTTAATATCATATTTTTTTTTTATAATAATAATAAGAGAGGTGATTAGATAACATGTTTATATGATATCAATTGAAAAATAAGTTAAGATTTGTTAGCATTATATTTTAAATTTTGATAAATATATCATCTAATAATTTTTTACAAGATCAATCAATCAGATCATTAGTTTCAAGGTTATTTTTAAGTAGATTAATGTTATAAAATTTTATAAAAAATAAAATAAATAAATATTTTTTTCTTATTACTTTATTTAATATATAATTTTTTTAAAAATATAATCAAATATTAAAGTTTAGATAACATACCTATAAATTTTTAAATTATATAAAATTTGATATACACAACTATAAAAATAATGTAAAATAATTAAATAGATTAAATTGTTAAATTTTATATTTTATGAAAAATTATTAAATGATATAAATATTCAAGTTTGATATTAGGTGTCAACAAATTCTGACTCTTAAAAAATTATTATAATTAAATTAACTAATTGTCTTAATTGTCTTAATTATCTTAATTCGTTTAAAAAATAAAATAAATAAATTATAATTAGAAAAAAATGATTTTTTTGCAGAAAAAAATATATTAAAGATTGCTTGTAACATAATTAGACATGCTTGTAAAAATACCATATTTTATGTAATATTTTTAAGATTCTCGCATATGTTATTTGTCGTAATTTTCTAGCATATAATGTAGCGTGCGTGTTAATATAAAATGAACAGATGTAATGAAATTTTTTTTTGACAGAATTAAATGTGGATTTACAAAGAAATCAAAAGAAAAAAATTACAAAAATAAAAAATACTCTTGTTACTATGGTTGGATATTCAATAAATTATTATGGTATAATATAGAGCTGAACATAAAAGAACAAAATTAATTGGTAAGAATTATGAATTAATAGGTTCTAATTAAATTATTTTAGACTCATAAAAATACAAGACAACATGTAAGATTTTCATTTTTGTCACGGTAATTAATGATAAAAGTAGTACATAATTTTATGATATTTTTATTAAAATAAAATCAAAATTATTATATTATTTTTTGACAAAATTATTAGGTATATTTTAAAATTCTTTATGATAATTTTTAATTTAAAAAATAAATAATTTCAAAATTTACTCATTCATAACAGTTAAAAGTGCTTTAAAAGCTGAAAAATAACATTTTTAATTTAGAAAATTTTAAATACTAAAAAAAATTATTTATCTATAAACTTTAATAAACTTAGTTTTTCAAAAAATTATTATTAATAAACCAAAATGAGAGATAATATTTTATAAATAAGATATAAAAAAATATACTAAATATTTCAAAATAACATAAAAATAAAAAATTGCAATTAATTTTCCTAGACCCTGATCTTATGCCTAGTCTTATTGGGCTCTAGGCCCTTTGCTTACTCTTCCTAAACTTTATGTTGGTGCCTAGCCTTATTAGGCCTAATGCTTATTGTTTTTTTTATTTGTTTAACTTAATTTTTTAAATTAATTTGGGGACAAGCGAAGCTGTAGAATAAAAGTGTCGTGGATATTACAGGAAAAAACATATTAACATGAAGATAATTGATTCTCTCTATTGCATCAAAGCATTATCATAGTAATAACTTACTTAGAACATTAAAAGTGAGACTTTTAGAATTAGCAATCATCCATTACCTGTAATTACTGAGGTAGTCAGTTTTATATACTGTATCATTTATCACAGAGACACTTTTATTTTTTATATTTTTATTTACTGTCTATAGAAAAAGATACTTCTATTTTTTTTTTTCATTTACAGCATAAAAAAGGATACTTTTATTTTTCTTTCCATCTACCACCTAGAAAGAAAAATACTTGTATTTTATCTTTTTATTTACTACGTTATTTTTTTAATCATTTATTGCAGTGGAGAAAGATATTTTTTTTTCCCTTTCATTTTTATTCCTATAAAAAAAGACATTTTTATTTTTCTTGTTAATTTTCACTTATAAAGGGAGATGCTTTATTTTTCTTCTTATCTATTGTCTTTAGAAAAGAAAGACACTTTATTTTTCCTGTCATTTATTACCTGTAAAGGAAATCACTATTATTTTTTCTAAAAATTAGTTTATGCCAAGTTACTATAATTAAATTACATATTTTATATTTATTTTTTTAAAACAAAAATCATCAATTTTCACTAACAAGACATTTATTTGTTATCATTGATTTACAATACAAATATTTGATTCATTTTATTTTAGGTTATCATAATTAAATTGTATATCATTCATTTATTTTCTTCTCATCAATACAAACATTAATATTTGATAATTATTTCATAATATAATACTAAATACTTATTTAGATAACAAATTGACACCACTAATATTTACATATCTGGATTAATCATAAAATGATTTAAAACAATTTCTATATTAAAACTGTTATATTTTACCATAACTGACTGTATAAAATGATTTTATTCGGTATTATTTATTATGATTCAAGATATTTATTTAATAATAATTTTTGTATCTTATAAAAATAATGTGTGTACAGAAAAATCCATTAACTTTACCACAATATTGATTGTATTAATAACCATCTAAATAACGAATTCTAATAATTTACATATAATTTACTTATCGTATATGTTAATTAAATTATATAAGTGTATCAAGTAATAAATTCTAATATATGTTATAAATAAAACTTAATTTTTCAAATAAATTACAGTAAAGTATGATTAGAATTGAATTATTTTTAAGTGAGTCATAGATATTTGTTAGAAAAAAATATATTAAATAATTTTATGTGTTTAGATATATGTAAAATTTTATATTTAAAATAATTATAATTGTTATTTCAAACTAGTTAATATAGATAAGGTGTTTATTTTATATATATATATATATATATATATATATATTATAAAATAATTAATATTTGTTGACATTAAATATTAAACTTAAATACTCATATCACTTAATATTTTTTTATAAAATACAAAATTAATTAATTATAACATCAATTTTTAAGTTATTTTCAAATAAATTAATTTTATAAAAATTTTATATAAAAATAAATAAATAAATATTTTGTTACATTACTTTATTTAATATATAATATATTTTTAAAATATAAATAAATATTAAATTTAGATAACGTATTAATAAATATTTAAATTATAAAAAATTAATATATATAATCATAAAAATAATATAAAATATTTTAATAATTAGATTAATAAGTTTTACGATGTATGAAAAGTTATTCAATAGAGGTGTTGAAATTTGAACTGTTTGGCACAGGTGTTTATGAATCCACAAAAAACCTATTATAATTAAGTTAATTAACTATCTTAATTCTTTTAAGAAATAAAATAAATAAATTATAATTATAACAAAATTTTATTTTTTGCAGCAAAAATTATTAAAGATTGCTTGTAATATTATTATATATACTTGTGAAAAATATTATTTTATGTAATAATATTAAGATTGTCTCATTTTATTTTTCATAATTTTCGAGCATGTAATGTAGCGTGCGTAACAATATAACATGCAAATATGTAATAAATTTTTTTTATAGAATTAAATGTGGATTTATAAATAAATTAAAGAAAAAAATTACAAAAAAAAAAACACTTTTGGTACTTTGGTTGGTCATTCAAGAACGAAAGGATAAAATTAATTAATAATAATTATAAATTAATATTTTATATTTAAATTGTTTTGGAGACTTATAAAAATAAAAGAAAATATGTAACATTTTCATTTTTTTATAATAGTTAACAATAAATATAGCGATAATTTTATAATTTTTTAATATAATTAAAATTATTACATGACTCTTTTCAAAAAATTATTAGGTATACTTTTAAAAAAATTAGTGATTTTAATTTTAAAAATAAGCAATTTAAAAAATTACTCATCTAAAAACTAAGCAGTTAAAGTGTTTAAAAAGTTAAAAAAATGTCATTTTAATCTAGAAAATTGTTAAAAAATAGAAAAATAGTTATTTTGACTATGAAATAATATTTGATTCATTTGCCTTATTTGATTTTTTTAGTAAATTTATTCTTTTAACTTTTAACGTAAATAAATTTGTTTTTGTTCAACTTTTATAATTATACTATTTTTAAAAATGTTAAAAGTTAAGGATGACAATGAACTATTTTTAAAAAATTTTAAAACGATTCTATTTTATGTATAGAATGAATTGTCACGTGTCATTTAACATGACAAATTATTAAATCCCTTATTTAATTTTAATATCTCTTAATGTCAAAGACTAATGTGACTAAAATTTTAAATTTTAAGGATTAACTTTTATCAAAATTACATATTTTGAGATTAAAGTGAGACTTTACCCTAATTATACTATAAACAACTTATCAAGTTTCCTTCAATATTTTGTAGAAATTGACTTAACATTTAAATAAGATATAAGACGTTTTATAACTATGTATTAAATTTTTGTATTATTTTACTATTTATATGAAGTTATATAAACATATTTTTATTTATAAATGATTAT
This sequence comes from Abrus pulchellus subsp. cantoniensis, assembly GCA_024086825.1. Lineage (NCBI taxonomy): Eukaryota > Viridiplantae > Streptophyta > Magnoliopsida > Fabales > Fabaceae > Abrus > Abrus pulchellus. Next base: position 10,578,125 of record CM044054.1, read on the forward strand.
ATATGACATTGATATATTTTTTTGTACAATGTATAAAATATTCATGATTCATTTTTTGTTAATGCTTACACACCTTTATTATGTATTTTTTTCATTATTTAGTAGGAACAAACGTTAACCATCAATCATCTTGAACGAAGTTAGGTTTTACTTCTATTTTTTCTTTCTTTTATCACATTTTTTTTTACAAAATGTGTGTTTAGAATGTGAACAATTTCTTGTTTATACACTACTAAAATAATCTATTAATATTATAGACTTCCATATATATTTTTTTTATATTTTTAAAAAAAATACCTTACTTACGTGAATATTAAAGGAAGTTAGTAAGTGAATAATAATATTTGATTTTAAAATATAATAATAACATGCATTGCGAAAAAGAGGAATCTTTTTGCAAAGTGTATTGTAGTAACTATAAATGTTATTTTGTAACAAATAATCAACTCTTTTTCTGGTTTACACGCAAGAGAATCATAGAATTAATATTATAATTTTCTCATAAATTATTGTGGGCTACAATCAATTGTGATTTTTTATTTTTGTAAAAAATAAGATAATATTATGATCTGTTTGAGGATATTCAAGTCTAATAATAATGTGATTAATTAATTTGGACACTTAATACTGATTTACATGAAAAATAGTGTAGGCCTTAACCCAAAAGTCCATTATAAGAGAAAATTAGGGTTACTACTTTGTATATTTAGCTAGATTCCCTCAATAGTCATTGGCAATTATATAATCATGAGTTGCTTCATAATTTGTTGCGTTTAGAGTTGTGCTTTGGGAATGTGACTTACGGAGGAAGATCTAACATATCATTACTTATGGAATTTAGAGATCGAATGTGATCACTTTCATAGGTTATGTCTTTAACAAGTAAGTCTAAAACTCTATTATAATTATTATTGACATTTCTAATAATCATTTGTGTTCTAATTTCATATAATCTTGTTTGAATAATTTTTTTAATTACAATGGGGCAAATAAGAATTTAGGAAAACAAGAATTCAACACACTTTTAGTTTTTGGACAGGTTTTGTAAAATTTTGGTCATGATAAAGATTTTGCTATTTATTTTTTGTAATTTCAAGTGTTATGTTTTCTACTTAATTCATAGTTCTTTTATAGATCATATATAATTATTTTATTTTTTTGAACTTTCAATTTATAATTCTTTGTTTTTTAATTTTTTTCTATGCAAAATAAGAGGTTGAGAAGTTTAATATAAATATTATGTTACTCAAAATAAAAAATCTATCTAATATGATATTTGCTTTATAAGGTTAACATAAAAATATATTTATTAATAAAATAAACCATAAAAATTAATTTTTCATATTTTTAATAATTTTTTTTACTATTTTATATCTTTTAATTATGCTAATAAAATTTAATTATTACATAGTTGATATGAGATTGAATTTTTTTAAATTAATTTATATATGGCACACATATAATATTTTTCACATAAATATTTTCTTTAAATAAAATTATATTAATATTTAAATAATAAAATGGTTCACGAAGCCTCCACAAGAGATCACCCAATGTGTAGATCTTACACAAGAGACCACACAGATCCATCTCGTCGTTGCCCAGTTTAGTGTCATCATTGTTTGATCAGATCGTACGCAAGATATGGTCATTGCCAACAAATAACTTGTATGTCTAACATTTGTTTATTTGTATGAGCTTTTGCTTAAACATTGAGTTGTTGTTTATTTCTATCTTTTCCTTATATTTTCTACTCATGTTTGCAGTCAACTTTTAGGACATCATGATACTTGAGTACCATTTCGTGTAATAACAAATGGATTATGTTGAGTTTTGTTTATGAAAATGGTTTATGTTTAGAAATTAAGTGATTAAAATTATGCGATATTATATTGATTTAGGTTGAATAAGGTTTTTGATTTAAATTCTTGCTTTGATACATGTAATAACAAATGGAAGATGTATGTGGAATAACTCTTTTAAAGGAATCTAAAAGTAGTTCTTTTCCAATTATTTTTATTAGTCCCACACAATCTGAAAATGTTCCTAACCTAATGGCAGTTTTGATATTAGAAGTCAATCTCAATTTCAGTCTGATAAACCGTGTTGCCGAATTAAATGATTTTGAATTGGATTTCACACAATAAAAATGAAATTATTAGTGCACAAATAGGAATTAAAATAAGAATAAAATTAATAAAAAGTGAAAATAGAATAGAGATAAAAAATGCGCCACAATCGCAAGATTGATAAGTTAAGGAACAATTGCTACAAGAGTCTTGGCCTCTTGATAAGATAAAAAAAAATTGGCTCACTCAAGAATCTGGAGTCACACACTCTCACAAAAGTGTTAAATCTTAATTTGTATTCAAAACTAATTAAAAGTGTATTTACAAGAGCTTATATATGTCTAATGTTTGTAAACTAATACTAACACAAATTCTAATGAGTTTCTTATACTAACAAGCCTAAATTCAAATAAACTAAATAAAATAAAAAGATTTTATCTTAAATAAAAACTTAAAATAAGTAATGACTAATATTAAAATAAATAAACTAAACATAATAATTAGATCCTAATAAAACTCATTAGAGTCTAAATTCTCTAAACATATGTAATTGACCAACTTGGACTTTTCTAACTCCAAATTAAGCTATCTTTCAATTAGGACAAGAACAATCTTTTCTAAATCTTCATTTATTCTCTTTGCCCTTATCCTTGCCTTTGTCTTGGTCCTTAAAGTTTTTTCAATACCTTTAAGTCTTTATTTTCAATGAGCCTTCTTTAATTCTCATCACTTCCTATTTTTGTGAGTTGAGATGATTGTGATGAAACTAATGATTAATAAAAAAAAAAGATGTCAATTGTACTAGTTACATTAAAAAAAATATTATCAATGAGGAAGGAAAAAGCTATATACAATTATTGCAAAAAAAAAATCATGAGTCAAGATTAGATAGAACAAATCATTTGTATAAACACTTTCAACCTTGCGAGAGAAGGTCATATAATAATAAAAAACAATCAATTTTATTGAAGAAATAAAAGAAAATCAATTATTGTTTCTATGATAATAATATTGTTTCTATGCAACCCCACAGCGATATTGATGGCCTTAAATGTTGGTGATGTTTGTGTGCACAAAAGCGCTATTTCCACTATGCGTTTTACTTCTTCATCGTTGAATTCTGAAAGTCTAGGATCTGACAGATCAGTTATGCGGTTGTTTTCATGAAGTTGCCAAGTCTGAGAAATTGAAAACACAATTACATTAAAAAGATAAGCAAAATATTTTGAATATTCAATGCACTAATTGAAGGTATCAAATATGAGGAATCCTATATTCTTTTTGAATATTCCGTGACAAATCATCCCACATAAATTGAAAACATATTTTCAAATAACAAGATACTGTTATGGGAAATGATTTTATATACTCCCAATTTGTATTTAATAACTTCATAAAGAACATTTAATATGGGAAAGCTGATCAAACATTAGAAACATGATCTCACCAAAGTCATTACATCTTTGATGAAGACCAGATGACTCTTGAGTGAGATTATATCCCAATCAATCATTATAATCAAAGGCATCTTACATAAACTAATGTTGTACAAAAATGTTTGTAACAATTGTTATATTTTGTCACATCTTCTTCAGGATTATCAGATGCCAATAGGTCACGTTATCGGCAAACATGAAAAGAAAAGCTTCATTTCTTCTTGTAGGATTTAGAAAAATAGACAGCAATAGGTGAGAGACTCATCTATATGATATGGTTTATCACATCCCACATATTAAAGTAACAAGAAAATCAGAGGTCAAAAGAAAAAAAAAAAAACAACCAAAATTTCTGCACCAAAGCATTTTAGAAATTAGTATAAGTAATCAAGAGGACGGACTCATTTATCATCTTACCAAATGCAATATCAATCAAATTGTTTAGAAGTTTCTCTACAAATAAAAAGACATTTTCTTTGTTTAACAGTTAAGGATATCAGATTCAAACTTGGTTGCAATACCAAATGCAGATGAAAGGTTTGGACTTCAGATTATAATGTTTCATACATAATGTGTAATTAACATAAAAGCTAGAGATATGAACATTAACCAAATGTTTAGGAAAATTAACATTCATAAGATGCAGAGGCAGCAGGCGTACCCATTCCAGAAGATACACCTTCTCTCCTTCTAAACTTGAATCAGAATTTGGCCTCCCACTAACTCACTCTAGAGCGACAACACCAAAGGAAAATACATCAGCTTTCTCTGTAAGGTGTCCACGCATTGCATACTCCGGTGCAAGATATCCACTTCATTACGAGTTTGAGTATATTGACAGTTTATAGTTAATTAAAATAAAAATATCACAATGAACCATAAACAAATAAACTAAAGTAAAAAATCATGAAACTGATATAGGATAATCAAGGGGTGATGACTCACATTGTCCCAGCCACACGGGTACTTATATGGGTCTTGTTTTCATCATATAATTTGGCCAACCCAAAATCAGGGATCCGGATCCTCTGCAGTCTTGGCGGGAACTGCAGGGCGCAGTGCGTTTTCGCTTAAGCTAATATCTCCGCTTAAGCGAAAATTTAAGACTTTAGAGAGCGGTTAATGGAGAACCGCTCTCCAAGAAAGACCTTAGAGAGCGGTTAAAGGAGAACCGCTCTACCTTAGAGAGCGGTTAAAGGAGAACCGCTCTCCAAGAAAGACCTTAGAGAGCGGTTAATGGAGAACCGCTCTCCAACCGCTCTCCAACAAACACTTTAGAAAACTTTCAAATTCTCGACGAGCTTTATTCCACGATGCCCGATCCACAAATAACCTAAGGATGACAAAGGGCTCGCCAAAGAACTCAGAGAAATTTTATAATTACTACGTGACCGCTGACTAATACAAGAATGGCTTCGGGCATTTCATCTTTTGATATTATATCTTGCCCTGGTTGAAAATGCTCAACTTTGAGCTTTGAGGAGGCCTTGTGGAAGTAATGCAAACAGTAATCACTACAATTGAGATAAAAAATCTAAAGTATAAATGATAAGATAAGATAGAATTTTATAATTACCAATAATGGCTAAATTAAGTCTTCTGAAATGAAGTGACTTGGAGAGCGGTTATATTTGAACCGCTCTCCAAATTGTACTTCTAAGAGCGGTTCTCCAATAACCGCTCTCTAAAGTCTTTCTTGGAGAGCGGTTAATAATGAACCGCTCTCTAAGGTCCTCAATTTTCGCTTCGGCGCCAACGTTAGCTTAAGCGAAAACGCACTGCGCCCTGCAGTTCCCGCCAAGACTGCAGAGGATCCGGATCCCAAAATCAGATATTTCTGGGATAAGCACAGAATCAAGCAACATATTACTAGCCTTCACATCACGGTGTACAATACTGAGCCGTGACTCTTATGTAAATAAGTTAATCCTCTAGCAACACCCGAGCAAATATCATAGCTCATGGACCAATTGAGGGTTAAGCAATTTCCTGGCCAAACAAATCAAGTTTGTCCTTAGTTTTCATTCGGTAAAAAATTAGAAAGCAAATAAACATTCATAAATATGCACACGCTAAGATTAAAGATTAAAGTCATTTGTAGCATTCTTTAATTCAATAGCTGAAAGTGTATGGCTTTGTATCAATTCCTAAAAGCTCTGCAAAATCATACATGGAAAAAGGTAAGGTTGTGTAAGCAGAAACTTATTTCGTTGAAGCTAGGGATGATGCCTGATTTTCTAGTTATTCAAGCTGAGAATCTCCAACCTATTCCAAATGTTTTGAATTAAGATAAGAAAAAAGATTTGTCTACAATGTTGAACTTTTAACCAAAGTACAATAATTTCTTTGTTGTATCTTTTGGTGATGCTGTGATACATAATCCTAAACTTATAGAATATATTGTGCTGAGGAGAAAACTCGTACTGTTTTTGTTTAAAATCATATATAATGCATGTCCCACTCGATCTTAAAATGTCAACCCATGAAATATATGTGTTAGTTATAATCTAGAATATCATTAACGATTTTAAAAGTTAAGAGGATCATACTATACAATTATTCAAACAATAATTTGACAGTAATTTCAAAATGTGTGGTTTTTAGTTTTGAGTGCAATTAGTGTATCTCTGTTTTTAAGTATTTTCATCTTCTTAATTAATTCTCAATTTATAAGCTTTGTTGTGTTGCTCGAGTTAATTGGCTGTTATAAATATAGTTTGTGCATTTATTTATAATTATCTTTATACCTATATTTAAGTATTTTTATTTCTTAATTCTCAATTTATAAGCTTTGTTATTGGGCTTAAACAACTTCATCTTTATTTTTTATTTTGTTGTTATTTCTGTAAATTCTTGTAAGTTAGGGGCATTATTTATTTTTGTATTTGTGTTGGTTTGTCCCATCAATTAAAGCAGTTGTATATATGAAGTCTATACAACACAAGAAAACTAACAAAAATAAAACTTTGAAAATTTATCTGATAATATATTATGCATTGGGAAAGGTTAGTAGTTAACAATCTAAGCTGCCAAATTTTTTGAAGGTTTTAACTGGGACAGCGATGATGGCTTGAACAAAGGGCCCATAAGTACCCCTGAGCTGGTTCAAACCTAAATTGCTTTTGCATCGTTTTGTAAGAGACATCCCCAGCTTCCTTTTGTATGGCAAAATCCTTCAGAAGAGGGAAATCCTAGATATTCAAAAGGAAGGAAAAATGAAGGTGAAATAAAAGGCCAAAAAAGAGTGGGTCTAGCATTCATTTTATTGTTATTTAGTAAACTACATTTTACCCATTAGTTTCATGCCATTTCACTTTAGCCCTTCATACTTTTTTACTATCAATAAATCCTGTATGGGGGTAAAGTAATACAAAAGGTAGTACAACAAGAGGGTTAACTGTTAAGTGACACGAAAAATGACGTATAAGGAGTTTAGCAACATATAAAAAAGTATGAGGTAAATTGAGAAATCGTGAAACTACACGTGTAAAGTGTAATTTACCGTTTTTACCCCAGAACAATGAGACAGTGTAGATTAAAAGTATTTCAACTCCAAAAACAATTTGGTTCTTCAAATTTGATTGGGCCAACAAACAAACTATGTACTAAGAATTTTTGTAATATTCCTCCCAGCATGGCCCTGGTCCCTGGTTACGACATATATTTATTTATTTATATTTCCTTTATTTTTTGAATTTCATCTAATTTTCTAAAGTTTTGTTTGAGAGTTGATTTTGGAAAGGAGAGGGAAAGGAAAAGTTTATGTGATGGTTTTTTTTTTTTTTTTTTTTTTGAGATTTTTCAGTTGAGAAGGCGAGCGTTTATAAGATTAGTCTTCAATCCTTTAAATTTGAAGGCATCTCACTATCTTTGTGACATTGTCATTTTTGTTGTTTATAACAAAATCATAAAGTTTTAATAAATAAGTTAAATTTTATTGAAAAACTAGGGAGAGTTCGAGTGTCTTTTTATAGATAAAAGTGAATAGAATAATTTTCAATATTTTATGAAAATTTGTATTCCAAGAATTGAAAACTTTGAATTGTGCCTGTAAATTAACTCAAAAATTTTCAAGCTATATTTAAAAAAATAGAAAATTTTTCAAAATATTAAAAGAATGAATCAAAAATTAAAAATATAGATACTCACGTTTGAAAGAAAACGAGACGTGAGACAAAGAAAAAGAAATAACGGGGGGAGGGGTTACTCTCTCTTTTCATAAACGAAACAGTGCATTTTAGTCTGTCACACCATTTTTACAATGCATGTCATTTAAACCTAATGTGAATTATAACATTTCAAGACACTAAGACCTTATCACTTTTACCATTATTTTATTTACATTAAAATTTCAGGTAACGTATACAAAACAACAAAGAGCTAAAGATGACCATAAGAAAGAAAACGGAAACAATTGTTGGAGCAAATTTCCGTTATCATTATTTTACACGTGATCTGAACACTCAAGAATAAAATAATTCTTACCAACCGTCGCTAAGAGTCTCACTAAGGATGGGTTTAGAAGCATCTATTGGTGAATGGTATGCACCATCCACTGTGCTGGTACTTGCTGATGAATTCTGATAACTTGTATCTGTTCCTTTGATTGCAATATCAGTCATCAAGTTTGTCACATCATCAAAATTCCAATCAATCAGATATCCGGGCTTTGTAGTTACAGTGCTCACTTCAATATCTCCTGAAAGCATTGCCACCACACGAGACATTGATGGCCTTAATGCTGGTGATGTTTGTGTGCACAAAAGCGCTATTCCCACTATGCGTTTTACTTCTTCCTCGTTGAATTCTGAAAGTCTAGGATCTACTAGATCAGTTATGCGGTTGTTTTCATGAAGCTGCCAAGCCTGAGAAATTTTTAAACAAAGTACAATAACATTAAAAAGATAAGGACATTTTTTTGAATATTCAATGTACTAATTGAAGGTATCAATTACGAGGGAATCCTGAATTCTTTAGTATTATTAACTCGAGTAAACTGACATCTGCATACATTTTCTTTTACAGTTAATGATATTAGGTTCAAACTAGTCGATTGCAATAACAAAATGGAGATGATGTTTTGAGCTTCAGATTATAATTTGCATTTATAATATAAGTGTAATTATCATAAAAGCTAGAGATATTTGTTGGAATTAGTTGAAATAAAATATCTTAGAACAAGTTTAACATTACCTAGGTTTGTAAAGGAAGAGGGAGGTCAACGTAATATATTAGCCCAAGTTTTTTTGTCTCAAGCTGCACCAATTGAAAATACTTTTAAGTTTATATCTAACTTTTGTCTTTATTTATACTATTGTTTTAGAGTGTTATGAGATGTTTCGATATTGGATTTAGAGAGTGAGTATACTAGGGTGGTCAAGGGGTGGGTTATAAGAAAAGTGTATGGTATTAAATTTTTTACATTGTTATTTGAAGTTTCTACGTTAATTCTCGTGTCATCTTATGTCACTGCACCTCTCTCTTCTGAGCAGTTGGATGGTAAGCACTACTCTTCTTGGGCTTCTCACATTGAACTTTGTCTTGTTGGACAGGGTTTTGAGACCCATCTCTCCCAAACAGCAGACGATGTCCCGGAAGTCGACCGTCCTTTATGGAAAAAGATTGACGCCCAGTTGTGCTGTATCATCCGAGCCACCATTCACCTATCTCTTTGTGATGTTTTTCGCACTCACAAAACCTGCAAAACTGTTTGGATGGTAAGCACTACTCTTCTTGAGCTTCTCACATTGAACTGTCTTGTTGGACAGAGTTATGAGACCCATCTCACCCAAACAGCAGACAATGTCCTGGAAGTCGACCGTCATTTATGGAAAAAGATTGACGCCCAATTGTGCTGTATCATTTGAGCCACAATTCACCCATCTCTTTGTGATGTCTTTCGCACTCACAAAACCTGCAAAACTGTTTGGACACAAGCCCAACAACTCTTTACAAACAATTCTCGGTGACTCTACGAAGTCGTATTTCCTCTACATTAGGGTCTAGATATTTTGTTACTTTTATAGACGATTTTTTCTATTGTACTTGATTATACTTAATGAAAGAACGTTCATAAATTTTTTCAATTTTTCAGTCTCTTTTTTATGAAATAAAAAATCAATTTGATATCCTTATTTGTACTTTACAAAGTGATAATGCATGTGAAAATGTGTCTACTCAGTTTCAGACTTTTATGACATCACATGGTATGTTACATCAAACATCTTGTCCTCATACCCCCAACAAAATAGAATTGCAGAATGCAAAAATAGGCATCTACTTGAGACCACCCAAACTTTTCTTCTCCACTCTCATGTTTCTCATCAGTTTTGGGGTGATGCGGTACCTTACTGCATGTTATCTCATTAACCGCATGTCTTTCTCTGTTTTACAAGGTAAAATCCCTCATCAAGTTCTATACCCCAACCACTCTCTTCATCCTTTACCACCTCGAGTCTTTGGTTCTCCATGTTTTGCTCATGCTCTTGGTCCTGACATTGACAAGCTCTTTCCTCGGTCTGATAAGTGTGTTTTTCTCGGATACCCATGATCTCAAAAAGGATTTAAGTGTAATTCTCCTACTCTTCACAGGTATTTCATCTCTGCTGATGTTACTTTCTTCGAGTCGATTCCATTCTTTAAGCTTAGAACATCCACATTCGAGTCTTCCCCATCCACGAATGCCCCTAGTTCAATCCTTTTCTGTCCTCCAGAGGAGTCTCCATCCCTTTCACACCCATCTTCTCCACCTTTGTAGGTATATCAGCAACGTACTCATCCTGTATTGGAACCACTGAGCACTAACACTACCATGGACTCACCTTTAAAGCCACCTCTTTCGCCTCATCTTCTGGTCCCGCCCTGAACCTGACATTCCCATTGCCCTTCGTAAAAGTATACGTTTTACTCATAATTCTTCTCCTCATTATATTTCTTTAAGTTATCATCGTCTTTCTCCTTTCTATTATTTTTGCCTTTCTTGCTTGTCCTCTGTTTTTATTCCTAAGAGTGCATGTGATGCATTTGCCCATCCAGGATGGCAACAAGCTATGCTAGACGAGATGTGTGTATTACAGAATAGTGGGACTTGGGACCTTGTTCCTCTGCCATTAGAGAAGTCAGTTGTTGGTTGTTGGTAGGTGTATATAGTCAAGGTTGGTCCAGATGGCAAGGTTGACCGGCTTAAGGCCCGTCTTGTCTCCAAAGGCTATACTCAAATCTTCGAGTTGGATTATAGCGACACTTTCTCTCGTGGTCAAATTTTCCTTTTTGCGACTATTCTTGTCCATTGCTGCCATACGTCATTAGCCTCTCTATCAGTTAGATATCAAGAATGCTTTTTTACATGGTGATCTGCTCGAGATAGTCTACATGGAATAACCTCCTTGCTTTGTTGCTCAAGGGGAGTCCTCTGGTCTTATATGTCGACTGCGAAAATCTTTATATGGTCTCAAGCAGTCACCCAAAGCATGGTTCAGTACTGTGATTCAACAGTTTAGAATGACTCGGAGTGAAACTGACCATTCTATCTTCTATCGTCACTCACCTATCGGTTGCATCTATCTGGTTGTTTGTGTTGATGACATTGTCATCACAAGTAATGACCATCGTGGCATCGCACAGTTGAAGCAAAATCTCTTCAAACATTTTCAGATAAAGGATTTTGCCAAACTCAAATATTTTTTGGGAATAGAAGTAGCACAGTCTAAAAACGTGATCATCATTTCTCAAAAGAAGTATGCAATGGATATTTTGGAAGAAATAGGAATGTTAACTTCTAAGCCAGTCGACACTTCCATGGATCCCAATGTTGTTCTGTTCCATGGTCTTGTGATTTCTTGTTGGGTAGATGTTGCTTTGGAACTTGGTGATTTGTAGCGAATGAATATCAGTAAAATCAAATGGAAACAAATGCATAAATAAATGGGAGTTAACTAGACCATACATTAGGTGTCCTCTGTGGAGCCATCTTTCAGATTACTGCATAGAGTTAGGAGCCGAAAGATAGCGTAACTGCATGAAACAGCCGCCCTTGTTTGGGCCTCCTATTTATTGTACATTAACTTTGACTTTTGGCCAATTTTGCTTTGGAGTTTCAATGATAAGTTTCTTGGTATAGTTTATCAAAATAAGCTGTTTTTAGCTTATTCCAAAAAGTTTCAGCATTAAATTTATGGCATTAGTCAGTTTTAAAAAGTAACTTATTTAAGTATTTAAATAAACAGTTATTTAAACACACTTTTAAGTCTTATTTGGCATAGACTTGTGAAGAATTAATAAACAGTCATCTTTTTATATTATGCTTCTGGCATTTTTTTTTATGCTTAATGATCTTATTATCTCGTCATTTTGCAGTTGGAGCTGCAGTGGTCGTAGTTGGGCTAGCAGCTTACAGAATATATTCTGCAAGGAAGAATGCGTCTGGTTAGAAGACGAAGATTTTGTGAATGGATTAAGGTCCATTACCTTGATCTGAATGCAGCCCGCTCCTGGCTAGCTATGTTAACTTCAACTTAAGTTGGCTTTTGTATGCCATCTGTTGTAGAGTTTGCAATTTTTTAAATCACAATCTCTAAATTTTTCTTTGTCAAGGTTGCTGCATTAAGTTGGCATAAATTTTATTTTCAAATTACCGCATGTTTCTTCTGCTAGTTAAGGGCTTCGTGAAGATATACAATAATGAGATATACTGTCAGGTCCAGTTAATTGCTGGAAACTTTGAAAGAATGAAAGCGTCCTCTCTGTATTGAAAATTGCAATGGAGATCCTTTACCGCGCGCGAAGTTGACGTTTAAATGGCTATGGGAAAAAACAAATCTAGAAATGTTAAAAGGGTTTGTCAATTACATTCCCAGCTTTGAAAACGTTAATTTTTATTTAAATAAATGTGCTATGAACCAGAATGTGGGCAAATTTATTATAATATTGTAAATTAAAAAACAATTTATTATTTTATAGCAAATCTGAAACAATTTCTCAATCAGGGTTTTTTTTTTTTCCACGTTCGCCATAACGGCTGGCGAATTAGAGCGGTTAACTTTAAACCGCTCTCATAACTCTATTTAAGAGAGCGGTTCCTTATGAACCGCTCTGAAATTTCAGTATTAGAGAGCGGTTTCGCTTGAACCGCTCTCAGAAGTACATATAAGAGAGCGGTTAAAAAAGGAACCGCTCTCAGAAGTACATATAAGAGAGCGGTTAAAAACGAACCGCTCTCAGAAGTACATATAAGAGAGCGGTTAAAAACGAACCGCTCTCAGAAGGACGAATAAGAGAGCGGTTGATAGGGAACCGCTCTCTTATAATGAAATTTCAGAGCGGTTAACAAGGAACCGCTCTCTAAAATAGAGTTACGAGAGCGGTTTAACCGCTCTAAGAAGTCATATATATTAAAAAATTCAAAAATTAATTACTTTCGCCAGCCGTTATGGCGAAAAATTGATCCACGTGGCAAAAAAACCCCAAATTGAGAAATTGTTTCAGATTTGCTATAAAATAATAAATTGTTTTTTAATTTACAATATTATAATAAATTTGCCATTAATTAAATATATTGACGTGGGGGTGAACTGAAAATAATTTAGTGAGGTGACGGTAATGGGGATGTGTGTGTAGGGTTTAGGGTTTTTGGTGTTGTGTAACGATGGCGTCGAGACCAGAGGTGGTTGCGCCGCCTGAGATTTTCTACGACGATGCTGAAGCACGCAAATACACTTCTTCTTCTCGTATCGTTCAAATTCAGGTTCTTCTTCTTAATTTAATTTTCTTTTCTTTCTCTTCGAAAACAATTAATTCGATTTGGTGTGCGAAAAAGGCCACGCTGTCAGAGAGAGCGTTGGAGCTACTTGCTTTGCCCGATGACGGCGTTCCTAAATTGCTCCTTGATATCGGTAATTTTAATTAAATTTAATTATTCGCTGTCGCTTTCGTCAAATTTCTAGGGTTGATGAATGATCGAATGCTTTGTGTAGGTTGTGGATCGGGACTTAGCGGTGAGACACTCTCGGAGAGTGGACACCATTGGATTGGTCTCGACATTTCACCATCGATGCTCAGTATGCTATGTTATCCAATTTTTTGAATATTGTTATTCTATCTGTTTAGCATTTTGTTTGCTAATTTTTATTTTATTTTTTTTTGTTTATTCTTAGATATTGCGTTGGAGCGAGAGGTTGAGGGTGACATTTTACTTGGTGACATGGGTCAGGTATGCTATTTAATTAATTTCTGCTTAATCATCATCATTATTGTTGTTATTATTAATATTTCCAGTTTAATGTTATTATGTTCTAATTCCGTGTTATTGTTAATACTCTCTGTGGTTTTTTCCCCTCTTGTCACCTGCTTGAGGTTTGTGTGCGGCGAAATATTTTGTTCTCTTAAAATAGAGAAGAACATGTCTGCTCTGCATCTTGCCTTACCTAATTTCTAATGCTTTATGTTTGGTTTCAGGGTTTAGGGCTTCGTCCAGGAGTTATTGATGGGGCCATCAGTATCTCTGCTGTTCAGGTGTGCTTTCAATATAAATGAGAAAATTAAACTGAAGTCTGAAAAAGATTTTTACAGAATGAGCTCTTTGTTAAATTAAAAATGTACAGTTTTTGGACTGTGTTTGAGTCAAGCTCTTAAAGACCGTGGAGTGAAAGAAATGATACTTAGTTATAACGTGTCACTGTCTACTGTAAAGTTACATATTTTGAATGCATAGCTCTTGTGTGTTCCATTTTGATTTGTTTTCTTCCCCATGTGAACAAGTCTTGCTTCTCTACCAAGTTTGATTGGGGGTATCTCATTTTCATTCTTAATTAATTGGACTTCTATATGATAATGCAGTGGTTATGCAATGCTGATAAATCCTCACACAACCCGCGTTTACGATTAAAGTATGTTCATTTACTTTTTAATTGTGCTACTTCTTATATCTATACTTTTTACAATTAGGGTCTCTTTAAACTCTTAGGCATTTGGAAACTTGCACAGTTCTGCTTTTCCTTGGGTCTCACGGTCTATAGTGAGATTGGATTATGCTGGAATCTATCACCTTTCTCTGTTGCTCTAAGAATATATGAACTCAACTTTTTGTGCAGGGCTTTTTTTACTTCTCTATACAAATGCTTAGCAAATGGAGCTAGAGCAGTATTTCAAGTGTATCCTGAAAATCTAGACCAGCGTGAATTGATTTTAAATGCTGCTATGCATGCTGGATTTGCTGGCGGTATAGTGGTGGATTTTCCACACAGGTAAGAATACATAAACTTTACAACAGTTTTTCTAACATGTTTATTGAAAATCACAAAATCCAATGCATTGATAACATTTAATGTTACAATTTCTGATAAAATCTTACTTTGTTGATTTCTTATTGTGTATCTTTAGGCACGTTAGAAAAACTGACCTTACACCACTATAGCTCATTTGTTTCATAAAAAATAATGTGCTGGAAAAATATTATCTGCATTTTTGTGTTTATTCTATCATCAGCACAGTTGCTTTTGTCTTCCACTGATTGGTTGGTGATGTAATCATTAGTTTCTGGTCAGTGGAGTCACGTTAATGGACTGAGATAAAATGCGTAAAACCTTTTACTGAGATTAAGTGAAAATATATTATGAAACTCAAATTTTGTCTATAATCCCTTCCTTCCTCTATTCTCATGTCACTGCTTGTTTTTCTTAGCATTATTTGTGAGAACCAGCAGAAATTAATTAAATATCTTAAAATGAATCATCTTAAGATGTATATTTTCCAAGCATGAAAAGTGCAACACCCCTAGTTGAGGGTGGAGCCATCATTTTTTATTGAATTTGAGGCAGCTAAATATTAGATTAATTCAAGTCCAAAACAATTGAGACAAAACAATATTAAAGAAAAGTCTGATTTGTCAACATTTCACATTCACAATAAAAAATAACAAGTAAACACAAAATGATAGGCAAATACAAAAAAGAAAAATGTCTGAACATTTTATCAAACAAATTTTGGGTAGCCAGTGTATTTTTTGGGTGTAGCCAATCATATTTATCTTAGCTACTTTGGGAGGCTTAAATAAAATTTGCTACCCCTGGACTGCCCCCATCATACGCTATTGGTAAGGAATAGACAAGGATGATCACAAATGAGTTTATTATCTGGAAATACATGCATGCATTGTTGTTTCACTCCTTTCTTTATATTCTTATAGATTTATTACTGATGGCCAACACTCCTAATATTGCATCTGAATGTAAATGTGTAATGTTTTGTTTGATGGGGTATTTAGCTATGATTTCTTTTGGAAATCATCTGCATCACAGTTTAGCCTTTTTGAGCATGGTGTTTCACTAACTGGAGAACAATTGTTTTATGATAGCACCAAGAGAAGAAAAGAGTTTCTTGTTCTCACATGTGGTCAACGATCAATAAATGCATCCGTATCCAAGGGTAAAAATGAAGGTGGGGAAATTTGCTCTGACGATGACAGTGAAGATGAAGAAAATCAGACAGTGAGTCTTGCCTCTTGTGAATTCAATTCATATAATGAACTCTTTAAAGAATAATCCTAAAAAAGTGACTTTCCTTACAAGGCACCTGATGTTGACTTATGTCTTATTTGATTATTAGTTGGCTTTCATTTCAAAGCATCTTTGCTTTGTTTGATTAGTCGGTTTCTCGGTTGTCTTCATAGAAATGCACCTAATCTTAAATTTATTTCAGACTTTGGAAATGCAAGTGATGTTCACAAGTTATGTATGCCTTTTTGTACCCGTCCTTACTCACAAGCTGATGACTAGTTTATTAAACAAAAAAAAATGCTGCAGGTATGTATCTCAGACAGGCATAGACCACGGAAAAAGCAGAAAAGGAATAATAAGAGCGGCAAGGGAAAGGAGTGGATACTAAGGAAGAAGGAGCAGATGAGAAGAAGAGGAAATGCTGTTCCCCCAGATACCAAATACACAGGTCGAAAACGGAAGGATCGATTCTGACTTTGTTTGGCATTTGTTTCAGAGTGTTGCATATTCCTAGTCACATTTGTTATTTGATTATGGGGATTACGAATTGTATATTGATTATGGGCTTCAGAATCCCGTCCTGAAGGATCTTTCACGCTCGTTCCTGGCAGTCAAATCTGTTCGATCATGAGCGGCCTTGGAGATTCTTGTAAACTAATTATGCGGTATGTTGGATATTATTTTTTGCCCGGGATCCTGATCCATTTTGCCAATGATTTTGTACGTCCTTTACTCCTTTTAAAATACAGATAAAAAAATGTCACTTTTGCTTTAGTTGGTATTTGGCAAACTTTATGCATTTATTATTATTTTTTTGGAGTGTTATTGCATGCCATTGCGCGGCAGATACACACTGGAGATGTTATTTTCTTAATATAACATTTATGATTATATTAACACGGTCATTTGAATTGATTGGCAAATAAGAGAAACATTTTCCACTAAACATGACAAGATAATATGGTTTTTTAGCTAAATATTTTTGGTCAACAATTTATCAAGTAAGCTTAACTGAAAAAATCGAAAACTTTGATCATATTGAGCTCAGAAAAAGTCTTCGGGTTCTTCTCGTTCGAAAACCATCGTTTTTCCCGGTCGTTTCCATACAAATAATTAGAGAAAACTAAATCCTAAGCAGTACTTGAGTTGATTGTTTGCAAAGACAATCAAAAGCTTTAACACCCTATTAAAACAACCTCACAACGAACTTTATCATAGGTTCTCCAATAATTTTAATTTTATTTACAGATACTGTACTTAAGAAGCACTACATCTATAAATAAAATTAAAACAATAATAAAATTTAGCATGAAGTCATCCCCACCCAGTCATAACTTAGTTATTGTTATATGTCGTGCTCATGCATAACTTACAAAATTCCTTTTAATTTTGAACATAGCGCCATGCTTTTTGACCTTGAGCTCAAGCTTGCCAAAGATCAGCACCACACTCCAATATCTGGCTTCTTCCTCCGGACAAATAGAGTATTTTCAAAACGCCAATCATTTCACTTAATCATGCCCAATTAAATCAACATGTAACCACTCCACAAGGACGAGAAGCAGATATTGAGAAACAAGAATCCTTGACTGTACCTAGCCCTTTTCTAGAAAACCACAGTAAGCAGAGATCTTCCAGTAAATTTACATGTGGAAGGATTTCCTTCCAAATAATTGCACTCAAACCATAATACAAACCAATTACTTAAATGACATAATTACATCAAGTTTCACATGTATGGATACACCAATATTTATCGAAGCCACGAATGTTGAAACTACCAAGGCGCAGGAGATATGAAGCCTCGGCAGTAGTAGCGAAGGTTTATTAGGAGGCCCAAAGATCAGTTGTCTAATCTATCTCCCGTTATACAGAATCCATGTTAGTTGCGGTGCCACGGAAGCATCGTACATGATCCTCTCTCTGTTGCCATCATGATCCAGGTGTTTGGTTCTCTGCATTCAAAATATATAGGATAAGCATAAAAGGTGGACTACCGGGGTTGCCCCTCTATATTTTCTATTCGCTTTATATATTTAATTTCTCATTTGGCAGTGGGTTGACAAGTGAAAAAAGCAAATCCAGCTTCCTAATTTCACAAATTTAAGCAAATGGCTTGTTTGATTTTGAAGCTTCTACAAAAAATCAACATAATATGTCGAAAGAAAAGAGGTAAGTCAGAAGAAGGAAACCTTGTTCTGTTAGGTGAATGATTATCTAGATTTTAGTTTGTTCATGTACCCCTAAAGGTTCTTGTTTTTTAGTTTACGTGCAATTTGTCAAATTGCTTGCATTTAGATTTCATAATTTCCCAATTGTCCAAATTAAGTTCCTCATCCAATGTTTTATCCAATAATTAACAGGAATATAATGATGATTGACAAAGGAAAATGAATAATTTTTAAAATGAACTCAAAAAGCTTCCATTACAATGAATACATTCTGTTTTTTCTTTTTTTTTAAAAAAAAAAACTATTCACATTTTTTATGCATTTTTTATCTGTAAATCTTATACAAATCAATGCAATCACAATTCTGTTCCATTTCCATTAAGTATGTTATAAATAGAATAGGAAAGAACAAGTACTATTTTTAGTCAAACTTTCTTCAATATACCAAAAATGAGCCAATGCCACATGGACAGAGCTCAAGCATATTTATCATAATCACCGTACCTACCCCATTATATATTACTAGAAGAATGCAATTGTGCTTTATATGTAAAAGAACCAGGATTTCTGTATTGTTAACCAAGTAAACCGAAGTACTAGGGTGTACATACCTTCTCCAAGTAGCTGTTCAAACCGAGCCACAATGTGCTTTCCGTAAGTGTATGAGCATGAAGTCTTACGCGAGAAAGTAACATTGCTCGCTGATTTTCAGAACAGATCTCAAGAACTTTCTGGACCACATAATTTGCAAATTGGTCTTTCATCATTGTCTACAGTGAAATTAAGAGTGGTGTAGTAAGCAAGAGTAAAAACCACGAAGTCATGGGTTACACCAGTTATAAATGAACCAATTAGTTATAGCATAATCACATAATATGTAATGCTCAAGGACTTCCTGCCATTGTAATAATTTGGAAGACCTTAACAATACCAAGTAAGGTGTAATAATCATCATAAATTGAAGGAAAGAATCTTAGGGTAGTTTTGGAGTCTCAAAACCAACTACAAAAGGAACCTTTTAAGACTTTAGATCAGTTACATAAAGTAGCAAATCAATAGCCATAAAAGCTCTCTGACGTAGTTATTCTGTCAGTCCTAGATACCACATAATAAACTAGTAATGGGAACCTATGTACCACTTTATACCCTAACTCTTGCTGACATGGAGACAGGCATTTTAAGCAGCAGCATATATGTGGACAAAAAAAAATGGAAGTGCACTGATTACTCATGAATGAGCTAAATTTGGATGATACTATGATTATACTTATTTTAAAATTTGAGAAATAAACAATAAGATGGCCCATTTACCTGAAAGAAAAAGGAATAATCACAGGACAAAAAAAGGATTACAAGGAGACTTACATTTATGGGTATAAGTGTTTCCAGGAAGACATTTTGCAATGTTTAAGTTGAGACACATCTATTGACAATGCTAACTAGCAAAAGATTTGGGTAATTACAATTGAATATTCAATTCAAACTATCCAGGCATAGGGATGAATTAATCAAGTGGATCTTGAAAATAAAATGCTTGATAATTCAGTTCAACAATTTCGTGAAGATATACAATAATGAGATATACTGTCAGGTCCAGTTAATTGCTGGAAACTTTGAAAGAATGAAAGCGTCCTCTCTGTATTGAAAATTGCAATGGAGATCCTTTACCGCGCGCGAAGTTGACGTTTAAATGGCTATGGGAAAAAACAAATCTAGAAATGTTAAAAGGGTTTGTCAATTACATTCCCAGCTTTGAAAACGTTAGTTTTTATTTAAATAAATGTGCTATGAACCAGAATGTGGGCAAATTTATTATAATATTGTAAATTAAAAAACAATTTATTATTTTATAGCAAATCTGAAACAATTTCTCAATCTGGGGTTTTTTTTTGTCACGTGGATCAATTTTTCGCCATAACGACTGGCGAAAGTAATTAATTTTTGAATTTTTTAATATATATGACTTCTTAAAGCGGTTAGTTTTAAACCGCTCTCATAACGGTTCCTTATGAACCGCTCTAAAATTTCAATATTAGAGAGCGGTTTCGTTTGAACCGCTCTCAAAAGTCATGTAAGTGAACGGTTCCGTTTGAACCGCTCTCAGAAGTACATATAAGAGAGCGTTTCATAAGGAACCGCTCTCTAATATTGAAATTTCAGAGCAGTTCATAATGAACCGCTCTCTAAGGAACCGCTCTCTAAAATAGAATAGAGTTATGAGAGCGATTTAACCGCTCTAAGAAGTCATATATATTAAAAAATTCAAAAATTAATTACTTTCGCCAGTCGTTATGGCGAAAAATTGATCCACGTGGCAAAAAAAACCCCAAATTGAGAAATTATTTCAGATTTGTTATAAAATAATAAATTGTTTTTTAATTTACAATATTATAATAAATTTGCTAATAATTAAATATATTGACGTGGGGTGAACTGAAAATAATTTAGTGAGGTGACGGTAATGGGGATGTGTGTGGAGGGTAGCGCGCAAATACACTTCTTCTTGTCGTATCGTTCAAATTCAGGTTCTTCTTCTTCTTAATTTAATTTTCTTTTCTTTCTCTTCGAAAACAATTAATTCGATTTGGTGTGCAAAAAAGGGCCACGCTGTCAGAGAGAGCGTTGGAGCTACTTGCTTTGCCCGATGACGGCGTTCCTAAATTGCTCCTTGATATCGGTAATTTTAATTAAATTTAATTATTCGCTGTCGCTTTCGTCAAATTTCTAGGGTTGATGAATGATCGAATGCTTTGTGTAGGTTGTGGATCAGACTTAGCGGTGAGACACTCTCGGAGAGTGGACACCATTGGATTGGTCTCGACATTTCACCATCGATGCTCAGTATGCTATGTTATCCAATTTTTTGAATATTGTTATTCTATCTGTTTAGCATTTTGTTTGCTAATTTTTATTTTATTTTTTTTTGTTTATTCTTAGATATTGCGTTGGAGCGAGAGGTTGAGGGTGACATTTTACTTGGTGACATGGGTCAGGTATGCTATTTAATTAATTTCTGCTTAATCATCATCATTATTGTTGTTATTATTAATATTTCCAGTTTAATGTTATTATGTTCTAATTCCGTGTTATTGTTAATACTCTCTGTGGTTTTTTCCCCTCTTGTCACCTGCTTGAGGTTTGTGTGCGGCGAAATATTTTGTTCTCTTAAAATAGAGAAGAACATGTCTGCTCTGCATCTTGCCTTACCTAATTTCTAATGCTTTATGTTTGGTTTCAGGGTTTAGGGCTTCGTCCAGGAGTTAATGATGGGGCCGTCAGTATCTCTGCTGTTCAGGTGTGCTTTCAATATAAATGAGAAAATTAAACTGAAGTCTGAAAAAGATTTTTACAGAATGAGCTCTTTGTTAAATTAAAAATGTACAGTTTTTGGACTGTGTTTGAGTCAAGCTCTTAAAGACCGTGGAGTGAAAGAAATGATACTTAGTTATAACGTGTCACTTTCCGGCTTAGCTACGGCAGGAACCAAGACCAACCATTGAGTCATTCTAAGGTGTGTAATCTCCTGAGTGAGGTCGGGTATCTCTTTTTCGAAATTGAGCCTAGGCGGCAGGCCCTCTAAGCGTAAACCAGTCCAACAACCAAGCAAAGCAAGTCAGCATCTGGTCCTTTCTTTCCAACTGGGTGATGAAGAGACTTCAACAATGCTACTTCGCTACTTCGCGCTAACCATCCCGTTCCCACGCCCATTCATCCGTATGGTAAAGTTACATATTTTGAATGCATAGCTCTTGTGTGTTCCATTTTGATTTGTTTTCTTCCCCATGTGAACAAGTCTTGCTTCTCTACCAAGTTTGATTGGGGGTATCTCATTTTCATTCTTAATTAATTGGACTTCTATATGATAATGCAGTGGTTATGCAATGCTGATAAATCCTCACACAACCCGCGTTTACGATTAAAGTATGTTCATTTACTTTTTAATTGTGCTACTTCTTATATCTATACTTTTTACAATTAGGGTCTCTTTAAACTCTTAGGCATTTGGAAACTTGCACAGTTCTGCTTTTCCTTGGGTCTCACGGTCTATAGTGAGATTGGATTATGCTGGAATCTATCACCTTTCTCTGTTGCTCTAAGAATATATGAACTCAACTTTTTGTGCAGGGCTTTTTTTACTTCTCTATACAAATGCTTAGCAAATGGAGCTAGAGCAGTATTTCAAGTGTATCCTGAAAATCTAGACCAGCGTGAATTGATTTTAAATGCTGCTATGCATGCTGGATTTGCTGGCGGTATAGTGGTGGATTTTCCACACAGGTAAGAATACATAAACTTTACAACAGTTTTTCTAACATGTTTATTGAAAATCACAAAATCCAATGCATTGATAACATTTAATGTTACAATTTCTGATAAAATCTTACTTTGTTGATTTCTTATTGTGTATCTTTAGGCACGTTAGAAAAACTGACCTTACACCACTATAGCTCATTTGTTTCATAAAAAATAATGTGCTGGAAAAATATTATCTGCATTTTTGTGTTTATTCTATCATCAGCACAGTTGCTTTTGTCTTCCACTGATTGGTTGGTGATGTAATCATTAGTTTCTGGTCAGTGGAGTCACGTTAATGGACTGAGATAAAATGCGTAAAACCTTTTACTGAGATTAAGTGAAAATATATTATGAAACTCAAATTTTGTCTATAATCCCTTCCTTCCTCTATTCTCATGTCACTGCTTGTTTTTCTTAGCATTATTTGTGAGAACCAGCAGAAATTAATTAAATATCTTAAAATGAATCATCTTAAGATGTATATTTTCCAAGCATGAAAAGTGCAACACGTGTCACTTTCTAGAAAAGGGCCAGGAGTGAAAGAAATGATACTTAGTTATAACGTGTCACTTTCTAGAAAAGGGCTAAGAGCTTGACACATTATAACTAAGTATCATTTCTTTAACTCCACGGTCTTTAAGAGCTTGACTCAAACACAGTTTAAAAATTGTACATTTTTAATTTAACAAAGAGCTCATTCTGTAAAAATCTTTTTCAGACTTCAGTTTAATTTTCTCATTTATATTGAAAGCACACCTGAACAGCAGAGATACTGATGGCCCCATCAATAACTCCTGGACGAAGCCCTAAACCCTGAAACCAAACATAAAGCATTAGAAATTCGGTAAGGCAAGATGCAGAGCAGACATGTTCTTCTCTATTTTAAGAGAACAAAATATTTCGCCGCACACAAACCTCAAGCAGGTGACAAGAGGGGAAAAAACCACAGAGAGTATTAACAATAACACGGAATTAGAACATAATAACATTAAACTGGAAATATTAATAATAACAACAATAATGATGATGATTAAGCAGAAATTAATTAAATAGCATACCTGACCCATGTCACCAAGTAAAATGTCACCCTCAACCTCTCGCTCCAACGCAATATCTAAGAATAAACAAAAAAAAATAAAATAAAAATTAGCAAATAAAATGCTAAACAGATAGAATAACAATATTCAAAAAATTGGATAACATAGCATACTGAGCATCGATGGTGAAATGTCGAGACCAATCCAATGGTGTCCACTCTCCGAGAGTGTCTCACCGCTAAGTCCCGATCCACAACCTACACAAAGCATTCGATCATTCATCAACCCTAGAAATTTGACGAAAGCGACAGCGAATAATTAAATTTAATTAAAATTACCGATATCAAGGAGCAATTTAGGAACGCCGTCATCGGGCAAAGCAAGTAGCTCCAACGCTCTCTCTGACAGCGTGGCCTTTTTCGCACACCAAATCGAATTAATTGTTTTCGAAGAGAAAGAAAAGAAAATTAAATTAAGAAGAAGAAGAACCTGAATTTGAACGATACGAGAAGAAGAAGTGTATTTGCGTGCTTCAGCATCGTCGTAGAAAATCTCAGGCGGCGCAACCACCTCTGATCTCGACGCCATCGTTTCACAACACCAAAAACCCTAAACCCTACACACACATCCTTATTACCGTCACCTCACTAAATTATTTTCAGTTCACCCACGTCAATATATTTAATTATTGGCAAATTTATTATAACATTGTAAATTAAAAAATAATTTATTATTTTATAGCAAATCTGAAACAATTTCTCAATCTAGGTTTTTTTTGCCACGTGGATCAATTTTTCGCCATAACGGCTGGCAAAAGTAATTAATTTTTGAATTTTTTAATATTTATTTCGCCACAAAAAATACGAATTATGACTTCTTAGAGCGGTTAGTTAAAACCGCTATCATAACTATATTTTAGAGAGCGGTTCCTTATGAACCGCTCTGAATTTTCAATATTAGAGAGCGGTTCCATTGAACCGCTCTCAAAAGTCATGTTATTCATGTTAGTTTTGATGCATCTTCTGGCCCGGGATTAATAACCTTACTTTGTTGTGAAGATGATGCCATCTATACAATAATAAAAAATATTAGTAAAAAATTTCATTCAATAATAATAATAATAATTTATATTTTACTAACATATTAATAATACATATTTTATAAAGGTTAAACAGATTTTCTAACAAATCATTATCACATTGTAATGACATCATATTATATTCATTACAATATATTATAAATGCAAAAATCAGGTCTATATAAACAAAATTAAATAAATAAATTCTTTTTAAATATACTAACCTATATTTTATACATATTATAACTAAAGATATATAAATTTTTAATTATTCTAAATAAAAATCTACATAAATTTTACATACAAATTTTATATAAATACAAAACTCTAATTACTAGCATAAAATTAAATTACATTTTAATTTTTTCATATTTTCAATTTAAATCTACATAAATTACATTTAATTTATAATTATATAAATACTATTACGTTTTTTAAAGTAAAAAATATTATTATTTACATACAAATGTTATTTAAATACAAAACTCTACTTACTGCATAAAATTAAATTACATTTTTATTTTTTTTATATTTCTAATTTAAATCTACATAAATTTTATATAAATACAAAACTCTAATTACTAGCATAAAATTTTATTATATTTTTATTTTTTCATTTTTTTAATTTAAATTTACATATATTACATTTAATTTATAATCATATAAATAATATTATATTTTTAAAAGTAAAAAATTTTATTATTTACATACAAATTTTATACATACATTTTATATAAATTATGATTACTGTATTTAGAATTTTATAAAAAATTGAAACCGTTCAGGCATTGTAATTATATAAAACTAAATATAGTTTACTTCAGTTAAATAAAATAATTATATAAAACTAAATATAATAATTTATACTTAGTTTGATTGTAATAAATAATTTTACACCTATAATGAAGTAAAATTTTAAAATTGTAAAATTTTAAATGCAGTAATCATAATTTATATGAAATGTATGTATAAATTTGTATGTAAATAATAAAATTTTTTACTTTTAAAAATGTAATATTATTTATATGATTATAAACTAAATGTAATATATGTAAATTTAAATTAGAAAAATAAAAAAATAAAAATATAATAAAATTTTATGCTAGTAATTAGAGTTTTGTATTTATATAAAATTTATATAGATTTAAATTAGAAATATAAAAAAATAAAAATATAATTTAATTTTATGCAATAATTAGAGTTTTGTATTTAAATAAAAGTTGTATATAAATAATAATATTTTTTACTTTAAAAAACGTAATAGTATTTATATAATTATAAATTAAATGTAATTTATGTAGATTTAAATTGGAAATATGAAAAATTTAAAATGTGATTTAATTTTATGCTAGTAATTAAAGTTTTGTATTTATATAAAATTTGTATGTAAAATTTATGTAGATTTGTATTTAGAATAATTAAAAATTTATATATCTTTAGTTATAATATGTATAGAATATATGTTAGTATATTTAAAAAGAATTTATTTATTTAATTTTGTTTATATAGACCTGATTTTTGCATTTATAATATATTGTAATGAATATAATATGATGTCATTACAATGTGATAATGATTTGTTAGAAAATTTGCTTAACCTTTATAAAATATGCGGTTCATAAGGAACTGCTCTCTAAAATAGAGTTATGAGAGCGGTTTTAACTAACTGCTCTAAGAAGTCATATTTCGTATTTTTTGTGGCGAAATAGATATTAAAAAATTCAAAAATTAATTACTTTTGCCAGCCGTTATGGCAAAAAATTGATCCACAAAATTGATCCACGTGGCAAAAAAAATCCAAAATTGAGAAATTGTTTCAGATTTGCTATAAAATAATAAATTATTTTTTAATTTACAATATTATAATAAATTTTCCAATAATTAAATATATTGACGTGGGGGTGAACTGAAAATAATTTAGTGAGGTGACGGTAATGGGGATGTATGTGTAGGGTTTAGGGGTTTTGGTGTTGTGAAACGATGGCGTCGAGACCAGAGGTGGTTGCGCCGCCTGTGAAGCACGCAAATACACTTCTTCTTCTCGTATCGTTCAAATTCAGGTTCTTAAATGGTGTCAATAACCAGATCTTATCTAACCCAAAAGGTAAGCTACATTATTACGTCATGCCTAATCTATGTGCTGCTGATGTTGGTGAACTTAAGCAGTCTGAAATACCTCTTCCATTTCTTGGGTGCTGGTTGACAGGTGTCCAGTATATCCATGCAATTGGGGAAATTTATAGAGTGGCCGAAATTATTGGAGCTTCAGCCAAACTTCACAAACCCTGGATTTTATCAGGTTCCATAGATCCTAAAAGTTTATTTGCCCCTTTGAATGAGTGTTATAGCATATGGTTGGCTTCAGGACTTGAAGAAGCTCTTTTCAGTATATCAAATCAGAATAATTTTGAGCCAGATGACATTTCAAGGGAATTAGTTGAATCCATTAAGTATATTCATGAGCTTGATGAGCATGCACTTCAGAGCTATGTCATCTCCGGAGAACAAACTACTTGCCAGTTGTCAGCCTTGCCTGCTGGTTTCATACCAGGTATGTGCACAATAACATTGACTGACTGTCTTTGAAACAAAACGATAAAATATGACTTGAATTTTATGTTTTTAATAGATTTTTTTTCTTACTATTAAAATGTCCCACATTAGCTAGAAATAGAGTCAGAATATTTTTTATAAGGATTTGTGTAGTCCTCTTAATAATTAGTTTTTGAGAGTGAGTTAGGACTAAGTTTCTTAACATGGTATCAGCTTATTCTGTCCTATTGGACGGCCGCATGTAGATGTCCAATCCTGCAAACTTATGCATTAGATGTCCAGCATTGGGCATGAGAGGGGTGTGTTAAGGTGTCTCATGTTGGCTAGAAATACTCCTTATAAGGGCTTGTGTAGTCCTCCTATGAACTGGTTTTTGAGAGTGAATTAGACTCAAGTTTCTTAATATGACTCAGCCCTGTCTTAAACCTTCTGTTTAATTAGATAATTAATGGTTATATGCTTTTAATCTTGTTTATCGTTTCTAAGTTATCTTAATCTTGACTGAATGGGTGTTCGTCCTCCTAGGCCGAAGGGGTATTCGGATTCTTTCTTTAGTCATGGTGGCCGAGTAGAATATCTTATCCAGTACACTAACAATTCTTAACTACTCAATTAACTCTCCCTTTTATTACTCAATGCCCCTTAATGGCTTGGTAGACAGTTATATCTGTTAGTAGCAGACTTGGCATTCAAGCCCCAAACTAGCCCTTCTATTCTGTTGGCTAAAGTGGGGTTAATTCATCCAAATGCCAAATCAAAAAACTTGAAGGAACACCTTGAAAAATAAAAATATGAATATTTAGTTGAGTTTTCCAACCACAACATGTAGTCTTTTGGATGTACTATGGACTAGGATAGTTGTGTGTCAAGCAAGGATGCGCAATTGCGTCCATAAAAAATTGTAAGGTAGAGGGTTTTAAATTTCAATTTTATCTAGTCAAACAATGCAAAATAAAAAATAATATTGAGCTTATAGGCACAAGCAAGAGTTGTCAAATCATGCTAAAGTTGTGTATTCTTTTGTTTTCTCCTTATATGGAAGCTTTCAGGAATAGAGTGCAAAGGGCTCCACTCTTTTCCCAACATATTCTTCCTAGCATAGACCCGTTTTATAGGGGACATGATAACAAATTCATATACAAAAGAGGAAGAAAAGAACCGCACTACTTACAATTGTAAATTTGGTTGATTTGCCCAAGCGGGGATGCTACCTAATAGATCATTGTATGATAAGTCTCTGCAAGAAAGCTGACAAGTGTCAAACTAAATGAAGGACAATACTTAATGAATGAAGATCTCAAGTTGAAATAAGTGTAGCATGAAGAGCCAAAGTCTTGTTACACATACACTGAAATAGGTATTAAACCTGTAGAAATTAATATGATGCACACATACAAGTATGGATAGGTATAGATAAGAGTTGAAAAAGGTATCAAATGTGACACAGGTACAACATATGAAATTCCCTAAAAAAAATAGGAATGGATGCAGAACATTATTAAAAAGTTACAAGAGATCATGAAAGCATAAAAATTAAAATAAAACCACTATAAGGCATCATAATAGTTGAGCTATTCCAAGAGTGGCATGCTCTTTAGGGAAGAAAAGTCAAAAGAGAAGCAACAATGATGTTGCTTGGAAGGGTCACGGATCCAATCAAACCACCTGTGTTACAGGTTTATTCTAGAAGTGTATGAGTTAAAATTAAATCTAAAATGTGACAGTTATTCTAGGCAGTTATGTATTCAGAATGTAATGTGTTGTTTTACTGGAGTAGGTAGTTATGTGTAGTTATTGGAGTAGGCAGTTAAATAAGTCAGGACTTAATCTTAACAAAAATAATTTTAAAGACTTATCACAAAGCATGCTACTTTAATAGAGACCAAAAACATAATTAAGTCTCACTTTAATTATAATCACATATCTCCTGCTAACTTTACTTTTGTTAATTCTTCGGATTTTGTGTCTACGCATGAGAATACAAATGAGGCTTTGTGTGATATGGGATGGCAATAGGCGATGATAGATAAAATTGCTGTCTTAACACTCAATTAGCACATAGGATCTAGTTTCTCTCCATTTGGCTAAGACAACAAGAGCTGTCAAAAAGCTCATTTGGCCCAGCTCTAGTCATAGTCCATATGGGTCAGGGCCAAAAAGCCCAGCAAATCAAAAGTATTATGGGCCAAAAAGCCCACATGGATAGTCAGGGCTATAGCGAGACAGATAGAATAGAATGTAGCGAGGGGCGCGAGGAAGCAGGACGAGGCATACAAACTACATAGTGAGGACGACCCCCGAAGCTCTTGGGCGAAGTCCGTACGTAAAAATTAATCTACTTTTAGACAATCTAGATTTCAGGGAATTCGAAATAGATTGTAATAATTACTAGTGTCTATTAAACATATTTATTTCACATAACATTTTCTATTATAAACTTTTAGACCAATAAAATTGCTTTAAAAAGATAAATAAAAAAAATTATATAATATTAAATATTTATAATAATTGTTGTTATTAAATAATATTAATGAAAATATAATTATTTAATATCAAGTTACTTTACATATTTTTTTAATTTTTATCTGTATTATTGTAAATCATTAAATAATTATAATAATTTTTATATAATTTTATAAATAATTTTTAAAATATTATTCGAGTATTAACTATAAATTTTTTCATATTATAAAATTTTTATATTATTATTTTCCTTGATTTATTTTTATAAAATTATTAAATATTTTCTTTTATTTTTTTATGAGATCATATTTTGTTTGTATAGAAAGATCTTATGTTCAATAAATAAAATCATAATAAACACAAAGTTGAAAACAAAAATGACAAAAATTTTGTTAAATTAGCCAAATGAAAGTTATTATGTTAAAAACAGTAAATAAATATCATCATTGTAAAAATTGTAGACATAAAATACCTTATATGACATAATTCATGAATGCAGAAAAGTAACATGTAAATATAGTAAGAATTAATGTATATTTACAAATTTAACTTTTGGCTCATCTTAATATAATAGAATTTATATTTAAATTAAAATAACTTGTGTTTCTAAATTTTTATCTTAATAGGAAATTTGTGATAAAACTTAATATAAAATTTTAAACACAATATATATATATAATGATAATAATTATTATTATTATTAAATTTAAAAGAAAAATAAAATGATTATAAAATATTTAATTTTATTTGCTTCATTAATTTATTATTTAAAAACAACAAATAAATATAAAATTAACTACACTATAGCATTAATATAATATAAAAAAATATTACCGATACGATAAATTAAAACACATACTTATATATTACATATAAATTGATAAATTAACTAATAATTTAATTTTTTATTAAAACTTTTATTTGTTAATTTATGTAAATATTTACTAATTATTGAATTTTAAATTTTAAATGTATATTAACAACTATATATTTTTTTTAAAAAAATCTATCTATATCTATATACCTTTATAAAATTCATTAAAAATAATCATTTAAGATTCTACATATTTATATTCATATTTATATTTATATTAAAAGTAATCATTCCCATGTATAAACCTAAACTATAATGAATCCATAATTATTAAAAGTCATTAACAAATATCAAAACATACTAGAATCGATTAAATTTATTAAATTATTAAGTAGTATTTTATAAAATACTATTCTATCATTTAATTATTGTTTAGTTAAAAATATTTATTATTAATTCTAAATTAAAACCACAAATTATTAACGTGCCGTATTAAATTTAAATAAAAAAATTAAACAAATGCAAAAGCTAAATTTAGTTTCATTTTATAATATTTTTTAATATAATTATATTTGATATTATTTTTTATAATAAAATTTAAATATATTGAATAAATATTTTTACTTTTAAAATTATTTTTTATATTTAAAATATGTTTTTTAAATTATTTAAATAAAATAATTTAATAAATATTATAAATAAATGATATAATAATTATTAATTACGTTTTAAAATATGTATTAACCCACCCGTAACCCTGATTCTAGCCTACCATTTTTGTTATATCAGGGCTTAGGGTCAAAATAAATCCGAGCTTTAAAAAAAATGAGACTATATAAGGGGCTAAGCAAAGTAAGGATTATAACTTTAACTCATTCTCACAACTCTAAAGACAACTGTTAGATGTTCATAAATATATGCTGTCAAGGTTGGACTTGATGGATGAGTTAAAACCCAGTTTAGTGGCCAAGGGTTACACTCAAATATTTGGTATTGACTAAGGAGATACTTTCTCTCTAGCAGCCAAGATTGATTCTGACTGTATCTTTCTAACTCTTGCTACCATTCATCAGCGGCCCTTCATCCATTAGACATTAAGAATGTTTTTTCTCAAAACGAATTACAGGAAAAAGTTCATATAAACGCTAGCCACCCAGCTTCACTTCACATGAAGCATCTTACCTGTTATATCACCTACAACGCTTCCTTTATGGCATAAAGCAACCCCCGGCTTCATTCAGACATTTTAGCACTATCTTACAACAATATGAACTGACCTGTTGTGAGGCAAATCACTCAGTTTTCTTCCATCACTTGTCACTGCATACTTGTATGATGTATGTGGATAAAACTGTCATTACTGGCAATAATAGTCTGAGCATCAAGAAACTCATACAATGTTCATTTCACCATTTTCAAAGGAAGGATCTAGACCTTAAATATTTACTAGACATTGAAGTTGCACAATCCAGCCATGAGATTTCTATTAACCAGTGCAAATATGCACTTGATATTCTTAATGAAACATGCTAAAACGTCGACCAATTTATGGACCCAAAAGGTATTGACACTTGATTGGCAAACTTAACTACCTCACAATCACCAGACCTAACATCATGTTCGTCGTGAGTTTAATCAGGTGCTTCTTAAATGCCCTTGTGACATCACATTCTCAGATACATCAAGGGTGTACCAAGCAAGGAATTATTTTACCAGAACAAGGGAAATACTACAATTGTTGGCTACTTTGATGTTGATTGGGCTGGGTCACATCACATACAAGATCTACTTCTAGATACCATATTTTTATTGAAGGAAACTTAATCTCTCTCATGAAGGAGTAAAAAGTAGTACAATATTGCTAGATCCAGCACAAAGGCAAAATATCGTACTATGGTTGTAACTTGTAACCATGTGGTTAAAATAATTATGCCTAAAACTTAAAATAGGACAGATCAATAAGATAAAGTAAATTTGACAATCATGCTACACATAGAGATTGATTGTCATTTTATTAGAGAAATAGCTTTCCAATGTGAAATTGCAACAAGCTTAATTGGCTCCAATGACCAATCGGTTGATTTGTTTACAAAGTCGTTGAGGGGACCTCAAGTAGAATATATTAGTGAGAAGCTTGGTGCATATGATATGTATGCTTCATCTTGAGGAGTGTTGTTATGTAAATATCGTAATTAGACCTATTGATATGTAAATATGGTAATTAGGAACACAAATACCAAGTAGTAAGGATAGAGTTCCCCCATAATCAGAGTGGTACATTGTTGTGGAGAAAGAGTGCAAGATATTTCAACCAAGTGACAATTTTTCGTTCAGCAACAATATTCTGGTGTGGTGTATGAGCACAGGAAGAGTGATGCAGAGTACCAAGTGAAGATAAAAATGATTGAGAGAAAGTAGATAAACATGTGCAAGCGTTGTCATTTTGCAAGATATTGATTTGAGGACTAAATTGAGTTTGTATTTCAAAAGATCTGAACCTCAAGGGGTCCAAAGCACTTGCAGTAAACACAGCAAGGGAGAGAACAAGAATGGGTGCTGGCACAACCTCCCCCACATTAGGGAAAGAATTCTTGACTAGTGTACTGGACCCACAGGAAGAGCAGTAGGTAGTGGGGGCGCCGCAAATGGTTGAAGAGTGGACATATGTTGCAGCTGTGATGTAACTATTGTACTGGAAAGAACTTGATTGCTGACAAATTCAAGTTCCAGTGGAAGACCATGAAGAGCAAGCACCATAAAGAATTCACTACACCGTTGAGCTGCTTTTCTGCATCACTAGTAAAAGGCATAAGAGCATTACATTCAATCATTACACTATCAAGCTTACTGAAGTAACTCCATATCCATGTCCTGTTTCTTTGCAGAGATAAGGTTGGCGATGACCATATAGAGATGATGGACCTCATTGGAATAGAATGCTTTGGCTTTCTCTTAAACCTTCAAGCAGGTCTTAAAAGGACGGTATTATTCTTAAGTTTTTAACATTTATAGCAAACAACAAAAAAAGTGAGGCATCAACTTGCTTCCAACAGTCACTTTTGTCATTAGCAATCTCCTTGGCTTGCGTGGTGAGATGGTCTTGGCAGCCTTGCCCTTGGAATCAAAGTTCAATGGCCGACCAGGAGGAATAATTGGCAGCTCTTACAAGTGTCTCCCAAGGGATCAAAAAGTATAGTGGTGAAGGTCACAATGGTGCTCTCTGAGTTCAACATCATGAACATAGCGTGGAGGAGAAGGAGAAGAGAGAAGAGGACCAAGAACTATACCAAGGGGGCACCGGAGGATGGGAAGAAGCCAGACTAAGTTGCCAAAGCAAGATAGGCACCAAAAATAGACAGACACGTGCAAACAAAGGCAGCATGTGAGACGGACACGAGCTGACACAGGTGGCGCATCTGATTGCATGCAGCGGCAGTTGGCAGTAGTGCTTGGTCTATGGTGGTCGCCAGGAGCAGGCGCTTCTGGTCTCAGCCTCAAATCACTGGAAAAGTCAACAGAGGTAGAGTTGGGGCTGGGTAGCAACACAGTTACTGTAGCAACCAAAGAAAATCCTAGATCGGAACCAAATTTGATACAATATAGAAATGTAATACTTGAAACTTTTCTGTGTGTATTGCATTTGACCCTAAGTTATACAAGAATCTATATTAATTACATAATAATACCTAATAAAGGTAATCTAGATACTAAATTTCTACTTACCATATTTACATATCAACAAGTCTAATTACTATATTTGTATATCAACAAGTATAATAGCCATTTTAAAGTATCCAAGCTTCCTTAACCCAGTTAAGACAGATGTCCATAGAATTAGTATGGAACAATTAGCAAATTTACAAACAGCTACACAGAAAGACACATATCTATGCCTTTCCGTATGACAACACTGTTTTAATTTAGCTTAATTTTTAAACTTGAAGCAAAATGTTTTGATTGTCACCTCGAATTCAAATGAAGTTGTAATTTTAAAATTTGAAATAGCAATTATATATATAACTCAATATGTAGATCAGAATTCCATCCT
This sequence comes from Abrus pulchellus subsp. cantoniensis, assembly GCA_024086825.1. Classification (NCBI taxonomy): domain Eukaryota; kingdom Viridiplantae; phylum Streptophyta; class Magnoliopsida; order Fabales; family Fabaceae; genus Abrus; species Abrus pulchellus. Next base: position 10,612,581 of record CM044054.1, read on the forward strand.
CCAAAATTCAAATAGGTCAACCTTACTCACATATAGAGAAGTGAAGAACTTTTCTGCCTAGGGAGAGTACCACTCAGTTTGTTATTTCCAAGAAACCTGGGATGATATACAAACAAAATATTCTTTAAGCCATGTATGATAGCATATCATCATGTCAACGTATAATTACTAGGAAAAGCAATATTACAAGTAATTGAGCAAGCTCAGATTGAAAATTGGTTCTGGAATTTGTCCTGTGATGTTATTGAAGCTTAAATCCCTGCAAGAACATGCAAAAATAAATAATCTTCTGGCTTTTAGATAAAACATAACTATAAGACTAGATAGTTGTGCTCTTTTTGCAAACAAAGTGAAAAAGTTGATAATTATCTCTTATCTCTATGACAAATATCTTTGAAGTTATATATAACTCAGAAGAATAAAAATACTGAAGCAGAAAAGAAAAACAGAAGTTAGAATGGCAAGTTTGATCCAAGCTAGTAATGAACATGATGAACTCTGAGAAGATTTATCAGCAATAAATGTTTCAGTAATTCATTTTGAAAACATTTACTTCAAATTTAAGATATCCCTTATATTAAGAACCAATAATCGGGTTGTAGACATGCTATGGAATAACAAAACATTCTCTATTTGTTGCTTTCTAACAAAAAACTTTTAGTTTTACTTAGTAGGTTCATACAAATATTAAGTGCAAGTGAGTAATACATATATCATAAACTCACAATTGGGTCAAATTGACAAATTCTCCAATGGTGGATGGAATTGAACCAGAAATATTGTTATTCCTTAGTTCTCTGCAACAATTGTTACCAAATTCTTAGACTACAGTCATGAAGAAAAAGAAAGGAAGAAGTACAAAGAAATTCTATCTACATGGAAGATTGAGAGTCATGATTGTTAGCAATGTTGGGTCCTTACAAAATAGTCAAAGATTTCATATTCCTTACAAATTCCAGTGAGGAGCTCCCATTAGATAAACCACTTATTCTCCTACATTAATATCGAACATGATATATTAGCTATCATTAAGCAATAGCAACCATACAAGAAACTAGTGATGGCACTCACAATTCTGTCATAGATGTCAAATTGGAAAATGATGAGGGTATTGAGCCAATGAAGGAGTTTCCCTGAAACCTCCTATCAAGACATACAGTAATTCAAAAAAACTATTAGTACACATTTCTTGAACAGAAACTGAAAGAAACCATGACAGAAAATTTTAATTCTGCATAATATATAAATAATTTTTCCAAAAATATTTTCATCTGATTAATTCAGAATAGGGGGGCTTTGGAGAGTTGATTGGCGATGTTATCTTACAAGTTTTGAAGCTTAGACCAATTCCCAATGAAATCCGGGATTCTACCAGTAAGTTCTGTGTCTGAAGCCCACCTATAATCAACAGAAAAACATTTACTGTTGTAGAAGTCTTTTCAAATCTATTAGCGTATGAGGTACATGAGAGTAGCTATATCTTACACTGTCACCAAATTCTTTAGGTTTGCAAAAGTGGAAGGAATTGGACCACTATTTCCTGAACTATCGAAGTAGCTGCAAGAAAAAATTCTCTAAAATTAATATCCTGTTATAATAACAAGCCTTATCCCACTAGGTGAGATCGGCTACATGATTCACACAACACCATTAGACTCAATTGAAACCAGATTAATATCCTTTTATAATCACATAAAAGATATGAATCCATAACAAACTAAAGTTTTGAATAAAAAGACCCAATAATATGCATTATCCAGAACAAACTCCGTATTCGCAATATCCTCTTACATTACAAATAACTATTTTTTATGTGTGTGAGCAATCAAAAAAATATTGAACTCCCTAGCGATACAATTATTATTTGCATATGTTGCCTTATATAGTTTATATTTATGTACAGCCGTTATTATTCTTTAGTATTAATGTGTACAGCTGTTATTATTCTATTGTATTACCATAAATAGGATAGAATCAGCCATTAATAGTATAGATTAGAATCACCTAATAATAGTCTAGAAATTCCTGTAATTTAGCCTAGATTTCAGCATAATATTCTCTATACCTAGCTTTATATATTGAATGAAAACTCAGGCAATATACATCTTTTACCACTCAAAGTAAGATTTGATATGGTATCAGAGCCTACCATTTTTTGTCTTTGACATTCGAGTGCAAGAAAATTTTTTTTCGTATTCTAGCTTCTTGTTTGACACCTTGGTCTTGCCTTTGATCTTCTTGGATTCTCTCGGTTCTGCACCTTTGAGGCTGCATCAGAATTTTTTTCTCTCCTTCCTGGTCTACTCTTGTCGTTTCTTTCCCATCATGGCTGGTTTCACTTTTGAGTTTTGTGTCAAATTTACTGGGAAGAATTATTCCCTATGAAAATTTCAATTCAGGTTGTTTGCTACTGGAAAGGAATTATGGGGTCATATAGATGGCACTATACCAGCCCCTCAGGACCCTACCCAACTGGCTCAATGGTGTGTCAAGGATGCTAGAGTGATGTCTTGGATCACTGGGTCTTGTCATCAACAAATTGTTCTTCATTTACGCTCTCATAAAACTGCCAAGTCTATGTGGGAGTATTTGAAGAAGGTTTACCATCAAACTAATTCAGCCAGAAGATTTCAATTTGAGTGTGAGATTGCTAACTACACTCAAGGTAACTTGTCTATTCAGCAGTATTACTCTGGTTTTCAAAATCTTTGGGCTGACATTTCTGATATTGTGTGCGCTTTTGTTTCTAAAGAGTCTCTCCCTGCTGTGTTGGAAGTCCATGTGACCAGCCAGCGTGATAAGTTTCTGATGAAACTACGTTCAGAATTTGAAAATGTGTGTTCTAATTTCATGAGTCGTGACCCTACTCCATCCCTGGATACCTGTTTTGCTGAATTGCTAAGTGAAGAGCAACGTCTTTTCAGCCAAGCCACTCTTGAAAAAGACACTTTGACTACTTCTCAAGTGGCTTTTGCAGCTCAAGGAAGAGGCAACAATAGGGATATATGAGTAAGGCTCAGTGCTTCAGTTGTAAGAACTATGGTCATATTGCTGCAAACTGATACAAAAAAATTCTGCAATTACTGCAAAAAGCCAGGTCATATAATCAAATAGTGCTCCATTCGCCCACCAATACGTCAGCCCACTGCCTATCAAGCCAATGTTGTCCCTTCCACTGCTGGTCAGCATGAAAATGTGGCCACACCTGAACCCGCTCCTCCTCATACTCCTACACCTGCTGCTGTTACGCCTGAAATGGTGCAATAGATGATTATCTTAGCCTTTTCAGCATTGGGGATTCAAGGTAAAAGTCTTCCACACACTAAGTCTTGGCTTCTTGATTCTGCTGCAACCAATCATATGACCAGTTCCAACAGTTTTCTTAAAAATATTCGTCCATATCATGGTTCTGACCATATTCAAGCTGTTGGAGATTCACCCCTAATTTTAACAATATTCTTGTTTCACCTAAGCTCTCACATAATCTTCTTTTTGTTGGTCAATTGGTAGACAATCTCACATAATCTTCTTTTTGTTCTGTGCAGGATCATGTGTCTGGGACAGTGATCGCGCAGGGCCCTAAAGTTGGACAACTATTTCCGCTGCATCTTCCTAGACATGTTGCCTTGTCTTCTTCAATTACAAATAAAGGTAAAGTGTGGCATAAACGGTTGGGGCATCCTAATCCAGCTATTTTGTCCCACTTGTTCACCTCTTGTTTATTAGGACAATCTGATCAGACTTCTTTGTTTCGTCCTTATTTTGACTGTTCCACTTGTAAATTGTGAAAGAGTAAAATTCTTCCTTTTCCAATTTCGGGTAGTCGTGCAACAAGTTATTTTGAGGTCATTCATAGTGATGTTTGGGCAATCTCTCCTATTATTTCTCATGCACAATATAAATACTTTGTGACATTTATTGATGACTATAGTAGGTTTACATGAATTTATTTTCTTCGATCCAAATCTGAAGTGCTTAAGTGTTTAAAACTTTTTTTGCTAATGTTGAAACTCAATTTGCTGCAACTGTTAAGATTCTCCGATCAGATTTTGGTGGCGAATATATGTCTAATGAATTTCATGTTTTTTTGTAATAAAAAAGGCATTCTCTCACAAGCGTTCTTGTCCATATACGCCTCAACAAAATGGCCTAGCTGAACGAAAAAATAGCCATCTCTTGGATGTGGTTCGCACCTTATTACTTGAATTATCCGTGCCATCTACATTTTGGGTAGAAGCTCTCTCCACTGCAGTTTACTTGATTAATCAACTTCTTTCTCAGATTTTAAATTTTGACTCGTCTTATTTTTGTCTTTATGGTCAATATCCTAAATACAAGCATCTGCATCCCTTTCGCTATGTGTGTTTTGTTCACTCACCTTCTCATGAATGCCACAAGATGTCTACTCAATCTATTAGGTGTGCATTTATGGGGTACAGCACTAATCACAAAGGATTTCTTTGTTTTGATCCTGCTTCTACAAGAATCCAGATTTCTCGCAATATCATGGAAAAGTAAGAAGCAAGATCGTGTCTCCAAATCCTCCATTGAGTTCGAATATCATGCTATGTCTATTGCATGTTCCGAAATCACTTGGCTTCAGGGATTGTTGGCTGAACTTGGCTTTTCACAATCTAACCCCACATCTCTTCATGCAGATAACACAAGTGCAATTCAAATTGCTACCAACCTGGTCTATCATGACGTATGAAACATACTGAAGTGGATTGTCATTACATCCGCAAAGCTGTTGCTACACATCTCATTTCTCTCCCACATGTTCCAACCACTTTGCAAGTTGCTGATTTGTTCACCAAGTCTCACACTCGACAACGCCATCAATTTCTTGTGGGCAAATTGATGCTTCTCGATAAACCAGAATCAATTTGAGGGAGATGTTGCCTTATATAGTTTATATTTATGTACAGCCGTTATTATTCTTTTGCATTAATGTGTACAACTGTTATTATTCTATTGTATTACCATAAATAGGATAGAATCAGCCATTAATAGTATAGATTAGAATCACCTAATAATAGTCTAGAAATCCCTGTAATTTAGCCTAGATTTCAGCATAATATTTACTGTACTTGCTTTATATATTGAATGAAAACTCAGGCAATATACATCTTTTGCCACTCAAAGTAAGAGTTGATAGCATTCACTAACAAAATTTGAAAGTGTAGTATCTATATCTATACTATAGTTATATATATCTATCTATGTATAAATATAGTATATTATTGTTTAGTTTTTCTGTTTGTCTGCCATTACAATGTTTCCATAGACTACTATTAATGATTGCCAAATTTGTCCAGTTCTACTTTGGTTAAGTATGTGTCCAAAATATTAATGATTGTCATCAAATCATGGCAAGTTCTATTGCAAGAATATACAAATAATTTACAGCTTCATTTGCACAAATGTGTATGTCAAACATGCAAACTAGCGCTGAAGAAGTACTTACAGTTGTTCCAACTTTGTCAGTTTCCCAAGTTCAGATGGAAGAGATCCTGAGAAATTGTTTGCCCCAAAACTACTGCAAATTTAACAAATAATAAATCTTAACAGTATCATCAAGAAATATTTCTCATGCACTTTTTTATCATTTATAGTCCCATCCCATTGTAAGAGGAAACAAATATCAGTTATCATAAGATCAATTGTAATTCTATCTTTTTTCCATGCCTATATGCCGGCCTACTTTTAGGGGCCAAATGAGCTTTTGTCTCACTAGCACACAACTAACCAAGCTAACATCTACGCAGTGCTGTCAAATAGAGGCTATTGCCCCGCTATAACATTTTTGCGGAGCAGAATTCTTGCCGCTATGCAAAAGCTATTGTTTTGCAGTTTTGCCATTTCCGAAATCACGGATGCTATTCATGTAGCAAAATGCATAAATAAAGTGAAAACAGCGAATTAACAATTTTATAAAATGTTTTGTTTTTATTTTTTTGTTTAATAAGACGTCTGAATAGTCACTTTTTACCCCATGTGACTATTGTTAAAGATTTTTTTTTTATACCCATCACTTCTCACCTGCTTTCTGAAGATGAATAATGTTTCGTCCGTTCTTTTACCTACTCTATTTTCTGAACAAAAAATAGAGCAATATCCCAACCCATTTCTTTCTACCCACTTAGTTCTTCTTATTTGTCTCTTATCTCCAGCAACTATTGTTGCCTCCAGCGAGTCTCCTGTAAGTATTGTTGTTTCTTGCTTTTCTCTCTTCCCTCTGCTCAGCACCTCTGTTTATGAATACAAAAACAGAGTATAACAGAGCTATTTATTTCACACCCCTTGTGCAGTGCACCTCCACCAGCCATCATCTGTAACAACCAGTATTGCCCCCAACAAGTCCCCAACGTGCACTGTTGTCTCCGGCGAGCACTGTAGACAACAACTACTGCTGCAGTTTTCTCCTTTTTTTCTTTTTGTAGTATGGAAAGTGAAGAATCTTCAAATACTTCAAGATTTGGTGCTAGGATTGACCTCGGATGGAAATATTGTCATCTAGCACAAGGAAATGATACCAATAGTTGTGTTTGCAATTTTTGTGGTAAAGTCACGAAAGGTAGAATTACCCAAGCCAAAGAACACTTGATGGAAAAAAAAAGGTAATGTTACAGATTGCACCAAATGTCCAAAAGAGGTTAGAGAAGAATTATAGAGATATTTGAAAAAGCAGAAGGATAAACTAAGGCAAGCAAGCATAACGGAAGCATGTGACAAGGAGGCTACTATAAGAGTTCATCAATACATTGCTCAATTTTGGTATCAAGCTGGCTTATCCTTCGACATGATTAAGTTGCAAAGTTTTCATGACATGCTTACAGCTATTGGAAGCTTTGGACCAAATTTGAAGCCTCCTTCTTACCATGATATAAGAGTTCCACTCCTCAATAAAGAGTTGGCATAAACTAAAGATTTGTTGAAGGGTCAAAAGGAGCAATGGAGAAGATTTGGATGCTCTATCATGTCTTATGCATAGACAGATAGAAAATAGAGATCCTTAATTAACTTCTTAGTGAATTGTCCTTTAGGCACTATGTTCATTAAATCTATTGATGCATCAGACACTATGAAGACTGGTCAGAAAACATTTGACTTGCTTGACTCTATTATTGAAGAAAGTATATTCTTGCCGGTAGGTTACTAAAAGAAAAAAGACTTCATTTGTATTAGACTCCTTGTGCAGCCCATTGTATAGATTTGATGTTAAAAAACATTGGAAACTTACCTATGATAAAGAAGACAATTCAAAGGGCAATATTTCTGGTTGGCTTCATCTATAGTCATATAAGTACCTTAAGCTTGTTGAGGTACTTTACCAATAAAAGAGAATTGGTGAGACATGCAATTACTAGATTTGCTACATCCTTCCTCACATTAGAAAGTATTCATAAGGAGAAAGCAAATCTTAGAAAAATGTTTGTATCGGATGATTGGACAAATAACAAATAGTCCAAGGAGGCCAAAAGAAGAAAAGCAACAAAAATTGTACTCATGCCTACTTAAGGAATAATGTTGATAGTGAGAAAAAAACTAGCCATGGGTTATATTTATGGGGCAATGGAAATTGCTAAAGAAATTATTATGAGATCTTTTGAGAACAATGAAAGCAAATATGAGGTTTTTGAAATTATTGATAACAGGCAGAATTGCCAACTTCATCGCCTATTACATGCGGCTGGTTACTTCCTAAATCCAGAATTCTTCTACAACAATCCCTCAATTAAATTTGATTTTGAGGTAACAAATGGGTTGTATGCATGCATTGAGAGAGGTTGGAGCCTACTTTGGAAGTGAAACAAAAGATTCTTGAGGAGCTACTAGTTTATAAAGCTGTTGGTGGTATGTTTGGAAATAAATTTGCAATTTTACAAAGGAACACAATTGCACCAGGTGAGAAACTTTATAAAGTTTTCTCTATTCTTCTAAATTGTAACCTTTATTACATTCATTATTACAAAATATTTATTTGGATTTGTAGCACAATGGTGGCGAATGTACGGACAATCAACTCCAATTTTACAGCAAATGGCTATAAAGATCTTGAGCTTAACATTTAGTGCATCAGGATGTGAACACAACTGGAATGTGCTTGAGCAAGTAATTTACTAATTAATAATTTTCTTAGTAGATAATAGTTTCTATACTTAGTCACTTGGAGAATTTTGTTAATTTTTATTGAACTTATTGTTGCAGATACATTCTAAGAAAAGGAATAGGCTTGAGCATAAAAGACTACAAGACTTAGTGTATGTCAAATATCATCAAGCATTGCTTAGAACATACAATTTTAGGGATGAGATTGACCCAATCTCACTCAATGATATTGATGAGTGTAATGAATGGTTAGTTGGAAAGATAGATGGTGATGAAGATGATGCTGGGAATGAAAGGGTCTTTGAGGATGACAATGATAATGCCCTTATTTGGGAAGATGTACTGGGCAAAGATTTTAGAAAAGAAAGGCACCCTTTAATGTTGTTGGTGCTGCATCTAAGACAAAGAAAGGTTTGGCAAGTGCATCTTCATTCAAAAATGGAAAAGAGCTTATGGTTGAAGTTGAAGATACTGCAGTCTCGGAAGAATTAGAAAAAGAATTAGAAGACAATCAAGAAATTGATTTTGAAGATTTAGAAGAAGTTGAAGGATATGCCTCACTATCTGACAATGAGAATGATGATTATAGAGGGGAAGAGGGGGATGAGAATGACTGAATGAATGAATTTGTTTTGTCTTTGTTTAGTATTTTTAGTACTTTGTTTTGAACTTTGTTGGACATATTTAATATTTCTAGTACTTTGTTTTAAAGTTTGAACAATGGAACTTTTGACTTGAATCAATCCTATGTCACCTTTTTTGTTTACCATCTTTTAATTTTTATGTAGCTTATTTATTCATATACTGCATTTCTACTTAATTTTTTATATTTTAACTGTTATGTGACTTTCACTATTTGCTCGCAACGCTATCTATGCTATATGACTTCCGCTATTTGTCCGCAACGCTATCTACTATATGTCATTGCAGGTTTTTGTTTTTTTGCGATTTTCAGCAATCTGCTATTGATAACACTGCATCTTAGAATCGCATCTCAAGTGACACTAACTCTCTTTTGTGGCTACTTAATCCTGAAGAAACAAACCATTGTGACCTTTTTTCCTCTGCTTTCAAACCTATCCTCTCCAACTCTAGAAAAGGCTTTAGAGCTCCCTTTGTAACCAGGCAAAACAAAAATAACTAAGCTTAAATTAATAACATACCATGATATTAACTCAGTAAGATTTCCTAATTCCTTTGGAAGCTTCCCTGATAAATTGTTGATGCCAACGGTACTAATAACAGAGAATGAAGTTAACATAAGAAATTATGTGTCGTGACATTAATATAGAGAATATCATGAACTTGAGTCAAATGGCCTTACAGATATTGCAAACGAGTTAGATTTCCAATGGCTGGAGATAGAGAACCCGTCAAGTAATTTTGCCCAAGATTCCTACTCGCAATTCGAAGAAACTTAGCATGACAAAAATAAGGCCGCAGATTTGTCTAAAAGTGCAAGTGAAAATCCACCACGAAGAATAATAAAAAATGTTTCTAACATTCCTTTTAACACACTATTTCTAATACAATATTTACTTGAAATTTATAAGGATCCATTACATAGGGAGAGAAGTCACATCAATTAGTTACTCCCACATGAATTTTACTCATAATAATTAATTAAAGGTTTAATTATGTTTTTGGTCCCTATATTTATAGGCGTTTTTGTGATTAGTCCCTACAAATATTTTTATTTGGAAGTGGTCCTTCTAAAGTAAAAAATTAGGAAATGGTCCCTGCCGTTAACCCTCTTTCTGTTAGCCAGCTCAGCACTCCACATGGCGCTACGTAAATGCCCAGTCACAGTCTATGTGGCTTGCCATGTCATTTAAATTTTTTATTTTTTATTTAAAATTAAAATTTACAAATAAACTCTTGAACTCATTTTATATATTTATAAATAAACACTTCTTCCCCAATCAATTCCTCTCCCTCTTCACTTTCTGTAACTACTCCACCCTAATCTTAACCCTTCTTCCTCCCCACGCCCCATCATTACCTCCATCTAGGGATTTAAATAAAATCCTAAGTTAATCTGAAAACCAACTTTCGAGTAGAAAGAAATCCATTAATGGAGGATACAACAATTCACTGAAATCCAACAAAGAAGAAAAGGAAAAGTATTGACTCATCCCTCAAATCCTTTGCTCTTGATTACGGCTTCTCCGTCTTTCACCCCAACTTTTAGTAGACATAATCCTCATGCACACCATCCTTCAACAGAGGCCTACCCACTCCCGACTTCAGTTGCTTTACCAGACCCTTAAAGTAGATCTTAGTATACCCCAAATTTGAGTTAGAGGGCCGTACTATGGAGAGGAGCACATCAGTGTATGAGGGCTGTTGGGTCGTAAGGACATCCATAGGCACATAACAATAAGAGCCAAGAGGCCTATAAATTGCAACAGCCCAAGAGATTCAACAACAGATAGCAAAAATCAAAATGTAAGAAAGAGATTAACATCAACAGCCCAGCCACAAGAAGCATAAATCTAAACCATACTTGTGAAATTGAAAGAGAGAAGAGGAAGAAACAAACTCTAATCGGATAAATTGAAGAAGAGCTAGCACATTTGTATTGAAAATCTCTATAACCATGGCTGAAATTAAGGAGATACAAAACAAAACAAAGCCCAAAAATGGATAAATGCAGGGGCAGTTCTGCAGGTACTTTTCGGGCTAAAAAATGACCATCTTCGACTTGGAATTTGACAAAGCTTGTGAGAGAAACATTTGCAGCTCCGTGTATTAGCTTTCCAACGCCCTTGAAATCACTCAATTCGGAGTCTTGTAGCTCCAGAAATTAAGGAAATACAAAACAAAACAAAGCCCAAAAATGGATAAATGCAGGGGCAGTTCCGTGGGTATTTTTTGAGCTAAAAAACGACCATCTTCGGCTTGGAATTTGACAAATCTTGTGAGAGAAACATTTGTAGCTCCGTGTCTTAGCTTTCCAACGCCCTTGGAATCACTCAATTCGGAGTCTTGTAGCTCCAGAAATTAAGGAAATACAAAACAAAACAAAGCCTAAAAATAGATAAATGCAGGGGCAGTACCGTGGGTACTTTTCGAGCTAAAAAATGACTATCTTCACCTTGAAATTTGACAAAGCTTGTGAGAGAAACATTTGTAGCTCTGTGTCTTAGCTTTCCAACGCCCTTGAAATTACTTAAGTCGGAGTCTTGTAGCTCCAGATATGGCTTTAACAACAAGCAGAGAACTTCCCCTCTGCGTCAGAATAAATATAATGTCACTAAAAAATATTTTTTGTTTTTTTTGGGTAGGAAGAAGGAGATTTTGTGTCATTTTCTTGCTAATTTGTTGACTAAGTGGAGAAACTGTGATATATGTCCCATAGCAAGAGTTGGATAATAAGAAGACGGGGTTTGGAGATCGGAGTTAGAATAGATAGTAAAGGTGTTAGATGGAAGTAGGAGAAGGATGAGAATGAGAAATAAATGCCTGAAAGATAAGAATATGAAAAGAAGAGTTACCAAAAAGGGACTAATGGAGTGGGAGAGAGGTTGCAGATGGAGAGAAGTTTGAAGAGGAAGAAGAAACTTTTTTTTTGCAAATATATAAAATATATTTATGGACTTTTTTGTAAATATTTATTTTAATTAATTTTCATAAAAAATTTAAATGACATGGCAAGCCACGTAAGTTGTGACTGGGCATTTATGTGGTGCCACGTGGAGTGACTCTGTGTTAACTAGTTCAGTACTTAACAAAAGAGCGATTAACGATAAGGAATATTTTCTAATTTCATACTTTAGAAGGACTGCTTCCAAACAAAAATATTTGTAGGGACTAATCACAAAAATACTTATATTTATAGGGACCAAAATCATAATTAAGCCTTAATTAAACTTGTAAGAATGAGTACGTCAAAATGTGTTCGTAGCATTTCTCTTCCTCCAAATCATATGACCTGTATAAAAAATACTCTACTCTTTTTACTGTTAGAATATTAATATGGAAGAAAGCATACAACTCGGTAAGATAAGTCAGAGTCCATAGTTCTTCTGGAATTTCACCAACCACGTCCAATGCATAAGCCTTCCTGTCACATTAAAAAAAAAAAAGTATTAAATTTCTTATAGTTACTTTGATACAAGTGGTGACACAATTGTTCTGAAAATTTAACAAAGAGCTGAAACAAATTAAGTTGAGAGAGAACGAGATACAGGGCAATGATGTGGCAAGTAGTTTTGTCGTTATAGGAACAATCGCATTTGATAAATGGGTCGTAACGGCTGTCACTAATAGTGACTGTGTTGTCTACGAAGCTTCCACTGCAGATTGAAGTACTGGTTATATTCCACTGGACTGGGTATGTCCATAAACCCCAACGACGGAAGATTGCGCTCAAAGCACTTGCTGCATTCAAAAGTTCACATTTCGAGTACGTCAATGTATTATGTTCCGATTTCGATAATTTTTCAAAAGAAAAACCCACTATTTTAAAAGTTTAATTATTCAAAATGTAAGAGATGGGTAAGTTAATGAATATATAACTCATTAATAAATTAGCATCATTAAATATTATAACATGTTTTAAAAATTATAATATTTATATTTTAAAATATTAAATATTTAAAAAAAGTTATTTAAGTTTTATTTGATAGTTTAAAAAAAGAAAAAAAATATTTAAAAAATAAAAGAAAAGAAGAAAAGAAAAAAGAAACAAAACTTTTTAAATTTGAGAAACTTAAAAGTAGGAGATTAAGAGAACTTTCAAGCGTGTATAAATCATTTTTTTGTATTTAAAAACTCTAAAATATGGCTAAATATTATATAAATATCTTTTTTTTTATTTTCTTTTTTTAAAAAAACTAATTATCAAACAAAGTCCAATTAATGTTTGAGAGAAGAGTTTTAAAAAAAAGAAAAAGGAAGATATAATTTTTAATCTTAAAAATTACATATTAGTACGTTAAGTTTATGTTAATATTTTAATTTATATTTTTATTTTAAATAAATATTAATTTTAAATATATTTATTTAAAACATAAAATTTATATTTTTCTTCCCTTTTCTCTACAACTCTCATTTTCAAACAATCATTAAAGTAATTTTTTTAAAAAAAATAAATATCTTTTAAAAACATAATTGTAATAGTTTAGAAGATAAGTTTCATTTCCATTTATGTAAAACTCAACTATATTCTCTTAGACTTACTCATTCTCTATACAATTTGCTTAAATCATACAATATTTGCTTAAGCTAAATTTTATACAATAATAACTTTATAAAATTTTGTCAATTTTCACTTAATTCATTATTTTTTGCTTAAAATTGCAGGTTTCCTATGTTTGCACATTTAGCTTAAGTCAAGTAAATTTTTTTTAAGCTAATAATATTTGTGCTTAAGCGAATTCATTACCACTTAAGCAATATTCATTCGATGAGTCATTTTTTTTCTTTTGATTTTCGATTAAGTGACATTAAAATGGTTTAAGCAAATTTTGCAAACATTATGTTAAGCATATGCAACTAGTGTGCGGGGAGGGCATAAGAGATTTAAAATGATATTAAACAATTTGCATGATATATTGAGACGGTAAGAGTGGTTGTGAAAGTTTTAATTTTGAAAATCATAAACTCATATATAGGGATTTGTAGAAAATCCTAACAATTTAAAATAACATTCAACGCTTTATTAGTTCAAAAGTTTTTTTTATTATAAATTAAAGTTGTATCAATGTATATGAAAGTTTTAATTCTTAAAATTACCACCTAGATATAAGACATATACAAGATTTGTGTGGAAAAGATAAAAGAATAATTGTCACTGCAATTCTACTAAGATCTAAAATAACAAGTTTTCAAGGTCCAAAAGCAATTTTGTAAATTTTTATCGAGGATTAAATCATAAATATATGAAAACTAGTATTACAAAGTAAAAGTAAAATATTTAGACCATTAATTTTTTAAAAAAAATAGATATCTAATAATTTAAACATGTTTTAGCTTGAGCTCAAAATTATTAATAAAAAAATTAGGTTTAAATATGTGATTGGTGCTATAAATATAGCACATTTTATTATAAGTGTATATAAAATTTTTTGTTAAAATTTTGGTCTCTCAAAAATTAAAAAAATAAGATTTAGTCTTTGTCGTTAATTTTCTTATATTAAGTGTTGAGCTATCTAACAAAAAGTTAATCTTTATGTCTATACAAACTCAACTCATTATTTCAAGATAATAATTAGAACCAAAAGAAAGAGGTCTTTACGATGAAAACACAAATACAATTATAGGTTTCTTATTTTTTAACACAAAATATATTTTTTTTTACTTCAATCTTTGGATTGAAAGAACAAAAAAATGATATGATTCAACCTCAAACCTATTTGAACTTAGCTAATAACAGCACAGCCAGCGAATTGATGTGTATTTGAATCCTAGGAGCTAGTAATCCACCATATGCTTATATTGGTGACATTGTTATTGCTATAATCAAGGAAGCAGTACCAAATATGACCTTAGAAAGATCAGAAGGGATAAGCACGATTCATTCACATCTAGATCATGAATGTTAGGAATCCATATTATGTAAAGAGACATTACTTTTGCTAATTCAAATTAAAAGGTGATATAAAATTGGTCTATTTACTGCATCATATCCATATTTAGCATATTCATCAAAGTTAGAAACTCCAGCTCCATAACAAGGTCACGGTCGATATCTTTACTATCATCAATAAGAAAATCTTTAGGCTTGTTATTTAGGAACTTTTTCAGAAATACTATAATGAAAGAAACATAGGAGTTTGTCGCTAGGTATTTGACCAAATATGATCATCCAATTCCTATAGAACCTTCCATTATAGCCCTAAGGGTAGGGCTAAGCAGAGCAAAAAAGGTTTTTCATAAGATAGGAATGAAAACTATTAGCACCCCACAGGATTTGTAAATAAATAATTGTCTGATAATGAGTAAGGAATATTCGTCTTTCTATTAAACAAAATGTATTGAACTCATAACTTTTTATGAATGTCAACTAAGTATAGTAAGTAAATTGCTCCTAATTGTTCAATCATTTGATAACTAGAGTTATTACTATGAGTCAGACTCAACAGAATTTGATCAATCCTTATTTTTGTCATGAAGGTAGAGAAATGAACCAAGAATTCTCTTTCTTTATCAAGAATCCAACCATTATTTGAGACTCATGATTCTATTTTATCATCAATCCAATCACTATTTTCATTTTTTATTTTTCTTATCAAGGAATATATTACTTTACTTGTATAACTTATATGTCTCGTATTTCTTGAAAAAGCAATTTGATTGATAAGATTTGGTATGATACTTATGAGACCAATGAGATTCTAATTTTCTAATTGGAATGTATTAATTTGACCCCATAAGTGGGACCACCATCCCATAGCTTGGGCCACCAAAAGTAGAACCTCGTATTTCTTCTAGAGAATCTCCTAATTATTCCAGAGCAACTAGAAAGAGATTCTTTAACCAAAAAGAATTCAGTTCAAATGTAGGATATCTATTTAGAATTTTTTGCAACTCAATCATGTATGATGGAATCATCAAAGATTTGGCCTTTTCAAACCCAATTTGTAACTCACTATAGATTCAAGAAACAAATAGATGTGTACGAACAAGATATCTAGCAACAAGAAGAAGGAAAATGATTAAATAGAGGAACTCCCAAACATTTAGTGATCTCAAATGAATCATGAAAGATTCTTCAAATAGAAGAAGATTATGTAAATAATTACTTGGATTCTATATCTTACTTATCAGATTGCATTATGAAAAAGACAGTAGAATTTGAAGAATTCACCATTATATATCTTATCAATGCATAATATCATAAAAAATGGATACAAAATTTTGACTTCTATTTAGTATTGGCAATAAGTCTGAAAAAGTTTCTAAAATGTAAAATTTATATATGTATCTTGTCGAGGCAAGGAACCATGGTATATATGTTTGAAATGGATTTTATTAGTATTTCTACGTGGCATCCCACGTTATTTAATTTTTTTTATTTTTTACTATTTAAAAAATATTTACAAATAAGTCTCTGAATATATTTTATATATTTATAAATAAGTTCTTCTTTTCCTTTCCCATTACCTAACCCTACCCTTTCCTCAATCCCAACCGCAAACCTTATAAGTGATATTTTGATTGGCCTCATTAAACTAAAGTTTAATACTAAAAGGATGGTTCTTTTTTTGCCACTATTTTTTCCACTAGCTATAGATCTCCTTACTAACGAGCTATAGTTAAAGAGTATAATTGATATGTAATAATGTGATGATTTTTATAGACAAATACATAAGTATATATATATATATATATATATATATATATATATATATATATATATATATATATATATAACAATGATTAGTAATTCCAATCCTATAATCATACTAGTCATCATGACAATAATCCTATAATAGTTTACAATTGACTATTGCTATTGATTACTTAATCATAGAAATGGCATAATTATAGGGATTAACTATTGATCACATTCCATATATCAAGAGATTTCATTCTCTAACTCCCCTTCTCAAACTAATGGGTGAGGGAGTCACCCTAAGTTTGTCTCTAAGTTGATTGAATCGTGTATGAGTCAAGGTCTTGGTTAGACAGTCAACAATTTGGTCAACTAATAGAACATATGCTACAATGACCTTGTAGTACTTGATCTCTAATGTAGTTCACATCAATTTCAATGTACTTTGATCGAGCATGCATGATTGGATTTGAAGCTAATGCCTTGACACTCAAGTTATCACAGCCACAGTGTTGGTTTTCTTGGCAAAGGGAGTTTTAATTCATCAAGGAGTGAACGGGTCCATGCTATTTCAGTAGCTAAATTAGTCAAGGCCCTATATTTCAATTTTGTGCTGGACCTTGAGACTACTCTCTTCTCTTTTGAGGACCAAGAAATAAGTGTCTCATTAAGAAAGACACATTGACCTGCCATGGACTTTTGATGATCTATACTAGTAGCTCAGTCTGCATTTGGAAATCCTGTTAAGCTATATCACTAAAGATTTTAATGTGTAGGCAGTGGTAGATAGTGCCTTGGAGATACCTCAAAATTCTCTTTATGCCTTGCCAGTGATTTAAAGTGGGAGAGCTCATGAATTGACTAAGTTTGTTGACAAAAAAAATAATATTAGGTCTTGTGTTTGTCAAGTACTACAATGCCCATATGGCCTGTTTGAATACAATTGGAACTTTTAGTTTCTCCCCTTCAAATGATAACTGCCTCAGTTATCATAGGACTTGGACATAGTGATGCACTTTCCATCTTGAATTTTCTTAGCAAACGCTTTATGTACTTTAATCGCTTTAAGTACATACCACTTGAATCTCTGTGAACTTCTGTGCCCAAGAAATAATGTAAGTGACCAAGATCTTTTAGGGAGAACACAATGTTGAGTTGTGTGATAAAAGCTTCCAAGAACTTGGTATTGTTCCCTGTCACAATTATATCATCTACATATATTAGAAGGAACTTGATACGATCTATACCTTTTAGAGTGAAGAGTGAGGAGTCATTTTTTGTGTTTTGAAACCACCAGCTCAGCAAGGCATTTTTGAGATTGTCAAACCAGACTCTTGGTGCCTGTTTAAGTCCATAGATTGCCTTAGAGTTTGGATACATGATTAGTTTGGTTGAGTCTACATAACCTTCTGATTGATTCATAAACGCAATTTCTTTAGATATTCATTGAGGAAAGCATTATTTATGTCAAGCTGCTTGACTTCCCAATTGAGGTGCACTACAATTGCAAGTATAATTCTAATTATGCTAGCCTTGACAACAGGACTGAAAGTTTTTTCATAGACTAATCTAGCTGTTTGTTAAAACCTTTTTGTAACTAGTCTTTTTTTACTCCTTCCAATGGTGTCATCTGCTTTGTACTTGGTTTTGAAAACTCACTTGGAGTCAATGATGCTCTCTTGGTCTTGAAATGGTACTAATGTCCAAGTCTAATTGATTACAAGTGCCTGAAACTCCTTGTGCATGGTTCTTTCCATTGTAATCTTGTGAGAGCTTCTTTTGCATTTTCTAGTTCCTTTTCTTCTATGCAATTTTCAGCTAATCCAATATATGGTACCTTTGGCTTATGGATCCCACCTTTGCTTCTGGTGCGCATTTGGTGAGTGTTGCTGCTTGTGCCTACCTCAGTAGGACCTATGTTTGTTGATTCTTGTTCAATATTTGAGTTGTTGTCAAGTGGAACAATTTCTTCTCTAAGGGGAGTACCTATAATATGCAAAGGAAAGTGGATAGATGGACTTTAGCTTAGCGTTTGCAGAGGGACTCTTGTATTAAGGAAACCATAATGAAATGTGAAATGATCTTCATTGAAGACTACATGTCTTGAAATGAAGACTTTCCATGAGAATTGACACACTTATACCCTTTGTGAGAGTTTCTATAGCACAAGAACACATATCTAGCTGTGTGGAACTGAAACTTGTGTTGATTGTAAGGCTTAAGGAAAGGGTAGTAGGTGCATCCAAAAGGTTTCAGGTAGTTGTAGTCAGGTTCTCTTTTATGTAGTAATGAGTAAGGACTTTCATTTTGGGTGACTAATAAGGGTAGCCTGTTGATAAGGTAAGTTGCAGTAGAGAAGGCTTCCCACCAGTAATTTAGGGGCTTGTGTCAATAGTGTCAACCCGAGTTCTGCAATGTGTCTGTGTTTTCTTTTAGCCCTACCATTTTGTTGTGATGTATATGGGCATGACATTCTGAATTGTATTCCTACTTCTATGGCATGCTTCTGAACAACTTTATATTCACCACCACCATCACACTGAATTGTTTTAATCCTTTTGTTGAACTAATTTTCTACCATAATTTTGAACTAAATGAAGAAACGTGTAGTGTCTGATTTTTATTTTAAAGGGTAAAGCCATTTAAATCTAGTGAAATCATCAACAAAATGAACATAATGTTTAAAATTAGATGATATTGGTGCAAGACCCCATATATTAGTGTGAACCAACTCTAGAATTTCTTGGAATAGGATTTAAAAGGTAAAAGGTTCATCTTGCCATACTGGCAAGCTTCACAAAAGCTAAAATGGTCACTAGATGATAGTTTCACATTATGACTTTTTAAAACTTTGTCTAAGACCTATTATTAGGGTGGCCAAGTTTTCTATGTCAGCTCTCATTAATAAATACATACGTACATCAGTCTCTTTCAATTCCTGAGAGCTAATACATACCATTCTTAACTGCCCCTTTTAGACCTGCCTTCCCAGTCAGCTTGTCCTTCACAAAGCAAGAATTTGCATCAAACTCAACAAGGATATTATTATCAGCAGCCAATTTAGACACACTCAATAGGTTTTTGGTAATGTTAGACACATAAAACATCATGTAAGTTGAGTTAATTTAGTTTTGAGGAACTTGTTCCAACAATCTTTAATTTTTCATCATTTTCAACTACTAAAGAATTCTTATCATGATATTCAGTCAGATCTTAACACTTATCAGTTTGGTGTGACACATGATTGTTTGCACCACTATCAAAGTACTAGTCATAGTCTTGGATTGAGTTTTGAGAGGCTAAGAAGGCATTGTGAGCTCTTTGCTTGTCACTATCTGCTGAATGATTAGAGCTTGAGTAGGCTTTATCAAACCTGTAGTAGCAGTGCATTGCTGTGTATCCAATCTTGCTGCAAACTTGACATGTTGACTTAAATGTTCTACCTCTCCATTTGCCTCCTCTCCAATCTCTGAAGTTGGAACCTCTCCAGTTGCTCTTTGAATTGAACTTGTTGCCCTTGTAATCAATTTTGTTAGCAACATTTGTTGTTGCATTGAGGGTTAGGTTGGTGAGGCTATTTAGTTGCTCAATTCTATTTTCAAAGGTTATCAATTAAGCCTGTAGATCGACCTAGCTGAATGTAGTTTGATCAGATAGTTTGACAACTACAAGATTGTAGTCAGAAACCAAACCATTCAGAGTCTGAATGATTAGATCATAATTTGAAATTGGATTGCGTGCAAGTTTGAGCTTATCAACTAGATTCTTCATTTTGATAAGGTAATCTTCCATTTTCATTCCTTCTTTTCTGGTGCTATGGAACTCAAATTTGAGATAAGTAACTCATGACCTTATGTGAGCATCAACAAGACTTTAAGCTTCATCTCAAAGTTGTTTTGAGGTTGCATAGTGCAATAACTGTGTTGCTATATCCACAGTCATTAAGTTCATCAACCAACCAAGGAGTTGTTGATCATATGCTTGCTAGTCTTCAAAGTCAAGATTGGACTTTGCTTGAATCTGCAGCAATGATGAATTCTTCAGGCACTCCTTTTTCTCTAACATGTAACCATTGAGCCTAGCACCTTTGATTACAGGTAACACCAGTGATTTCCATAGTGGATAGTTGTCTCTGTGCAGCTTGATAGATATAGCATATAGAAGATCATTTTTGTGATTTGAATTCGTAGTGAATGACATGATTTGTTTTGGATCAAGAGCCTTCATGACTTAAGCACTTTGATACCAAGTTAAAAAGTATAATTGATATGTAATAATATGATTATATATATATATATATATATATATATATAGCAATGACTAGTAATTCTAATCCTATAATCATGCTAGTTATCATGACAATAATCCTATAATAGTTTACAGTTGACTATTGTTATTGATTACATAATTTTAGGAATGGCATAATTATAAGAATTGACTATTGATCACATTTTGTATATCAAGGGATTTCATTCTCTAACTGCTATAATTGTCGTGCTTTCTGTTGCTTTAGTGAACCAATAAGTGTTAAGTTATGGAAGTTATTTTTTTTTTATAGTGATGGTTTTTCATGTCATTTTTAATTTAGAGTGAGAGAAAGAGAGAAATAGAGGTAGGGTATTTTTTAGAGTACAATCTGAACTTATTCAAATCTACATGTCTGTCAGGTGAGTTTCACTAGTTTGGGAAAGTGTCAAACTCTACTGCCACTAAGTATGATACTCATTGAGGGACTCAGATTCTGTCTAGTTTGTGCAGGAATAGGACATCTAGTCCAATTTTTGCTTGAGCGAAATTCTACTCGCTGAAGTGAAAATTGAAAAAACTATAAAACAAGTTTTACGCAAAATTTGCTTAAGCGAATTTTTTTAGCTTAAACAAATTTTTGTAAAATTAGCTTGAATGAATTTTATAGTTTAAGCAAATTTTGCGTCTTACTTTTCTAATCTTTTATCTCTGTTCTCCTCCATACTTAATATTTCTTCTCGAACATTCATATTCAACCATCTTCATCCGTCTCTCATATCTGAATTCTCTCTTCCTTCCTCAACTCTCTCTTATCCTTTTGCTCCACTGGAATAGATTTCCTTTGTTGTCAAGCTCCAATTGCATAAAATGTCATTATTATACATGCAAAATATTTGAAAAATTTTCACATGATGGAAAGGGATCCAACTAGAGCATTTAGCAGACAATTTATGTCCTTTATTGTTAGCACACAAATCCTAAAATATTATTTGAGATCAATCTCATTTACAAGTTAAAAATGATGAAAAAGAACATTCTTCTCATCAAATAAGGTAGGTATGTAGAAAAGAGGGGAAGGTGGGTATGAGAGTGGGATGATAAATTGACAAATTGTTTAATAATCTTTAAGAGACAACTCTTGTTGCTTGCTTTGTAGTAATTAGGTTTTTATTATTTTGATGCACATACTATTGTAGATCAATGTGGCAATGGAAAATTATCTTAGGACACACTTTATTTAGATCTCTAAAGTTGACACAACATTGAATTTTTCCATTCATTTTTACTGGATAATGTTAGACAACCAAGTAAGATGTTATACTGGTTTGATAAATATGACATCTAACAACTTTTGTACCTCTTTTTTAAATTGTTGCTCTATCTCCATGGAAAAATTTCTTTGTGGTTGCTTTACTGGAGTTGCCCCTAATTGTACTGCCTAGTTGTCAGTGACAAGTGATGGGTCTAAACCGAGTATTTCTCCATACACCCATGCAAATATATCTTTGTATTCTTGTAGTAAGGCAATTAATTCTTTTTTCTCTTTTTCTTTGAATAAAGAGCTTATAAGCAAGGATCTTGATTTTTCTCCCTCTTCAACCATGTTTATTTCCTCCATTCTCTTCTCATGCTTTCCTTTAAAATTCTTGTTCATTAAGAGGTATATCTTCGGATGCTTCCTTTGGCGTTCCTTATTATATGATATTTGCTTTGTTAGGGGTATTGAAGTTGTCGTCTTCCATTAGTCCTTATTATTACACTATGGAGACACTCTCTTATTAACCATTTAGCATTAATTTCATAAAACATCTGTGCATGTCCTTTAGGATGTTTAGCCCACTTCAAGATGTTTAGCTTGCTTGGTATCTTGTTTCTTTTCTTCTAACTTTTGACTTGTTTTTTTTCTATTCGTACACCTTTCCTCCTTTTTTATTTGATTTAATCCATATGGAACTAATTCATCAAATAACCTTACATCTATTTAAGTGCACTTCAAATATATCAAGGGGCAATTTAATTGCTATGATCTTAATCTCTTTACTCCTAAAATTTGATTTGACACATTGATGTAACATGAATAATATGAAAGAATGAAGTGTATCTAGAGTCATCCCAACTAGATGTGATAGCTACGATCTCCTCCATAATTTGGAATATGTTTGCGATTCTTATGGGTCCCACTTTAAGTTGCACAATTATGCTTCCTTTAGTAGCTTTGACTCCCTATTAAAGGCAGTGAGCAAGACATCTATCTATCAGACTCACTTGCTTGGCAACTTAAGGGCTTTGAAAGTAAAAATGCATATTATGTTTACTCTAGAAATGTTATCTACTAAAGTATGTCTTATTTTTACTTCTTTTACCATTGCTTCTATGTATAGTGGGTGGTTATGAACTGATAAGTTTGTATTTTGGTATGCCTTTACAAGATATATCTTTATGTGTGACCATTATTTTATAAAATTTTTATACTAATTTCTATATTAATTGTGTAGTTAAACATAAGAAGGTCATAAGTGGATTTTAGGCTCAAATTGGATGAAAAATAGGACTTTGTTATAGCCAATACACCCACACACCAGTAACTAGCATAGGGAGTGCTTTGGCCATACACACAATCGTACTTATGACCTTGCATGATTGTGCTTGCCTTTGAGAAATCTAACTTTGAAACATTATTAAAATAACTTCTATGGGCAGTGACTTAAACAATTTTTGAAAATCTTTGATCTTGATTTTGGTCAGCCGCTGCAACTACTAGAGCATTGAGAGCATGTCTTGAGATCAAGAATTATCTTCATCTCTTATCTATTAGAGACTCTTCTAGTTTGTATTTACTTTTTAAATATCTATAGATTGGTTTATTATTATTTTGATTTTCTATTATATTATGTCTAACTAAATCCATAATTAGGGTTATGGTGAATTTTTTGTATGACTTTATGAAAATTTTGTAATTAGTGATAATTTCATGTTTCCTTTATTTATTAGTATTTATCCTTTTATGTTATATTTGTCTATTTGGAATTGACATCTCTTAAACATATTACAATTAACTATATTGTAGGCGACTGTATCATTATTAACTATAAGGTAACACGAGACAAATGATTAGGTGAACCAAGCTTAGTTCTTCTTTTTTAATCATTATTGAATTAACAACTCGTAGACTCTTTATGCTTTATCTTCCTTTTACTTTGTGTGACCATTGGGAGTAATAACTTATAGAAAATATTGTTAACATTGTATGACTATTAGGTGTTAATAGATTTAGTATTAGTGATTATTAACTATAAGAAAGTTCGCTTGGGAGACAGATACAAAAGGAGGTTATCTTGTTGCTGACCGAGTCTTAACTTCACTCCTGGCTCTCGAAATGATCAATTAGGCTTTTTAAGTAAACCATAATTATAATTAATCTAAAAGTAAACACAGAGAAGTGAAAAGATGAAATCATATGTCCTAAATTCTTCTCGAGTAGTTAATTGTCAAAGATTGCACTATTTTGATTCTCTTTAATTACTTTTATATTTTGAATCCTTAATTTATTTAATTTTACATCCTTTAAGTTCAAACAATTGAATTAAGATTCTCTTAGTACTTGGAAACAATCTTTATGGAATAATATTTCAAGAACTTATTCTAGAATACTTTATTACTTTTCAACAGGTACACTTGCTAACGAGCAAAAATAAATCTTGTACCTTCTTATATGAATTCTTTAAAAACATGTGCAATTACATGGGATCTCATGATTCTGTTTAAAGGTATGTTCGGTGCAAACAAGTTGCCTCTTTTCTTCTATATTATAGCTGCGAACATTTTGTTTGCTTCATCGCTATCATCCAATCCCCATTTACCCAAAAAGTATTTGGAAGCTCCTTCTTGTCTTAGTTAATTCCTTTACTAAGTAATCAACTTATTCTTTGTGTTTTGTCTTATGTTCTTGGCCTTTAGTGATGACTGCATTTATTCCATAATTAGAGAAGAGACACTTATTGAAGCTTCCCTCGTCGTTTCGTTCAAGCAATAATATTTTTCTTCCTTACAATTGCTCTTGGAAGACCTTCCTAATGATAAAACAATCCATTGTGCCATGATTGTTCTATGGACAACACAAAATGATGGGTTGTCATAGTTTTCTTTTGACAATAAAGGTCATTCATATTATTGTTTAATTATTCCATCTTTCAACCATTCTTCAATGCAATGCCATGTTTGTTGCCTAGATATGGGTATCACCAATAACTCCTTCCCTTTTTCGTAGGCTATATTTTCTTTGTTGCTCCCCTAACTCGTTTTCTTAGTTCTTCCTTCTAGCACATATATATCCTTTGCAAGGTCCACCTTGTTTGCTCTTATTCTGTGTCGTTTCATTGCTTTCAACACATTTGTTGCCTTTTTCAATAGTTTTACAAAGGTTGTTATTCCTCCCATAAATAGAAAAATTTGTAATCCATCCTTCACATTCTTTATGCAACCATATACTAAATTTTCCTCGGGTAGACTTGTCTATCTATTCTATTTTCTACTCTTATATAGTCAAAATTCCAACACCCAAGAGTATAGGCAAGTGATTGAATATGGTGTACCAAACACCAGTGTGGCACTCACTGTTATGCAATAAAACCCTAGAGAGCAAAGGAAGTTTTAGTGTTGGTGCATTCAAACATATATGGCCTACTAAAAATTCAATTTAATGGAGGTAAAAAATACATAATCAGTTTTATTGATGATTTTTCTATAAAAATTTATGTTTATTTTCTATAGAAAAGTCATATGCTTTCCTTTCTTTCAAAATTTCAAGGCATATGTAGAAAATGAATCAAGACAGGCTATTAAAACTCTTCGAATTGATTGTGGTGGAGAATATAACTCAAATAAATTTGCTGATTTTTGTGAAGAACAGTGGAATTCAAAGAGAGTTAAGAATAATATATACATCACAAGGAAATGGTGTATTAGAAAGGAAAAATAAAATCGTACTCAATATGGTGCAAAGTCTTTTCACAAGGAGTGAGGTATCAATAGTCAAGTAGATTACTCACATTTTGATCAAAAGTCCAAACTTTACATGTCAAAATGTGACACCTGAAGAAGCATGGAGAGGTAGGTGACCAAATGTCACTCGCCTCAAAATTTTTGAGTGCATTGAGTATATCCATGTCCATGATCAAATGTGCAAAGAAAAAAATAAACAACAATGGAGACAAGTGCATTTGTTTGGTATTAATGATTGTTCTAAAGCTTATAAATTATATAATCCTAGTGTTAAAACAATTGTCATAAGTAAAGATGTAGTTTTATATGAAGAATGTTTCTAGTAACGGTGTAGATGCAACAAAATAGGAAATTCTTGCAAATTTTGATGAAGAAAATGAAGTAGAAAAACAACCACTAACTATTGGAAAAGAGGAACATGTTGGAGCCTCTAGAAACTACAAGAGAGCTGAGATCATCGTGTAGTAGAAGGAGGCTAGCATGCATGCGTGACTATGAATTGGTAGGAACTAACTATTTTGATGATTCACTTGATCACTTTTCCCTCTTTGCTGATTGTGATCCGACTTCCTTTTAAGAAGCAGTCAAAGAACCAAAATAAATGCAAGCAATGAATGATGAAATTACAACTATTTAGATAAACGATACGTGGGAGTTAATTGAACTTCCAAGAGGATAAAAAATCGATTATCATCGAGTGAGTGTATAAGATCAAAATTGAAGTAGAGAAATTGATAAGTACCGGGCACAGATGATAGCCATAGGCTATAAGCAAGAATTTGGCAAGGATTATAAAGAAATCCTTGCTCCTATAACTTAACATGATACAATCAAACTTGCGTGATTTCCTTGGCAACACAAAATTTATGGCCCATTTTCTAGTTAGACATAAATCATCTTTCTTGTATGAAAAACTTGTAGAACGAGTATTCATTGATCAACCTCCTAGTTATATTAAAGTTAGAGGGGAGCAAAACGTGTATAATTAAAAGGGGCTTTGTATGGACTGAAACAAGCTCCTTAAATTTACTACAATTTCATTGAAGCTTATTTTCTTGAGGAAGGTTTTCACAAACATCCTTATGAGTATACACTTTTCACAAAACTTAAAGATGATAAAAAAAAATTGTTATTGGTATGTTCATATGTTGATGATTTAGTAAACACCAGAAACGATAAAGGTATGCTTGATGAGTTTAAGAAGTATATGATGACAGAGTTTGATAAGTGAAACCTTGGAAGGATTTGTTACTTTCTTAGCATAAAAGTAATTCAATCAAAGGTATTTTTATTTCTTAGAGAAAGTATGCTCAAGAAATTTTAAACAAGTTTCAGATGAAGAACTACAATATAGTTAGTACACCAACAAAAGCATGTTTAAAGCTTGTGAAAGGCTATGGTGAAAAAAATGTTTAACAACACTCTTTAGAAGCAAATTGTTGGAAGTCTAATGTAGCTTTATGCAACAAGACTAAATATATTCTGCACGTTGTTAGTTTAATTAGAAGATACATATGTAGCTTCCAAAAGAAATGCGTCTAGTAGCAACAAAACAAATATTTAAATATTTGCAAGGTATAATTGATCATGACATACAATATAAAAAAGGAGAAAAATCAAATTTGGTGGGTTTTATTAATAGCAACTATGCTGAGGATCTAGATGAGAGGAAAAAACGCGTCTAATTATGATTTTATGATGGAGTCAACAACTACGTCTTGCTCATCACAAAAGTAACACATTGCTAATTTGTAAACGGGAAAAGCAAAGATTGTAGCAGTTTCAGCAAGTACTTATCAAACAATTTAACTAGGGAATATTTTTGAAGAAATTTATTTCAAGCAAGAAGGACCAACACTCATCTACTGTGACAGTAGCTCAATGTAAAATTATATAAGAATTTTGTTACACAAAGAAAAAGCAAACACATAGATGTGAAGTTCACTTTCTTATAAACTTATCAAATGAAGGAATAATTGGTCTTCTCTGCTGCAAGACCGAACAACAAATTGCTGATTGCTTAATTTTAGGGGTTGGAATCAATTACAATCTTATGATTGTTTCACGTCTTATTGTTCAAAGGGCTTTTTGATTAATGAATAGTACCTAGATTTCTTCCCAACTTCTATCATTTTCTTATTTTTGATCTCTGCACTTTCTATCATAATCAATGAGGCACAAAGGCTCTTCTGCCTTCTCCATCCTCACCTTGCTTATCTCGGTGAAGGTGGTTAGGCATAGATGGAGGCAGCTGGAGAGGACATGGTCCGTGTCGGGGCGGAGAGCAAAACTTAGGTCAAAACTGACAAGGGCAGTTAAGACTCCTATCCCCTGGAGTAGAGGGAACCGCTGATCGCCGGTGACCTGGGTGGTGGTGTTCATGGCCATTGGCCAGCACCGTCTTCAGCACGATGGGAGAGAAGCACGGTGGTGTTAAGGAGAAAAAATAGGTTTGCATTTGAAGTACGCTGAAAAGAGATCTTGGGGGAGGCAGAGTTGATGGGTCGGTTCTTATTCATGGTGACAACAGCTGACAAGAGGTTGTTCATAGTGGCCGGGTGCTTGAAGAAGATGATGACTTATATAAAATTTATTAAAGGATTGATTGTTAATTTTCAAAACCAAGTTTTTTAATTAATCTCAACCGTTTATGTTTCAAAAAGCTAAATCAATTGATGAAGTTTGATAGACCACAGGTGGACCAAAATCAGTTGGACCCCGGTAGGTTGATCCATCTTTGAATATTTCAAAACGTAAAGGGATCGTTTCCCTGCTCCGTTAACGAGACAAACACACTGCTGATCTGTAGTGTAAATTATTCTCCTTTACTGCTTGCTTATTCATCAAATTCAGAAAATATGTTTTCATTTACAGCCTTCTAGAAGTTACCCTTAATCGAAACATTGACCATTCCCCTCTAAAGTTGAAACTCAGAAATTTACCAAAAGTTGATCAGACCCTTCCTCACTTCTAAAAATTCCTAAAAATAATTAGGGATTATTGAGAGAAAAATAATTTTAAAAACAAATTATCAAAACAATGTTATTTTAAAACATTTTACAAAATAAAATAGTTTTAGTAAAAACTTTTTGTGGCGTTTTCTAAAACTCTGGCCAAAATAGGATAGTTTTAGTAATTTCTAGTGATAGATCCAAAAATTTTATATTGTGAGATAGTTCAAATTAATTTATTTTTTATGTGCTCCCAGTGTATTTTCAACTAATAATCGAAGATTAATTTATTGTAAAATATAAAAATTATTGAAGTTGTCTTGCTTACTGAAATTATTTTTATACATACAACTTAAGAAACCTAACTCCATCAACTATATCAGACTTCGTTGATAAGACCAAATATATATATATATATATATATATATATATATATATATATATATATATATATATTTTGAAACATAGGAATCGAGGAAATTAAACACTTACCTTCAGAAGGATCTATTGAGGCGTTTGCTGCTTGAGCTTTTACAACGTTAACCAAGCAGCTGAAGACACAAAAAACAAGAAGTGCGAAAGACCACATATGTGACAAACGGCTTCGTCCCATGATGAACTTGATTAATTCTCACACTATAATCTTGATATATAAAACAATACCAATTACGTACTGAGGAAAATAAAGACCCTCGAATTTCGCAGAAGAAAGCATAGTCAACGTTGACTGCTTCAACCATAAAAAGTTGAATTTTGTGGAGCGACTTAGTCTTTAATAAAATTAATAACTCAATTACTAGCCGTTTAATTGGTTAACAGGTATAATTTTGTTTTAGTTATCATTATAAATAATTGTACGAGGAATTAGTAAATATTTATATTTTTGTAATTGGTAATTAAGAAGGCTTAGAATGAGATTTTCCTAAATAACCCCGTTGGTACTAAGTTGTATTTCCTTCACTCAATTTTAAATCACTCTCTTTGGTATTGGTTTGGGAATTAGAGTTTTCTTTTTAGTAATTCTGCACCTGTTCTATCAACTGGTATCAAAACAACTATCTTAGTATTGTGGTGCGGCCAAAATCTATAATGAATACAAAGATAGAATCAAGGATTGAGATCTTGGAGCAAACGTATTAGGAAGCGAATCACGAAAGAAAACATTAAGAGAACGTAAAACAGGAGCGCTTCTAAAAAATTGAAGATATGATAAAAAAATCTTACAAATGTAATAGAATTATTGTCACAAGGAAAGAAACAATATTGCAAGTTGGATCAAACATGAGGTCAGATAGCGAATGATGGCAACAAAACCACAGTTTTCAATGGCAAAAATGTCACAATCTCTTTTTTTTTTTATAAAAAAAAAAAAGACCTATGAATATCTTTCACTTAAAATCTGTATGAATTTTAAACACTTAAAAGAGATTGAAATTTGACTCAATACAAGTAGAAAGAAATAAAAATTTAACATATCAACAGCGGAGTAAACCTCAAAAGTCCATTTTAATAAATCTTTGAATATAGACTTTTAATAAATCTTTGAATATACATATGTACAAAAGTTGTTCATTATAGGGTTTAAAATACAAACTCATAATTTGATTAATTACATTTCAACTTCATGTGTGTAGCTAAATAGTCCATACTCACGCTAAAATCAAAACTAACAAAAATAAAGCTACAAGTTTCAAAATTTTTAGCCTAAACCACTTCTTAGTCAGACCCTCCAACATAAGAAAGGAATGTTCCACCTATCACTCCTACTCATGTACCACCATATGGTTATCGCAATATACACACCCACATAGATAAATGCAAGGGTATAACTTTACATAACAAACAACCATAGTCATAATTTTAATACAATATAAAGATATATATACACATCAATACATCAAAATGGTCAACACGGTAATGCAACAATTATGCCCATTATTTCTAGTCCACCTAAAACATCAATTTAATTCCAACTAGTTTCACCCCAAATAATTCATAAGAAACTCAAAATTTTTCAGTTTGGAAGTGACTCATCCTGGTATCTGGATCCAGACAAGGCACAACTCATTTTTTCTATCGTTACATTGCTAACTATCTAAACACGTAACTCGACTCCTATCATTACATGTCTAACTACCTAAACATGTAACTCGCTCTAGAATGATGCAAGTCTACATAATGCAACACAACAATATATTAAGCATTGTAACACATTATTTCACAGCACTTACCAACTAGTCTCAACATAATAGATTTCACAACATATATCAAACATTTTCAGCACATTATACTATAGCATTTCAACAATTATCTCAACATAAAAATTTTATATCATTCACAGAACAACAAAGAACCTCATCACACATGTTCGATGTTCTATCGTAGGGTTCGTCAATACGTCATCCCCTTTCTCGGCTAAAATAAGATCTATGTATAGATATCATAATATCTGAATGAATAATAAAGGCCATCTAGGATAAGCTCTGTCAGGCTTCTAATTTATTATTGAGTAATCTATAATATTTTATACTTGTTAAATGTTAATTGAAGGATTATTTGGTATTGAAATATATTTAGATGGAGTTTGAAATTATTAAAATAAAAAAAAAAAGTGAACAGTACCGTATGAACAGTAAAACCGCCTATGAAAAGTGTAAACCGCATACAAACCGTGTATGAACAGTACAAACCACGTATGTACAGTGAATACTGATATCATCAGTGACATCATCATGACGTCATGGCTGACGTCACATACGCGTACAGTATGTGTACAGTACGCGTGCACAGTATTTTCTGGCATGAATAGTGCCCTGACCAGTGTTTTTTGACATGAACAGTAAGATGGTGAATAGTGTTTTTCGGCGGTGAACAGTAAGGCAGTGAATAGTATTTACCGTTCGTTTCTCTTCTCCTTCTCTTTCTCATAGAAGTTCATAGTATTCTTAGGAGAAACTCCGTTCTAAAGCCGAATCTTCAGTGAATCTTGCATTAAAACAAGTAATATTCGGTAGATCTAGTGTGAATCATCTTTTTGAGGTAATGGGAGTTTACTTTAACCTATGAACTATGTTTTGAACGGTTTAATATGCTATTTCAAGATGTTTTGATATGATTTTGTTAGATCTATTGAATAAAAGTTATTTTCAAAGCTGTAACTACTGTTAATTGATTTAAAATGCTGAGATTTTGGCTGATCTATTATAAACTTGCCTTAGCTAAGCTGTTAAAATAATTTTGGCAGTGTGCATCATGCTGAGATATATGTTTTGCCTCATTATAGAGCCGAGTTACATGTTTAGGTGGGTAAACGTGTAACGGTAAGTTTATCTTGAGTCATTGTCTTTGTCTTGTCTGGATCCAGATACCGGAATGGGTCGCTCCCGGACCGGCTCGGTTCCTTCTGGATTACTTAGGCTGTGAAACCAGTTGGAACTGTTTTCATGCTGTGCATTAGTTGGGCTGAAAATGCATGGGGTTATTGCTGTGAGAAATATTTTGCTCTATATATATAATTTTATTTTATGTTTGGTAAGCTCACCCTTGCATTTCTTTCTATGTCGTTGTGTGCGTGTGTACTGCGATAATCGTATGGTGGTACGTGAGCAGATATAGTAGGTGTTGCATCTACTTCACAGGCTGAGGGGCCAGTGAAGAAAAGTTAGAAGCTGGAGTTGAGTAATAATGCATCAAAGTCCTTTTTCTTTATATTTGAGACCTCATGTCGAGGGAGCTACGTATTATAATTTTTGGTATTTTAAATATTATAAACTAAATGTAATATTATGTTGTTCTGTTGGATATTTGTTGTAAAGAACTTTATTTTACTTTGAATGATAAGTGAATTTTATGTGGTGTAGAAACAATGTTCTCAGTTCCTTATAAAAAGGGGTCGTGACATTTTAGTGGTATCAGAGCATGGTCTAGATAAACCTACGGGGTGAGGTTGTTAGGCGTCAGTTGTGTCAGGCTTCTAATTTATTATTGAGTAATCTATAATATTTTATACTTGTTCAATGTTAATTGAAGGATTATTTGGTATTGGAATATATTTAGATGGAGTTGAAATTATTTAAAAAAAAAAAAAAAGTGAACAGTACCGTGTGAACAGTGCAAACCGCGTATGAACAGTGCAAACCGCGTATGAACAGTGCAAACCGCGTACAAACCGTGTATGAACAGTGCCAACCGCGTATGTACAGTGACTGCTGACGTCATCGGTGACGTCACATACGCGTACAGTACGCGTGTACAGTGTTTTCCGGCATGAATAGTGCCCTGAACAGTATTTTCCGTCGTGAACAGTAAGGCGGTGAACAGTGTTCTTAGGAGAAACTCCGTTCTAAAGCTAAATCTTCGGTGAATTTTGCTATAATCAAGTAATATTCGGTAGATCTAGTGTGAATCATCTTTCTGAGGTAAGGGGAGTTTACTAACCTATGAACTATGTTTTGAACGGTTTAATATGTTATTTCAAGATATTTTGATATGATTTTGTTAGATCTATTGAATAAAAGCTATTTTCTAAGCTGTAACTGTTGTTAATTAGTTTAAAATGCTGAGATTTTGGCTGATCTATTATAAACTTGCCGTAGTTGAGCTGTTAAAATAATTTTTTGTGGCGTGCATCATGCTGAGATATATGTTTTGCATCATTATAGAGCCGAGTTACATGTTTAGGTGGGTAGACATGTAACGGTAAGTTCATGCTGAGCTGCTGTGCTGTGCTATCTGGATCCAGATACCGGAATGGGTCGCTCCCGGACCGGCTCGGTTCCTTCTGGATTACTTAGGCTGTGAAACCAGTTGGAAGCCGTTTTCATGCTGTGCATTAGATGGGCTGGAAATGCATGGGGTTATTCTTTGTGAGAAATATTTTGCTCTATATATATATAATTTTATTTTATGTTTGGTAAGCTCACCCTTGCATTTCTTTCTATGTCGTTGTGTGCGTGTGTACTGCGATGATCGTACGGTGGTACGTGAGCAGATGTAGCAGGTGTTACATCTACTTCACAGGTTGAGGGGCCAGTGAAGAAAAGTTAGAAGCTGGAGTTGAGTAATAATGCATCAAAGTCCTTTTTCTTTATATATGAGACCTCATGTCGAGGGAATCACGTATTATAATTTTTTTTTGGTATTTTGAATATTATAAACTAAATGTAATATTATGTTGATCTGTTAGATATTTGTTGTAAGGAACTTCATTTTTTTACTTTGAATGAGAAGAGAATTTTTATACTTATATTCTCTGTTTATTTACCTATTTTAAATAAGTATGTGGTGTAGAAACAATGTTCTCGGTCCCTTATAAAAAGGGGTCGTGATAAGTTGTGCATATTAGACATGTGAGTTTTAGCTGTGAATCATATATCATGATTTCTATTCATCAAGTTGTGAGGGAACGAGCTTGATCACCTCATTTCTCAGACATGACTGATGTAGGAAACTTGGTATATGATACTTGGGTAAGCTATAGGTGAGTCGTACTGTCTAAATAAGAGGCTGTTAAGCTGAGCAGTAAATGATTGCTGAGATAAGTGTGTTTACTATGCTATGTGAATGCTGATATGTTGTTATGCTCAGTGCTAAAGTAATTAAATTTTTATGATATACTAAATATAAATATATTACTGTAAGCTGAATCTGTGAATATAGCTATGTGGTGGTATTGCTAAATGTGTTAAATATTAGTATTTTAAGCTAATCTATATATTAGGATGGCTAGACCAAGAAGATCTGCTGCAAATCCTTCTCCTGCTGATGTGAACCAAATCGCTCACGCCATGGAGGTCATGGCAGCCACTGTTAGGCAGAGTTTAGATATGATTCAGCAGCAGCAAGCTGCAAATTAAGCTATTGCTGCAGGACAAGCAGCAGCGGCTACTACCTCAGCTGCACCTCCTCCTGAATACCATGGGTTGTCAGAGTTCAGGAAGAATGATCCTCCTCAATTCACGAGAGTGGATGGACCAGATGCTGCTGAACTCTGGATCAAGGAGATTGAGAAGATCTTCCTAACCATGGGTTGCGCCGAGGAGAGAAAGGTGTTATATGCTACGTATATGCTGATAGGATGCAGAGATGTGGTGGCACGGAGCTCGTGCTATGCTGGAGGCCCGAGGTGAAGTCATCACTTGGGCTGTATTTAGAAGTAGTTTTCTGGGAAAGTTTTTCCCTTCTCATGTTCGTGCTGCCAAAGAACGAGAGTTTCTAAACTTGATGCAAGGAAACTCATCAGTCTATGAGTACGCAATACAGTTTGAGCGGCTTTACAGATTTTATTCTCACCCGACCTCAGAGGAGTGGAGATGTCAGAGGTTTTCAGACGGGTTGAGAACTGACATAAAGAGGATTTTGATCCCACTCATGATCACGGAATTTGCTGACTTAGTGGATTAAGCCACTATTATAGAGAGTCTTAATGCAGAGGATGTTGGTGGAGTTGGGAAGGCTTCATCTAGTAGAGCCGCTAGCAGTTATGGTAATGGAGGTAAGGGTGCTAAGAAGGGCCCCTACAGTCGGTCGCTACGCCAACAGCAGTCTCGACCATCTCAGTCGAGGGGATCGGCAACATCAGCCCCGGTGCCAGTAGGGACTGCTACTTCTATATTTCAGCCTAGGGGAGCAACTTCTTCCACTCCTAGAACCTCAGTGCCGCAGATTGTCAGATATTTTAGGTGTGGTGGCCACACTATCTGAGCCAGTGCCCACAGACTGATATCAGAAAGTTATGTAGTACATACCTTGAAGAAAGGGAAGAACCTTGTGCTTTCTCTAATTTTAGCTAGCATAGTTGATCCTGGTTTATCCATCAAAGTAGGTGCTATCGTATTCAAAGCCTTTAAAATCTTGTGAAAAATTTTACTTGTAGCAAATTATGATACAAATTACACAATATCGAGTATTCTGATCCATAATTTGTAAGAATGATTCAAGCATTTCTTCAACACAAATATATTGTGTATCTTGTAAAGGTATTTTTTTCTCTAAGAATTACACATAACTTTCGAAACACATTTGAATACATCCTATAAACTTGTCGAAATATTGCAGGATCATCGTTTAATACTTGATGTATATAGTCATTTCTCATATTAGTAATTCGTTATCAATTCAATGTATGCTTAATTTGTTCATTACGTATCATAACTAGAAAATGAATCAACACATGCATTAATGCATGAATTGCCATTACACATACATACATGGCTTCATAAAATTCTTCGTCATCTATCTCTTTGTCACCTATTTCTTCTTCATCAATGTCAAGACCTTCATACATGCTTAAATGTGACATTGTACCTATATAAAACAATATAACCAATAATAATAATATAATAAAAAAAACATGCTAAAGTATTTTAATCAAGTACGACCAAAATAACACTAAAACAATATAGTTCCACCATTCTAAAATGTGTTCATACACAACCAAAATATAAAGCAAGCACATCAATCAAGTGAAACCAAAGTAACACCAAAACAATATAGTTTGATAAATCCAACATGTGTTCTTGCATAACCAAATTATAAATAAAATACTCTAATCAAGTGCAACCAAAATAACACCAAAATAATATTGTTCATCCTAGCTTGTACTTTATCTAATCTGAGCGCTCTTCTATTGACATTATCAAGAAAAAGTCTTTCTTTGGATTAGTATCAAGAAAATCAGCCGCCATGTAGCAACTTAGATCATCCAAATTTGGGATCTCTTTTATAGCACTTCAAATATTTCCTTTTGCCTCTTTGTATCTTTCTCTTTTTTCCATCAAGTTAGACACTTTTTCAAAATTGACGGCTATAGTCTCAATGCCAATAGATAGATTTTCTAGAACTTTGGCTTGACTGTTGTTCCTAACTAAGTTAGAACTTCCTCCATACTCAGACCTAGTCCACTTACGATTAATTGGTTTTTCAGTGGAAACCTCTGAGCCTAAAGGGGGTTGAGGTGGTAAAATGTTTGAACGAGGTGATGGATGCTAGTAAGGTGGTTCACAGTGATCTAGTGATATGAATATATCATTATTAAGATCATATGAAAATTTTTCCATCCCAAAATCAACATTTTTTTCTCCAAAAGTTGTAACATTAGTATCATCAGGTTCTACTGACATGGAAGTGTGCCCACTAGGAGTTTCACCCCCAACAACAATTTTCAAATCCTCATAAACAACCATACTTTTTTCTCAAAGATTTTTGTGACTTGGGTGAGACTAGAAAAAAATCCATTATTAATATATTGAAAATAATATAATGCACTAAGCTTGTAAACTATTAATATATTTAAAGATTATGAAGTAATCTCACATTTAAGTACTTTTTCCATACTTCATCACTAGTGGTGAATGTCTTTGTAATTGGATCCCACCCAAAGCTAGAGTTGTTGCACATAAGTGTTGACATATTGTTATATTGTTTCTTAAATCACTTCATTCGACTCAAATAATGATTATATGTTTTAAGAAATTTAATTTTAGCATTGAGATGAGGAAGGATGACTCTCTCCATATTTAGTTTGCTAATTGACCCATTAACATCATGCAGTCCACTTTTTATAACATCCACTGTCAGCTGTAACACTTCATCGAAATCTTCCTTAGTCTATACTTCATAGTTTTCTTTTTCTTTTTCCTTTTCTTTATTATTTCCTTGTAAATCTCCCATTTGAATTAGTAAAACAACATATTTTGAAAACTAGTTATATAAATAATTATAGATAAGAATACTTTTTAAATTTATATCTCACCTAATAGGTACCTATATAATTAAAAAATAATATTATATCCCCGTATACATTATTATTTCTATATTTTAGATATTTAAACATCTATTTATTCAATTAAAAAAATATTATATAGTATAGACAAATATCTTAAACTTAACAGTTAAAAATATTAATTAACTATTTGAAGATCTACAGTTGATTGTAGAGATCATGATATCAATTTCAGCTTTCACCTTTCCCTTTTTTTTGACGTGTGTTATAAAAAAAAAAATTACTATTTAAAAGTTGAATTTTCAAGCGTTTTCTGTGTTATATATATAAGGAACAAATCAACTAAATAGAGAGCAAAATAGAGCAAATTAATGGCACTGTCATTTACGTTTTCACCAAATAGGGGAATGGAATGAGAACAGTAGTACAGTATTATATATGAGCATTAGTACAGTATTATTTGCAGAGAAAAAAAATGGAGAAGACAGGAGTATAGAAAAAAAAAAAGATGAAAAACTCACCTGAAAATTCTTTAAGCACTTGAAAAGTCAGTTCAAATAATCTTCCAAAATTTGATGTGTTTGGATGGGATTGTTTTACGAATTTGTTATTTATAGATACCACTAAAAAGTCCTTAAAAATCTCTCTAATACAACAATTCTTTAAAATTTTTATATTTGTTAATACCAATAGATTGTTTTTAAGTTATAAAAAGTCTCAAATGAATACCAATAAATTTTAATAGACTCTTTAGAAAATCTTAAAAATCCAAATTGAATACCACTGAATTATTTTTAAGTGACATAAAATCCTGATTAAATACCAACAAACCTTTTTACTTAAAAAAAAGTCTTTTAAAATCCTAAACCAATACATCTCTCTCAAAGAAATTTTTGAAAAAATATAAAATATAAAAAATATTATTAATTCTTATTTCTATTATTTTTATTTAGTTTATTA
Organism: Abrus pulchellus subsp. cantoniensis; assembly: GCA_024086825.1. NCBI lineage: Eukaryota > Viridiplantae > Streptophyta > Magnoliopsida > Fabales > Fabaceae > Abrus > Abrus pulchellus. The sequence goes on from CM044054.1 coordinate 10,650,856, forward strand.
TATATTTTGATTACAATTTACCTATTAAATATTTTTTTCTTGGGATAAAAGGTATAATTTTTTTTATATACACATATATTTTTTCATTATAAAATTTTATTATGACCATTTATCTTTTATTCAAATTCTTTCTTTTAAAATTTATATATATTTAAATATTTAATTCATTAAAATATTTTTTTAAATAAATTTGTATTTTGTCAAAATACTTTCGTGCAGTATATGAGTTAAAAATACTAATATTAATATATATATATATATATATTATTAATTATATTATATCATTTTAATTAAATTTAGTATTTTTCTTATAATTTTAAATTCAAAAGTTAAAAAAATGTATCATGTATTCACTTCTTGTTTTCGTTTAGTACTTGAGCTTCTCTTCCCTAAGTTTACTCTCATTCTCAATGTTTGCCTTATTAAAATCTATTGTAGCAACCATGAATCATTAGAGCTAATTGTCAATGCCGTTATAATAGGTCACAAGTGATCCATACAAGAAGCTACCCATTGTGCAGATTCATCTCGTCGTCATCTAATTCAGTGTTGTTGTCATTTGATTGAATCTCACATAAGACAAGGTTATCGTTAACAAATAACTTGTGTGTTTAATTTTACTTATAATTTCTAAAAATTTTAGTTTAGAAAGCTGTTATATTAATATGAATTTATAACTTGTGATTTTTTAATATTTATTTTTTATTTATGATTATACTTTGTTCGGCCACTACGTATTGAATTTTTATATTATTATACTACTTATGTGAAGTTATATAAGTATATTTTTTTATAAATATTTTTTTTCTCAAATAAGCACGAATAATTAGTATAAATATGAGTATGAGGGTACTTAGAAGGTACGAATATATGGATTAATGTTATTACCCATACCAGTATAAAACTAAATATAAATATTTTTTTTTAAAAAATGCAACTATAAAGATAGATACTATAGTACCCTATCCATTGTCAGTAAATTAGAAAAAGTGCATCCTTGATCAACAAAGTTTGAAATATTTAGATTATATCATTTTAGCTCAGAGTGTATTAGCTGATGATCCAAAAAGGTTGATGCAATGCAATTATGGCCTATTTCAAAAGATGTCAAAGTTTAAGGGAATTTTTATGCTTAAGTATTATAGGAGATTTGTTGAAGGATATGGTAAGATTGCAAGAACTTCAACTCAATTGTTGAAAAAAGGAAGGGTTCAAATGGAATGAGGAGACTCAATAAGCTTTTGAGGCCCTACAAAATGTTGTTTCTCAATTACCGATCTTGACAATTTTGGATTTCTCTAAACCTTTCAGAGTTGAGACTGATGCATGCAATAAAGGGCTAGGTGCAACAGTATTACAAGAAGGAAGACTATTGACATTTTGGAGTCATGCTTTGTAAGAAAAAGAATAGAACAAATCTATATATGAAAGAGAATTAATAGCAGTAATACATGCTGTATAGAAGTGGAAACATTACTTGATAGGCATGCGCTGTGTTATTGTCATTGAGTAGGAGAGCTTTTAAATTTCTAAATGAACAATGGTTATTCTTGGAAAAACAACTTTGAAATCAAGACAACAGTGTTGAATTTGATTCAGAATGTGCAATTCGGTGGCAACGATGTGGAAGATCATTATTATCATCTTTCTACCTTTCTACAAATTTGTGGTACCATAAAAACAAGTGGCATTTTAAGTGATGCCATTAGGTTGAGACTTTTCCTTTTTTCTTTAAGGGACAATGTAAAGAATTGACTACAATCTCAATTAAGAGGAAGTATTACTGTATGGGAAGACTTGATGTCAAAGTTCTTGAAAAAGTATTTTCTACCATCGAACTATAATAAGATTAGAAGAGAGATCACATGTTTTTAATAAACGTTGAAATACTATGCCTCTTTATCCAGCTTTTAGAGTGATAATTCATTGACTTTTTTAAGGCAATTTTCATTCTAAATTGTCATATAAAATAGAAAAGGCATAAATTAATTAAATTTATAATAAATTTGTTTAAAACTCTCATTATTTAATTACTTAAATGAAAATTTGACTTAATTTACAATTTTTAGATAAAATTTTAAATAAAATTTAATGAAATTATTCCATAAAAATATTAAAATATTATAAAATGTTAGCTTAAATATAACTTTAAAAGAAAATATAATTCTTTTAAAAAATTAAGAAAATTTTTTATAACTAACAAATATTTGTTATTTTTAAAATACATGAACCAAATGACATAATAAATTGAAGTCATTGAAAAAAAAATTAAGAAAAAAAATATATCATGACATAAGAACTAACACAATTAATCATTGGATACTGAAAAGGCATCAATATTAACATAACAATTGAATATAAACTCTCCCGTGGGCAAATTCAGCCTTTTCAGTTTCTAAGAAACATGTTATGATGTATTCACTTCATAAAATTTATAAATAAGATAATCATGTCAGTAACAAAGTGTGTGGTCGGTGAGTTTAATAAATAACTTTAGTAGCCAACCACTTATTACACTAATAAAAGTTATTAGCCATAAAAATAATGGTTTATTCATGTCACCAAAACAACATAATGTCAATTTGTATAACATTTCCTCACATTATGTTTTAAGAAATAGACAAAAAAAATATTCAATAGAAATATGTAACATTTTTAAAAAAAATTAATTACTTTATTTTATTGCACGCAAAAATAATTCGTATTAGACCTATCAATACGTCCTAACAATTTTTTTCTGTTATGCAATTGCAAATAAATATAGGCTAATTTACTAAAATAATATTAATTAAAAAATATTTACCAAAATAACATTTTTTCAAAAAATATTTTTGTGTCTAAAGCTTTTGTTGTCATGTTATTTTAAGGCAAAACTTATTCTAGATGTGTCAATTAATTTTGCATTTGTAAAATGCAATACTACCTACTACCTTTTTTAAGACTAGTTATGAGTTTCTAAAAATGTAGCAGTATTAAACTGTCACTAAATTTATCTCTTAAATTATGAAATAGCCACAATTAATATTGCATGCCGTAAACAAAAAATTAGTTGACACGTGTTAGTCGTGCGATAAAGTTTGCCTATGTACAGTAGAAAACATAAAATACATAGTAAAAAATCTCAAGCAAGAAAATAATTTAAATCTATTTTAAATTTAAATATATGAATTAAAATTTAAATTAATTTAATTATTTTTTAAAAATGAATTTAAAACTAATTTTAAAATTTATATTTGATTTAAAATTAATTTTAAATATGATAAAATATAATATAAATACTTTTTATACTATTTAAAATTTTTAAAATATAGTTATTTTTCTAATTAACTTTTAAAATTTTTAACTTTAACGTCTTTTCCTTTTTTTTTTTTTTCATTTGTTCTATCTTTTTCATGTGGTCTTTTTTCCTTTCTCCAACCACCAAGTAATGTCAATGTTTTTTAATAAAAAATATTAAATTGATTGACAATTGCTGATATTAAAAACTAACTTTTAAATTTTTAATTTTAAAAAATTAATTTGAATAACACTAAATATTTTATAGATTAAAGTGGATGTTTACTTATTTTTATTTTGATAGTATTATTAGTAGATGATTTCTCTTTTGAATAATTTATGAAAGAGTATTTTTTTTATGCAAATACTGAGTAATAAAAATTACTTATAAATTCATTTTGAGTATAAAAGTAAAATCAATTATAAATTGTGATATTGTGGTTCGATTAGAAAAAGGGAGAATAAAGTAGTGCTATTGTGTGGGCTTTAATATTGATTTGGTTTTGCCATGTGTTGATATTTTCTAGAGGGCCAAAATCAAGCTTTGGTATCTAATAATATTGATAAAAAACACGATTCGACTAATTATTAATTTATTATCACTGGTGGTGTTTTATTTTATGCTTTCTTGTTCACTAATTTTAATCTGTCAGAAGTTAGCTTAGCTTTTAAATCAACTTGTGTATGTCATGTGAATAAAACAAGGTTTAAAATCTATAAATTTTAATTTTATTGTCTGTGCACTTTAAATTTCTTACTTATTCCCAAAAATTTCCTTGATCATATTCTTTCACTTTTTAAATTTATCAAATATTATATATATATATATATATATATATATATATATATATATATTATAAATGAAATTACTTGTAAGTTTTATTATCACTAAAAATAGTATATGATTTATACTTTCTCATTACAATTATTTTACTTATTAATAAATCTGTATTTTTACATGCTTTTGTAGTCTATCTATTTATGTGTTGTTATTATTTTATTTGAATTTTATTATTAATTTATATATTAATTATATAGTTTATTATTAGAGGATATAATTAAAATTTTGGGTGCATTTTAGATTCAAATTCATTAGAAAATAGAGTTCTACCACATTCAGCAGAGGGATGCTTTGATCCACATGCATAGTCATGTTTATGGTCTTGCATGACTCTATTCACCCGTAAAAAGTTCAACTATAAAAAAACATTAGAGTTATGAAACCTTGCTAAAGGGACTTAGGGGCAGCCACTTAGACATATTTTACACATCTCTCATACCACACATCTTTCACCTTTTTACATCTTTAATATTGATGTTGGCCAGTCGATGACCACTGGAGCCTTAAGAATGCGTCTTGAATCAAAAGCTCTCCTTATCTGTCCTTCATTAGATACTCCTTTAATTTGTATTTACTTTTCGATTATCTATGAATTGGTTTATTTTTATTTTAGTTTTTTTATTTATATTTAACTAAATTCATAGTTAGGGCTATGATGAACCTTTTGCATGACTTCATAGAATCTTTACAATTAATAATTTTATGTTTTTTTGTTAGTGTTTATTCTATTGCGCTATATTTATATCTTTAAAATTGATAACTCTTAAATATACCACAATTAATTATATTATAGACGATCATACCACATATAGTTAATGAATCTACAATTAAAATGAAATAAAGGATTAGGTGGACAAATTTAATTTTTCTCTTTCAATTGTTATTAAATTAACAGCTCATAAGCTCCTTGTATTTTCTTTTTCATTTATCTTACATTATTATTGGAATAATAACTTAGAAAAAAAAATATTAACATTGCATGACAATTAAGTGTTAGTAAATTTAATATAAGTAGTTGACAATTATAAAAAAAATTAAAATTAAAATTAATCTAAAAGTAAACTTAAAAATTATAAAGGTGAAACTATATGTCCTAAGTTTTTTTCAACTAGTTTATTGTTTTGCACTATTTTAATTAATTATTTTTATAATTAAATTCTTATTTTTTTAATTTTATATCTTTTAAGGTTAAATAATTGAATTAAAATATTCTTAATATTTAAAAATAATCTATGTGAATAATATTTTAAAAATTTATTTTAAAATTTGTTTATTACGTTTTGTTTGATACACTTTTCGATGAAAAAATTCTTATAATAAAACTGACTAAAAATATATATAAATTACACTTTTCATACAATTATTTTACTTTTTACTTGCTTTTTTATTAATTTTATTCTAAATCTTAAAGATAAAAATTGTTATTTAATTTTTTTTATTACTTAACTTACCTACCTTTTAATTTTTTTTTGAATATATCTATATTTATATTTATAAAATTCATAGTACTCAATTTTTTATTTATATTACTCTTAGTTAAAATTTTTAGTGATTCCTCAACTTTTGTTTTTGTTCGACAAACATCCTTTTTCCTTGCTAGAATACATAATTATAAAATTGTGTTTTTAACATCAGTGTATCTTTTGTTAAATTTATTTATTTATTACAGGATATTGTAAAATGCGTGTACTTTTTTTTTTTTGCTAGAAATGCGTGTACTTTTTATATTTATATTTTTAACACTATAATATGTATTATAATTTGGCTAATTTTTATTTATTTGTTATATTTAATTGATTATTATAATCCTGCAAAAACTGTAAATTTCTATGCAGGTTTTAGTATTATCATGTTTCAAATTTATAATTTTATCAAAGCTTTTTATTTAATTTTCTCATATGGTTTTTATCTTTGAGATAAGTACCATATGTTAATAGTTTTATCATATTTTGTTTTGTAGTTTTAGTAAGTTATTTTAAAGATACTAATAAGGTCATATATATGTTTTATTGTACTTAAGTATGTAATCTTAATTTTTTTTTTTTGAATTTGTAGTTTACTTTTAAGAGTTTTATCTCTTAAATTTATGGTTATTAATATACATTGATCATTGATATTTAATTAATTTTTTGACACAATAAAAATATCATTTTAAATAAATTATATTTTAAATCAGATAATTATATTAAATCTTTATTATTTTAATACATGCTATTTATTGTTACAGAGTTGAGTTCAATTAATTTTTAGTAATGCTTTCACTCTTTAGTTAAAAGTGACATATTTTAAATAGAATTAATGGAATTGTTCGTAAATTATTTAGAGGAATTCTCTATAAACTTATGAATAGACTTTGATTAGAATATAAACAACTTCTGGATCAAGAAAAAATGTATTGATTCCATCAATAGAAGATTGAAGCTCTTAGAAGAAAGTAATGGTAATGGGAATATAATCCTGAAATTATTAAGCAAATGGTTGTTCTTTTTTTAAAAAAGATTTACATGGAGTCTAAACTTGGTCTTATTAATCTTTCTAGCTTAAATTCTTTTTCTTTATCCCCTCTCATATTAATATAGATAGGTTGAGTTGTTCCGTGACAATTGAAGAAGTTATGATTATTTTATTTAGCATTGAGATTTTTAAATCCCCTCCCTAGATGGTTTGCATGGTTTTTTTTTTTTTTTTTAATTCTAATGGGATAGTCTTCACCCATTCATTTTTAAGTTTGTGCAAGAAGTGTTTCAGCAGCCCCATCTTATTAAAGCAGTTAACCACAAGAGTTACTTTAGTCCCATGTTACCTTTTGAACAATATTGTGATCAAGGACTTTTTTTAATTCTAAACATTCTTCTCAACTCTTGTCCGTAAGTGGTTTAATTTGTGAAATTAAATATACATATCTTAATAAATGTGAAGTATATATTTAAAGCAAAATTACTAAAAAAATCTTGTTTTCTGTGCAACATGAATATGAATTGCTTAATTTAATTCACACAGATTTAAGAGATTTAAAACAAATAATAATAAGAGGTGGTAAGAAAATATTATGTAAACTTTATAGATAATTTTTCTAGATATATCAAAGTATATTTAATTAAAAATAAAGATGAAGCTTTTGAGATGTTCTTAAACTATAAAGTTGAAGTAGAGAATTAATTAAATAAAAAAATTAAAAGAGTTAGATCAAATACATGAAATAACTCATCCTTACTATAATCTAATGAAATAGCAGAAAGAAAAAATAGGACCTAAAAAATTGATGAATGTTATATTTGAGTTTTATGGAGTCCCGTATTTCTTTGGCTTCTTGGTAGGAGTAATTCACATTGAACAAATGATTAGATAAAGTGGAAAGTGTGGTGTGTCAACATACCTTATTAGCATTAGTCTAAGTATCGAGTTGTTTTAGATCATTTAGTTTTTCTTCTCTAAGAGATGAAGCAACTCTACGTGTAATACCCTAAAATTTTAAATTTCCATAATTGTTTATTCTACTTATGTAAATTTAATATAAAATATAAATCCTTTCAATAAATAACAAGCATTTCAATTGCGGTTGAATAAATATTTCTCTGGAGATATAATTATTCATAAAATAACCAAAGTTTACAATACTAGCTGAGTAAAAGTGAATTAGAATTACAACCAACTGGAAATTGTAACACCCTACTTTTAGAATTTTAAAAGTAAATAATACTTTATTATACAATGAAAGAATAAATCAATTTTATTCAATTCTTGAAATATAAATATGCGAGAAAATTTGAACTTTTCTTTGAACAAACATATTCAAAATAGTTTTACTATTTTTACTATTCCATTCTCATATTAAATCATAAATATTTAAAAGAAATGAAGATCAATTTATAAGATAAAATGAGTAGTATAAAAATACAATGACATTGCAACTTTATTAAAAATGAATTCTTTCATAATACTTTGCTAAAATATTAGAAATGCATTTTTCACAATTTAAAATTCAATATAAAAGTAATAGGATTGATGAAATTAATTGATGAATATTGCAAATATAATCTAAATTATTATTTACAATAAATCCTATCAAACCTCTCAAGGTTTAAATTGATCATACATTATTTATATATTAGAAATTTAATTATAATTAAGATTTAATCAAAATTTCCATAACTCTAATACAATTTAAAACCTACAGAGCCGATTTTTCCTTGCAACACCACTAAGAATATGATCATAGAATGGATCATCTTTCATTTTAAATTCCTAAAAAATAGTTGTAAGGGTGAGTAATCTCGTTCTTAATAATTCTTTAGTCCAAAAGTAATCCAAATTAAAACAAGAGACATAGATTCTTGTACCCACATAATAAATAATACTATTTTCAATACAAAAATTAATAAAATCATAGCAGCAATAATCATATTAATTATACTTAAAATCATACACCGATATAATATCACTCCAAGCTTTTCACTAACATACAGTCCACAAATCAACAAATTATCCTATCACATCACTATTACATCAAACATTTATAATTTTGACAACACTTCATTTATTTCATACCGAGCAGTATGTAATAATAAGTGCATTACAACCATATTAATTAATGCATGTATTACACCCGTCAATGTATTGCAATACCTGTATCATAATTACACTGATTAATCAGTTATGATTTGCCTATTATAAACACACATCTCACATTCATTGCCTCTATGATCCTTTAAGATCTTACATACGTATAGATAGTTGCTGCTTAGCCGCAACAACACAGATACAATGTGTGTTCTCCCAGCCCCTTTTAGTAAGGGTATAGTAAGGAGTCTCGTCAAAAGATGAGTGTGTGGCCTGTGAATACTTTTCCTTTCAGTAAATCATTGTGCACTCTTTTACAAGTAGCATTCATTCAACAATTTTCAAATATTCTCCAGACTCTGTACCCCCAGTGTATCTCTGTAACTATTTATACAGGGTCTCAACATTTCTCATGACTCTTATTTCCTCATCATTTTATATACATTCCATTTCTTAACATTTTTCATTACAATTCACTTTATCATCATTTCCGTATTTTCCATGACACATGTCACATCATCATTTCAACATTTCATATTCCATATAATTTATCATCATTTCCCTTTTCACTTGATAATATCAACAACTTAAATTCAACATGCATACTCATTCACATCAGCTCTTTATTCATGAATTTTGAATAAATACACATTACTATACAAAACAATCAAATACATTTAATGAGAACACAAATTCACCAACTTTCATATTCCTCAGTTATTAAACATGAATTCATATTTATCACACTACAAAATTTTAATATTAACAATTCATCGATCTATTTCACATCAATAAAGTGTACCAACGGTCGGTTACCCTCGAGTTCAGACCAGTTACACATGTTGACACACATTAAGCTAAATCACAGGAAAAATTGTCAGAGGTTATGCTCTCTCAGTTTTTTTATAAAATCATCTATCCTGTGGTTTGATCACTTTTCATCCTCTATTATTCAAAATCATAACCCAACAATAGTTATATGTATGTATTAACATTAAAGTCACAAACTTTCTTAAAAACTTCTTTTACTTCTAATTTCTATTACAAAATCCTAACTAGGTGTGTTCAAAATAAATTATCATACTCTTTTGCTCCAAAGATCCCAGTTAATGAAGGCTTTACTATTTAGCATAAAAGTATTAAAATTGCTAAGCCAAGATATAGAATAATAGTTAGAGTTTGGAATCTACTCCCTTTACCTGTAAATGAGTCTTTATTATCAAATCCTTCTAGAGGTTCAAAGGGAAGGTACAACTTGTCCAAAATAAAAAGTTTTGTCCAGAATGTAAAGATCTTCCTAAATATTACAAGATGAACACCTATTGAGAAAGAGAAAATTGAAGAAAAGAGATAAAACTAGAGATCTGAGCTTCGTGACTTACCTTGTTCTGAATGGTATAGACATTTAAGCTCGGATCTAGAAGATATTCGAAGTTCGGGAGAGTTCTCCTTATAGAGGGGAAGGAGAGAACAAAAAAAATGAGAAGAGAAGGTTGTTTGGTGAGAAATGAATGTTTTTTAGGGCTGGGGTTATTTAAATAGCCTTCTAAACTCGCGCGATCTCGGTTGAATGACTAGATTCTCATTTGAGCGAGATCCACTCTTGCTTGGGCGAGACAACCAGATATTGAGACTACTCATTTATTTTTCTGCTACTCTCGCTTGGGTGAGATACAATATTTTTCCCATATAAGGTTAACAAAATTGAGAGTGTTACAGAAATAATTGTAAAAATATTGTTACAAGCCTGCATATATATATATATATATATATACTAATTCACTATTTGTATATTAAAACATGTAGAGATCAAAATAATAATGACATGACCAAAACATATACAATTCTATAGCAGTCTCAAACATAACCCAACATTGAAGACCTGTCCTATTCATCAACCTTGTACCAGCTCTCTATCTCGGTCAAATCTTCAGAATCAAGATCATCATCTGATCCAAGGTAACGATCGCCTGAATCAACTGTGACCTCTATGCCATTCACTCACTCGAAGATCCATCTGGACAGTCTTCTAAGATGGTTATGGCTGTGATATGTAAATAGATAGGTGAGAGCTGCCGGATTTCTAACAATACCACTATAGATATAGATATAGGATCTGCTGTATTCTATTTCTAGAAAAATCAAAAGGGATACTATAAAAGAAATTCATCTTTAACATAACAAAGGTCCTAGGTATATCTTCAACAAGAACAACAAACTTAAAATAACATAATCTTTGATATTTATTAAATACATAATTAAGCATATTATGTACTGAGTTATCTTTTAACCTAACTCTTTCCTGAGACTCTGTCATCCTATTTTTCTAAAAATATTAGTAAAGATGAGCGTCTATTTTATCATTTACAAATAGTTCATCAGAGAATCATAGTGTATAATAAAAAGAAAATATATTCATTTTCAAACTTAATTTAAGAGTATATTGTTAATTTAAGATTAAACTTTATCAAAAAGTGAAACTTACTTAATTTTTAGTTTTCAATAAACTTTAAGGACATACTACAAAGAATGTGTTTGTTACGACCTTTTTTTATAAAGAATTAATGACATTTCCTCTTACCTTTTCTAATTCATTTATTTAATTTATGAGATAATATATATATATATATATATATATATATATATATATTAATAAAAAGGTATAAATTTTTTAAAAACTGAACTTCAACATCCAGTTAAACAAAATAACAAGTCTCCTGGGCATTTCTTATACAATACTCAAAATTTTACATAAACTTCTACATTTACATCAGCTAATTTAGTGAAGTGTTTAAAACATAAATTACATTCCTTGAAAAGTGTAGTCCAACAGTCTAGGCCTACTCTACAACTTAGACTAACAAAATACTTAACACTAAATTTTTTTCAAAAATTCAGACTCCGTAGTCTCTCAGCTAGATCTTCCAACTTGAGAAATGATCCATTCCTTATACCTTATGCTCACATACTGTCGTACGATCATTTGCAGCACACATACTAATACAACAAAAATGCAAAGGTGAACTTATATAATTAACAATTATAATATAGATAGTGAATATATAAAATGTTTTAAATAACTAATGTATTTCACAACATTCAGTATAACAGCTTCAATCAATTAATGTAATATATTCAGCTCATTCTCAGCCCAACTAATGCAAATGTAGAAATTTAGTTCCATCTGGTTTCACAGCCTAAGTAATCTAGACACAGCACAGCTCAACATCCTAATCAGCTCTAGAATGATGATAATGAATGTGATACAGCAGTATAGCTAAATCAACATAATACAGCAAAATTAAATCTATTCTCAGCCTTGGCAATACAACAATGTATATATATTTTCATCTAGCATTAACAGCACAACAAATTTTACTTTCAACTTCAGCAATTACAACAAGATATGCTATTTCACCCAGCCTCAACAACTCAGCTATATACATATTTTAACAGCAAAACCAAGCATTTCAGTTCATAACACCCAATAAAACTAAACAGCACAAAATACTAATTAAATATTCCATCATATATTAACACTCTCGGCTCATATACTATAGCATTACAGCATGTTACATTCCATCACAGCTTCCTAAACACTCATCAGGCAACAAAGAAATCTACTTGACTATACATCTCACAAAGAAATCACACAGCTCACTATTCTCAACTAGAATAAAATGATTTATACAAACATCTCGGTTTCTACTAAATAAACTAAATCAAATCAGGTAAGCTTCCCTTACTTGGAATAAGTTTCAAGATTGTACTCTTAATAAATCTCACAGAGATAGACCAACTGTTTGATTTTGAAATATGGCTTGAACGACTCAAATCTACTCAGAACAACACGATTTAAGTTTCTTGAGAAAGAGAGAAGATACAAAGTAAAAATCAAAAAACTAAACTCCGAAAACTCACTTAGATCTTGCTGAGATAGAAGACTCACTTCAATTGAGAAGAAATTCAGCTTCAAGAAGATTTTTTCTAAGGATAATAGGGGAGAGAACAGAGAAAAAAGTCTGGTAAGAAAATAAAGTTTCTGGGCGCTGAGACCTCTTAAATACACCTCTAGCTCGCGCACTTTCACTTAAGCAAGCTAATTCTCGCTTAAGCGATCACCTGACGAGCTCACCCTAGCCTAGCGAGCTCACCCTCTCTTGGGCAAGATTGCATCCAGAGAGCTACCTAACTCCTGCGACTCCCCACTTAAGCCAGCACCTCTCACTTGAGTGAGGTCATCTCTCGCCTAAGCGAGGTTACAGATAAGGCAATCCTATCTGCTCTCACTTGAGCGAGACACCCTGCATCCAAACTCCAAATTTTTCTTTTGAGTTAAATACTACCAACTCTTAACCATACTTTTCAAATTATCCAGACACTCAGCACACTTAATAATCATTCTCTAGCTCACATTGTAACATCCTCATTTTTGCTAAACAATTAATTTACTAATATAGTTCTAAGTTAAAGTATAGTTATTAATTTTTTTGAAAAATTGTGATAGAATTAATATGAGATGCTTTAGATAAAATTGTTAGGTATATTTTTAAGAAATTTTTGATAATATTTATTTTTAAAATTTTTAAGTTTCAAAAAGTGTAAATTTGTATTGGTTAAAACTGCTGTATAAAGTTAAAAATAACATTATTTTAAAAATAATAATAATAATAATAATTATTATTATAAAAAATTTATATTTTATTTATAAATATTATTTGAAATATAAAAATAATCTTTTTTTAATTAATGAGCATTTTTGGATTTTCTGGTTAATTTTAAGTAAATTAGTTATATGCTCAAGCAGAAATTGCGTGTAAAAATTTTGGACATCAACTAAATGATCAATAATGTCAAAAATTATTTTATAATTATGTTTAATATATTTCATGATTATTTTAAATTTTAGGATTTTTATCTAATTGTTTCAATTAATTACAAAAAAATTAGTGAAAATTCTAATATTATATTATTATTTTTACTATTTAAGATAAGGATTAGTCTCTAAAGCTTCCCACTTCTTCCTTTCACTTCTGTAAGCCCCATTTTCTTTCTCCCAAGGAACTTTGATCATCTTTGGTCTGAATCCCTTAAATTTCTAAGTAAGTTCATTAAATTTTTTTAATATTTTACCTATTTTTATCATTTTGAACACTTTAAACTGATTAAATTTTTATTTTTTTTCCTCTTTTTGGGTGCTGGAACAGTGGCATGAGAGTGAAATTTTTCCAGAACTTTTGTTTCTAAATTATGTTTTTATTTGCTTAATCCTTCTATGTTTTATAATAAATAATTTTAGTGCTTTTTGTTTTGTTAAAAATGCATTTGAGGGCTCAAAATCCTTGGTCTAGAGGTACTGTCCCAAGAGTATTATGAGGGAAAAATAATTATTCTTAATCACCTTTAGGCTTATAATATTCTATTTACTCGTAGAAAACAATTATAAGACCCGTAAGCCATTTCTGTGAAGATTAGAAAATGATAGTTTCAACTCACTAGTAGAGAATTAGGTGATTAATGCCTCTTAACATTGATCATTATTATGTGTGATTATTTAGTTAGGATCATGATTTGAGAAGTGGTGAAAAGAAGACGTTGGTGAGAAAAATCGATATACACTTCAAGGTAAGGGGAGACATATCTATTTTCAAGGGTGTAGTAGAAAACGTTAGGAGATGGGGTGTTTTATTCCTTACTATGTACGTATAAATTATTTGAAGGAATTTATAATTATTTTCATACTTAGTGTACAATTATTTGATATTCCTTTTTGAGATTGATTTTATGTGTGATGATGCTTCTATGATAATTGTTTGTTGAATTCAGTATAAATAATTGATTTTCTAAAATAGTTGAAGAATGAACTATCATTCATGTGGAGTGAGCATATAGAAAGTATGTTGAAAGTTGAAAAAAATTAGAGAATTGTGAAATAAAGATATTTAAAAAAGTGTTTTAGAAATTGATAAATAGAACTGTGGTTAATTTTCTTCTTAAGAAAATGATTTTTTAAAAAATCTTCTTTAATTTCAAGTGGTTTGATCAAAATTTATTTAATAGTTTTGATATAACTAGAAAGTTGTGAAATGTGAAATGTGGTGGTGAGTCTCTGCTTAAAATTAGAAGTGTATTAGAATTTTCTAGCTGTTTTGCAGAGAGAAGAAAATTTAGAAATATCTGAATTATAGAAGAAACTCTGCTGGATTGTCGGTGGAATTTTGAAACATATGTTGTTGATTAAAAAGAAATGTTTAATACCTAATTAAAAGAATGAAATTAGGTTCATGCATCATAAGCATGTAATAATAATGGTGTTGGATGGGAAGTATACGAAATCTAGGGGAGACTCCAAGTTAGTCTTGGGGATAGTCGGGTGTGATTGAGACGGGCAAAGGCCAGGCTCGCAACCCTGTGATGTCAGTTCTCACTGCAATACTGGTTTATCCTGACAGAATCCGATAGATTCTCAGAATCAGTTGAGCTATACCTTTGAAACTATCTGATGAGATAGTTATGACTAAGAATGGTTGGTGGCAGTGAACTCCTGATCCTTCTCAGAAAGAAAGAGAAAAAAAATGGTTTAGGCCCATATGCATGTATCAGTATAGCAATTAATTAGGTAATGCACAGAATCATACATGGCATGTACATTGTGTGTTGAGTTGTTTGCTATTTGTTATAATGATTGTAAATATCTTGACGTATTTTCTACTGTACTTTAGTTGAAATGGGTTTGTCTCACTCTTTTAGTTGCTATGTGTGTTGTATGTGAATATGTTTAGTACGTTAGGATACAAATGGCCCGACCACCGTACTAGTTCAGCATTACAGTCAGATATGATCCACCCACACTGGCACTATTACCTTTTTGTTAGATAAAGATGGGCCAGGCCCAAGGGCATACCCCATCCCCATCAGGGTACCATGAGACTCACTTTTCCATTTCCTCCTGGAGTACAGTTTAAGAGACCCCATGTCCCATCTCTTGTCCCTGTATTATCGCCCCCAATATTATCCCCAAATTTCTATAGATCTTTAGGGCCTTATATACCACCTGTTGTACGATCCAATATAGTGAACATACCTCTACCCAAACACATCTTCATCTCATCTACTTCAAATTCGACTTCCTCTAGTTCTTCTGACTCTCCGGATTCCTCTCACTGCTCAAACACCCCTACTGCTACTAGAAAGAAGAGAACTTCTTCTCAAGTTGGACTTCCTCATAGTTTTGACTCCTCTGAGTAGGAACCTAGTGGAAAAGGAGAATAGGCTAGGACCGAATAAAGTATAACTTGTACATATATATAGATATAATTACTAGTGACTGAAGGAACGTATAAATAGAAATCTTTAACCGTTGTTAACTTTTGGAGGAAATGATATTTTTTATGATCATGGGTCTAGGGAGAAAGCTTGTGAGGTCATTTTTTTTGTTGTTGTCTCTGATATCGTGACCCCACTTTATTTTGTATGTAATTCAACTATGTGCATATGTTTATATGACTGGATGACTATATATTTTGACAGATAATATGTATATATGTATTTGGATAACTGGTGCAGATGGTATATTTAGTTTCTATTAATGTAAACAAACGTAAACTCATACATATGGCTTTCTTACAGCTTAGATTATTTTAATATTATATTTATATTGATAGCGTAATAAGTAGTAATGGTGTCATACACACTGCACTTTACATTCAACAACGACCTTACATAGTACAATAATACAACCACCTTGTTTCTCATCCAACAATTACACAACTTTTATATTCCATATTCCAACATATAAACAATTAATCAATAGGCATAAATAATAAATATATATATTATTACACCAATCTTACAGTGTTAAAGAGTATATCATTAACATTTTTTTATTTATTTATATTCCTTGTGTTATTTCATCCTATTGTATAAATGCATAAAGTTAAACTCTTGGATTTCACATCCTTTGGGCCAATGACTGACACGAACCGTAAGTTAGCTTAATCTTGATTCCATTAAACATGGAGACATCTCATAATTTTTTTAATATTCTCATTTTTAATTATGACAATCACAAAATTTTAATAAATAAGTTAAAATTTTAGTGAAAAACCTAGGGAGAATTTGAGAGTTTTTATAGATATAATAATTTTTAGTATTTTATGAAAGTTTTTATTCCAAGAATTGAAAATTATAAATTGTGCCTGTAAATTAATTTCAATGTTGTTTTTAGTTGTTTACCATGGATGACACTTCTTTCTTTTAAAGTACTGTCTGTAGCTCTAAACTATTTTCAAAGTTTTCTTTATTAAAGAAAAACAAATACATTATAAAACGTCATCTAAATCCAATTTGAATGACAACATTTCATGACACCAAGACTTTATCATTGTTGTACATTCCCAATCACTTTAATGATTATTTACATTACAAAATAAGGTAGCGTATACAATAATACAACAAAGGAAAACATTTTTGGAGCAAATCTCCACAATCCTTCTTGTACAATTGACTTGAACACTCGAGAGTAAAATAATTCTTACCTACCCTCCTTAAGAATCTCATTAAGGATGGGTTTAGAAGCATCTATTGGTGAATGGTAAGCACCACCCACTGTACTGGTACTTGCTGATGAATTCTGGTAGCTTGTATCTGATGATCCTTTGATTGCAACATCAGTCATCAAGCTTGTCACGTCATCAAATTTCCAATCAGTCAGATATCCGGGCTTCGTAGTTACAGTGCTCACTTCAATATCTCCTGAAAGCATTGCCACCACACGCGACATTGATGGCCTTAATGCTGGTGATGTTTGTGTGCACAAAAGCGCTATTCCCACTAGGCGTTTTACTTCTTCCTCGTTGAATTCTGAAAGTCTAGCATCTACCAGATCAGTTATGCGGTTGTTTTCATGAAGTTGCCAAGCCTGAGAAATTGAAAACACAATTACATTAAGAAGATAAGCAAAATATTTTGAATATTCAATGCACTAATTGAAGGTGTCAAATATGAGGGAATCCTAAATTCTTTTTGAATATTCCGTGACAAATCATCCCATATAAATTGAAGACATATTTTTAAATAACAAGATACTGGTATGGGAAAAATGATTTTATGTACTCCCAACTTGTATTTAATAACTTCATAAAAATCATTTAATATGGAAAGCTGATCAAACATGAGAAACATGATCCCACCAAAGTCATTACATCTTTGATGAAGACTAGATGACTCGAGTGAGATTATATCCCAGTCAATCATTACAATCAAAGGCATCTTACATAAACTAATGTTGTACAAAAATGTTTGTAACAATCATTATATTTTGTCACATCTTCTTCAGGATTATCAGATGCCAATAGGTCACGTTATCGGCAAACATGAAAAGAAAAGCTTCATTTCTTCTTGTAGGATTTAGAAAAATAGACAGCAATAGGTGAGAGACTCATCTATATGATATGGTTTATCACATCCCACATATTACGTAACAAGAAAATCAGAAGTCAAAAGAAAAAAAACAACCAAAATTTCTGCACCAAAGCATTTTAGGAATTAGTATAAGAAATCAAGAGGACAGAGGCTCATTTATCATCTCACCAAATGCAATATCAATCAAATTGTTTAGAAGTTTCTCTACAACTGAAGTGACATTTTCTTTGTTTAACAGTTAAGGATATCAGATTCAAACTTGGTTGAAATACCAAAATGCAGATGAAAGGGTTTGACTTCAGATTATAATGTTTCATACATAATGTGTAATTAACATAAAAGCTAGAGATATGAACATTAACCAAATGTAAGTAAAATTAACATTCATAAGAAGCAGATGCAGCAGACGTACCCATTCCAGAAGATACACCTTCTCTCCTTCTAAGCTTGAATCAGAATTTGGCCTCCCACTAACTAACTCTAGAGCGACAACACCAAAGGAAAATACATCTGCTTTCTCTGTAAGGTGTCCACGCATTGCATACTCCGGTGCAAGATATCCACTTCATCATGGGTTTGAGTATATTGACAGTTTATAGTTAATTAAAAATATCACAATGAACCATAAACAAATAAACTAAAGAAAAAAAATTCATGAAACTGATATAAGATAATCAAGCGTTGATGACTCACATTGTCCCAGCCACACGGGTACTTATATGGGTCTTGTTTTCATCATATAATTTGGCCAACCCAAAATCAGATATTTTTGGGATAAGCACAGAATCAAGCAATATATTACTAGCCTTTACATCCCGGTGTACAATACGGAGCCGTGACTCTTCATGTAAATAAGTTAGTCCTCTAGCAACACCCAAGCAAATATCATAGCGCATGGACCAATTCAGGGTTAAGCAATTTCCTGGCCAAACAAACCACGTTTGTCCTTAGTTTTCATTTAGTCAAAAATGAGAAAGCAAATAAGCATTCATAAATATGCATACATTAAAACGAAAATTATCATTTTCTCGTACCAAATAATGCTTGATCAAGACTCTTATTTTCTAGATACTCATAGACTAGAAGTCTTTTACTCCCCTCAATGCAACATCCATATAATTTGACAAGATTACGATGTTGCACAGCTGATATAGTAGCAATCTCAGTTATAAACTGGCTCTTTCCTTGATGGGATCCCACTGATAGTTGTTTCACAGCAATAACTCTTCCATCATTAAGTGTCCCCTACAAGAAACAGGAAGGGAAAATGGTAATCTTAAAGAAAGAAATTAATTCAAATATTAGCCCCCAAAAATTGAATATTAGAATAAAACTTTACCACTTTCATCAGTAAAATATAACTACAAGCAGTGGCGGAGTCAGGTCCTGGAAGTTAGGGGAAGGGAAGTACAAGCTAGTAATGACAAATTACTACATAAATTTATTAATTAAGAACATAATGTCATATAAAATTAAAGGTAAATAATTATTAACGATCATCAGTTGAAAAAAAAAAAAGCCTTCTACAGTTGTCTTCTGCAATTTAAAATTAATTAGCAATAAAAATTATTACATTAAAATTAATTAGCAATAAAAATTATTACATTAAACAAATTAAAATTGTAATATCTGTAGATCCAAAGTCTTCAAGAACTCTAAGCTCTAAGGCATACAAATTCTTTTACGGGACAATAAAGAGGTAGGATAAATAGGAGGCTATTAGTTTGGGTGCAGATAAACCTGTTAGTTTTCTTAAACACTTGTAATGTAATAAGAAAAAAAAAAACTTACGTCTGCACTCCCCTTAATTGATCATGGCTCCACCACTGACTTCAAGTTGCCATTAGAATCATTTGAACCAGTGTTGACAATGATAAACTTTTGTAAAGTGGCATATAACCATTATCTCTAATGAAGGGGTAAAATGTTACCTTATAAACAGGTCCAAAACCTCCCTCTCCAAGCTTATTTTCAAGATTAAAGTCATTTGTAGCATTCTTTAACTCAGAATAGCTGAAAGTGTATGGCTTTGTATCAATTCCTAAAAGCTCTGCAAAATCATACATGGAGGTTGTGTAAGCAGAAACTTACTTCGTTGAAGCTAGGGATGATGTCTGATTTTCAAGTTATTCAAGTTGAGAAACTTGCTTTCTCGAACCTTTTCCAAATGTTTTGAATTAAGATAAGAAAAAAAGATAGAACAAATGCATATGCATTGTCTACAATGTTGAACTTTTAAGCAAAATATAATAATTTCTTTGCTGTATCTTTTGGTAATGTTGTGATACAAAACCTAAACATATAGAATATGTTGTGCTGAGGTGAAAATTTGTACTGTTGCTTAAAATCATATATAATGTATGTCCCACTAGATCTTTAAATATCAACCCGTGCAATATATGTATTACTTATAGTCTAGAATATCATTAATGATTTGCAGAAAGACAATTTAAAAAGTTAGCGAACCATACTATGCAATATTCAAACAATTGTTTACCTTCATCATCTGCATGGCGTTTTCTTTTCTGAATAATACAGAAAATTGCAAAAACTGATAGAAAGCTTACTACTCCAACTCCAACAACAATTCCAATGATTAGACCGGTTCTATTCTTTTTACTGCTTGGAGGATTGTTACTAACTGAAGGTATGAAGTCTATACAACACAAAAAAACAATAAAAAATACAAATTTGAAAATTTATCTGACAATATATTATACATTGGGAAAGGTTAGTAATTAACAATCTGAACTGCCAAATATTTTCAAGGTTTTACCTGGGACAGCACTGATGGCTTGAATCAAGGGCCCATAAGTACCCTGAGCTGGTATACAGCAAGTCCCTTTTCCAGCCCAAAAGAGATGGATCTCAAGATAGTTTTCTGACACTTCAAACCTAAATTGCTTTTGTACAGCTCTGTAAGAGACACCCCCAGCTTCCTTTTGTATGTCAAAATCCTTCAGAACACGAGTTCCCTAGAATATTCAAAAGGAAAGAAAAATGAAGGTGAAATAACAGGCCAGAGAAAGAGTGGGCCAAACATTCATTCTTTTTCAGTAAACTACACTACACCCAGTAGTTTCACACTGTTTCAATTAAGGCCCTCATACTTTTTTACTGTCAATAAATCCCATACGGAGGTTAAAGTGATACAAAAAGGTAGCACTACAAGAGGGTTAAGTGACATGAAAAATGAAGTATAAGGACATTTAGCAACATATAAAAAAGTATACGATAAAATCTACAGTACCCAAGGTAATTGAGAGGGTTTGGTACCATTTCTTACATGTGGAACAATCCTAACTGTTAATTTTATATTGATAGATAATGGAATTAGTGGTTTAGTTTAAAAAGACGCTAATACCTTCTCGTCTTTAAGGTATTAGAAGAATTACAACTGTTAATCTAAAGAGGGTATAGAATACCTTCTCAACCTTATACTCTTTTAGAGCTTGATGAGAGGCAACTCTAATCTGTGTTTCTCCCGGTGGATCCATTGTCCACTAGTGCTAAACTTTTTCCGAAAACCGTGTTTCATCTTTGGTTTCCAGCATTTCATCTAGTTGTGTCCTTTTCCAACATCGTCACCATCATCTGCCATTGTTCTGGCGCCACCACCACCTTCTGACCTTCAACCACTACGGCGACATCACCGTTGCAGTTGCCTCTGTCATCTCTGTTGCAATTTCTCATGCACCACCCTCTCTCTTTGAGCGTGACATCACATCAGGCATCCTTTCCTGACACCGTTGACTGAGGTTTGCTTGCCCCTTTCCCCTATACCAGTATTTGATCTCAGTTCAGTGTTTGGACACTTATTTGCCCCTTTTTTGGCTTCTGTTTGGGCATTTTTCTCTCTTCTCGCTAACCAAGGGCTATCTTTAGCACTCTGAAGTCTAACACTCAGATTTTTACCAATCATGTCACTACATTGCTCTCTTCTAAGCAGTTGGATGGTAAACACTACTCCTCTTGGGCTTTTCACATTGAACTTTGGCTTTTTGGACAGGGTTATGAGACAAATCTCACCCAAATAGAAGACAATGTCCTAGAGGTAGACCGTCCTCTGTGGAAGAAAATTGACGCTCACTTGTGTTGTATCATCCAAACCACCATTCACCCCATCTCTTTGCGATATCTTTTGCACTTACAAAACCTGCAAAGTTGTTTGGACACAGGCCCAACAACTCTTTTCAAACACTTCTCTACGACTCTACTAAGTTTGTGAAGGTCTCATGACCATCCTAAGTGTCCATCAGATTAAGGATTCTATGTCGACTTATCTAGGCTCGGTCTTTAGCGTTTTCTGTCACTTCAATGAATTGCTTCCTCCTACTGCCACGGAACTTGATAATTGCAAAAAGTTTTTAATGTCCTTGGCTCTATATGGTCTGCCCACAGAAACTACCATAGACAGTACCTAGGCGACCCTCCTTTGTGTTCCTACCAAAGTCTCCTTTGAGTATTTGCCTCCTATTCCTGTTGACTCTTTTGCTTTGGTTTCTCACAACAACAACAGACCTCCACTGCAAAAGGGCGGCAAAGAACGTCCCTGGTGCGATTATTGCCACAAACTGAGCCACACAATTGATAAGTATTGGACTTTACATGGTCGACCTTCGCGCACTGCCCAAGTCACTCAAAGTTTTATGCCTTCTTCTTCAACTTCCGCTCCACCATTGGCTTAGGATCCAAACCCATCATCTTCCTATGACAACTTCCTGAAATGGTATGAAGACAGTCAGGCCTCCAGTTCCACCAAGGTAGACAAAATCGCGTTTTGGATCGTACAATCGTACGATTCTACGATCTCTAGCCACGCCTCCGTGTTGAATCGGTGCTGGGAACACAAAATGATGGGATCGGTCAGATCGTTCTTGCTGGGACGTAGAATCTTTGAAAACACACGATTCTGATGTGCAGAGAAAAAGATATTTTGGGCCAACGACCCGCTACGCCGACCCAACTTCATTAAAGAAGTTGGAACCCTAAAATCCCAAAAACTCCGCACTGCAACTTCTTCCTTTCTTCTTCACTTTGTTTTGAGACTTTACGTCTGTGTTGTGCGACTAGATTTTTTCTGCGATTTGGTATGGGATTGTCTACTTTCTATGCTTTATTTTGGTCTGCAATCCCTATAGCTTTCGCTCCGATGACTGTCTGCTCCAACGACCTTGTCTGTGTTGGCACTCTGCTTTGCACAAGCGACCTTGTCAAAGCGAAGCATTTTGCTGTGGTGGTCATCCTAGCTGTATTTGCAGCCATTGTAGCCTCATTCGCAGTGCAACAGTGCCGCTGGAGTATAAGTAGTCAACTTTCCCTTTCTATCCCCTGAATGAAGCAAATTTTAGGATTTTTTAAGGGTAAAAAAGACTTCTTAGTTTTTAAAAATAATCTGACTTCCCCTTTAGCCCTTAAAATGACTATTTCAAGTCTTTTTTAGGGGTAAAATAGTCTTTCCAATGGAATACCTTAACTGATCCATCTTTTCTTTCTCCTTTTCTCTGTCTCTGTTTTTAGTACGTCCCTTGTCTCTGGTTTGAATTGAGTGTTGCTTCCTTCCCTCATTTGTCTTTGTTTTGCTTCCCCATCTTTACATTTATACTATTTTACATGCATTTATACAATTTTGTAGGATCTTACGATCCGTGTTATGATCCTACGAGTTACGATCTTTCATTTCCTCTCCAATCCTACGTAAAATCTTGATTTTGACTATCATGGCTTCCACGACTATTGTTGCACACACGGGTACTTCTTTTGTTGTCAACTCTCACTCTTCGAGCCCTTGGGTCCTTTGCTTTTGGGCCACTGATCATATCACTGATAATAAATTCTTTTTTTCTTTTCTTTCTACTTCTAGTTATTTACTTTCTATTACCATGGCAAATGGTTTTTAAACTCAGTTCCAAGGTGTTGGTATTGTTTATCCTCTTCCTTCTCTTTCTATTCATAATCTCCTTTATGTCCCCAGGACTCCCTTTAATTTATTTTCTATCAGTCAACTTACCCAGTCTCTTGATTGTGTCATCTCTTTTACCAAACTCTTTTACTAAAAATTCTATTTCCTTGTAGGACCGGAGTACAAGGAGGACAATTAGTTCTAAATGTGAGTCTCATGGCTTCTATCAGCTCAATAGGTCTTCTCTTGTTGGTTCAACAGCAACATCTCTACTTTTGATTCATGCTTGGTTA
Organism: Abrus pulchellus subsp. cantoniensis; assembly: GCA_024086825.1. NCBI lineage: Eukaryota > Viridiplantae > Streptophyta > Magnoliopsida > Fabales > Fabaceae > Abrus > Abrus pulchellus. The sequence goes on from CM044054.1 coordinate 10,675,151, forward strand.
GGACATCCAGGTCTTGATAAGTTAAAACAATTATACCCTCGTCTTTCTAAGTTAGAATCTTTGTCTTGTGAGTCATGTCAATTAAAAAAGTATATTCGTAATTCTTTTTATAGTTGCACTATGACTCGAGCTTCGTCCTCTTTTGTTTTAGTTCATTCAGATGTTTGGAGTCCAAGTCGTATTTCCTCTATATTAGGGTCCATATATTTTGTTACTTTTATAGACGATTTTTCTCCATATACTTAGTTATATTTAATGAAAGAATGTTCATAATTACTTTCAATTTTTCAATCCTTTTTTCATGAAACCAAAAATCAATTTGGTATCCCTATTGGCACTTTACAAAGTAATAATGCATGTGAGTATCTATCTACTCCGTTTCAGACTTTTATGGCATCTCATGATGTGTTGCACCAAACATCTTGTCCTCATACCCCCCAACAGAATGAGGTTGTAGAACGCAAAAATAGGCATCTTCTTAAGGCCATCCAAACTCTTCTTCTCCACTCTCATGCTCCTCATTAGTTTTGGGGTGATGCAGTACTTACTGCGAAGTTATCTCATCAACCACATGGGGTACAAGTGTAATTCTCTTTCTCTTTGCAGGTATTTCATCTTTGCTAATGTTACTTTCTTTAATTCCATTTCATTCTTTGGGGCTGGACCATCTACATTCAAGTCTTCTCTTTTTATGACTGCACCTATTTCAATCCTTTTTTATCCTCCAGAGGAATCTCCATTCCTTCCAAAATCATCTTTTCCACCTTTGTAATTCTATCAGTGCCATACTCGTCCTGTATTGCTGCTACCTAGCGCTAGCAACACCATAAACTCACCTTTAAAGCCAACTCTTTTGCCTCATCCTCCGAAATGTGTACATTACAAAACAGTGGAACTTGGGACCTCATTCTTCTACCACTAAGGAAGTAAATTGTTGGTTGTTGATGGGTATATACAATAAAGGTTGGTCTAGATGGCAAGTTTGACCAACTTAAGACTAGTCTTGTCACCAAAGGCTATACTCAAATCTTTAGGTTGGATTATGAGAACACTTTCTCCCATGGCCAAAATGCCTTTTACGCGACTATTCCTATCCATTGCTTTCATTCGTCATTAGTCTCTCTATTAGTTGGATATTCAAAATGTCTTTTTACATGGTGATCTGTTCGAAGAGGTCTACATGGAGCAATCTCCTTGCTTTGTTGCTTAGGAGAGTCTTTTGGTCTTATATGTTGACTGCAAAAATCTTTATATGGCCTCAAACAGTCACCCAAAACATGGTTTAGCAGATTTAGTAATGTGATTCAACAGTTTGGCATGACTTAGAGTGAGGCTGACCATTCTATCTTCTATCATCACTCACCTACTAGTTGCATTTACCTAGTTGTTTATGTTGATGACATCATCATGGGTAATGATCCTCTCGGCATCGCATAAGTGAAGCAGCATCTCTTCAAACATTTTCAAATAAAGGATCTTGACAAACTCAAATATTTCTTGAGAATAGAAGTAGCATAGTTCAAAAATAGGATCATATCCCAAAGGAAGTATGTAATGGATATTCTAGAAGAAACAGGAATGTTAAATTCCAAGACAGTCGACAACCCCATGGATCCCAATGTCAAGCTCCTACCAAATTAGAGGAAGTCTCTCCTAGATCTTGAAAGGTACAAACGATTAGTAGAGAAATTGAACTACCTCACTGTTACCTGTCCAGATATCTCGTTCGCAGTGAGTGTAGTAAGTCAATTCCTCAACTCTCCATGTAAGGAACATTGGGACGTAGTGACTCACATTGTTCGATACATCAAATGAGCTTCAAGAAAGGGTCCTTTGTATGAAGATAAAGGACACACTTAATCAGTGGGGTATTTTGATGCAGATTGGGCAAGATCTCCCATTGATAGAAGGTCCACTTCTGGGTTCTGTATATTTGTCGAAGATGACCTTATCACTTAAAAAAGTAAGAAGCAGAATGTTGTAGCCAGGTCCAGTGCAGAGGTGGAGTATCAAGCTATGGCTATAGCCAATCAAGAACTTATACGGCTCAAACAGTTGCTTCAGGAACTAAAGATTAGAGACGTTACACATATGTCACTTATATGTGATAACTGCATATTGCCCCAAATCTAGTATTCCATAAGGGCAAATCACATTAAAATTAATTGTCACTTTGTCAAAGAGGAAGTCATGTCTGGAGAAATATCTACTAATTTTGTCAATTCCTATGATCAACTAGCAGATATATTTACTAAGTCACTAAGAGGTCCTCGGATTAACTACATATATAACAAAGCTTGGTGCATATGACTTATAAACTCCAGCTTGAGGGAGAGTGTTAGAATTTTGTAAATATAGTAACTGCATATTTTGTAATATGTACTCTTCCTTATAAAATTCAATAGCTCTGTTGTAACCAAAATACACGGGTTGATTCAAATCTCTTTCAGTATCTCCTCTCTCAACATGTACATACTTAAATGTGGTGTTAGATCATTCTACGGAACATTTAAGATAACAGTTATCTGTTCAACTATGAGTATCTAAGTAGATTGTAGCATCATCAATATGATTTCCAAGCTTTTGGTAAAGACACAAGTACCTGAATATAAATATCAAAGACCCGTCTCCCAAGGCTTTTCCATGTGGGAGTATCTAGAATAGCTGTTTCTGCAAATTGGAGGGTGATGTTGTAAAAACCATTTTCCAGCCCCAGACCAAAATATCGTAATGATGAAGCAGAGAGTCTTGCTGTTTGGAAAAGCTCTGTGTTCACAGTACCAGTGAACTGATTAGAAACAAAACTTTTGTATACATGATTATTGCTCCCAGTAAATAATCCAATGTTACTAACAGCCCATCTATCTGTATCAGTAACAAAGTATGTAGCAGGACCAAGTGTTGCATTGTCCATTTCATACACGGTTTGATCTGCCGATGTAATTTGAGGACCACCACACTTTATTGAAAAGTCAAAATCTGCATAGAATCACATAGATAAGAGACTGATCAATTTGAGTGAAAAGGAGTTTTAATCAACAAATATGACTTCAGATAAAACCTAATATTTCTTTTCCATGGACAGAAAAAGGAGGGCAGAGATCCTTCAGTCACTATAATCCAATAGTCAGGATGCTGAATTAGTGTTTGATACATAGGATTGATCTGACTATTGAGATAAAATATTTTTATGAGTGAATACACAAATTAATCCCGGAAAGTGACACATTGTTTACTTTTGATCCCTGAAAATTTTGTTGCGTACAATCTTACTCCCATTTTGCTTAAATTTTTGTAAGAGAAGGACTGAAATGTATGTAAATATTAAGACATTTGGAGACTAAATTGTAAGAACAAAACTTTCAGACCAAAGATAAAAAAGTGTCACTTTCAGGAATCAAATTGTATATTTATTCTATTATTATTCATCTCTTCCCTTAATGCAATTGCAGACAGGATTCTTATAACCTGGAGTGAATAATACCCCCATGGTAATCCTTTACTTAGCTCATCCTAATTCATTCTGAAAAGTATTTGAAGAGAAATCTCACTATATTCATATTGTGGCTCAATTAGTATTTAGTATCCAGTAACCACTATGCCAGTTATTAAACAAGATATTGCAAAATTATTTCAGAAACAGAAGCAGATTTGTGAATAACAAAAGTTGTACAAATCTGTTTGTCAAGGTTTAAGGTTATTCAGAAGAGCCCAATGAAGGTCAAGAAGGAAATTCTTTGATCAAATGGCAGTTGGCCTGGTGGAAGAGGCAGTGATGAGTAAGGCCAAGGAATTGAGGCATATTTTTATAAATCTTGCAGAAAGATTGACAAACATAAATGTTAGCTATATTTGTAAGTGATAACTAGAAGGCAACAGGATGACTTTCAACAGGTTTCTAACAATAGCGAAAGATAATTTGATGGTCCTTCAACAAGTATATAAGAGAAAATGAAGAGTAGGCTGGAGAGGAATATGAACGAAGGAATGTGTTACATAATTTGTCTTCACAGCATTTTGCTACAATTTATATACTCAAATATTTGTGCTTCTCTCTGTTAAGCAGCAATTCTTCCTTGCAAAGGAAATTTTCTTCTCGAGTTTCTATCTTATTTTCAATATTTTAAATATAAGTACCAGTTATATACACAAATATAAAGTACTACATTATGTAATAAGGAGAATCTTACCAGTATTTGTTACATGTAAGGAACTCTAAGTAACGGGTATTTGTGTCTCTAATTAGTCATACTAATAATACATATCTGGGGTGGTTTCATGACAATTAACTATGAAACGCCATCAAAGTTTGCCTATTACAATTATGAGGATAGATGTATGCAACCTTCCCCTACAAATGGAGAGGTTATTTACAAGTATTGAACCTATGACCTCCAAGTCAAAAGATAGTATTCTTATTACCATGATGCTAAGGTTCACCCCCTATGATATCAATTATAATAATCTTAAGGATTTATTTGGGATAATAATTTTTTCTCAGTTTTAGTGGCTCACATGACATGAAAAACAAATTTAAAGTCGAACTTACATCTACCAACACCACTATTGCAAGGAAAATTTTTTTGGAGACAGTTGAGTCCTGTAGGCAAGCCACTGCAAAAGAAAAGCTATGTTTCAGACTAGAGAAATTAATATGGCTAACAAAATTAGTTTTCATTTGATAATCAATACTAGCAACCAAAGAATTATTTTTAACACTTTTAAACTAAGTTCATGGTCAGAATGAAGCATACTCTGATACAATTCAAGTTTTATACTCGTAAAACTGATGCACAAATTAAATTTCCAAGAAGCGAACAGAAATCAAAGGATGAGAAATCATTGCTAAGCCATAACTCAGACCCTAAAATAGTATGAGAACCAAAAATCAGGATTCTTGTGAAGAAATCTTCCGAATTTAGGAAAATTAACCAAACTAGTGCTAACAATGTTTAAAAATTGACTAATTGTCATTTATATTTTTGGAGATTAAATGTGCATAAAGTAATTAATGAACATAGTATCCAATGAAGAAATTAATGAGCATATCAAATAAGCATGAGTGCATGACACAAGCTAAGTTGTATCCAATAACGCTGTTAATGATAAAAAAAATATTGAGGGATTAAAGGCTGAGAAATAATAAGGAGACCAACAAAATCAATTGCAATGATACAAATTTTTATAGCTATTAAATAAATTAAGTATCACTGACAGCAAGATACAGTAATTCTATGCAGAAAAGAATAAGTTTTCAAATGGCTGCGAAGATTGTCAAAATCAAATAACAAGAAAAGGTGCAACCAGCCTATCAATCTTGAGTAAAAACTGTGAGCAACTGGATTAACGCAAGATCATAACTGACATTTTACGAAGAAAAGTTGACATCCATAACTATTAAAACAATCATCATTAAAGAAACTGCATAAAAATCACCTGCTACTTGAACTATCAATTGTCAAGTTGTTGGCAACTAAATTCCTGTGTATCACACCACAAAAATATTACCATATTAGTTTCATAATACACATGTGCATGTGCGCACACACACAGAGGGAGCTTACCAGGAGAGAGCTTGAGAAGAGCTAATTTTAACTAATTAATCTTACATTGACAGTTAATATTAGTTTTAAGTAAAACCAATGTACATCTTGTATGGATGTATGCTTAGTATTAGCTCTTCCGAGTCTCATCTCTCTCATAATCTCACATGATCTGCCTCCTATATATACATAATAAAATTATATTGAGTTTGTAAATGTACACAAAAGGTGCCGAATCGCGATACCATTTTATGTTCTTTTGTTTTCTCCTTCTCATGAATGATTTCAAGAGTAGAGAATGCAGAGTGCCTCCTCTGTTTTCCAAACATATTCTTCCTAACATAGACCCATTTTATGCAGGACATACTAACAAGTAGATATGTAAAAGAGGGAAGAAAAGAACCACACTACTTACAGTTGTAAATTTGGTTGATTTACCCAAGAGGGAAGGCTACCTGATAGATCGTTGTACGACAAGTCTCTGCAAGCAAGTAGGTTGAGTCAAAGTATTAAACTAAATGAATGACCATACTTGATGAATGAAGGTCTCAAATTGAAATTAGAGTAGAATGAAGAGTCAAAGTTGAATATCAACATGAGCTGACAAAGTCTTGTTTACACACACACCTAAATAGGTACTAAACTTGAAGAAATTAATATGATGCAAAGATACAAGTATGGATAGGTATGGATAAGTGTAGACACAGGTATCAAATGTTATGTGACACAGGTACAAGTACAACATAGGAAATTTCCTAAAAAAATAGGTCTGTGGATGCAAAAAATTATTAAAATGTTATAATGAAAGCATAAAAATAAAATAAAACCATTATAAGGCATCATAATAGTTGAGCTATTCCAAGAGTGAGGGTAAAAAGAGGAGATAAGTCAAAAGGACATCAACATAGATGTTGCTATGCTCTCTTTTTCATTTCAGCATTGAATTTAGTCATTCTAGACACATTAGAAGAGTAGCATATGTCCAATGCATATGATATTTACACATATTTTGTGCAAGAATTTGGATCATCTCATGATATTGAGTAGCATGATATGGTCATATTAGAGAAAAAAAATGTATTTTTATCAAATTTAATAAGTGGATCCTACAACCAATCTTGGTGGGTCCTTGTTTGACAAAATTGTACCTGTCTCTGACATGACCAAATATCATGTTAGTTAATAATAGAGGATCCAAAATCTTGGTAAACAATATATAAAAATAAAATAACTTTACAAGATGCAGTTTCCAATGGTGTCCAAGGAGTTCCCAACATGGATATATATCTAACATTAATATAAGTATAATAGCCATTTTAAAGTATCCAAGCTTCCTTAACCCAATTAAGACAGATGGCCACAGAATTAGTATAGAACAATTGGTAAATTGACAAACAGCTACAAAGAAAAATACACACATCCATGCCTTGCTGTATGATAAAACTGATTTAATTTAGCTTATTTTTTAAACTTGTAGCAACGTGTTCTGATTATCTCCCTCAAATTCAAATGAAGGGGTAATTTTAAAATTTTAAATAGCAATTATATATATAACGCAATATTCTGGGCAAAATGCAAGGAATGTCCTCCAATAATGGTTCATATGCAGACAGCCCCTTGTGTCTTGAACTCACCAACAAAACTCATTGGACTTGCCAAACTGTGCATACTGACACCCCCCACCCCCACCACCACCTGGTGTATGTGCAAGAAACATCCATTTTAAGTGGTCAATATGCACTCTAAAGTAAATCCAAGGAGTCATGCTGGTGAGCTTCAAAGATGAAGGGGATTTTCTATCCATGACCTACAGTTGAAATGGGTTCCATGCATTTTCCCAAGTATTTTGAATCAGAAAATAAAAAAAAATATGACAACCAGAATTGAAATAATAGAATAAAAATAATACTTAGTATATATGTAGATTAAAATTCCATCCTCCATAATTCAATAGGTCAAGCTTACTCACATATTCAGAAGAGAAGAACTTTTCTGCCCAGGAAGAGTGCCATTAAGTGTGTTATTTCCAAGAAACCTGGATCATATTAAAACAAAACATCCTGTTAACCATGTATGATATAGCATATCAGCTTGTCAGTGTATAGTTAACAGGGAAAGCAAAATTACAAGTATTGGAGCAAGCTCAGATTGAAAATTGGTCCTGGAATTTGTCCTGTGATGTTATTGAAGCTTAAATCCCTGCAAGAGCATGCACAAAAATATAATTATCTGGCTTCGAGATAAAACATAACAATAAGACTAGATAATTGTGCTCCTTCTGCATACAACTTCTGTCTCTATGACAAGTAGTTTAAAAGTTATATATAGCTCAGAAGAATGAAAATACTGAAAGCATAAAAGATAAACAGAAGTTAGAATGGCAAGTTTGAGCCAAGCTGGCAATGAAAATGATGAGCTCAGCAGAAATTATCAGCAATAAATGATTCAGTAATTCATTTTGAAAGCATTAGTACTTCAAATTTAAGTTATCCCTTATATAAAGAACCAATAATCAGGTTGTACACAAGCTATGGAATAATAACAGAACATTCTCTAATTCGTTGCTTTCAAATGAACAACTTTTTGCTTAGTAGGTTCATAAAAATATGAAGTGTGAGTAACACAAATATCATATACTCACAATTGGGTCAAATTGAGAAATTCTCCAAAGGTGGATGGAATTGAACCAGAAATATTGTTATTCCTTAGTTCTCTGCAACAATTGTTACCAAATTCTTAGACTACAGTCACGAAGAAAAAGAAAGAAAGAAGTACAGAAAAATTCTATCTACATGGCAGATTGAGAGTCATGTTTGTTAGCAAAGTTGAGTCCTTACAAAATAGTCAAAGATTTCATATTCCTTACAAATTCCAGTGAGGAGCTCCCATTAGATAAACCACTTATTCTCCTACATTAATATCAAACATGATATATTAGCTATTATTAATCAATAGCAACCATACAAGAAACTAGTGATGGCACTCACAATTCTGTCATAGATGTCAAATTGGAAAATGATGAGGGTATTGAGCCAATGAAAGAGTTTCCCTGAAACCTCCTATCAAGACATACAGTAATCCAAAAATATTTGCATCTGATTAATTCAAAATAGAAGGGGGGGGGGGGGGGGAAGGAAGAGGTTATTTGTAATGTTATCTTACAAGCGTTGAAGCTTAGACCAGTTCCCAATGAAATCTGGGATTCTACCTGTGAGTTCTGTGTCCGAAGCCCACCTAAAACCAACAGAAAAACCTTTACTGTCGTAGAAGCTCTTTTCAAATCTATTAGCATATGCGGTACATGAGAGTAGCTATATCTTACACTGTCACCAAATTCTTTAGGTTTGCAAAAGTGGAAGGAATTGGACCACTATTTCCTGAACTATCAAAGTAGCTGCAAGAAAATATTATCTAAAATTAATATCCTCTTATTATCACAAAAAAGATATATAACTCTGTAACAAACTGTAGTGTTTGAGTAAAAAGATCCAATGCTTTGCATTATCTAGAACCAACTCATTATTCCAAATATCCTCTTACAAAGAACTATTGTTTACATGTATTGCAGTAATTAAAATATTGAACTCCCTAGCTATACAATTACTGTTTGTATTCACTAACAGAACTTGAATGCGTAGTATCTAGATCTAGATCTCTCTATACATAAAAAGAGTCAGAATTTGTTGACACCAAGTGTCAAGCAGGAACATTTACATAGTTAATAACTTTTTATAGAGTGCATCAATCCAATCATTGATTTAAAAGTTTTTATCAATGTATATCAACTTTATAAAATTTCATACAAAAACAAAATAAATAAGTACTTCTTCACAATATTTTATTTCAACGTGCAATTTTTTTAAAATATAAGTAAATATCAAATTTTAAATAAGATACCTACAAATGTCCACATTATGTAAAATTTGATATACAGGATAATAAAAATAATATAAGATGATTCAATGGTTAGATTAATTAATCTAGTACTCTATAAAAAGTTATTAAGTTGTGTAAGTATCCAAGTTGACACCTAGTATTAACAAATCCTAACTCATATACACACACACACACATGTGCACGTACACATACATACATATATATATATATATATATATATATATATATATACATACACACATACATACAAGGATATAGAAACTAATTCAGCAATAATACTAAAACTTAGAATCACTATCATTGGAATCAAAAGGATTTACTAACATTGGATGTCTAAATATTTGAGAGAGAAGATGCAAGGATATGCATTGGAGGGGAAGGTATGGCTATTGCCTCCCAGCTAGTCCAAAATTTAAACTAGCAGCGTATGTTTGGCTTCCCAAAATTTTATTTTCACCACTACACTTCTAATACAAGAAAAATTTATGCTAGCTGTGCAATACTTCAGCATAAAAATGAAAACAATGAAGGTGTAAAATCATTGGATAGGCATGTAACTCTGTAGAAAAGCAACCATAACTTTGGAGGTAAATTTAACTTTGCATAAAGGAGAGTGAATTCTTTTTGTGTCAAGTGCTATATACCCCTAATTATATGCCATATGCAAATCTTTGACACCTGCTGCAGTGCTGTCCCATTATTGTGCTGTTTTTCTGTTGGTCTTTCATTAAGTTGTTTCCCTAGACTACCGTTAATGATTGCCAAATTTGTCAAGTTCTACTTTAATTTAGTATGTGTCCAAAATATTAATTATTGTCATCATATCACGGCAAGTTCTATTGGAAGAATAACAACAACATAACCAAACCTAATCCCACTATATAAAATAATTTACAGCTTTATTTTGACAAATGGGGAATGTCAAACATGCAAACTTTATAGAAAACACGAGATTATATAGAAATTAAGACTGAAGGAGTACTTACAGTTGTCCTAACTTTGTCAATTTCCCAAGTTCAGATGGGAGAGATCCAGAGAAGTTGTTTGAACCAAAACTACTGCAAGTTGAACAAATTATAAGTTTTAGTAGTGTCATCAATAAAATTTCTCATGCCAATTATCATTTATAGTCCCATCCAATCACTTATGTGTTAGAGACATGATGAATCCCATTATATGAGGAAACAAATATCAATTATCATAAGATCAATCATAATTCTATTTCTATGCCCATATACCAGTCTAATTTTAGGACACATTTGAGCTTCCCCCATTTCAGCCCATTGTGGTCAATCTCATTTTCACACCACTAAATAAACTTTTAACTAACACTAAAGAATCAAATCTCAAGTGATACTAACTCTCTTAGGTGACTACAAACTCCAGAAAATGCAACCCATTGGCACCACTTTACCTCTACTAACCTGCACTCTGCCTCTATAGACCAGGTTTGAGATCTTCTTGTAATCAAAGGAGAAAAAAGGAAGCTCAAAGTAGATAACTTACAATGATATTAACTCAGTAAGATTTCCCAATTCCTTTGGAAGGTTCCCTGATAAATTGTTGATGCCAAAAGTCCTAACAAAGAATAAAGTTGATGTTAGAAATTGTGTTTCTTAACATTAAATACAAAGAATATTAAGGACTTGAGTTGAATAGCCTTACATGTATTGCATTCGAGTTAGATTCCCAATGGCTGGAGGTAGAGAACCTGTCAAGTAATTCTGGCCAAGATTCCTGCATGCAATTGAATAAACATTAGTATAGCTAAAAAAGGTATTATTCTTGCACAACCAATTTTAAATCTCAGTTGCAGTTGCGTTGCAATTGCAGGTTGATGCAGTTTAAAACCTGCAACAAAACTTCAAGATAACATTCTTTTATCTTGTAGTTTTGATTGATTGTTCCCAATGCATTGGGCATTCCACTCAAACACTAATAATTCACACTGCTAGTTCATTTAAACCAACATGAAAATTATAATTATCCTCCATAAAAGATTATAGGGTATAAAAAAAATTTAGTTCTTTTTTAATATAAGCAATGAGTATTAAAATATTAACATGGAAGAAAGCGTACAAATTGGTGAGATAAGTTAGGGTCCATAGCTCTTCAGGAATTTCACCAACCACGTCTAATGCATAAACCTTCCTGTGCCATTCATAAATTTAACATGGTAACACAGAAATTCATTCTAAAAATTTAACAAAAGTTTACAGAGAGATAGAGAGAGGGAGATACAGTGCTGTGATGTGACAAGTAGCTCTATTGTTATAGAAACAATCGCACTTGATGAATGGGTTGTAAGTGCCGTCATCAATGGTAGTAGTGAGATCAACGGCTCTTCCACTGCATACGTCACCGCTTACATTCCATTGAGTTGTGTCTGCCTCAATATTCCACGTGCTGAAGATTGAATTCAGAGCTCTTGCTGCATTCAAAAGTTCATATTTTGAAGGAATTGCATTAAAAATAAAAAAATAAAAAAATTTTAAATGGTTTTATAATTTATACTTATAAATCTTCTTTATTATTAAATATTTTATATATACATAAATGATACTATTATAATTTAATATTTTTTATATTTAAAAATATATTATACTTCAAAATAAAATAATACAAAACAATATTAGTTTATTTTATTTTATATGAAATTTTATAAAATTTCAATCGTTGAATTTATTACTTTTTTATTCTATAAAAAATTATTTAGTCTAAATATTTAAATTTGACACGTATAATTCAAATTATTGAACACTAAAATTAAACTTCAACAATTATAATATTTAATAATTTTTTATAAAATATAAAATTGATTCATTTAATAATTGGTTTGAAAATTTTTATAAAACATATCAATTTTATAAAATTTTATAAAAAATAATAATAAATAATTTATTGTATTGTTTTATTTTAACAAGTAATATTTTTAAAATATAAGTAAATATTAATTTTTTAATAATATACTTAGATATATTTAAATTATATGAAATTTTAATAAATATAATCATAAAAATAATTTAATAATTGCATTAATAAATATCGCATTTTATAAATAAAAAAAAGTTATTAGATATTGTAAATGTACAAATTCAACATATAAGTTAACGAATTATAACTCTCTCTCAATAAATAAAATTAAAATATAAATTGTTTATTTCAATTTTCAGGTATTTAATTTGTGTTAAAATAAATCTCATTAAAGGTATTACAATACTTACGTAAATCTACTTCACAGAATCACAGTGCATTCAATTTCTACGTCTGTAAGAGTGAAATTAGTAATGAGGAAATTAGGGGGAAAAAGATTTTTGATGAATAGATGAGAGTTTAAGTCAATTGTTTAAATGAAATGATAAAGAAGGAAGAAGAAAAGAGGGATAAGATCCATTCTTCATTTTTCTCCAACGAGGAGAATTTTGATTGGGAGAAAACTTGTTTTTTTTTTTTTTCCTTCTTCTGATAGTTTTTACTTAAAATAAAATTTTAATAAAATATCTAAAATTTAAAAAAATTCTTAAGAAATTATTATAGTAAAACATTTAAGTGACATTTTTTATTATATATAATTATGTATTTTATTTATTAATTTTACTTATTTAAATAACCGTCCAAAAGTTTTTCAACTTTTTTTATCTTATTAATTAATAAGACATTTTTTTTATCTCATTTCTATTCTACTTTTTACTTTCCTTTTTTTTTTTTTTACTTCGTCTCTCATCCAAATACAAACTTAACATTTAAAGAAAATATTCTATTTTAAATTTTTATTAATATAGATTTTATTTATACACTTCTTAAATTAAAAAATAGTTAATGTAAACCCAAAAATTGGTTCAAGTTTTTAAAATAAATTCAATTATTTTTAACCATAGAAACTTAAATAAAGCTATTTATATTATCACCGTCGTATTCTAAAATTAAATAATGTTTGTGAATATTTTATAAAAGCTCACAACATATTCTTAGTAAAGGTTATTTAAAGTTAAAAAAAGTTACATATTATTATTTAATTCAAAAAACAAAATATAAGCAAATAAAAAATAATTTACTTTAAATATTTTATTTAAAAATTAAAAAAAATTAATTAGGTGTCATTAGTCTTGCTTAAATTCTTGTTTAAAACACTTTTTATTATAAATATACAAATAAAATAACAATTTTAATAGTTAGGTCGATAACAGAATAAACGACTCAATTTTAAATATGTTTACAAAGAGAAAAAAAAATTTGTCAATCGTAATATTATATTAATAAAAGCAGCCTTTACCTAATATTTGCATTAGTTAAAATTTTTATTAAATTTCACTATAAATTTATTATATTATAAAAATATTTAAATATAAAATTACTTCATTTTTTAAGTTAACCGTTAAAATTAATTTAATGAAATCAAGATCATTCCAGCACAATTTAAAAATATTCACCTAATTAGTACACAGTTATATGGTTTTTCTAATTTTACTGCAATATTTTGACCTCTCATAGCCTTAACAAGGCGAAGTTAAAAAAATTTTTTAAAAAAAAGTTAGTAATTTATGTGATGAAATTATAATACCATTTAGTAGGCTTCATGCAAATATTTATCATTTTTTTATAAATACAAAATACTCAGCATACTTAATAATATTTTAAGTATTATGATAAATTTAATATTAAATAAATATTATTGATATGATACTTATTAAATTATTATAAAAAAATTTAAGTTTTATTTATAATTAATAAATAAATAAATAATCCGAAGAGTAAAAATAAGTAAAATTAATATAAAACTTCTCAATTTGAAAGAATTTAAGAATATACAATTATAAAAGTTTATAATTGTATATTCTTAAATTACAATCTTCTTTTCGTTTAAAAATTTTCAATAAAAATAATTATTTTATAAATCATATCCTTTTATTTTATTTAAAAACTTTTAAAAAAATAATTATTTCATAAATCATATCTTTCCCTCCTTTTTTCTCAAAAGATCAACTTTCAATCGAACCTTAAGTAATAATACATTAAAATTTGGATCTATATCATACTTTTATTGTTATTAACCAGAAGCACATTGGATATATGATCATTTTTATTTGTTTTGAAATTATAAAATCAATTTTTATAATTTTTTTAATTAAAAGTACAAATTCAAATGTAAATATTTGGTTTAGTTTAATTTAGATATTCATTTCAATCCCATTCAACAATTTAAATTACTTGTTCTAAACATAAATCACATGTCCACTTTGTCTCCCATTAATTTAATTTTCCGTTAGCATGTTACATGGCTTTGACTTTTTGATAATTTCAGATAGGGAGAGAAACTTAGAAACCAATTGGGGAAAAAAAAACTTCACAAATGTCAACCAAGAAAAAGTAAAGCATTAATTTATATCTTTTTGATTATAGGATATTTTTTGTAAGGCAAAAGATATAAATTTTATATATGACATTACTTGTTTAAAGACTCTTCTCTATTCCATATGGAGAATATTTATTTATATTTTTAACAAAACTTATAATTTATATTCAAATCCTCTTTTAATTTAATTTCGCTTAGAAAAAAATTATTAAATTTCAGGAGATCCTAAACGCAAAATCATTTTGTTTAAATTTTCTGTTAATTTTTTACAAAATTAAAAAAATATATTTTAAACAATCCAAACATAAACTATCCATCGAATGAAAATGATTTATAAAATAATTGTGTTCATGATATTTATAGCCTTTTAAAAGATTGTGAGGTATATTGGCTGTTACATACGCCAGAAAACTGAAGCTCAGAAAATTCACAGATCATTTCAAACCTCGCCTTGCGTTTACAAATTAGCAAGAAAACTAGTCTATTGATGGACATATAACTGATCGATGATGATGAGAAATTAGCATAAAACAAAAGAATATAAGCACTCACCTTCATTAGGATCTGTAGTAGCGTTTGCAGCTTGAGCTTCTGCAACATCGACAAAGCAGCTGAAGACACAGAGAGCAGAAACAAGTAGAAAAGCAAAACTACGTGATAAACACCGTCCCATGATACGAACTTCGATCGACCCTCACGCAGCAATAATCTCGCTATTAATTTGGTAAGCAAAACCAAATCAAGTTACGGAGAAAAATAATATCCAGAGATTTTTCGAACAAAGTAGGGGCAAAGATGGCGTCTCTGACTATGTATAATATATAGTGTGTAGTATAGATAATATGCTGATTTTATCGGCCATAGGTATCGCTTACGTCATTTTCATTGTTGATACAGCACAAATGGAATGGCAACGTGTATCAAGTTGCTTAAGCCATCTTTTCGTTGGTGAGACATTTTCACATTCAATTTGCAAACGTTGATAGAAAGATGTCTGCCAATAGTTTTTAGGATACTGCTTAGACAATTAAAGGTAAAAAAAATTAATACGATATATTTTTATTGTAATTTTATTATAATTTTTGAAAAAACTTTTTACTTATTAATTTTTCAGTAAATATTTTAAAGTCAATGGTAAGAAAATATTTTAGATAAATATGGCTACTTTTGGCTTTATTTTGGTCAATTAATTAAAAAAAGGTGATAAGTTCACAATGTGGAGGAGGGTAGGTAGGCTTATAATTTTATACATAGTTGATAATAAATAATGATAATAATAATAATAATAATAATAATAATAATAGTGGATTCATGTTCGGAATTAGAAGTTGAATATTTAACCGCAGCGCCCCCTTATCCTAACGTAAGCACGCACCAGTTGTTCACGTGGTTCTCATATTTTTCAATTGACATGCATTTTTAACGCAGACATAACCATATATAACACATTTTTTATATTCTATTTTTTTTTAAGATGTATTAAGCCATAAGTCATTTACATTTTATACACACTCAAAACTGATGAGTCGAAAATCTTAACCCATGTTCTTTGTTTTAAGTTGCATCAGTAAAAAATAATTTATAGTTATCTAACTTTCTTATTTATTTTATACTATTATCTTAGAGTGTTATAGAATGTTTAGATATTTGTTTTAGAGAGATAAAGTGTACTGGAATGTTGAGGAAAACAAAAGGTTTGTGTTAGAAAAAACTTTACGTGGTGTTGTTATCTGGTTATTATTAAACAACAATCATAGTTTTTCTTATCAAATATATATTAACATTTTCATGTTAATTTTTATGTTACTACTATATTATCTTAGTAGTCTAGTTAAAGAAAATTGTCAATGTCACTCAATGGTATCAAGAACCTTTGGTTTGGTTTGGTTCAGTGAGATATTATAATTTTAGTATACTTTGTAGTTGCAACATGTTTGTTCTTCTACATTATGACCTCCATTTCTTTTTGGAAACCTACTTGGTGCACAATTTATAGTTTGCATAAAACTGTAATGTCTTATTTTTTAAGAGCTATAAAGGTTAAAATAGAGAAATTTAATAGAATGATCAATTTTGACTTGTGTGTGATAGTGTGAGTATTGTACTAAAAAGGGTTCTAACTATAAAAGAGTTCATACTTAAGCATGTCCATTATGACCAACATTTCTTTTTGGAAACTTATTGAGTGCACAATTTATAGTTTGCATGTGACTGTAATATTGTAATAGTGTGTGTGGAAATACTATATTTTTAATAATAATGGTATCAAGAGCCATAGTTTGACAATGATAGTTCATTGTCTTTGTATGCCTACAATGTTAGATTTTTTTAAGAATTACAAAGTTTAATATAGAAAAATTTGATAGAAGACCGAATTTGGGGTTAGTAATGTCCCTTTCATTTTAAAAGAGGGAGATTTTCTCTAAAACTGATAAATGTATCTTTAAAGCATGCACATAGATCATAGGTGTGGAGGCACTCATTGTCTCAAATGAGGGAAGTGTTTTACTAGTTTTCAAGAGAGATGAAGAAAAAGTATGAAAAACATAAACACCAGAACAACGTTTGTTGTAAGGTTGATCACATTGGCACCACTTTTGTTAATTGATACAACGAAATTGACGAAAAATAGTATAACTTAAAATAAAAGATTAAATCAAAGCTTTTTAAACATAAAAGATAAGAAAATTTATAATTTTACTTATAACAAGTAAAATTATTGACTTAAATCTTTACATTTTTTTAAAAAATTTATTTTTAAACTTTTTTTATTCAATTAGATCTCTAACTTTTTATTTTTATTTCAAGTCAGTTCATCTATTATATATAATGCCGTTAAATCTCATCGTAATCTTACAAAAATAATTGTTTAATGATAATTTTTTTAAAATATTATATATTATGACCTAACATATCAAAAGATTAAGTTATTTATCGGTTAAAATAAAATATTAATGAATGAAAATGTTCTTATATCCTTTTTTTTTAACACCTATTTTTTATTTTTTTAATTATTATTAAAATCAGTGCAGATATTTTTCTCAACATAAAATTTTTTTCTTTAAATTTCATTTTACTAAAATGAGAAATGAAATTAGAATATTCTTTAAAATCTATTTTACTTTAATTATAAAATATTTATATTTTAGTAATTTTTTATTTGTTATTATTATACGTCCTTTGTCCTAAATTTTATTATGTTTTATGGCCAGTACATAGAATTAGACGAGTCAATAAAAATATTCAATTAAAAATTACAATTTCAGATAAAACTTTTGATGAAATTTAACTGTATCATAATAAAAAAATTAACTTAAAATGAAAATGAAAAAGAGTTGAAAAAACAAAATTTAAACTAACAAATAAAAAAGAAAGTTAAAGAACTACGTTACAAAATTTGTCTGAATAGTATAATATTTTAGTGGTTAGTATAGCTACTGACTTATATAACTCCTTTTCAAGAATAACAATAGGTAAGATATTATAGTATTTATCTTTATATTTACACTTAAAATAAATATTTGTACTTAACTTTATAATTACTTTGATACATTATTTTTAACTCTTATATTCATACCATCTAAGTACTTGTAAACCATATTCACACTTATTATGCAATAAAATAAATATTTATAAAACAATATATTTATATAATTAACTTTATATAAGTAATATAATTAATATATAGTGTAGAATTTTTTTATAGTATAAATTTAGAAACTTTTATACTTAATTTGAGTTTTTCATTAATTTTATATTTAAAAGATTATAATTTATTATTCTATTAACTATTTAAATATAAATTAAATAAAAGATTAAGATCGAGTGTAAAAATTTTTAAATTTATATAAAAAATACTTCTCTTACTATTGTTACTTTACCAGTATTTATTTTCATTGTGGATATTTTCTTTTATACCCATGCATGTTTAGTGAGTAAATATTTTATCCGGTGTAATATTCACAAGATACTTTATTTGTAGCAATCCCTCTCCTTTCCTAAGCTCACTAGGTGATCTTAAAATAGGTGATTGGAAACGTACGAATATCAGAAAATGTATAATTGACTCATTCAACATGTTTGGAGATGTAGTTGAACCACAAAGGATGATAAAATGAGAATAAAAATAGTATACAAGACTTTCGATAATTACTTGCACTATGTAAGATATTTTCAATTGAAATTGATTCACAAAGTAGGGCCATGGGTTCTTTAAGGTCAATGATAAGCCTATCAATTTTGTATTTAAATCTATGAAATTGCATTTGTCTTAATTTTATATAAGTATATTTTTGCTTTTTATTTTTCTGAATAAGTAATTTTTTATGTATATAGGTGTTGAGTTCCCCTTGAACTCTTTTTAATAAGATTGTTTTGCCTATAAAAAAAATGATAAGCCTATCAATTTCATTCATATTTATTTCATCTGAGTCACGCACTTGAATACACTAAATGAATCTTTCACTAATTTATAAATATAAAAACTTAAATTTAAAATTTTATTTAAATGATATCGAATAGTTTGTCACATTTTATATTATTTAGATTAGATATTTTGATTCAAAAATAAAAATAAATAATAAAAAAAGGATAAGAGATTCGATATTTGAAAAAAAAAACAAGAATTGGGTTGCGCTATACATATGAAAGAGTATACAATAATGATGATGTATTTGACAAATCAAACACCTGTATCGATAGCAAAATATTATTTCAACGAAACCTGTCGGTGCTAATTTTCTCTGTCCTCAAAATTAATATGCATACGTTTCTTCTTAAAGAAACTTTAGAGGTCAATTTGCGGCGTCTCTCATTGCAGCTGGGCTGAATAAAAGTTTATGCTGAAATTTCATAAAAGAAAGTGAAATAATGTAAATATGTTGTGGGGAGATCCTGAAATTTTTCGTACTCGTTTGAGACATAAACTATGATTATATTTGACAAGTGTTTAAGCTGCCATATATCTTACCCTATCAATAATTTATTTGATTAATATATAAATAATTATAATATAAATTTATTTTATTTGAAGTAGTATTTGGTCTTATAACTTAAAATCTTATCATTTTTGCAAACTTACATCTTGATTCTTAAATTTTTACACTTTTTTTCACTTTGCTTTTCTAATTTTAAAAAGTTTTAAATTGATACTTTAATTTTTAAACGTATTAATTTGATACTTGAATTACGTTAACTTTGTTAAAAAATTTATCTTTTTTTTTTTTGGTCATGTATTTTGATAATCTTCTCTTGAGCTTTTAATTTGATACTTTCATTTCAAGTCATTGAACTCTGTTATCTTATTATTACCTTTTAAGCTTTGCTTCTTTTTTTCTTTTCTTTTTTTATCTTTTAACCTTTTTATTAGTCTCTTTGATTTCAAATATTTTCATAAAAAAAAAAACTCTAATGTCATGTTACAATATAAATGTAGACCAAGATCAAGAATATGAGAGTGAGTTAAAGAGAATTTGGTTAAGTGGCTTGTTTATATAAATATTTTGGTATTTTTAACCTTTTATGTTTATACCTTTTTATTTTTTTTAACTCAATAACGTAAGACTTATTCTTCAATATATGTTGATGTCAATTAGGTTAAAGGTGACTTAATTTAAATGATAATGTACAATGCAAAAGTTACTCGCGTAACACCCTAAAAATTAAGGACGTTAACAAATTGGATTGAATTGGTTCTTGGACAAAAAAGCATCTGATCTGATCATAGAATTATAATATAGTTCAATTTGAATAAAAAAAATCAATTTAATTCAATACAAAATAGTTTGGATTGGGTTGGTAATTAAATTTTTGTAATTTATTTTTAATTTATTTACAAAGCAACAAATATATTATTTTATCATTTTCTACGCTGTTTCTGAATAAAAGTTGATTTTTTATATAAAATAATATTATATAAAAAATATGATATATAAGAATAATTTTAAATTATTCTAAAAAATATACTTATATAGTCATGAAAATAATAAAATATAGTCTTAAATTTTACAATGACAAATAATTAAGTTTTATTATAATTTTATTAATGTATAGTCTTAAAAGTTTTGAGTCATACGATAAGTGTATAAATAAAATTATAATTTGGACCAGATTGAATTAGTTTTTAAAATGGGATCGAAAATCTAATAAAATTCAATAAAAAATATTGATTTTTGTAGTTTTCAGTTTGTTATTTTTTTTGGTTAATTAATTTTTTATTCAATTTTTATGATTTGCATTGGATTGAATTGGATTGGTTAATGAACATTCCTAATAAAAATAGTACTATTAGTGAGCTTTTCTAAATAAAGAATTTTTTTTAATTTTCTCTATTATTAGTAAATATGAATTAGTTCAAAAGAATAACTTAATTATAGTGAAAAAAATCATTTTAGGTTAACCAAAATGTAAAAATTATTACAATCTAAAATTAATGTATTAAGTTTTCCAATTACAAAATTTATAACTAAAATATGTTAAAGTTAGCTACTTAAGAGATGATAAGAAATAGTATGAATGTGAAAATCCTTTTCACTTATTATTGTAATCAATGGCATAGTTAAAATTGAAACAATTATTTTGAATTAATATTCCCTCACAATAAATGAAAGCTATAAATTTGACAATATTGATTTTAGGTCCAAATTAAAGGAAATGGATATGATCAAAATAAGTAGCTAGCACTAATTAGGGCAATTGATTGTATTAGAACAAGCTAAAAAAAGCATGCCAAAATGGTTTCGAATTGTCAATTACACACACAGTCAGAAAGATTAGGGCTGGAAACTTGTCACAATACTATTTTTTATAATCTCTTAACTTAGATAAATTTTACATATTTCAGTTGTAAATTTTGTAATTGAAAGTCAGTTCCAGGTAAAGATCAAAGATAAGCCTAAATGAGCTAAAGTATTATAAAATAAGTTTCACATTAATCAATTAAAAACTAATAAAAAATATAGTAGATAAGTAAAAGAAACATAAGTCCAAAATATTATGACGTTCATAAAAAAGAAAACTCATTCAAGTTAAAATATATCAACTCAGACTCTTATGACTTAATACAGAATTCACACAAAAATTTTAATAGCATACCTTGATAAATTAACTTATGCTCCAGTCGAGTTGTTCCAATCATTTTACAAACTCTATTCAAGCTAATTAACTACACACTTGACACCTGACAATAGTAAAATTGGCAAATTTATTTAAATAACATTCTCAAAGTAAGTTTATTTTTAAACATATTCCCTATCTAGTATAAATTTTTGCCAAATCAACAACTGTATCACATCTGCATGGATAATAGCCTCTTTTTTTTATTTTTTTAATCCACTATCGACAACCCACAACCGATACTCTCCCAAAATTTAACACGTAGCCGCAAAAATGTTTGAATTAAATTTAAAAAGAAAAAAAATTTAATGTATCAGACAGTAGAGGTCAAAACTTGCCACGTGTCAAATAGGCACTTGTATCGCAACAATAGGCTTTTTTTTAAAAATAACGGTCAGGGAGAGTTTGAATACGTGTCAAAATCATACGTTGTATCGACTGTGGGTCATCCATTAGGCTATTGGTGCATCATTGGCGAGGAACATGCTGGTGCCGCAGAACCCTTCTTCTTCCCTCCCTACACTTTCATCTTCCATTAACAGCTGACCAGAGTAGCATTTCTCCATTTGTGGTGTCAATTTGAGGCAAGAAGTTGTTGACAGTAGTGGCGATTGTGCTGTGATTGCAACACCTGGCGAGGAACATGCTGGTGCCGCAAAACCCTTCTTCTTCCCTCCCTGCACTTTCATCTTCCATTAACGGCCAACCAGAGTAGCATTTCTCCATTTGTGGTGTCGATTTGGGGCAAGAAGTTGTTGATTTTAGGGTTTTACAGTGTATTTTTGAACAAAATTCAAAAGTAAAAATCAAATATTGTAATAAAAATGTTTTTATTACAATATAAAGAGGAAATTTAAAATATAGTTTAACTGAAATATATGTATATTTAAAATAATAAAAATGTAAAATCATTAAAAATAATAATTACAAAAAATAATTTTTGTGAAGATAGAAAATTTATGTAACTTATCTGTGTTATATTTATATGAAGTTAATTTTTTTTTTTGAATTTTTAAGTTATTATAGAGTAATATAAATTTTATAATGGTAACATTTGTTTAAGAAATTATAACATGTGGCTCCCCAGCATCTGAAAAATATTGACCTCTATTATAATAAAAATATTAAATGAAAAAATTTACATAACTTATTAAATATATTAGCATACATAAATATTAAACAGTACAGCCTAATAAAATTATATGTAAATAAATATTTATTTTTTAAAAGATATATGTAATTCTAGACTAAAGTAATGAAATTTTTGTTATGTATAACTTTGTGCATACTTACCGACTAGTATAAAAGGTAAAAAAAATTTCTAAAAGAAAATTCGATTAATTAGTCTAACTTGTGACACTAGTCTAATTAAATTTGTAACACTTCTATTATTATTATTATTTTAGTATTGAACGCATATAATTGTAAATTTTTTATCATGTGACTTCCCATTACTATATTACTACAAATAATTTAATTACTCAATATTTATTAAGAAATTAGTTTCAATATATTAAAAACTAATTAAAAACTAATAAAAAATATAGTAGATAAGTAAAAGAAACATGAGTCCAAAATATTATGACGTTCATAAAAAAGAAAACTCATTCAAGTTAAAATATATCAACTTAGACTCTTATGACTTAATACATAATTCACACAAAAATTTTAATAGCATACCTTGATAAATTAACTTATGCTCCAGTCGAGTTGTTCCAATCATTTTACAAACTCTATTCAAGCTAATTAACTCATACACTTGACACCTGACAGGGGTAAAATTGGCAAATTTATTTAAATAATATTCTCAAAGTAGGTTTATTTTTAAACATATTCTCTATCTAGTGCAAATTTTTGTCAAATCAACAACTGTATTACATCTGCATGGACAATAACATATTTTTTTTATTTTTTTAATCCACTATCGACAACTCAACCGATACTCTCCCAAAATTTAACACATAGCTGCAAAAATGTTTGAATTAAATTTAAAAAGAAAAAAAAATTACTGTATCGGACAGTAGAGGTCAAAACTTGCCACATGTCAAATGGGCACTTGTATCGCAACAATAGAAAAGATAGGCTTTTTAAAAAAATCAACGCTCAGGGAGAATTTGAATACGTGTCAAAATCGTACACTGTATCGACTGTGGGTCGTATCGGTGCATCAGTGGCGATTGTGCTATAATTGCGACATGTGGCGAGGAACATGCTGGTGCCGCATAACCCTTCTTCTTCCCTCCCTGCACTTTCATCTTCCATTAACAGCTGACCAGAGTAGCATTTCTCCATTTGTGGTGTCAATTTGGGGCAAGAAGTTGTTGACAGTAGTGGCGATTGTGCTCTGATTGCTACACCTGGCGAAGAACATGCTGGTGCCGCAAAACCCTTCTTCTTCCCTCCCTGCACTTTCATCTTCTATTAACGGCCAACCAGAGTAACATTTCTCCATTTGTGGTGTCGATTTGGGGCAAGAAGTTGTTGATTTTAGGGTTTTACAGTGTATTTTTGAACAAAATTTAAAAGTAAAAATCAAATATTGTAATAAAAATGTTTTTATTATTTGTAAAAGAAAAACAACAGTTTATTAAATTTGAAAATTTTGCAGGTGCCGGTAGTGGAGAATACAAAAATGGAACTCCATTTCAATTGGTAAAAGAGGTTAGTGAAAAATAAAAATTTAATGTAAATTTTTTTTGTAATTTATTTGAATGTTTATATATTTTTTGAGTAATGTAATGTAAAACAAAGTGAAAATGTAATATTTGAATTAAATTATTTTTTTAAATTGATTTATAACTTATCGTGATTGTTGTTAATTCTTCATTCTGAAGTTTAGCATTAAATTAGAAAATTTTAGAATATGTTTAAGTTTAAGTGCAGTTATAAAAGAAATTGTAAATTTTGTGTAAAGTATTTAGTAAAATCAGTAAAAATAGATTAAATTTTTTTTAAATGTGAATAAATTTTTTTTTTGATTGAGTGTTTTTATAAAATAGTAAATTGAAATTAGAGTAATCTTTAATTACAATATAATAAAATATTAAGTTAGCTAAGAAGAAAAATAAATAATGAATTAAATTAAAAAATTAAAATTACATAGTAAAACATGATAAATTAAATAAAAGTTGTAAAAAATTTCATCACTGCTAAAATTAATTAGAATGGTAAATTATAGCTGTAGAAAGTATAATTTTATGAAACATGTTTAAAATGTAGAATAATTTTGAGTAGAGTAAATCAAAATTTTACGAAAACAAATTTACAAAATATTAAATAGTAATTTATAATTTGTTATCAATAGATTAGAAATAATAGAATTTCAAAAGATTTAAATTATAAATAAATTCATTCTTAATGATAATATAAAGAGAAAATTTAAAATATAGTTTAACTGAAATATATGTATATTTAAAATAATAAAAATGTAAAATCGTTAAAAATAATAATTACAAGAAATAATTTTTGTGAAGATAGAAAATTTATGTAACTTATCTATGTTATATTTATATGAAATTATTATTTTTTTAAAAAATTTTTAAGTTATTATAGAGTAATATAGATTTTATAATGGTAACATTTGTTTAAGAAATTATAACATGTGGCTCTCCAGCATCTAAAAAATATTAACCTCTACTATAATAGAAATATTAAACGAAAAAATTTACATAACTTATTAAAAATATTAGCATACATAAATATTAAACAGTACAGCCTAATAAAATTATATGTAAATAAATATTTATTTTTTTAAAAGATATATGTAATTCTAGACTAAAGTAATGAAATTTTTGTTATGTATAACTTTGTTCTATGCATACTTACCGACTAGTATAAAAGGAAAAGAATTTTCTAAAAGAAAATTCGATTGGTTAGTCTAACTTGTGACACTAATCTAATTAAATTTGTAACACTTCTATTATTATTATTACTTTAGTATTGAACGCATATAATTGTAAATTTTTTATCATGTGACTTCCCATTACTATATTACTACAAATAATTTAATTACTCAATACTTATTAAGAAATTAGTTTCAATATATTATCATATCAATAAAAAAAATTGTTAATTATAGTAATAATTAATATAAAAATCATTTTAATAACATATTTTAATTGATTGATAATGTATTTTTTTTATACAAATAGTGTATCAAAATTAAATTGTACTTAGTACTATCATATTTATGAAATAAATTATATGTAAATAAATATTTATTTTTTTACGCATATTCTAATATGAAATGTTTGTATTAATATAAAATTAAACAAAAATGAATTCTGTATGTAGTAAAATATTAAATCAGCCATTAATGTAAGTAAATATATAATAAAATTGAATTATTAGGTATATAAAATTTAAAGTATATTATTAGAAGTGTAATAAATATTAGGAATAATTATTATATTTACTATTTATGAACAAAAAAAATTAAAATTGCAGGTAAATCATACCTGCTAATTTGTAGTAATTAGTTTTGTAATGTTAAGATTAATTTAAAGTTTGTACAAAAATCAAATTAAAGTAATATTAAGTATGAATATGTAATTGTAATATTATTTTATTTTTTCATATGATTAATAAATTTTTCAATTATTATTTAACTTGGTTTAATAAAATTGTAGTTTTATATTTAGATAAGTAAAATAATAATTTTACTATTATCTTGTCATTTTTAATATGTTAATAATACTAATATTTATTTTTAAATTATCAGATGACATCGTTAAGATTACCATTATTCAGTTCTCTTGTTGCTTCTTCACCACGCTTAACAAAATATTCAACTAAACGCGAATACGTACATTTTACCAGTGTTGCTACTGGCAAATTCCTTGCTCCTTTACAAATTTTGTTAACTGCCTCAGATAAATTTGTTGTCATATTCCATAACTCCTTTCTTGATCGTCGTAGGCCAAACTCCACTTTTCTTTGGAGATACAGTCAATCCAGCTTTTTATATCCTCTGACTGATTACGAAATCGTTGCAATTTGTCTTCAAATTTGTCTTTGCATGCTATGTATGCTATTAAAACAAATGACATAAAAGTAATCGTCAAAATAATATTCTTTCCACTTAATTCTATGTAAATTAAAATAACACAATACGTACCTAATTTTATCAGCTCTTTCTTCAAAATAGGATTCTCGAATCGTTGATTAAAATTGTTTGCTATATGACGAATGCAATACACATGATATGCATTGGGAGGTTGCCATCCAATATGTGGATTAGAAATTGCACCTTTTATACTTTGATGTCTATTAGATATTAAAGAGATACCTGCCTTATCTGTAACATGAAGACGAATATGAGCCAAAAATCATTCCCATGTTGACAAAGTTTCCCCTTCCACAATTGCAAATGCAATTGGAAGCACACAGTTATTTCCATCTTAAGTGGTAGCTATCAATAAACTTTGTCGGTATTTACTATACAAGAATGTACCATCAACTTGTATTAAAGGCTTGCAAAAATTGAAAGTACTTATGCATTGTCTGAATGACCAAAATAACTGATGAAATACTTTGTATCTATTGTCAACTTGGTGACCCCTCACATAGTCATTGGTTTCAATCTTATAAACAGGCCCAGGAGCATGTAATTGCATGTATTCTAACCATCTAGGCAATGTTGCACATGCTTCATCCCAATCACCAAAAACCCTTACTATAGCTTTTTGTTTTGCCTTCCATACTTTCTTGTAAGAAACTTGATAACCAAATTGACCATAAATTCTTTCTTGAATTAATGTGATTAGCACCGATGCTTGTTCTTTTACCATACCTACAACATTTAAGAATATGAAATTTAGTAACGTTCTTCAATAAATTTAACAATCCTCAAATAAATATCTATAATTACTTTAGTAAAACTTACCAAGAACACAAGAGCTAATGAAGTTTAAATCAAGTTTTTTGTGGTCTAGAGACATCATTAGATTAACACATGTATGTGTTCCACCACATCTTGTGATTTTTCACTTGTCGTACTTTTTGCCCAATGTTGCTCTAACTCTTCAAGGGCATCCACTTGTATGATTTGGACACTTATAATTTTGTTGGTTTTGATTCCACAACAAAATAACTTTGATGCGCCTTCATTGCAAAATGTTTAATAGTCATTTTTACATCATCTTCAGAGTCAAACACTTGGCCAACATACAGTGCATCACCCTCCTTCCATGCTTCATCTACATGAATATCTAAATTTTCCAATTCTTGATTAGCATGTTTCCAATTAATATAAGTATAATTTTGACTTGATTCCAAAAAGGAGTTTCAATCACGCCCGCATTAAAATGAAATGCAACAGTTGTCAAACTTTTTTCATGAAACATATAAATCAAACCACAAACATTACTACCTCCATGTTGTGCATTTTCATGACTATTCAATATGGAATTAAATTCACCCTCCACATTAGTATTAGATGAACTATCTGTTGCCCATTCATTTTCGTTGTCATCACCTTCTTCATCTTCATTTTCACTTTCTACATAACCATCGAAATTGTTATAACATAAAGATAAGTTATAAGAAATTTAATATTATAAACCCTAAACCAAAAA
This sequence comes from Abrus pulchellus subsp. cantoniensis, assembly GCA_024086825.1. Taxonomy (NCBI): domain Eukaryota; kingdom Viridiplantae; phylum Streptophyta; class Magnoliopsida; order Fabales; family Fabaceae; genus Abrus; species Abrus pulchellus. Next base: position 10,703,632 of record CM044054.1, read on the forward strand.
TATTACTATACCTAATCCAAAATGAGGTTCATCATCTTCACTTGTAATGTCATGTAAAAATGAAATATTTAAGTCCACACCTTCTGATCGAATACAAGAACTTTCACCTGACGCAATATCTGCATATACTTCAATTGCACTTATCCAATTTTGTTGTGAAAAGGCACTTAACATACAATCAATATCTTCATTATCACATATATCTATCATCGTGTATTGTCTACCAATTGGTTCTACTAAAAATCGTGAAATCAATTTAGATAAAACCTGATTAGTAGACAACTTCAATTTTTTATGAATATTTCCATTCAATGTCTCAAAACAAATTCTACGTTCAATTTTAATCATTTTATTATTTTCTTCAAAAGTAACACCATCGTTACTTGAGAATATTCGACCATTCTAATATACTATTATCACAAAATCAGTCATCTTGCATTAACAAAATAAATCCACAAACAACAATCTTGATCAATCAAAATAAATAATTTTTTTCTAAATTATTTACATTTTACATCATACATACTGCATCAACTATAATCACAAATATTTGCCTATTTACGTAACCAAACTTATTTTATTAAAAATTCACATATGCAACACCAAATAAATTTTATTAAATAATATTGCATTAATATATCAAATTTTTCTACAATTTTTTAACACAATAAAATTAGTATAATTATATTTTAATATCATCATAAACTAAACATTAAATTGTTTAAATTTTTTGCATTAAAAACAACGTAACCTATTACAAACAGGTTATAATGAATTTTATTAAACATAACTTTATATGCCTAATTTTATTTTATAAAGATTATAAATTTTTACTCAAATCAGGCATATTTTTTTTATATCAATTTAATTTCAAAATAATTTTATTACTTCTGTTAAATTATTTTACATCATTTTTACATTTCTTCTCACAGTTTTTTAATTTTTTTCAATAATTTATACAAATTTTTAAATTACTAATACATAATAAAATACTGCAAACATATTAAAATCAAATATCATAACAGTTTATATACATTATTTTATCTGATATATATATTTCTATCACACTATTCAAGTTTATTTTAACTACTAAATAAAAGAAAATTTTTTTCATAACAAATACAAATTATAAAATTTTATCTAAACAAAAAAAAATCTAAACTCAATAAATAAAATAATACGCATACTGAAAAAACTCAAGTTACCTGGGTTCATTGAAATTTTTGCTTCACGAATGCAAGGCAAAAAGGAACATCAAGCTTTGTGTTCTTTCAGCATACAAGGCAAATGTGTGAAGAGTGCAAAACCTAAAACTTTTTTTCTTCCTTCAGATTGACACAGATGCAAACAGTGCAAAATGTTAAGCTCTTTCTTCCTTCTGCAAATGTTAGGCAAAACGTGAAGACTACAATTATACCGCTAGATTTTCTTTTCAATGCATCAACCAGTGTATGTGAACACGTGGCAGATGCTCACTTGTATTGCGCTCTGCAAGGCGATAAAGTTGTCGCAGCTAGACCACCAATTGAGTTATCGCTCAAGACCAACCGATATTGCTTAGGCAGCTGACACGTGTCAAGCACCCATCTGTATCGTCGCTTCATCGTCGATAAAGTTAACGCATTTTAACTAACGACTTGTCTATCGATTATTTTTAAACGATACACCTCTACATTCGACACGTGTACAAATATGAGCAAGTATCAGTTAGATATCACCGATAGTATATTAAAAAATTAAAAAAATAGGCTATCGTCCATGCAGATGCGATACAGTTGGTGATCTGACAAAAATTCGCACAAAACAGAGAATATGTTTAAAAATAAACTTAATTTAAAAATTTATTTTTAAATTAGCATTATTTAAATAAATTTGTCTGGTAAAATTTGTGGTTTATTAAAAAAAGAAAAAGAAACAGTTGATATCAATAATAAACTTATATTTGACAATAAGTAAATTGTGACTTTAGACTCTAAAATCATAAGTGTTATTTATTTTAATATTCAATTTTATAAAAAAAAAATCATTTTATTAATTGTTTTTATAAAATATTAAAAACCATTCCAAAATTTTCTCTCACTCTTCGTCCTTTTTTTTGTATTGTAAGGTACAAAAAAAAATGAAGAGGGAGAGAAGATTTTGGGATAGTTTGATAAAGGCCTCCAAACCCCTATTTATGGGAAAATTAGGGTTTAGGGTTTGTATAAAGAAGAGTCCCCCCATTTTAACCCACACGATGTAAGACTTCTATCATTCTCCCCCATTTTAACCCACACGATATGAGACTTCTATCATTCTCCCCATTTTAACCCACACGATGTGAGACTTCTATCATTCTCCCACTTAAAAATATGATTAACTCTTAAAGATATGATTAACTTATGATAGAAATCTTACATCGTGTGAGTTAAAATGAGGGGACCCCTTTTGGCTATAAATAGGGACTTAGAGCCCCTTTATCAAACCATCTTCGTCCTTTTTTGTATATTTTTAGAAGAAAAATTATACCACTTCTTACAATACAAAAAAAAGGACAAAGAGAGAAAAAAAATTTTGGGATAGTTTAATAAAGGGGCTCCAAACCTATATTTATAGCCAAAGAGGGGTCCCTTATTTTAACCTACACAATGTGAGACTTCTATCATAACTTACTGTATCCCATTTTAACCTACACAATGTAGGACTTCTATCATAACTTAATGTGTAAAGAAGAGAATTCTATAGACAGTAAAGCATGAAACTATATATGAAGTAAGTTTACCTTTGTCTTCAAAACAAGTGAAGAAGACAAAGCCATCAAGAATCTTTTATTTTTTGTCAGAGGATAAATCTCATCTCTGTATTAACATCTAAAAGCATGTACATACATACAAACACAATATGACAAGGCTATATCACTAAATGTGGTCAAGCACGTCACAATCCACAAGGATTTAATATCTATCTGAAGGGCATATGAAGAACAAAATAACTACTGCAATATGTATAACACAACGTTGATAAAACTAAACTGAATTGAATGGTAGATTTCTATAATAGACTGCCAAATCTGTATCCAATGTAGTGCGTGTTTTCTTAGTCAAATATTTGACTTTTCCTATGTTCGTAATTGTTTATATGAGTAAGTACAATTATCTCTTGGAATCAAAGCAAAGCTTAATTTTTCCTTAATTTGCTTATATGACATCAACTCAACATCTGCTCTAATTTACTCACATTATAATTCCTCAACCAACAAAGCTAAACATTTTATTTATTCATCTGCAAACTCATTATGACTTTAAAATAATAATAAAATGAAATTCTAGTCAAAACTACTGCCGTGCTAAAATTAAACAGTATAGAGCCATGGCACCTAATAATCAATGATTTATTATACTAAAACAACCTTCAAGTCATAAGGTGCTGTTCCCACAACTTTGCATATCCAAAGCACGCACACTAAAATCCTGTTTAAAAAAACAGTAGAAGAAAAATGAGATGCACATACCCTTGTCATATACACCCTCAACCTTAAAGATCTCATAAAAAAGAAGCTCACTCATTCTTCAAAGTCAATTAGGTGCAGTTGATAAAACTCCAGATCAGGGCACCGGCGTCACACTGACCTTGAGAAAATAAACACTAAAATTTAGAGGGAGAACACTAATTATTTTACCTAACAGAAAATTCAAATGTATGGACTAGTAAAATGTTAGCTCAAAAGTATCAGTAAAAATAAAAAAAACATGCATTGATAGTATAGAGCATGATCCTGTATGAATTGTTCATTGAGACAATAATATTGCACGTTCCAGAAATGTGCATGAACTAAGAAAACCAAAGATAAATACAAAATAGAGAATCCGTAAAGTATTTGATAAGAAGCTGGAATCCAGGTATTTTCAAATATCAGCACCCACAAACTTTAATAAGGGCTTTTAATGATACTTATTGACTGCCTATCAAGGAAATTATTGGCATTAGCAATCTTAATCTTTGGCCTTTACTAGTTGAACCAACCTCCATTGGCATCTAAAACTTATTTTCAAATTTAATAGTTATATATATTGTTAAATACTGGAAATAACGGGAAAATTCAAAAGATAGTATGAGTTTGTTTTCTTCATTGAAAACCAAATGTCGGTCGATGCCAAAAAGAAAATTCTTAATCAAAATAATTTCACAACTCTTCTCTCTTTTCTGCTTGCTACTAACAGCATGCTGCCATATTGGTTGCCCACAAAATCCTGTCCTTGTATGCAGTAGAGTTAGTGAGTCATATGGAAATGCTTCTATATATAGACAGGTATATGTGGATTACTCTCTCTCTTGCTTTCTCTCCACGCGCCCTTTATTGAAAATTTGAGGCTTATATATATATATACATATGAGAAGAGGGATACACATCCCTTCATTTTGGAGCTGATAGATTAGTCCTATCATTACATGGTAGGAAAACTCTATCTGTTTCTCAGGAAAAAGTTATCAATTGACAATGCTAGACCAGCAAAGCTATTTTCAGAAGAGTATACAAGTCTGACATTTCTATGGCATAAACAACTATTTTTCCTGCATAATATCATTTTCATATCTTACTTAGGTTGGGCAGAAAAAAATTCTGGAAGAGATTGCTCTGCAAATATATGTTTGTTCAAGGAGTTAAAATTGTGATGTTAACCGAATCAAGAACTGCTAAATTACTACATTAAATACATTGGTTACTAACAGTAGTAATAGTAGCTTGTCTAGACTTGAAGAAATGATCACTAACATTAGGAGAGGACTGCACAACCTCTGCAAATTTATACATTAAATACATTGATTAATATGTAGTATTCGGTGAGTGGCGGAGCGGCAAGGGAATATTTGTTCGTATTTTTAAAAGAGTTTATATTTTTATAAATTAAAAATATATTTACTTTTTAAAAAAATTTAAAATGCAAATAAACATCTCTAAAATATCGGATTTCACTTTCTACTTCAAAACATAGCAGCTTTTAGAGTTTCTTAAAAATAAAAAAGGCTTTTTATCTTTTAAAAATAAATTGACTTTCTTTTTTTCTTTAAAATAACTGTCTTAAAATTTTTAAGAAGTTATTTGTAAATGAAAATTTTAAAGGAAAAAATTTATATTTTAAATTAAAAATAAAAATTATATATTAACATAGATTTAATATATTAATAATATAAGTATTATTATAAATAATATATTTTTAATTTAAAAATTTAAAATGCGTTATCCCTCCCCTTGTCTTCTAAAAACCTCTCTTCCAACGTACCATAAAGGTAAAATATTCTTGTTACCAATTTTCATAGTACATTACTTACCCTGTTTCCTTCTTCCCTTCTCCTGTTCTACGCTCCCTTCACTCGTCTCTGGATTTGTCTCTGTTTTCAGTGGGCTGTCTCTGTTTTGAGTGTGGCTCCCTTCCCTTACCTGTCTAGATACGATCCTATAATCTTTGACCCCTTTCTGATCCAACATAGGATCTCAATTTTGACTGCCATGGAGGCAAGGATAACATCTATGCTTGCCCAGCTCCAATCTGAGTGTGGTATCCTACAAAGATTGGTATACAAGAATAAGAATCAGCAGCGGCGCTGTTCCTATTTTCAGCGTCTGTTGAAGGTACTCTACTATAAATTATGCATTATAGTTCCTCCATTGTCAGTGTTCAATGATATGAAATTCGTTAGTGTTTGAAAATTTTGTGAAAACGATTTTTTGCCTTTGAAATATACAAATTTTTAGAAGTAATTTTATTTGCATGGAAAGTTGAATGGAACGTGTATATGTACTTTCGAGTTTTCATGTATGGAAGGTGTATTTATATGTCCTTTTGGGTTTTGTACTGTATTGTAATTCGTAGGTGAGGAGGGATTTAAGGCTTTTGCAATTGGCAAACTTGGAGGAGCTTGTAATATCATGCTTCCTTGTTATCAAAGGAGATAGACCAAAACAGAAGGTTCATCTTTTATAGAGGTAGGTTCTTATTCCTTACAACTTTTTGCTGTTTTGGACTTTTCCCAAATCATGTACAAAGAAGAATTAATTCAAGCAGTTCTTATAAAATTATGACAACTGGCATGGTAATATGATTGAATTGTTAAAATGCGTTGACTCTCTATCATAGCAGTTCCTCTCTAGCAACTGTCAAAATTAGTATTAGTATGGAATGGGGTGGGACTAGTTCTAGTATGCCTTAGATGCACATTTTAAGAGCTGTATGTTGTGCATGTATGATTAAAGAATGTGTGAATATGGATATGGCAACATTATTACAAAAAAAGGAAAAAAAAAATCGTATTTATGGAGAGAAAGTGTATGAATGTTGTATGTCATATTATCACACATGAATTGTATTTATAATCACATAGAGAGTACAACAGAATAAATCATAAATACAAAAGAATAAAAATAAATCCCTAATTTATAGTTACATATAACAGGTTATCTAATCTTATCCCTTATTTTGTGAGGATTGTTTTCTTTCTAACAGTACTCTTTTTAGAGATGACTTCTTCTTTCCCACAGTTGAACATCCCTTAATTATTTCTGGCTTATGAAATATTTTTCTGATGAAATTTTTCCTTTGGTCTATGATAATATTATAACTCGTGTCTTGATGATTATTTTGTTCTACTTACTGTTTCGTCACAGCTTAAAAAGAAGAAAATGTGATAATGAAAAGCATAATTTTATGGAGCATCTTCTAGGAGCTGCACGCTTACTAGCAGAGGTAACATTGCAGATAAATATTATTGTTGCTTTAGCTGTTTTCCTTCCTTTGTAAGTCAAGATTAGTGTGTTCTTACTGTGATATCTCATTAGCCGTCCTCTTTCCATGTTTTATACAGTATGACACTAGGTATTTTACACAAATTGTTTGATTCTATCTAATGGAAATCATTTTCCCAATGCATCATATTGGAAATAAAATTGGATTGCATATTTTTATGGAACCTGTTCTCCTATTTCAATTGATGTTCCTTTTTTTCATGCAGATGGTTGAACCAATACTGAAGGCTGCATCGTATCCTTCTGCTGCTGATATGATGTGATTTGTAATTTAATGGTTGGCTCATTCATCCTATATGCTTTAGTTTAGTTAATTGGCCATACTCTCATCATGGCATTAGGCATATAAAATATTTTTCTTTTATTCATACAATATGTACCACTTGGTACTTGGTATTACCACATGATATAACATGCTCCATAATATGCTTGTAGCATTCCCTTTTTCATTTTCTCTGCTTCTTTTTTTTTTTTTTTCTTACGACAATTCTATTTGTAAAACCTTTGGAGTTTACTTGATTTCTCAAATTCTATATACTTTGGAAAAATAGAATGCACAAACCCTAGAAATTTTTGTCATTGGTAATGCTGTTAGCTCTAGTGGTCTTCAAGATACTTCTTGAACATTTTATTAGTAATTTGTTAAAATTGCAACAAAAAATTTATTTCCTTGACTATTTATTAGTGAGGTGGCTGTATTGTTTGCACGATCATTTTTTATGGGATTTTCTGTGACAATTATGGCTTTGCTTGCACGTCTTCGAGTTCTGGTTCAACAAGTAAGTCTCCCATGTTTATATATAATGAGTTAATATATGTTTGATCATTTTTAATTGGAATTGATTTGTTGTGGAACACTGATGCAGAGCTTATTTGTAAATTAGCTAAAAGGTAAAAGTGATATTATTAAGATGATGATAGATTTTGTAAATTTATAGAATTTTTGCTATTTTAAGACTGATTATACCAATCTGGGATTGTGAATCATTCTAATAGAACTTCTGATTTTGTTAATCAAACTTGTGTTTCCCTCCTTGCACAGATATTACTTGATGTTGTTTCATTGTTCAACATGGTTTCTTTCCTCTCTAAAAAGAAGCAATTGATAAAAATAACTCATAAAGGAAGTGAGGTTAGTCTGCTCTGCTAAATTGTCTGCTGTATGTATATGTATGCATAGACATGGATAGGAATCCAAAATAATATCCTCCGTGCTAATCTAGTCTCTTTCTGGCTCTTTTGATATATACTACCGATGCAGGTTTTTAGAGATTTCTACCCTGTTAGTGATGATTTTGTTACATTAGAGTGGGATTGGAAATCAGAAAAGTTTATATTACAAGAGAGGAAGCATGAAAAGGAGAATGAAAGTCAAGTTGAGGACTCTGGTTGAAATGTCTGTGTCCAAACATCAAATGTTAATTATAGTAGCATTGAATCTTTTCTTGGGGGTCTGCTGTTCCATGTTCACTAAATCTTATTTATTTTAGTATTTAATTTAGACTGAATTGTTCAGTTTATGGTGATATTTAACTGCTTCATAACAAATGTCCGAGTTCTTCTGATGCTTGAAACGATTTTGGCATTTTTATGTAACTAAATTCCTGGACGCAACAATTTTATGTAGGAACTAAGTAAGTACTGAACGCAATCACTTGTTCATACAACTTATAATCAATAGCTTCTCTTGTCCTGTTGATTGGAGAGAATGTTCTGTTGTTATAGTTATTACTGTGAGGATCATGGATCTCAAACATGTGAATGCTAGTAAATGCAACATAAAACTAAGTTTAAGTGAAGATTTGGATTGATCTTGTCTTCTTTGCTTGTTTGTTACACTATGGTTTCTACTTTCTGGAGTTCTTTTACTTGGACATAAAATTGGCGACAGTTAACAGTTTTTGAAATGATTTAAATGCACGCAATTGAATACAAACAACTCAAATAAATTGCTTTTCAGGCTTAGGCCTTCTTGCTTCCCAAAAAGTAAGAAAATTACTTGTCTCTCACCTTTACTGGTACATTCATCACCTATGGTATATCAAAGTTAACTTGTAATTTGTTGATGTCATTAATTTTAACTGAAGTTCAGTAATTTATTGTGCAGACGATCAGCTTGTCCCAGAGAGAGCAGAAACAACTGCTGCTGCCAGAGAAGATGCTTGTAATGGTGATGATATGAATATTAATTTGTTGACTGGCTCATCACAAATTGATGATGACAAGACCATATGTAATGAGGAAGGAAAAAATCTAGGCACAACAAAAGCCCCCATCAATGAATTTTCACCAGAGATCAGCTTGCAAGCGTTATCTCGGTCTTCTACCAATGGTAAACATTCTTGTTCAAAGAAGGTGGCATTTGTCTCGATCAAGAATCCTACATCAGCTAGACAAAGTGTGCAAAGTAATTATGTGTTAACTACTAATGTTAAGACATTCAACCTCATGGGAAATGAAAATGATCAAACAAAGGATAACGTAGGGGATTCAGTTACTAGTTTATTTACAGATGTAAATGCAAAGGATAGCTTTGAACATGATGTTGAAAATTTTAAACAATGAGCAATTTAAGATACAAATTATAACATGCATTAAATTGGTTTTTGGTTTAGGATTACATATTTGGAACTAATCTTTTATCCATCTCGAATTTGATGTGTCTCTGCTATAGGAAAAAGATGAGAAGATAACAGTAAGAGATGAGAGTGTTTTGCTCTCTGTCTGGACCGACTTCTTAGATGAGATCAGGAACCTCTCAATAGGCTTATTTAATAATTTGACCTATCACAGTTTATTAAAAAAAATAACCAAAAGTAATATTATCCATCAATTGATCAATAAATAAAAAATATAATTAAATAATAATAATAATAATTGATATTATAAATTATAAATAATTGATTAAGTCAATTCATAATAATAATAATCTAACAATTTTTCACTTGGATGACATAAATCAATATATGTGTCATTTACAAAACTGTAGAAAATATCATATCAATATATCAATTATTATATAAATATTATTTGACCAAAACAGTATAAAATATAAGCCATGAAAGTGTAAATAAAATATCCAATAGAGATATCATATATGTGTCACGTGCTTATACTTCATATGAAGGGTGATAAATATAAAGAAATGCATAATATTTTATTCAATTTAAAATGCAATTCTAAAGAATGGCTCAAGCATTTAGAAATGGCGTATCTCAAACATAGCTCACAATGATTAAAGTAGAAGAAAAAATTTCAGACTCCCACTAACCCAAAACATCAAAAGATTCAACTACACTCATGTGGGCTACATGACTTTTAAAGATTCCAACATTTAAGCCTTTGGTTAGTGGATCAGCTAACATTTTCTCTGTGAAGATGTGCACAATCTTAGTTTGAAATTTTGAAACCTTCTCTCTAACAAACAGATATTTTATGTCGAAGTGCTTTTGAACAAGAGGAACTTTTGTTCTTTTGAGAGAAGTGTATAACGGCAGAATTATTGCAATAGAGCACAAGTGGCTTAGATATACTCTCAATGACTTGGAGTTCAGAAATCAAGTTCTTGAGCCACATGGCTTGGCAAGTAGCTTCGTAGCAAGCGATATTCTGCTTCCATGGTAGAGGTAGCTATAAGAGTCTGTTTCACACTCTTCTAAGAAATAGCTCCTCCTGTCATCATGAAGATACAATCGGATGTAGATTTTTGATCATCAAAACAACTTGCAAAATCAGAATCAGAATAACCAATGACTTGAAGTTAATTAGACTTCTTATAGGTCAATATGTGATCTTTTGTGCCCTACAAGTATCTCATGACTATCTTTGCGGCTCTCCAATGACCCAAACTTGGGTCGCTCAAGTATCTTCCTAAAGCATTGACAGCAAAAGAAATGTCAGGATAAGTGCAAACTTGAGCATATATTAAACTGCCAACAGCGGAAGCATATGAGACTTTCTTCATTTTAGCTCTTTCATTATTATTTTTAGGACATTGAAATTTAGAAAGTTTGTCCTCCTTTTGAACAGGTGCAGCACATGGGAAATAAGAATGCATGTTAAATCGTTTGAGGATTCTATCAATGTATCCTCTCTAAGATAATCCAAGGACACCACGTGACCTATCATGATAAATTTGTATACCTAGAACAACAGAGACATCACCTAGGTCTTTCATATCAAAGTGGTTAGTCAACATCAACTTTGTCTCAGCCAAAAGTTTAACACAACTACTTGCCAAAAGAATATCATCAACATAAAGCACAAGAATGATGAAATTTCTCCCACTAGTTTTCAAATAAACACATTGATCTGAAGCATTTTTCTTGAAACCAAGGGAATTACCCACCTGATCAAATTTTAAGTACCATTGTCTAGATGTCTGCCTTAATCCATAAATGGATTTCTTAAGTTTGTAAACTAAGTGTTCTTTGCCAATTTCAGCAAAGCCATCAGGCTGAACCATATAGACATCTTTATGTACATCTCCATTCAAGAATGCTATTTTCACATCTATCTGGTGAAGTTCTAAATCAAAGTGCACTGTCAAAGCCATAACAACTCGAAAAGCATCTTTAGTAGATACTGATGAGAAAGTCTCTTTATAGTCAATGCCCTCCCTTTGACTATAGCCTTTGGCTACTAGTCTGGTTTTGTACCTTTCAATTTCACCATCTGGATTACGTTTGGTCTTAAAGCCCATTTGCATCCAACTGACTTGCAACCAATTGGTAACTTAACAAGATTCTAAACACCATTGTGTGCCATAGAGGCTAATTCATCATGCATGGCATTTAGCCAATCAGAAGCATGAGAGTAAGAGATAGTCTTTTCAAAAGAAATGGGATCATCAGCATCATTGAAATTGAATTAATGTTCCTGAAAATAAACAATGTAATCATCAGGTATTGAAGACCTGCGTGCTCTTTGAGATCTTCTCAAAGGAACCTCTTCAACAAGGTCATCTTGTTCCCGTTCATTCATGAAAGGAGCTACTATATCTTCGTCTTGAAGATTTTGATCAGGAATAATAGGAACGACAATATTTGATAGCATAGGAATTGTAACCCTGTCCTCCCTAAGGATGATTGGCTATGTTGTTTGACTCCCACTATCCAAAACATTTTCAAAGAATTCAGCACGATCGAATTCAATAACTCGAGTAGAGTGAAAAGGACAATAAAATCTGCTGCCACTAGAACCAATGCAATAGCCAATGAAAAAACCACTGATAGTTTTTTGGATCAAGCTTCTTCAACTGAGAATTATAAAATCTTATCTGTGCCTTACAACTCTATACATGTATATGCTTCAAGGTCAGCTTCTTTCTAGTCATGAGCTCATAAGGAGTCTTAGGTGCAAATTTGTTGGGTACTTGATTGAGAATGTACACAACAGTCCTTAAGGCATCTCCCCAAAGAAAGACCAGTAGGGAGGAATGGCTCAACATACATCTCACCATGTCAAGAAGTGTCCTATTCTTTCTCTTTGCAACTCCATTTTGCTCAGGTGTACCTGGCATAGTATATTGGGCTTCAATGCCACATTCTTCAAGGTATTTTGCAAAAGGTCCAGGGTTTCTATCTGTTTCATCGTATCTTCCATAATATTCTCCTTCTCTGTCAGAATTTACACATTTAATCTTCTTTCCAAGATTCGAAGGCATTTAGAGATCTAGATTTCTACTGAAGGAGTTCTATCCATCCAAACCTGGAGAAATCATCAATAAATGTGATAAAGTAATTATATCCACTCAAAGTAGTAGGTATCATAGGCCCACACATATAAGTGCGAATTAACTGTACACATCATCACACTTGCCAGAAGTTTTATTTCTGACTTTGGCAGAGAACTTGCCTTTAATGCAATTAATATAAGTATCAAAATCAGAAAATTCTAAATTATGAAGAATGCCTTATTTGATTAATCTTTGAATCCGAGGCTTAGAAATATGTCCTAGACGTCTATGCCATAACATAGAAGAATTCTCATCAATCCTATCACGTTTTTGTCTAATAACAGAATTAGCAATCATGTTACTCAAAGTTAACATATATAGCCCATCACACAGAACTCTAGAAGTAACAACAATGGAATTGAAAGAAACAACTAGTTTTTCATTACTAAAAGTAAAAGAATAATTGTCCTTATCCAAGACAGAAACTGAAATCAAATTCCTTCTAATGGAAGGTACATAAACAAGATCCTTTAACACCAAAACATGTCCAGAAAGTAAACATAAAGAAACTACTCCTATGTCTTTTACAGCTGCTTTAGCTCTATCTCTCATGATAATCTTGGATTCTGCATCATTTGGCTTCCTCAGGCTTGTGAATCCCTGTAAAGAATTCACAACATGAATAGTGGCACCCGAGTCTAGCCACCAAGAATAGAGAAGAATATCAATAGTATTAGATTCAAAACATGCTAGAGCTAGCGGTATATCTTGTTTCTTAAGTTTCTTCTTTAGGAAAAAATAATCACCCACCTTGTGACCATACTTCTTGCAGTATTTGCAGCTCCCTTTAAAGGAATTCTTCTTGGGTCTCAAATTGACAGGTGTTTTTCCTTTTTTATCCCTCTTAACATGAGTTTCAAAACGGTTTTTCCTTATAACCTCCTTTTGTCTTATTCTTAGCACCAAAAGAGGAAGTAGCAAACTGAATAGTGTGAGACTTGGTCTTCTTTATATTTTCTTCTTCTTGAGTAACAATAGCAATCACGTCATCTATCTTTCATTCTAGCTGCCTATATGCATGGTAGGATGTCTTCAACATGTCAAACTGAGAGGGGAGAGAATCTAGAATCATCCAAATTAAACAGTCATCACAAGATCCACTTTCAGTGCTTTCAGTTTGTTATAATAATGGACCTGCTTCATCATATGCTCACATACTCTACTGACACCATCATACATGGTCTTCTTAAGTAAAGACAAGTATTGACCCTTTACTGCTTTGTCATAGGTTTGAAATTTATCCCCAACAGATTTCAAAAAATCTTTATCATTATTGCTTTCTTGGATACTCTATCTAATAGACTTCTCAATTTTATACTTCATGACCATTAGACAGACCCTATTAGAGTGTTCCCACTTCTCTCTAGAGGTCTTATTAGCAGCAGTGGATTCAGCAGTGAGAACTGGAGGCTCATTTTCTCTTAGGGCTAAGTCTATGTTGGTGATAGCAAGGTAGAGATCCAAGGACTCTTTCCAATCCTCATAGTTTGTCCCATTCAGTGTTTTGACCGAAGTCAATTGCATAGGCAAAGAGGCTGGAATCAAACAAGATAAGAAATCATTTAATATGCATGATTAGTCATGCAAAAAAGTTAAATGATCTTGTATTCACAACCAGAATATGCCTTAATAATAAAATTTTTCAATTATTATAGTTCTGACTAAGGGTCCCGAACGATAATAAATAAGAAATTTTATAACAATATAATACGCAAGCTTATGACACTAGAAAACTAACATCGATAGAATATTAAAAAATAATTGAAACAAGTAAAATAGAAATGTATTGTATTTACATGTCAATCACATCAATAATAATATATCAATAGGATATAATTATTAATAATGCACCATTAAATTTATAATGAGATAAATCATATATTTTAAATATATTTTGTATAATTGTAATCCACGATAGGTAACCAGAATCACACAAAATGACAATAATTATCATGTCCAAAAATTTGTGATGTCGTAAAACTGTACATTAATTAATATCAATAGTCATGCTTTAATACATATATGGATCCAACAAATTAATTTTTTTGTGCAACATGCCGATAAGGATATTACATAACATAATAATGTCAAATACAGGATGAACATCATGCACAAAATTTCAGACCCAAATACCAAGAATACGACATAAATTAATCAATTTAAAATTTTAATTAATTAATAATAAATATTTGCAAAATTTTAAAATTTGGAAAATATCAAATTATTAGAAGATGTAAACTTGATATTTATAAAGGGATTAAACTCTTTTAAATTATTTATTATTTGGTTAACGTCATATAACTTTGTAAGGCACATGAATAAAGAGGAAAATTTCCCTTACAACAATAAGTTATATGTTACGAGGACAGAACATTTATATTTTATGTCTTTATTTGGTATAATATTAATTTTATGGAAATTCGTACCTGAAGCACTTCCTATGTGCCAATAAAATGGTGATTGCTTCGAAATTTATGGACGTAGTGGTGCAGTTTTCATTCTGAATTTTTGTAAAGGGTTTCAACGGAATTGAAGATTGACATCAAATATTTTCAAATACCAAAATTAAATCCAACAAACAAAATTGATTATTAGCGACAGGCATAAATTTACAAATTTACTTTGTAGGAATTTTATATCTTTTATTTGAAAGGATTTTTTATTGTGTTTATGTTTAAAAAAAAAAGAAAAACTCAAATCAATTTTTCTTACTATTCCATTATCAAGAATTTAAGAGAAACTTTTGGTTAAGGTTTCAACCAAATTACAAAATACATAAAAATAACTATAATTCATATCTTAACCTGATTCTGATACCAATTGTTGAAAATTTTAAACAATGAGTAATTTAAGATACAAATTATAATAGGCATTAAATTAGTTTTTAGTTTAAAATTACATACTCGGAACTAATCCTTCATCCATCTCGAATTTGATGTGTCTCTGGTATAGGAAAAAGATGAGAGAATAACCGTAAGAAATAAGACTGTTCTGCTCTCTGTTCGAAAAATTATCAGAAGTTACGAAAAGTAATTATACGTATGAGTTAGTACCTAATAGAATAGAATATAACCGACTTTCCAGAGATAAGGAACCTCACAATGTGCTTATTTAATAATCCGACCCATAGCTGTTTATTAAAAGAATAACCCCAAGTAATATTATACATCAATTGGTTAATAAATAAAAAATATAATTAAATAATAATA
Organism: Abrus pulchellus subsp. cantoniensis; assembly: GCA_024086825.1. Lineage (NCBI taxonomy): Eukaryota > Viridiplantae > Streptophyta > Magnoliopsida > Fabales > Fabaceae > Abrus > Abrus pulchellus. The sequence continues at coordinate 10,719,359 of CM044054.1, forward strand.
ATAATTGATATTATAAATTATAAATAATTGATTATTTCAATCCATTCTAATAATAATCTAACACATGAATATAGTTTTGAAATCCTGATTTAGTAGTGGTAATACGTGACTTTAGCACTCTTATTAAGAATTTACGCAGGGAAAGAATTGAATAAAAGTAATTTTTATTTAAACTTTTATCGTATCAAATGTTATGTTTTTATTTTGCATGTAGATGTAATTCCATTGCTTTGATTTCTTTACAAGTGTCTTCAGAACATTACTCCGTATGATTCATATTTAAATCAGAACATTGACATTTGATTAAGGAAAATTTGGGTTTGGTCTCAATCTTCTGATCGCCAAATTTCAGCAAATAGACTACGTTGATACAAGTTTTTAGAATTAATATAACGAAATTGAAACTTTCTTAAAAATTGCTATTCGAGTATCAATTCAAAGAAATTATGACTATTAGTACTCAAACGTTGAATTGAAAGGAGTTTTAAAATATAAAGACAACAAAGTAAAATAACTAAAATAAAATTTTATTCAAAGAGAGGATATAAATAGCAAAACTTAAAAAGTGGTTCAATAAGTAAGGATTTTTTTAATCAACAACAACAATTAAGTTTTATTCCATTAAGTAGACAGCTATATTGATCATATAATTGTTGAACTCAATCAAAAATTAAATTTTTTCTTTTTTTTATATTAAATTAATTTAAATATATTGCTATAACTGATGATCAAATTTATTTAATTAGTCAAAGTTTAATTTCTTAATTTATTTATCTTTTTGACTTATTCAAGACTTTCAATATTTTGAAGTTTTTGTGCTAGGATAGGTATGATAATTCAATAATTAACAAGAATAGGTTCACATTATTTTTTATTTCTTGATTAATATATTCGGTTAAAGACTTCATGTCTTATTCAAATATTAACTTAACAATTATATAAATAATCGTGAAAGCATTAAATAAAGATGCTTTATTTTTTTTATCATAATTTTATACTAAAAAAGACCAAGACAAATGTCATTTTATTAATTTAAAGATTTTACAGATAATTTTTAAAATTTTAGAAACTAAAATGTTTCACTTATATCATTCAGAAAATTAATTCTTAAATTCAATTCAATGTTATATAGTAAACTATTGAAATTGAGCAAGTTTACTAAAACTTACTATTATTTACTAGTTATTTTTATATTTTAAAATTTTTTCATTTATTTATTATTTTTAGAACTTTTATGTCATATTTTCCCCTTAAATATCATTTAAAATTAATAACTCAAAATTGTAATTTTATATATTATTGAATTACAATTAAATTATTGTTAGTTAAATGTCATTATAGTTAAAATATTCACAAAAGTATTAACTAACTAAAATAAATTCAAGTAAATCTAAAATAAATAATTGACTAATATATAGCGTTAACTGTAACTCTTTGCTTTTAGAAGAGTCAATGATTGTTTTCCAGTAAAAATATGTTTAATTACACCTAATAGAGTAATAGTTTTTAAAAGATATTATTAATAAATAAAATTATATTTTTTGGCCCAAAGCTATAAGTCTAACGACCTTACGATTGGACCGGCCTAACTAATGTATAACAAAGCTGCAATTATATTCCTTGTGAAGAAAGGCGATTTCATACCCTCATATCTAAAACTGCATTTATAAACTCAGTGGATTTTTTTTCCTCCCTTCGGTAATACTTTTATTATTTACCTAATTTAGATCTGAAATATTTTAGAAATTAATTATATGATAGTATTTTTGAGTCAAATATATAATATTTAAATATGTTAGAGTTATTATCTAATTAACTAAAATTATAAAGTAGTCTATTTAATATTAAATTTATGGTTAAAAACATAATTATCATGAAAAGTTATTGTATAGATACTATAAGTAATATTCTAATGTAATAATAAGAAATTATTTAAAATAATTTATGAAAATAAATCACTCTTAGTTTGGTTAGGTAGAACGCGAGTCTTCAAAACTCAATGTGGTAAGTTCAAATCCTACATAACATGATTCTATTATTATTAAATTAAAAATTATACTAAAATAATTGAACAACAGTTGAATGTATGAATTCTTTTATCCTCAGTATTAAAATTAAAACAAATTATAAATATACAGTTACAAGTAAGTAAGCTAAACTAATAGAAATTAAATCTAATATATATATATATATTAAATAGAATTCAAATATCCAAAATTTAGATTAATAATATATATCTATATTCTTATATATATATATATATATACAATAGAAAATAGAATAATTAAAAAATTAAAAAGAAAAAATATGTTTATTAAATAAACAAATTATTTGTAATTAACATAATTATAATAATATAATAAAGTTAAATATTATTTATGGAAAATAGAATAAATAATGTTAATAAATACTAGAATCAAATAAAAAAAATTTATAAAAAAAAAATTTGAAATACGAGATCTAAAAACATATCTTTCTGTGGTACGAGTAATAAGTACTATGATTTGGGGCTTTGACAAGTCTCTTAATAAAGATCAATTGTTTTTTTTTTTTATGCATTGATATTTTTTTTTCATTCTAGTTATTGGTAGATCACATACTCACTGTTAATCTCACTATCTTCATTATTTTTAATGACAAATTCAGTTACACTTCTGTATTCTATTTTCATTATGAATTAGATATGAATTCATAATAATTGATATATGATTATGTTGTAATTTTAATTTTATATGAGTATAGGCATGTGATTAGGCACAATTGTTTGTTAAAAAACCTACAATATCATTTTCGGTAAAAGTATAATTTAACTTGACAAAGTCTACTTAAAAATAATACAAATAATAATTTATTAATAAAATAATATGATAAATTTGCTAGAAAAATATTGAAGTAGCATGTAAACATGTTTTTTAAATTTAATGACCTAAATAATCATACTTTTTTATATTATCATATTTGAATTGTGATCTTTGTAAATGATATCAATTAAAACTAAAATAAGACAAGAAAAACAAAGCTTCTACAACACTATTTAAAGTAAAAATTACTTACTTATATTTAATTTATTGACTTAAAAATTCTTTTTAAATTTTTATTGTTTAAATTTTAATATAACTATTAAATCTATCAAATTAATTGTTTGAAATATAGAAAAAATATTTCAACTAATTTGAGAAACAAAATGAAAAAAATAGATATTAAAGTTGAGAATTAAGTTTCACATGAGTAAAAAAATTTACTTTCGTAACAATTACAATTATGTTTTCAAAAATATTCATTTTAAAAAAATATTTTTAAAAGGTTAATTCTAAATATTAAATATTTAAAAATTCTTAAATTATAAAAATTAAAATTTTTAAAATTTATTATAATAACTTATTTTATTAATTTATTTATAAGTCATATAATACCGGAGTTGTGATAGTCATCACCTATCACCTATCTTGAAATTTAGAACCGAAAACTACCTTAACCCGCCTATTTGGAAACCCTAAATCTTAAATGCGGAGCAGAAACTAATATCACACCCCTTTTACTTCAAGACATTTCATTACTTTTTATTAGGAAGTATGTCAAATCAATGGGACCAGCGTATACTAACTATGGTGAAGTCTCCGTCTCATCTTCTAGCCCACATGCCATGCCAGTAACTTCATTCCATTCTCGCTCTTGTTAGCGCAAGAAATGAAGCAATAACAAAGCAAATCAAAGAGTAAGAACCCAATACTGAACACCTTTTTTGTGTTTTCTGTTTGATATTATGCGTATGACTTCAATTACTGAAAACCACCCCAGTTGAAGGTGCCATGGGAAATTCCCATGCTAAAAAGCGTGACCCTAAAATTTCCAGAAACCTTGAAGAGAAAATTCCCTCCCCCTTGTCGCATTCGTTGTCATCAAAATCATCAGAAACTTCATCATCCACATCTTTCAAGATGCATCCTCATAGTTCCGGGAAACTGTCCCCCAAACAAAAATATGCTGTGATTCCTGATAACTTCACTACCCTTGACCAGGTTTGTTGCGCTTCCATTATTTTTCTTTTCTCATTTTCTTCAATTAACAGACTCAAATTATGTGATTGTATGTGCGTTCAACATTTAGCTGCTTCTCTTCTTGATTTTTCTTCTTCTCCGAATCGAAGTCGAAATAGATGCCTGTGTTAATCAGTTCGAATTGCAGAGTTGAGTCAAGAAACAAAGTTTGGTAGCAGTAGATAATGGATATTTTTTTTTGTTTGCTAGTGGGGTACTGAAAATGAAATATGAACTGAGATATTTTATATTCAATACTTTATTTTAAATAACTTCTACCGTCCAATGTATTAATTATTTCATGTCTGATAAAAATGAAAATGTATGAAATCTTACGTAACTTTTTGAAAATTTTAACTATACTTATATTAAATTTATTTTTATTAATTTTACTTTTCATAAATTATATTTGTATTATTAAGCAGTATCGTGATATATAATATTTTTAATTAGAATATATGATATCAATGTACATTATGTAAACAAAAAAAAATTATATAATACAAAACCACTACGTTTCCATGGCCACAGTCAAACATGGCCAATTTTTTAATTAGAAAATGTCATTTAAAAAAATAATTTCAAAATTTTCTACTTTTAAATGAGCAATTAAAATAAAACGAGAATAGCGGGATTTGACAGTGAATCCATGATCGTGTATTCTAGCTGAGTAGCGGTCCTATAAAACACAATAATTTCTGCACATGTTTCCAGTTGGGCAAAGGTCAGTCAACGCGTTTAGTCTTTAAAAAGTTATACATATATATAGATATATTATTTAATTTATAAAAAAAATTTAAAATATTCTTTCTTTATTTTTATAAATTTTCCAAATTTTTACATGAAGAAAGTATTTAATATGTTTTATATTTTTAACACAATAATAAATAAATATTTTTATTTAATCTTATTTTATAAAGTAATAAATAATTATTAAAAATAAAAAAATTGATTATAAAAATTAAGTAAATTACACTTTTTTATTCTTAATTTAACATTTTTATAGTATTTTTCTAGTTTTTAATAAATAAATGTGTTATAAAAAACATATTAAAGAATTTATTACCAGTATTTCTCTTATAACGAATGTTGATTAAAATGTTAATCATAAAAATATAAATATTACTAGTATATTTTTATTGCCTAAAATGCAATTTTATTAAGAAATTTATTTGTTAACTTTCAAGTAATGTATTTAGAAGAATAATTAATAAAACTTAAAAAATAAAATTTAATAAATATTAAAAATAAAAAAACGTTATTTATTATTAAATATTAGGTACATAATAAAAATTTATTTAACTAATGTTTTAGGAAAAAAAATGTCAACAATTTCTTAGAAAAGTAATATGCAAACAATATAAAATATATTTTTTATTGAATATTTATTTATTTCATTCCTTAACGAATTTCATTACAACTTTTGTTTAGAAGGTCTGAACAATAAATAGGTTTAAATATATTTTAAATTCTATATTTTGTGAATTTATAATTTTTGCTCTTTTGAATGGAATTTTTTTATTTTTGTTTATATATTTTAGCAAATTGTTACTTTTAGTTATTTTGTCTTATGATTTTTTAGTTAAAAGTTGACACTTAATAAACTTTTGATAGAGTGCCATATAAACTAAAAATAAAAATTCATAACAAAATATAAACTAAAAAGAAATTAAAGAAACTAAAACTAAAAGTTTAGCCTAATATGTAGCATTGTACATTTTTTAAAATTAAGATTTTAATTAAAGCCATTGTGATATTTGTTCGTGACTCACGTGCACACATTAAAAAGTGTAATTTTTCATATTATTTTTGTGGGACCACGTGCTGATGGAACAACGTGTGTTGAATCCAACTCATAAAAGCATTTAAGCAGATAACTGGAACGGATAAAGGCGTTTTTCTATGTATGGTTTTTTCTTTCTTTCTGAAATTAAAAAAAATATGAAATTTTTGTCGAAATTACAAAAATATAATTTTTTTCAAACAATTGTCATTTGACGATTATTGGTAGAAAATTATTAATGATAATTTTTTATTATTTTTTGATATTTTTTAATGTTTAATTATAATTTTAAAAATTATTATTGATGATTTTTAATTTTTTAATATATTTTTAAAAAATTGCAATTTTTAGCACTTTATCATTTTTATCTTTTACCTTAAAATTTTCAATCTACACCAAAAATAACTATTAACGATTTTTAAATCTTATATTTTTATAAATTTTTAAAAAATACCATATTTTTATATACATGATTTATAAAAATCATATGTAAAAAATAATCTGCAGATAAATATCCTTTTATTTCATCAAAGATTTTGACTAAATATTTCCTAAAAATAGATTTTTTAATTAATTTTTATAAATTTTTTTTCTATTTTAGGCTTATAAAATTTTATTTTTATAAATAGTCTCTATCATTAATTAAAAGTTCTCTTGGAGAAAAATAAAATAATATTATACATAATATTTATCATGTAAAATATTAGTTTTAAATATATCAAGATTAAATAAGTAATTAGTCTCTAAAAATATATATTTTTAAATTAATTATTATTTTGATTTAATATTAGAAAATATCTCTTAAAAATATTCGATTAGGTAGTTATTTAAAACTTAAAATATTATTTTTCATAAAGAATTTTTAAAATGAGTAAAAGAAATTATATTTATAAGATAAAAAGACTTACTTCATTGTATTTCTTGGTATTTTCTTTTCAGCATTTTTTTTTCAAGTATTATGATCACAGTTTATTATTTACTTTCTCGTATCAAAAACATCATAAAGCACCTTTTTTATAGTCTAAATTATTCTTGATTATTATATATTATTTTTCTCTTATCGTGTCTACTTTTATTTTGAACAATAGAAATATGCATTTTTTTTAAAGTAGTAATAAAAGTATAATAATTTAAAAAATTAAAATATTACTTATAAATAGATTTTAAACAATGAAATACTTTAATATTTAATATAATAATGAAAAATTAAATTATTTAAAATTTTACAAAACTAAAAAAAATATTATAGAAACTAATTCTAAAATGATATATTGTTTAGGAGATTGGTTGTTTATTTAAGTATAACGTTTGAAATTAGCATTTTAAGTGACAACTATTTCATAAAGTATTGTTTACTTAGTGATTCTTTGGGATTATTAAAAAAAAGAAGAATATAAATTAAAACTGATCAAAACATTTTAGAGACTAATTTTAAAAAGTAACGAGACTATTTCAAGATTTTATAATTGAAATGAAATAAAATACAACGTTTACATTTTATATTTTTTTAATAAGATAAATTAATTTTGGTACATTTTAAAGTCATTTTTTAAAAATTTAAACAAATGATTTTTTTATTTTTTATTTATTTTTAAAAAAACTTAGCTTAGTAATATTTGATTAATTCTTTTAAACAAAATTGTTTATTTAATATGAATAAAATTTTTGAATTTGTGATTAGAAACACCAAATTATTGTAGTTATTTTTATTTGATTCGTAATAGTTAACTATTTTAAATACAAAACTAGCTATTGCACATAATATTATATTTTTTCTTGTAATTCTATTAAAAATTATTTTATACAACTCAAACAAAATAGATTATTCTAAAATCCTTTTCACCTAACATATCAAATATTAAACTTATTTCACATAATTTTATCACAAAAATCGATCATAAATATAATATATTCTTTTAGCCAACTTAAACACAAAGACACGTTATTTTATAATTATTTCTCACCAAACATATTAAAAGTATAATTTATTTTATATAATTAACTAAATACTCAATCAATTGTTGAAATAATATTTTTTTTATAACTAATTAAAGCACACTCTTAAAAATTATTAATATAAACTTTTAGCATGGAGGAGAGCCCATAACTCTGTTTTTACAGCTGTACTACATACTCCAAAATTTCCCAGTAAAAGCATGTACAAATTGGCCTTGAGATTGAGAGTCTCTAATATTGAGTTTCCAATAACCTTGGGGAATATGGGTCGGTCCATTTCAGAAGAGCTTCACTTCCATTCAAACCAGAAACAGTATAACCACTGTTACTGAAACCTTTCAGAATGAGATCCACATGGCCTTTGATTCGCTGGACCTGCACATGACTCGAACAGATCGCTGTGTAAAATACAAAATAATATCTTGAATCTTGTATTAAAAAAAACCCTTGTTAGATGTTCTTGACTTAATAGAATGGTCTCCTATAAAAAGATATCTGGTTATATACTATTTAGACATAAGAAAATTACAAAAAATTGAATTGATTGATATTGGGCAGCTCAACTGTCCAAATAGTACATTGACTCTGAGCAAAGCCTAATTTAGTTCGACTTGATTTATTTTCACGATTATACTTTCATGTTTTACTTAAATTTATCCATGGACTCTTATGAAATTTGGGCCAAATTCACAATGTACTGCGAAAGTATAGTATGATAATGCTTGATATTGTTTTCATCATTGAATATCCATATGTATACATAGACCTTTATATAAAACACAGGACAATATATAAATAGTTTTTAACTTTCGAATTGAAATTATCATGATAGTTCACATGTACTTGTAAAAAATCAATGATGAAGCTTTATTAATTACATAGTTTATGCATAGTCTAGTATAGTGTAAACGATACCTTGGATAGTATTTTCGAACATGTGGAATGGGGTGATATAGATGTAGTTCTGGTTGGGGATAAAAACAATCAATTTAGAGGGGACCAAAGAAAAATTTGTTAGTGTATAATCATCTCCTACTTTCTCGGCTTTAAATCTTATAAATTTCATATTACTTAACTCATTTTCCAAATGACACCAAAGATTATCTTAATTAAACTAAGAAATATTTACTAGTGAATTTTGGTTTTGTCACCTTAAGTACGTCAAGCTACTGGCAAATGTGACTTGACAATTGGGTTTCTTTAAAAACTTCGATGTTTTTAACCCTTATACAGGTTACAACTGCATTGAGGAATGAAGGTTTAGAATCATCCAATCTTGTCCTTGGAATCGATTTCACAAAAAGCAATGAATGGACTGGTAAGTAGTACATTGAGAAAAATTAACTGAGTAATTCTATGATCCACTGCAATCCGGATAAATTGAAATTAAGCTACAATTGGGAACAAAAATTAGCATGAAAATGATTTCGGTTTTACATGAAGTATAGGATTTGGTTATTATTTCCTTTTGAAATGATTGCTTTTTGAATGTTTGCCACAAAGCCAATGCATCCATATTGTTATTGAAGGAAGAATCTCATTCGAAAATAGAAGCCTGCATGCTATTGGAAATACACCTAATCCCTATGAGAAAGCTATTTCTATTATTGGCAAGACTCTGGCTCCCTTTGATGATGACAACTTGATTCCTTGTTTTGGCTTTGGTGATGGTAAAGTCTAATCCTTCTAGCAAAACATGTCTAAATAGTTTTTCCAACATTAACATGGTTCGACTTCTGTTTCTAAACAGCCACCACACATGATCGTGAAGTGTTTAGCTTTCACGGTGATAGTTCATCTTGCCATGGTTTTGAGGAGGTTTTGGCTTGCTATCAAAATATTGTTCCAAATTTGAGACTTTCTGGTAATTTCGTCTCAGCTTATAGTGTTCTTATTTCAATCACTTAGCTCAATATGCTGCAAATAACTAATTGCTGCTTAAAGATTGTTCTGCCTGTTGAAAATCATTTGATTCATTTCAGACGTCAAATGATGATTTAAAATACAAATGGAAGGTTTGAATAAGCTGACCGATCACAGTCCATAGTTTTGTAATTTTGGAATGGAGCAGCTTTTAAAGCTATTCAACTGTTTGGTATATGAAATTAATGAATTTTTATTTAGCATACATAAATATTCCACATTAGAAAAACAAAAAACGTTTCTTTTCTCACACATTGTTTCAAGTCAATTTTGTATTATTATTTAACAATAAGATGTCACTACAAAATTATTTTCTGTTTTATTTGTGAAAAAAATTTGGAATGTGTACAATGTTTCAAGTACTTCATGATTATTTAAATTTTTTCTTTCTCTGATCCTTTAAATAACGGTTGCCTTTTGCTCGCTTTATTACCAATTTTTTTAATTTTTCCAGAATTAGAAAGGATAAATTTAAAAAAATAATAATTTTACAAAATAAATAACAATATGCTAGAAAAACATGATGTTATTCTTAAGTAGCATTTGGCAAAATATGTTACAACAAAACATTACATAATAAAGGATGATTCTAAATTCTTGAATTTTTTTTCTTATGAAAATGTTAGTAAGCTCTTATGGAAAAAGTTAAAGCACTTGTTTTATAAATGCTTCATTTTTAAAAAGTACTTTGACTTTTATAAAAAATAAAATAAAATGTATTTAAATAAGTATGTTATTAGCATTTCTTATTGGTGCATTTTTAAAAAGGATCAAAATAGAACTCAAAGAGTGGTACATTATTAGTTTCATTGAAGAGCGTGTAAGAAGCAAAACAGAGGATAGCATATTTGCTTCATTAGTTAACATGCCAAAGGAGCATTGAATCATCAATCTCATCTCTCCTAGAAGCAACGGCGACTAGTGATTCCTAGTTTTATAGAATTGAGGCATGGAATTGAAATTCCATTCTGGTTTTTATTTATTTGTATTAACAAATAAAGAAAAGCTCATTTTATGGAATAAATCATAGAATGGAATCATCAATAACACCCTACATCAAGCATAACCTTAATAAACTTAAGACTAGAGTCATTGCTAAAGAAATATTTGTATTTGGTTTGAAGGACCAACCTCTTATGCTCCGGTAATTGAGGCTGCAATAGACATAGTTGAGAAAAGTCATGGCCAATTCCATGTGCTAGTTATTGTCGCAGATGGCCAGGTATATAATGTTATCTCTGTGTATGTATGTATACATGCAAGCATGTGATTCTCATATTTGTATGATGTTCAATTTAAAGGTAACAAGTAATGGCGGCACTCAAGATGGAAAACTCAGTCCTCAAGAAGAGAGGACAATCAACGCAATCGTTGAGGCAAGGTAGATATGACAAACTGATAACTATGCACTAAATGCATATATGATTAATGGTTTGTATTATAAAATGTGAAATCTTGAGACAAAGGAAAAACACAGAGCTGTAAACAAAAATGGATGTTAGCCTTAGCTATTAGAGAAGTATCACTGTCTTTTGTTAGGTAACCCCCATTTAGTAGTTTGTTTAAATAGACTACCTAGTTAGTTAGGAGGTGAGTTACTTTGAATATGGCTTTGTTGCCTATAAATGAGAAAAAGTGTTGAGAGGAAGATTTTAGCTGGTGATTTGAGAAGAATATGGCCTCTCAAAAGTCCTGGGAATCATTTGCATTCTTTCAGTTAATAGAAACTTTTCTTTTTACAATTCTGATCCAGTTCTATCATCTTGCCTCCAATCAATGTTAGATTAACATAAAACAACATGCTGCTGCATAATCAAACGTTAATTTTCTGATTTCTACAATTTCTGCTGCCAGTTCGTATCCCCTTTCTATTATTCTGGTTGGAGTTGGTGATGGACCTTGGGATGACATGAAGAGGTTTGACGACAAGATACCAACACGTGATTTTGACAATTTTCAGGTATAAGAATTTAGTCCTGTATTTGTGTAACTTAGATGTTTTGATCCCAGTGACCAATGTAGAGAGACAAATAATCAACATGTGCCACCCCTTTTTTTTTGGCCACAACATTATTTAGTGGTCAAGATTCAGTAGGAACTAATGCTGACTATGAAAAAATCTGGGAACCATAAAAAAATGTTTGAAGGATATTAAATAAAAATCTTGTAATAATATAGGGACTAAACACATTAGGTCTATTTGCATCTTTGCAATCACTTTGTTTTATTGAAATCATTTCTACCTTTTCGTACAGTTTGTTAATTTCACTGAAATTATGTCTAAGAATACAAGCTCCTCTGAGAAAGAAACTGCTTTCGCTCTAGCTGCTTTAATGGAGATACCTTTCCAATATAAAGCAGCCCTTGAACTTGGACTACTTGGGTAAGTTCCTTATACTTTGGGTCCAATTTTAAAATCAACATGGTTTTCTTTCAGATGACTATATGTTACAATTTTTTGCTTGATGATTATTTATTAGTTTTCCTTCTTTTTGTGTATTTTGGACAAAAGTCGTTCAACAGGAAGGTCAAAGAAAATTGTTCCAAGACCTCCTCCAGCTCCTTATTCTCGGTCTATGCCACCAGCTCATGTTCTGAGCACAATGCCAGCATTCATAGATGATGAGCGAAACCAAATGGTAAACATATGATTGAAATCTAGAGTGATTCATTACATTCTCCTTTATCATTGCCTAGTATGTTAAATTGTGTACAAGGAAACAGATAATTTCTTTTTGGGTAAATTAGAAATTATTCCCTTGTAGTTTAACACTTATTCAGCTTACCCCCCCTAAGCATTTTTCTGATCACTAAATCCTCTGAATTTTGAGTTGAAGGGAAAAATGTTAAGCCACCAAATTAACCACGGTTGATGACAAGCCTAAAACCATAACTAATGATGTAAAGTTAATAGAATTTAGCAATTTTAATTTAAACTCATACTTCAAGGATGTTTTAACGACGAAATTATTAAATTACAAGGGGTAAAGTATGAACAAGTAGAAAAAAATAAAGGGTGGATTAAAGCAAACCTGACACCAAACAGACCATAAAATGTTTAGGTGTTCTACCTTAGCTAAGAATATAGTTAGAATACTACTTAAAGGCTTAGATAATCCTCCTCCCGCTATCTAGCTTTTGAGAATGAGTTAATCCTAGTTTTTCTAACATGGTCTTAGAGCCTATGTAGTTTGAATGTTGGGCTATCTCCAAATGTCCACTCTTAAAAATTTCACACACCAGATGAAATTGCCCAACTTTATTAAAATAAAATGCCTAACCACAAACTAATTTTTCTTTTTCTTGGCTAGCAAACTTGCAAGTTATGTACCACTACCCTTGATTATTGCTCTATTATAAAGTTATTGATGGAACAAGGTTTTCTTTTCTTCTAAGTTTGAAGTTGCAAAATGATAATTTTGTGTGTTTTTACCCAACAAAATTATGTAGGAATGTGCGATTTGTCTGACTAATGGAAAGGATTTGGCTTTTGGATGTGGTCACATGGTAAGTCTCATTAAATTCGGTCTCCTTTTCTCTTCTGTTGTTGGATAGTTAGTTTTATGATTTTTAACAAATTTTGGAATTCAGACTTGCAGAGACTGTGGATCCAAGATAAGCAATTGTCCCATATGCCGCGAGAGGATCACTACTCGCCTTAGGGTTTTTGCTGGCTGATTACATAAGGAAAGTCCTGTACAATATATAATTTGACTGATAGCATGTTTAGTTTAGCTTAATTTTAAAGAATTAATCGCTTATTTTTCAAAAGAAATTGAAAGAAATAAGTGATTATTTCTCTAAAAAAACTAAATCGAACATGCCCTGAAAGATAACTGTCTTTTGTACGTTCGATGGTGTGGCTGTTAAGAGTGCTCTAAGAATGGCTATGATGTTGCATGAAAATGATGACTTGGCTTTGTAGGGATGGTCTAGGAGTAGAAAAAATTGTGCACGGATTTGTAAGCTGTTCAGTTGGCTAATGTCCAAGATCTGTTTGAATTTGAAAAAATTTACTCTAGCCAATGCACAATGTACATATTTTTTAAAGGTGGTTTGATGTTAAAATTTTATGCATTGTTAGAGGAGTGTGAAAGATACCACTGGAATCCCACACATTATTAGTTACATTATGCAAGTTATGAACTTGGATAATTATGCAACTTACTTCCCGTGTCCTTTGATTTTTCTCGAAGACCAATATATGGTTTATTCTACTATTAGCACTCATTTTTTGGGAACAAGCCCCAAATCCTGTCTCTCTTGTCAGCACCATCATCCTCCTTTTTCCCTTTCTTGACACAAACCGCTGGCCACCGTGAGCAACCATCTAAGCCACCAACAACAGTATCCAAACAGCAACTCGCGTGGGCCCAGATTTGCCCTCACCACCATCGGAACTTTCCCAGCCAACAGCCACTGAAATATTGTGGAGCTTGTACCTCAGTTCCAAGGTTCTGAATGTGTAAAAGCTTCCAAGTAGTGGGTCTCTTTTATTTTCTTCCCTTAATCGGTCAGTATTTTTTAATACATTAAAGAGTAACAAACTAGCAAGGAGGGATCTAAAAGTCCAATAATTTTGTTTTATTTGTTTTTAGTTTCGTGTTTGGTTTTGGTCAGCTAGGTAGCAAGTCCTGTAATAACTTTGGATTAAAAAAAAAACCAACTAATGATAATAATAAATAAATAAAGATGAAGTATAGGTAAATTACCATTAATATACTCTCCGTTGATAATGTTCTTGTATCAAATGAATAAAATTATAATTCAATTGAGTGATAACAAATATAACATTTTATGTGACAAAGAAAAATGTGGTGTGATCATCTAAACTTATATCTCTAAAGAAGTAGAAAAGAAAACAAGTTTATCATAGTTGCTATGACTCGATATTTTTTTTAAAAAAGAAGTGATACGAGCATCTAAGTTTATATCTCTAAAATAGTAAAAGAGACAATAAGCTTAAATACATTTGCTATGACTTAATATTTGACAAGAAAAGAGTGATTTGAGCATTTAAGCCCATATCGCTAAGGAAATAGAAGAGACAATGAGCGTACTACAATTGTTATGATCTGAATCCAAGCTTTGCTAGCTATCCACTACATATATTATGTGAAAATTTGAAAACTGATTTGGAAAGTTCACATAATACATAGATCATTCTTAAACTTTCACTTTAAGGGTGTTCACAGGTTGGGTTGGATTGATGTTTTTCTTTTCTTTACATGTGACTTGGACCGATGCAACAAATTATGAATATGTTAGTTATGTCAGGTAATTAGGTTTTGACATAAAAATAAAAATATTTTTATAAATTCTAAAATTAAATAAATTAATCTATCAATGTGTATATACAAATTTTTGATTTATGATTAAATAATGAAATTTTTTTTATCAAAATTATATTTAAATATATAAATAAAAATATTATAAAATATTTTAATTCTTTTATATGTGATTGAGTTGGGTTGTGTTTAGTTCATCCGATTACAAAAAAACAAACCTTATACTCAACCTATAAATGATAAGATTTGTACTTTTAAAATCTAATTACTCAACCAAACCTATTAGTTTTTGTTTGAATTGGATTGAGTTGATTTGGTTGGTTGAATTTACTCAGCAGCCCATGAACATCTCTACATTTTTTTTAACCTTTACCACACAAAAACCTAAAACAATCATCTCAATCTCAACATTGACACCAAAAACTAACTTAAAAACTTCTCACTCCTTTCATAGGCCGAAAACAAGATCCTTAACTAAAACTAATCACATCTTAGGAAGGTGGATGCACCACCAAAATTTTCAGTTCAACTCTAGCCTTAGAAAAATTTCTCTAACTTTGCTTTTGCTTCTTATGATCCTTGGTATTGTACAAAAGACTAACAAATTTTGGTTCAAGAACAAAAAAAAAAGATTGATAAAAGATGACTTTGGAAGGCCTATATAAGAAGACTTTCTTAGTCAATCTCTAACTCTAAATAAAAAATTAAGGATAATTGAAAAGTGTCAAATCAATTATTCAAAGAATGAGATGAAAAAAGCCTTAGAGTATTTATGATTAATCTAAGACATGATTATAAGCAAACACATAGAAATTCCATTGCAAGGCTTCATAACTTAATTTATATTACTTTACGTCCTTTCTTCTAACAATTCCTCTAATCAGTTATAATAAGGACAATCTTTCTCTCTCTCTTACATTAAATCTAACTAAGTAGTAGAGAGATTGAATGCGGTGTAAGTCACAAGCCTCACATGATCATCCATGCATTACCTTTAAGATTATTCAATCTTATAAAATTAATATCTAATAATTTTATTTTTTTTACAAAATATTATAAAGTTAATTTACTTAATAAAAATCTTTAAATTAACAATTAAATTAGTCAAATTTTATAATCTATAAAATTTAATTAATTAAATATGCAAGATTTATGTATGTTTGCGCGTGTGTGTAGTGGTTTTACTAAAATAATAATGACTCTGTTTTTAAAATTATGTAAACTTAATTTATCATCAAAATTTTTTATAATAAATTATTTAAAAAATTTATTTAAAATTTGCTGAATGATATTCACCCTTACAACAGCAGAATGCAGATACTCCTAAAAGGAGAAAAAAGACTGAGATAATTGATTATTTATATTTAAAGACATATTAGAAGAAGAAATACAATGATAAATTAATTTAAAAAAAAGCTAAAATCAATACCAGCTTTGTGCAGAGAATCAATAAAACTCCACCTTAAATTATTATGTAATTATGTAAATTTAATTTTTAAAATAAACAATACTACATTTTTCTAAATTAATTATGAATCTATTTTAAAAATTATGTAAACAATATTTTATCAAATTTTTTTCTAAAAATTTTTAATTCTATTTTTTTACTCAAACTTTTTATAAATTGAAATAATTAAATTATATTTTATTCAAACTTAACTTTAAAAAAATAAAATTTTTTCTTTAAACTTTTACACATTATAAAATTCTATAATTTTTATCATGTGTTATTTTTTTAAAACCTTTTAAAATTGATTTTATTTATATTCTGTGAAAAAATATTTAAAACTTAAATAAAATTTTAAGGAATTTAAAGTGTGCTTGATATTTTTAAAAAAAATAATTTTCTGTTTTTAAAAATAAAATATAGTATAAATTTATATTACATTTTATTTTTAAAAACAGAAATATGTTATTAAAAATGAAATCAAACATACTCTAAATTTGCATAATTTTAAAAATAAAAAACTTAATTAGTTAAAAAATAAAATAAAGTCACACATAACTCAAATTATAAGTAAAACAAGATTTATGTAACATATTTACTATGCAAATTGTAAGCTTTTCTCATGAAAATTATTTTATTTTATCTAATAATAACGCATTTTTTAATTTAATAAATGAATATAGATAAAAATTAGTTAATTTAACATATACTTATTTTATTTTATGTGTTTAGCACCTGAGTGAAAATATATTAAATAGACACTTATTAAAATTTTTAATTTCTTAATATGTAAAATATAGACATTTCTATTTTAAATGTAAGAAATACTTTTAAAAATTATTTTTTTAATTTTTTGCAAATACTTATTTATTTCTTTACCTTTTATAAACTTGAAATATAAAATAAAAAAAATCATATGAGTAAAGGTAATTGAATTTCATTAATAACAACACTTTAAATATAATGTCATAAATAGTTTATATCTATTTGTGAAGAAATTATTTTTTATTATAATTACACTTACATCTTATGTTTTAATTTTTACAATAATATAATTTTATTAAATATAAATTGTATAATTTAATAAATTTTATATTTTAAACTTTATTTTATTTTACGATACTTGATTTATTTCATATATTAATTTTCCAAGAAAGGAAAGTAGTTTTTTTGCATTAAATCATATTCTAATTATTTATCATAAGGAGATGACATATAACCTAACTGGGCCGGGTTGGGTTGGGTTGGCTTACGAATTGCCCTTCTTCAACCTAAAACCTCATTCCATCTTTGAACTCGGGAGCTATCCGTCGCTCTGCAATCACACCTATCAAATTTCAGGGTGAGTCACTTCTTCATACCTAAGTTTCTTTCACTCATCTTTTCTCTGGTTTGAAATTTAACGCATGCAATGCTTGTTGTTTGATTTCGTTTCATAACCCCTTTTCTATTCAGTGACGATGGTTCAATATAACTTCAAGAAGATCACTGTGGTGCCTAATGGGAAGGACTTCGTTGACATAATCCTCTCTCGCACGCAGCGTCAGACACCAACCGTTGTTCACAAAGGATATGCAATTTCACGCCTTCGCCAATTCTACATGCGCAAAGTCAAGTACACTCAGCAGAATTTTCATGAAAAGTTGTCTACCATTATTGATGAGTTTCCTCGCCTCGATGATATTCACCCTTTCTATGGCGATCTCTTACACGTACTCTACAACAAAGACCATTACAAGCTTGCTCTTGGACAAATCAACACTGCCAGGAACCTTATTGGTAAGATTGCTAAAGATTATGTCAAATTATTGAAGTACGGCGATTCCTTGTATCGATGTAAGTGTTTGAAGGTGGCTGCTCTTGGCCGCATGTGTACTGTGATTAAGAGGATTGGCCCTAGTTTAGCTTATTTAGAACAGGTTAGACAACACATGGCTAGGCTTCCATCCATAGATCCTAATACAAGGACTATTTTGATATGTGGGTATCCTAATGTTGGCAAGAGCTCTTTCATTAACAAAATTACTAGGGCTGATGTGGATGTGCAGCCCTATGCTTTCACTACCAAGTCCCTCTTTGTAGGTCATACGGACTATAAATACCTAAGGTACCAGGTAATTGATACGCCCGGGATTCTGGATAGGCCTTTTGAAGATCGTAATATTATTGAGATGTGCAGTATAACCGCCTTAGCACATTTGAGGGCTGCAATTTTGTTTTTCTTGGATATCTCTGGGTCTTGTGGTTACAGTATTGCTCAACAGGCAGCTCTATTTCACAGCATTAAGTCTTTGTTCATGAACAAGCCGCTGATTATAGTCTGCAACAAGACTGACTTGCAACCATTGGAGGGGGTGCCTGAGGAAGACATGAAGTTGGTCATGGATATGAAAGCTGAAGCCTTGAAGACTCTGGTCGGTCAAGGTGGTGAGGCTACGGATGATGATAGTGTGTTGTTGACCATGAGCACTCTGACAGAAGAAGGGGTCATTGCAGTAAAAAATGCAGCATGTGAGAGGTTATTGAATCAGAGGGTGGAGATAAAAATGAAGTCAAAGAAAATTAATGATTGCTTGAATAGGTTTCACGTTGCAGTACCGAAGCCTCGTGACCAGAAGGAAAGGCCGCCATGTATCCCTCCGGCAGTTTTAGAAGCTAAAGCTAAGCAAGCAGCCGAGAAGGAAAAGAGAAAGACTGAAAAGGATCTGGAGAATGAAAATGGTGGGGCAGGTGTATACTCAATGAACCTTAGAAAGAGTTATATTTTAGCCAATGATGAATGGAAACAAGATATACTCCCAGAAATTTTGGATGGACACAACGTGTACGATTTCATTGATCCTGATATTCTGCATAGGGTCAAAGAATTGGAAAGAGAAGAAGGGTTGAAACAGGCAGAAGCTGAAGATGATGATTTTGAGATTGATGGAACTGAATTGACACCTGAACAGCAAGCAGCTTTAGCCGAGATTAGAAAAAAGAAAAGCTTACTCATCCAGCAGCATAGGGTGAAAAAGAGCACTGCAGAGAGCCGGCCAACTGTTCCAAGGAAATTTGATAAGGACAAACAGTTCACATCAGAAAGGATGGGAAGGCAGCTGTCATCTTTGGGGCTTGATCCCACTTTGGCAATTAATAGAATGCGCAGCAGATCTGTCTCTAGGAAAGGTCGGAAAAGGGAAAGATCACCTGAAATTAGAAGTGTTGATGGTGGAGATGGGATGGACATTGATGGTGACACACCTAGCAAAAAACAGCGTCTGAGTAGATCAAGGTCACGGTCCAGGTCAGTGTCACGCCTACAAAATGAAGTTGTGCCTGGAGAGGGCTTCAGGGATTCTGCCCAAAAGGTCAAGGCAGTTAAACTTGCGAAAAAATCTGTCAAGAAGAGAAACAAGGATGCTCGTCGTGGTGAAGCTGATAGAGTCATACCTAATCTAAAGCCCAAACACTTGTTTTCTGGAAAGCGCTCCATTGGAAAAACCGAGAGACGTTAAAACAGGTATGTACCTTGCCTGTGTAGCTTGCCTTATTTATCATGTAGCACTGTACCAGACCAAAAAATTCACCACTTGCTCATGTAGTTGGCCGTCGAATACTTTTGTCACAAATAACTACCCAGCTTTATTGATTAGTAACTGATTTTCCTTGGCATGCATTCTTTACATAATATGATATACCTGTTTTGTGAGCTTAGGAGTTGGTTTTCAGTGTTCCCAAGTCACTGATGTCAGTAAATTATTTTCTCTGTAGGGGATGCTGATTTACGCATTTCAGAGACATCTGCTGGCATTTTTGTGGCTACCAAGAATTTTGATTTTTTTTTTGTTTGATTTTATATTAGTTGTGTTTTGTTAGATTTTAAGGTGCAGCTATGCCACCATGTTTACTTATACACCTCTGCCTAATTTTATTTTATTTTTATTTTTATTATTATTATTACAACTTGTTATTCTGTCAGACTTTATTTATTTAGTTCAATTTTGTAGAATGTATAATCAAAGACGCTTCTGTTTCATTTTTTTTTTTTTGAGAAAACATTTGAGTGCTATTTCATATGTATTGCTCCAAAACAGGGAAGCATTTGTTACAACTATGAGTGTTATTGAAATTTAGTTCATTCTAGACTTCTACTAGACTGATGGCTCTTTCAGCTCAAAACTCACACATATGGGTGATTTTGTTGAACTTTTGCACTAGACTAGAACCAATCCATAAAAGAGTGCTTTGATACCTCTTGTTTATGGTATAGAAATGATAATTTTACTTTTTGAGTGTCAATCCAAATTTGGAGTTTCACATATTGCAGGTTTGGGGTGGCAGAAATCCAAGAACTTGTATTTGCTTTAACTACTTCTATTCATAAATGTACAATGCAGTTGTTGACTGCAATGTGCTTACTATGAATGTTCAACGATCATCGTAAATGACAGATTCTCGTTCCAGCTTCAGGCACCCATATGGTCCTTTTGGAACTTCAACTAAGCTTCATAGATTTCAGGAAGCACAAGCATTTGAGTAATTAAGTAATCCTAGTAAACAAACCCTTCATTTGATTAATTAAGCTAAAAGACATCAAATAACAACTATTAACTGTCATTGTTGTGTGATACATATACATAAGTGCAATAGTAAACACGCCTTCGTTTTCCACTGTGTCCTGAGAGGAGGTTTAAAAGCTACTTCTTCCAGCACTACTTGATTCAACATAGAAGTGCCAAGTCTCCTCGAACTCTCCTTTTCAACTTCACTAGCAGCTACAGTAATCCTTGTGTATAAAACAACAATAAGCAGTCACCCATCCGCTTGGAAGATTAACTTTAATGAAAAAAAATCGAACCTGAATATGTCATAATTCTAACGACAAGTGTGATACCATGTTAATGTCTACTTCCAAGACAACTTATCCACTACTAAAATTTATCTACAACACTGATACCATGGTAATGAAAAATATTTTGATGAATAAAAAATTAATAAATTATAATAAATTTTAGATTGTTATTTAATAAGTTTGTTAAAATATTTTAGACTAAATAAACATTTAAGGTATTTTTTGTAGAAGATAATATCGAAGAACCAATGAGGTTTGTACAAAAATTAGAAAAAAGCTATAATCGATAGTTTGCACAAAGTAAATGAAAAGTTTCATTTAATAACGAAACATAATTATATCTTAAAAATTACAAAATCATATCTTTTTGGTGAAGATAAAATCACCTTTCTTCACATTCTATATGCTGAGCATAATTTCAGCGAAGGAACGAGATGTGGAGCTTAGAAAACACTATTGATGAAGTAAAAGCATCTTAGTTGTCATAATTCTTTTAAAAAAAGGTGTACTCAAGTACACGAATGTTTGTAAGATATACAATTTACTTTAAAGTCTATATAAAGAGACAATTATCCATGCAAAAGACGGAGAGTGAGCACTATACAAAAAATTACTCATAATTTTGTAAATTTTTGTAGCTAATATTATTTTCTAGTCTTATATAATATTGAGAGTTCATTTTTTTATTTATCTAGAATGAGAAAGACCTAAAAAGTTTGTGGTAGAATATTTAGGTGTGAGAAAAGTCTAAAAAAGCAACTAATAGAACATACTTAGGTTATTGAGCCTAAAAAGATGGTAAAAATGTTGATGTAAAGTCAAGGAGTGGGAGTGGACATGCTTTTGTGTTGTGGAGTGAACCTAGTTTTTTCTGATCAATATTTCATGATCTTTTTTATTCTTTTTGTAAACATTAGTAAATTTATTTCTCTAACTTTATAAAATTTTATTTTAGTTTTTTATAAAAATTATTTGTTTCAATCTTTTTAATCTAATTTTTAACCATCTTTTTAACAAAAAATATTAAAGTAATAATGTTTCTAAAAATTAGGAATTAAAGTAAAAAAAATATAAAATTAAGATTATAGTTTTTAACGCTTATAATTTTAAAAATTAAAATGCGTTTTTTCTTATTTTCAAAGGGTAGGATATTTAACTTTCAAATGAAATTAAGTTTTAGTACGAGTAAATATTTACAAATTTACAAAGGGTACTATATTACTATAAAATAAGGTCATTTTGATTGCATTTTTATAGTTGTTTAATTCTGAAAAAAGTTGATACAGATAATTAAGGTAATATGTAGTTTTAATTCAACGTTGTGATAGACAAAAAAAATTATTTTACATAAAGTAATTTATGATATAAGAATGAGTGTAATTAACACTAATATAATTTGGTCCTCTCCAAATATCTATTATACTTTATAATTAAAATTTTAAAAATTTTAAATTAATTTTAATTAAATTAAATATTTTATAATGCTTTACAAATAGGGATTAAATTTATCTTTAAATATTTTATTCATTCAAGTTATATATTTTATTTTTAATTAACTCTCTTTTTAATATTTTTCATCATTAATATTAATATTATAACAATATTCATGTTTTCTTTAGTTTGTCAAAAAATATATAAAAAACAAAAAATCATTAATAGACTATATTAAAATTAATTAAAATACATAAAAATGAATTCAAATATAGATATATAATTGCTCAACACATAAAAATAAAAATATTATATTATTATCCTTGCAAATATAAATTTGGTTATTTATATTTTTTAATTTAAATGTAAAACTATGATAATACCATGTTAAACTTTACCCATTATTATCTTGTGAACCAATCGCATTAGGCATAGTTCTTCCAAACCTTGAGATCTGTCAGAAAAAGAAGACTTTGCCAAGATATTGTACATGACAGACAACTGCTGTAAATATGTAATTCCAGAGTCAAGGTCAACGACCTGAGCTATTCTTGTTTGAATACTTGTTCTATCATTTTCTTCACCAGCCTCCAAACCAAGTTAAAAGAAATAAAAATTATATTCATATGTTTCTACAATACTTTTATTTTTTTTTCAATCTATTTTTTTTTATCTTTTTTAATCATATATTGTGTATACATTTTTTTTTTTACTTTCTCTTATATTATTTTTACTTTTTATCTTTTTTTTTTTTTTTTTGCTTTCCAGCTTATACAACTTAAACAGGAGATATATGATTAACATCATTCTTTCAAAAAACAAATTGGATTTGGTCTGTGGTGCCCCCACCTCAAATTCAAACATAATTTAGCTTTCTCCTAAGAAAATGTTCACACATATTTAATCTATTGTTCATTATCTCACTTGACCTGTTCATTCTGTTTCTTCTACGTAATTACAATTTCAACGTTAAAAAACTGTGAAGTAAAGAATTCAGTGAAACAGCATAGAAAATCATGCTAGTAAGAAATGTAACATAAAAGGTCTTCCATTCTTCCACGGCACCAATATTTACCAACTACCATTTATCATATATATAGTTTACAGCTCTTTTGATTTGTTTTGGTCCTGTACAATAAACAGAGTTTGTGAAAAATTGATAGATATATTAGCTTTGTTGTTTTTATTTGTATGGATGGATATAGAGTGGAAAGGGTAAAAGATGACAAACAGAAAAATGTAACTCAAGAAAGCATCTTTATTTCAAACGTAAAGGTATATATAAAACAAGTCTAAAACAGAAATGCTGATAAATAGAAACTACTAACAAATCATTCCTGAAAGATAGGACTAAAGCAAATTTATTCTATCAGTCACATGACTTTTATTTTAAATAAAAAATAGCATAAAATCTGCAGTTTATTAGACGGTTCCCTTTGTCACATTATCAACAAGCTTCTTTGGTGGGATTGCCCAGATGCTAGTTTATGGGGCAACATCATCGTTGGACCTGGATTGTGTTTTTAGGTTGCTTTGTTGTGGAGAATAGAGCACCTAGTTCTGATAACAGCAGCAACACTCAGCCTTTGCTTCAATTGTTCATATTGTTTCTAGCATTCAGAATTGGATGGATCTTGTATCAGTGGTCACGGAACAGAGAAACTAGTCTCAATTCTAAAGAGGTTGGACAACAGGTGCACCATTATTTTGATGCTGGGAGACTCGGTGGTTGCACCTATTGTGGAAACTTTTGCACCCAAAAGTGCTCCCGCTGCAAGGCTGCTAGATATTGGTATGTTTATGTTTAACCGAGTCACATAATGCAGATAGAACATTCTTGTTTTAGATTTGGTTTCATTAAAATGTTGGGTGTAGTTTAGGAGGTAAACTAAGTAAATATATGAAATGGGAGTAATGTTCCCAACACATTCTTTCTAACGCTTTCCATTGTCACTAAAATTTATTAAAAACTAAGAGTACGAGAAAGAAACATTAATGTATGAATAAGATAGATATGTTTCTTATAATATTTGATAAATTTTAGCTAAAAGTGAAGTGTGTCTTACAAAGTGATGTATCCATCTTAAGTGAGAAAAAAAAAAATATAGATGATACAGAAATGAAAATGATATTAAGAAAGTTGTGAAGTAAAAGAATCATATAATTTTCATGAAAATTGGCCTATGAGATATTTTTGGATATTTTGTTGTCTTTACAGCTCAAAGGAATGCCAAGTTAGACATTGGAGGGCAGGCCATATATATGAATGCGTTGAATCAGAAACTGTGGCAAATCCAATTCATGATCACGGAACCTCCAAGCTTGTCAAGACCTCTCAAATGGTGAGGTTTCTATCATAATGACTTCGGTGTTTAATGTCAATGCTCTTCTTTATTAGGTCCATATGTTGTTTGTATGCATGTTAAATGACCAGCCATTACTAGCTTAATCAACAATGCCTTGTCATGTTATAACAAATTTTTTGTTATTTTTATGTCTTTATTCACACTTTTATCTAATTTTTCTTATGTAAAATATTTCCATTATTAATATGGTTACAAGAAAAAAAAATATCGTTTCAATAGAAGTGACATACTTAGGTGTCAATAGACACACCCAAATTATTGTAAAGACAAAGTAAATGAAAAACTATAAAAATTATGATATTTTATTAGAATGTTGCGCAAGTTGATGTGATTTTGTAAACATTTACAGCAGAAGAAATGTAAAAGTGAATAAGGAAAATGATGAAGTTGAAAGAAAAGGTTTAGAATTAGAGAGTGGTATACTCAATGAAATACATTAATAGTGTGAAAACTTAAAATTAATTAAGTACATGAATATCAATTATAATATAAAATTATACGATTAAGATTAACTTTGTTTACTTTACACAGATTTGTTATTAGAAAAAATAATTTATATCGATGTAAACTTAACAGTTTATTACAATATTTTACAATATATTTTACTTTTGTTCTCTCTAAATTAGATTATGTATGAATTTACTCTTTCAAAAATTTTAAATTAATTAAGTCTCTCAAAATTTTTAACCAAATTTGTTACCGAATTAAAATAAATGAAATAGTTATTAAAATTTAATCACTTAGTTAGTTAATCTGTTTTTGTTAGATAGTTAGGTTGATTAGTTCTACTATAAATAATTTTTTATATTATTTTAAGACTTTACGTTTTTATTTTTTTACTTAAATTCAGCGTTCTTTTGAAAAACTACTTTTTGTTTCTTTTACCTACTTTTAGGTTCTACATTTGATGTCATGAAATTTGACAGATTTAGTACTCCATCCTCTTTTTTTCACCTAAAATATTCAATTCTCATTTCTTACTAAAAAAATTAAATTAAGTTATCTTCTACTCAAATATATATATATATATATATATAGGAAAAAAAATTTTTACACCATTGTAAGTTTAAAAACTCTTACACTCAATCTGAACCTTTCATTTAATTTAATCTAACAGTCATTGAAGTAATAAATTATAATATATTAGATTTAAGTTAAATAAAAGACTCAAATTAAATGTAAAAATTTTTAGACTTACACCGGTATAAAAAGATATTACTTCATATATATATATATATATATATACAAAGTTCTCCCTCCAAACTCTGTTATCATATCTTACAAAATTATTCTATTTTATCAAGTTTCACTAAATTTATTACTGCTGAAACTTAAATTATTAATTTATTGTTCAAATTCTCTTGTAAATTTCCAAAATTTTGGTTAAAAAATTAAGGATTTTAAGTAAAAGAATCAATGTTCCACTAAATTTTTATAATTTTAAAATTAGAGGAAGTTAATTATCTTGAATAAAAACTTGAGAACTAAAATTGCATATATATATATATATATATATATATATATAGAGGAAAAAAAAACTACAGTTAAGCGATGATTTCTATAGAATTGTTTTTTTTATCAGTTTAGAGGTTATATTTTCACTATTCTATCACCTTAACTATTTGTAACAAATCTTGTAAAAATTAATTAAAAAATTAAGAATATAATAAAATATTTTAATTGTTGTATCTTTGAAAAGCATATATAACATTATTTTTAATGTATATTAATTAACAAAATACTGCACAGTTTTATGTTAATGGAAAACTTGATAAATTGTATTTACACAACAGAAAATCAAAATTGAGTGAGGGGACTGAATGTAAATAAAAATTTTACATAAATAGGTAAAATTAACTTTTTTTTATTTAGACACGTGACTTTTATAATTTTAATTTTTCTTAATTAAGATTAAATTATCTTCTTTGTTTTTTAATTTCATCGTTTTTGCACTCAATAAATAATAAGAAAACAATCTCTAATCTAATAACGTAGCTAGTCAATCATAAAAGCAAAAACTTCTCTAAACATAACTTTATTTTCTTATATACATGAATCTAACTATCAGGTAATTAATAGGTGACATGTCCCATAATAATTGAGGCTTTTCTTACAATTATGGCATTTTAGAACATTTTCTTCTTTTGCCTTTTTACATGGTTTTGTGTTGAAGAATGAAAAGGAATCAATATCAAATGCTGAAAAGAAAGCTTCCAACGTGATTCATAGTTTATATCAAAGGATAAACCACTTGCAGGTTTGGATTTTACTATTAAGTTTCTAATAGTTGATAATTGTGCATTGCTTTGGTTGAACATATATGTTAAGTTAATTGCCACACAGAATGCAGTGCAAGAAAGTATTGAACAGAGGAGAAAGCTAGAAGAACATATACAAAATTTAGAGGTCAGTTTATATTTTTAATATTGAAATTGTTTTTTTTTTATATCCCCAATTGCATCACTGATGAAGGAAAGCTATATGTCTTTGCATTTGTTAAGATTTAATTATTGTTATTGCTCATTGGTTATTGTTTATGAAGAGTGAAAATGTTATGCTGAAGAAAAAATTGCAAGAACAGCATAAACGTGCTCCGTTTCTTTCAGAGGAGTCTGACAAGAGTCGTGAGACTGCACAAGTTGCCAAAAGAGACATTGAAGAAGTAAGACAAAAACTAAAAGAAGAACATGAACATGCCCGAAGACTTACAGAGAATTTTCGTAGAGATGTTTTAGCTGCTGAATCTAGAGCTGCTTTTGCTGAGATACTTATTGATGTCTCAATTGTTCTGTTTGATGGTTCTGGATATTTCTCATTTAGGTGAAAATTTTCTGGATCTTATAATTTTTACTCTTGGTTTGATCTATTAGGAAACTCTCAGTGATCTTCAGACGAAAATCATACTGTCAAATAGTGATAAGGTGAATATCTTTTCGGCTTTGCATTATGTGTGTTTCTTCACATCTTTTACTTGCCTAGGAAACATAAACATAAGATATAAGGTGGTGTTTTCACAAACATCTTAATTTAATCCAAAATTCCAAAATAAGTTGGATACTTTTGAGGGATGTTCTTGTTTGGTATATAGCATAAGATCATCATGGGGTATATGATGTCCATGGATTAGAAGTTGGCTACAGGATTAGAGAGGACAAGGATAAAAATAATCAATCTTGTGTGTGTAGCAGGATTATCTTGACCTCTTCTAATGCTCCATTTCTAAGCTTGAAATAATTTTATATGAAATGTAGGTCTGTTCTATATGCTTGACCAATGAAAAGGACTTAGCCTTTGGATGTGGACACATGGTAAGCTCTTCCAAGTACATTATTATTATTATTTTGCATTGCACATTCTAACTATAATGGAATTCTCTTGCAGACTTGTAGAGACTGTGGATCAAAATTATCAAAATGTCCTATATGTCGTGAACAGATTAGAAACTTTATCAAGCTATTTCCTGGGTGATTTATTATTCATTTGAATTACGTTATTTTGAGGATTTCGAATATATTTTGTACATATAATCCAGTAATAAAGCTTTTAACTATTACATGCAATCTCCTTCATACCTCTCTTATTGTTCTAAATGTGCACTCTTAGGTAATTTATACCTTGTTCAAGCTGTTAAAGTACTCTTGGAAGAAACATGTACGAACACCTACTCAACTATAAAGCAACTATACCTTGAGAAAATGTTGCGCAAACAGGTAAATGTTCCTATCAACAAGTTACGACCATTAAAACGTTGTCCTCAAATACTACGCAGAAAATGTTAAGATTATTAACTTCCAGTTATTTAGGCAAACAAATATGATGAGTTGCTTATAAATAATGCAAAGAAAAGGGAAGAAAAAAAGAGAAGAGAGAAGGAAGATTCTACAGCAGTGAACTCATCAGGATGAGATTAAATTATGAACTAACCTAATGCATTCGGTTTCACTTGTATTGTTGTTTATGCTTATTTTATCCAATTTCTTTATACTTAAACTAAATTTGTCAACACTCAATTCTCATGCAATCTTGATATTTTTTTATTTTTTTTTGGAAAATCTATCTTCAGTAATGATGCAACTATGCAACTTATAGGATTAGGAAAGCATTAGAACATAATAAAATCTGTTAATTCAATAATTGATAAGGAAATTGAGATTAAGATTAATCCTACAAAATCTTAAATTTAGTTTTCTCTACAAATTTGATAATTTGCAATCATACAATCACTTATGACGCAATTGGTTTGATCTTATAGCAATTAAAAATAGTAAAACAAATTATTGAAACAAAAATAAAAAAAAAAGTTGATTTTCTCAACTCTTGTGTTTAAAGACAAAAAAAAAGGAAAGAAGGATAAAGAAAGAATGGATTAAAGGTAGAGAATGAAGATGAATGCATCAAGAAGTAAAGAAAGTAAAATAATAAAGACGGAAAAATGGGTTAGTCCAATGAGATTGCCATAAGCACGCTTGACAACATGTAGTGCTTTGCCTTTAAATTTGAATTATTGTAGCCTAATTTGGTTAAGTATAATATCGGATTAGCCTAAATTTGAGTTTTTCTAAGCTTGCACATCATTTGCTCAAATTAAATCTGAACCCTTTTGATCCAACTTGCTAAAGTTTGCTGCCTATAATAGGCCAGTCCAAATGGGTTGAGTGGCCTGTTTCACTAGCTCAATAAGAAATATAGATGAAAAGATTAATCATGTATCTCATTCTCTTTTCTAATAATAAAATATTTATATTAATAAAAAATTTGGGACCAAGCCTAATAAGAAAACTTTTCAAAGTCTTGAAATCTATTAGGAAGGAAGGTCACCTCATAAGAGACACTAAAGAGAGTCACAAATATATTAATACTTAACTATACCTAAATGGAGTAAGTTAATGTAAGTTTTTACTTGAATAAGCAAACTTATCAGTGCGCTAATCATTTGATTGATTAAGACATTAAGTGGTGCATGCTAAACATTATAGAATACTTATTTTAAAAAATAAAATAATTAAATTGTGCAATATTGTTAATGCTAATAATAATAATCTTATTATAGAGTTAGGACATTTCAATTTACTGTAACATATTTTTTTAATTTATTAGAAATATTAATGTTGTTATTAATTTTTTTTTTATAAAACAACTCTAGATAATATTAGTCAACATGATAGTCATAGATTTTTATTGTATTAATATTATAATTTTTAGTGAATTTTAATTTTTTTTTAAAATTTGTTACTGAGTGGTTAAAATGTTCTTGGCTCTAGAGAGAAAGTTCTAACTAGAGAATCAGATAGGAGTGGGCAAACAATCGACACCCAAATTTCAAACAAAAAAATCCAAAAAGTGAAGAAAGATAGCAAGTGATCTAAGTAGATGTTAGGTGAGATGGAGGCAAAAACATAGTTAATGATAGTTTGAATCTAGCCAATACAAGTGCTTTTTTAATATTATTTTATAGGAAGAGATGAGAATGTGATATTTTTATCACTTGTTCACATTCATCGCTCTCTAAAAAACTCACAGATCTCCTTCAGTCTCTAGTATCTTCATTTTCTTTTTCGTTTCCAAGCTCACTAAATTCCTCTTCTCATTATCACTCTTTCAAAAAGTCATTCCAATCAACTTGATTCTTTGTTTAAGGACTTATATTCTCAAGGATAGGTAGATTGTTCCTTGAAAACTACTCTTGTTTAGTTTTTAGAGTCAAGTAGAATATATTTAAAGTTCTACTCAAGTTTTTGTAAAAGTTCGTTGAAGAAAACAAATATTTAGAGGTTTATATAATATTTTAGAAAATTTAAAAATAATTATTTAATATTGATAATTAGTAGTAACAATCTTGTTACAAAGTTAGGAGGTTTCATTTGTTGCTTTAATATATTTATATTATAAGTTGTGTAGTGCCACATTTGTGACTTGGTTTTGGGCTTGAAATAGATTTTCAAGCATTGAACATAGTGATGCAAGATAAAAAGTGGAACCCTCATGACTGTGACACTTGATGAATGTTAAGCTACTTCATGGTGTGCAATATTCAGCATCCTGACACGTGATAA
This sequence comes from Abrus pulchellus subsp. cantoniensis, assembly GCA_024086825.1. Lineage (NCBI taxonomy): Eukaryota > Viridiplantae > Streptophyta > Magnoliopsida > Fabales > Fabaceae > Abrus > Abrus pulchellus. The sequence continues at coordinate 10,750,477 of CM044054.1, forward strand.
TAGCTTCTGCAATGCATTGTTTAATGTTAAGTTATTTTCATCAATGGCAACACATAAAATCGTGACACATGACAACTCTTGCATTCTTGCAATCAATTCTAGCCTAACTCATTTTCTTTTTGCCACATTTAAATATTTTAAATGTTGCACAATACAACTGAGAAAACAACAATATCTTTTTGCACCGTTAAATGACACATTTTTAAATATTTTTTTATATCTAAGATGTATTTTTAATATATATACACTCAATTTTATCCTATTCTATTTTTATATAAACAATAGCCCCTAGGGAGATTTGTTCTTCGTTCATTCCCAATTGAGATTTCAAGCTCAAACTCATGAAAAGTTTGGATTCTTTTCCCTCCACTGCACTATTTTCCTTTATTGGTTACTGAGAAATTTCTCCGATTTCTTTTGGTTAGTAAGTTATCAATATTTATTGTTTCAGTATAATGTGTATGGCTTGTGCATTTTTTTTCTTGCATCTTAATTTATTGTTTCAATATGATGTGTATGGCTTTTGCATTTTAGTTTTTGCGTTTGTCTCTGCTGTCAAGAATTGATTTTGACTCTTAACTACATCATTGTTGTTGTTGAGAAGCATAAATATTTTTTTCCTTTATTTTATCTATGATGTTTATTTGCATAAGTTTCCTTCAATAAAACAATAAAACAAAAGTTGTGCAATCAAATAGCATCTTGAAAACCAAGATTAATCCAAGAAATTTAGCTTAAGTGAATTAAACAATTGAAATTAGTTATAAAAAAAAAGTGGGAGAAGGGGTATCTTGGACCTATCATTTATCTCAAAGCTTCTAAAAAAGTGTGGAGGAATTTAAACATAGCTAGCATTATTAATCATCTAATTTCCATAAACTTGCTAGAATTAAAACTATTTCCACATTTAGCTGTATGTAAAATGGGTAATTGAGCATATGTAGTACATGCACATATAAATCTCGTTTGCATCTTTGATTAGATAAGTTTATATCTCACTGTTTTGTATCTTAAATTATTTTGTAATGATTGGATTGATTTATAAAGCATTCGAAACATTTTTCCTTTTGTAAGATATATTCGTAGTAATGTTTTTTTTATTTGTGTTAAGTTTATTAACATGCTTAGAACTTATTTACTTAAACACGATAATATAGTTTTGCCAGTTGCAAAGTATATTATAAATTTTTTTTGTGATAAGACGAAAGGAAGTTTGCAAACCTTAATTAGTCATTTTATGGTCACCATCGTATTTTTTAAAATAATATACTTGATGTTTCCTATTATTTTAAGAATTAGAACTATAGAACAGCAATAGAAATTGTTGCGAAAATAATGAATGTTGCTTAAGCTATATAAGTTTTACCTTCTTTTATTATTTTTGTCATTATATAAAATTTATGCTTTTATTAATCATGTTTTAAAATTGTTCAAAAATATTTTTAAGTACATTATTTTATTTTTTAAATAAAAAACAAAATAATAACAATGTATAAATCATTCTGTTATTCACATATTATAAAATCATGAGAATTGCAATATAAATACTAGTATCTCGTATATTGTAAATTATTTTTATTTTTTAAAAGATTGATATTTTCTTATATTTTTATATTTTAAATAAAACAATTTTTAGAAAAAATAATATTTAATATATACATTATTTTATTATTCGTATATAATAAAATTAGACATGTAAGAATTTTTTATAAAAATAAAATAAATGAATTTTATCTTAAAAGTAAAACTTAATTAAACATTATAAGCTCCACTTTGCATAGAAATAATATTTTAGACAAATCAAAATAACTAAAGAGGTACATAATATGGGAGAAAGTAGCATTGAACAAGAATCACAAGAAAGGATAGATCAAGCTGAATATAAGTTTAACACACAAACCCATCCATAAATGCTAATCACTTACTTAAAGAGCTATTTTCATTGGACACACTTATAACAGCTATTAAAATGAAAAATAAAAATAAAAAGACCAAGTAACACGCTAGCTAATTAACTAAATATGATAAGCGTTTTGAGGGTCTCTTTAAGCCAAGAAGGACAAGGAGCAATCCAAGATAATCATAATTGTAAGAGACCTCAAGTAGTTGAAACTTATTCAGCGTCCATGGAGGGTATCTATACCAAAAATCAGTGAGAAAACTTCTTCTGACAATTGCCTTTTGGTGGCTGAATGTGTCAAAGGAGAACTTTCCATGGTACATTCCAAACCCACTTTCACCCACTCCTCCAAATGGGAGACTATCCGCCGCATACTGCACCACAAATAAAGTCATGCACTACTGTTAAGTATCAAAATTCAAATACTATACATGAACTGGGATCATAGTTATTTTTCAATTTCGCTTAAGCGAAAAAAATAACACTAAATGCATGGTGCAGTTAACGCTACAAATGCTGAGGATGTGGGCCCTATTATAGATAGAGTCCTACTTGTAGAATTGCATCGTTGAAAGTCAAACTGCCAGATGATGTTTCAGCAACCATTCTTCTCTGCAGTGTTTTGTTTTTGGTGAAAACATATAGGGCAAGAGGCTTAGGCCTTGAGCTTATGAATTTAATACTGTCCTCAATCTTCTCCACCTGCACAGTATTAACGGGCCAAAAAGTATTGGTCAAGTAGGAGAAAATATAAATAATATTTAATGCACCAATGCTAAAGGCTGCTATCTAAGAGCTTGGTTACTTTTATGCACTGCTAATAAGAAATAGTAAGTGTTAAAAAATTAATTTTTTTATTTAGAAGTATAAGAATATATATATATATATATATATATATATATATATATATATATATATGCACCTCATAAATGATAATAACAAAATTATTTATAATTAGTAGGATCCTAATAATATATTGAAATTCAAATTTTGGCATATATGATATGAGCATGAATCTTACAGTAATAATTGGAAGCAATGGGCCAAAAATTTCTTCAGACATGATTTCTGCATCAAGAGGGGGATCCACCAAGATTGTTGGCTCAATAAATCTGCAGATTCAAATAACGCTGTTCTCTGCTTAGTAAATTTTGTACAGCCAAATTTGTCTGACTTTTTAAAGGAATTACGTCTTGTATTAATTAATGCTATAAATTCATATACCAATACTAAATACAAACGAAAATCGTTTAAGGAACTAAAAATAAATACTTTTTTTTTATTAAAACAGCTTTGTTAATATACTTTTATCATGATTTTCAATACACTTCCACTGTAATTTTTAATTAAAAAAAAGGGTTATCATTAACTTTTTAATCAGTATTCTTAAAATAGTTATTAGTAGGACCCAATATACATCAACGAAAATGTGTACAAATATTTTAGAGAATCTAGTGTGAAAGGATTGAGTGTATACAAGTTTTCCTCGTCCATTGAACCACCATAAACCACTGATTCTTTGACCTTTATATCAGCGAGAAGATTCTTCAATCTAAAGAAGTGGTGTATATTAACTATCCTCGCAATAGTTTTGGAATGATATGGGTTCTCTCCAAACATTTTTTTAATCCAGACCTTCATCAATTCCACCTAAAATAAAAACAAGAATAAGAATAAGCACATGCTCCAATAATTAAATACTACACATATTATGAAACACAAAACAGAGAACCCCAAATATCTAAATGTTAAGGGATATATATATTATACATATGTATACCAGTTTTGAACAGTACCCCCTTTCCACTAGGACATAGTCGATTGCTATGCATGCTTGACCAGCACAAGTCCCATATTTCCCGACAATAATTCTCTTCGTAGCCGCCTTTTAATTACAAGAAAACATGATTTTGTTAATTAAAATTAACAATCAACTTAATTAATAAACGGAAACAAACTTTTGGGTTACACCAGTACTTATTAGTGCCCAAGTCTCTTCCATTTTAATTACACTTTTTTAGGTGCTGTGTGTCAATAATGAATCAATCAACCACCTCTATATCCCAAGAAGCTGAAAGAGAGTCAACAACTGCAGGACATTTTCCACCCAATTCTAGAGTGACAGGTGTCAAATGATTAACGGCAGCATGCATCACTATCCGTCCCACCCGTGCACTTCCTGACATTGCTTTTTATACATTAACAAAATCTCCAACAATGGAAGAAGAAGAAGAAGATGATGATCTTGGCATGTTAAAAAAAGAGAGAAAGAAAGTTATTTTGTTTACCTGTGAAGAAGATCTTGTCCCATCTTTGCTGGAGTAGTTGGTGGGCTTCTTGTGGTCCTCCTTCGATCACTTTAATGGCTTTGTTATCCAAGTAAGTGGGAAGATTAGAAGCAAGAAAATAAGAACATGCTGGAGACAACTCTGAAGGCTTTAAGACTGCAGCATTTCCAGCAGCTACTGCTCCTATCAGTGGCTCCAAAGAAATTCCTGTGTTTTTATAAATCGAGAGGATGTTGACTTTGGTTCATATAGTTGAAAAGTCGCGTAAAAATGAACCTGATTTTGTTTCTAAGTATATAACTCACCAAAGGGAAAATTCCAAGATGAAATAATGAGGACTAGACCGAGTGGCTCGGGAACAATTTCTGCACTAGTAAGCAATGCTATTTGTGGCAATGGAGCCTATCAAAGTTAATTTGATCGTTAGAGAATTAACATGTTTGTTCGTATGCACAAAGGGTCATGCCACTTTGCTTCAAACAAAATTTTCTCATGGTGAATATTTTGAGGGAACAAACACGTATATCTTGCCTTTTTGCTGGACATCCAATCTTTCAAAGACTTCAGTGCAAGATTTAATGTCTTCATCAACGTTCCTATCTGCAAAAGAATTTGTCAATATTTAGTGTTTTGGCTGTAATATATAGTAGTAAGAGATATGTGAAAGATAAACCTCGTCTCTAAAAGCTTCAATTTGATGTTTCCCTAAATCAAGCATGAGGGCGTTCATGATATCTTGCTGTTTTTCCATGAGGAAACGACGCAACCCTTTGAGTTGTGATTCTCTCCAAGACGCTTCTTTTGTGTTTCCACTCTCATAATACTCCCTCATGAAACGAAGGTCTCTGTCCAAAGTTGCCATGGTCTCCATTGTGCTTAACCTCTCTTCAAAGCAGTATTTATATTTGATCTACTTACCCACTTCGGAGACTGATTCAACGTTCATAAAGGAAAAGGACCCTTTACATTCTGTCAACCACATGTTTTTATGATGGAGCTAGGGGTTTACGTTTAACTAGGCAATGGTTGATCTTACCACTATTCACTGGCAAACAACATTAAATATGCAAACAGACACACCTATCCTTTCTCCACTAAAATTTTTATAGGATTTGGCCCTTTTCTCTTCATATAATAATGAATTAGGTTCAGAAAAGAAAAGCTTCTTCTACTTCCATTGTGTATGACTGAAAACACGGTAAAAAACAATATAGTTAATTGCGGTTAGGCACGTTTGGTGGTTTATGATGGATCCACAGGATGCGATGGTTAAACAAGAGGAGGTTGGATAATAGTATGATAAAGTTTATATACGTGTTACCTCACTCAGAGAATACGATTATAAATATGTAAAAAATTGATAAAATTATTTTGTTTATATTTATTAAATTAATTTTTTTTTTTTACTTTGTATAAGTTATTAATTTTTAATTTATCAAAAATATAGAGATAACTTAATATATTTTTAATTTTTAAAATATATAAAAATAGAGACAAGAGAGGTGAAAAAGAGATAATAGAATAAATTAAGAGTATTTTAAAGAAAATAATTGTTATTTATCTTTTCTCTTTTAATTTGGTCATATTCTCAAAATAAAAATTACAAAATAAAATAGTTAACAAAACAATTTAATAGCTTATCAAGTAAATACTTGATTAAGAACATATATAATATATTATCATATTTATTATTATCCTAATTATTAAATGGACCCCTAAAGTAAATATAATTAATATTTATTTAAATATGGATAAAAAAAACTTGTTAATATTATTAATAGGTCAAAATATACTTAACATACATAAAAAATTATATATAATAAAGATAAATAAAATAAATACAAGAAGTCTATCAATTAAATAAATAAAAAAAATAATTTACAACCACTGCGATATTCATGTATTTATATTTATATTTTGATGTTTATTTTATTTTATTTTATTTTATTTTTACTCTCTATTTCTATTATATTATTTTATTTATCATTAAATGTATGCATTTAGTGAGTGTATAATAATAATTTTCGGTTTACAGTTGAAGTTTGGAGGTGCGTGTGATCCACTCCTTGTGTGGGTGCGTGAGTGGGGTGGGTGAAATGGATGGTGCATAAATGTTTAGGTTAAATGGGTTCATCCTCGCCACATGTTGCAGTCCAATAAATGGATTTCCTTCTTCACTTCCTAAATCGGTATCATACTTTAATACTTTTTTAAAACGTGACTTTAAAAATTGTTTGAAAAAACAACCTAAAAGCAGTCAGTTTTTAACTTTTAATTATAAAGTTAGTTAAAATTTATAGACTTATTATGAGAACTTTATAATTGTATAAATAATTTATGAAATATGTAAATTTATGTTAAATGATTTAAAAAAATATATAATATTATATTTATATAACATTAAAATTAGATATAATATTCACTAAAATTATAGCTAGTAGAATAAGAGATTATTTGTTTTTATTGATTTCTAAGAATGAAACTAGTTTTATTCCTGACAGTCCCTTATCCTTCAAGAATTACTTCATTCCTTTAACTTTCTTAAGAATAGGTATGCTTTTATGATTTTAAAATTAAATTTAGAGAAAGCTTATGACAAATTTAGGTAGAATTTTATTTTGGATACTCTCATTAAAGTTGGTTTTAATTCTTCTTTGTCTAATCTTATATATGATTGCATTTCATCCTCTTCTATGTACCTAAATTGAAATAATAAACCTTCTAAATTTTTTAGATCTTTTAGAGGAATTAGACTAGGAGATCATTTTTCTCCCTATTTCTTTGTTTTATGTCATGAAAGGCTTGCTCACTTAATTTAGGATGAAGTTTTTAATAAGGATTAGATCATCTTTTCTTTTGGTGGATCGAGCTCCAAATTATCTCATCTATTCTTTGCTGATGATATTCTCCTTATTGCTAAAGCTAACTTGCAATAGACTCAGAATATTCAGAAAGTCTTATCATCTTTTTGCTCTACTTCTAGTCTTAATATTAATCTTAATAAATCCTCCATTATTTTTCTAAAAATATTGATCATATCCTCTCCAATATTATTTGTGATAAACTTAAGATTAAGTCTCAGGTTCAATTTGGAACCTACCTTGGAATTCTTGTCAGTTATCACAAACCTAGTAGGAAGGATTTTACTCATCTTATTGATAAAATCAAGAAAAAATTAGCTTCTTGAAAATTGAATTCTCTGTCAATGGCAAGTAGAGTCTCTCTGGCCCAATCCTGCCTTATGAGCATCCCAACATACACAATGCAAGCCTTAGTCTTTCCCGCTTCACTATGTGATGAAATTAATAGAATATGCAGAAATTTCATATGGGGGTCTCTGGGTAAGAGGAAATGTCACTTAATTTGTTGGATTAAAATTTGTAAACCTAAGGAGTATGGTGGTTTAGGCTTTAAAGATATTAGACTTCTTAATAAAGCTTATTTGTTAAAGTTTTCTGGAAGTTAATTAACTCTTCTGGTGACTTATAGGTCCAGATCATAAGAGGCAAATATAGGTTTGATTTAGGTCATACTCCTTGCATTAGTTTCCCCAAAAGGTGTCCCATTTATGGAGAGGGATAGCCTCAGTCTGGCCTATTTTTTTCAAAGGGGTTGGGTTGAACTCTTGGAGATGGTTCCACTATTAAATTCTGGACGGACATTTGGCTCCCCCTCTATCACTCTCTCTTTAATAACTCTCTATCTCTTATTCCAGAAGCATATCTGAATAATTCTATGGCCCTTTTCTCTTTCCAAGGCGCTTGGCAGTGGGACAAGTTCAAAAACTAGCTTCCTAATTCTATAAATAATTTAATTAATAAGATGAATCCCCCTTTGCTGGTTGGGGGTCAGAACTTATTTTTCTAGAATTTAAATAGTAATGGTAATTTTTTCCTAAAATCTGCTTATTCTCTGCTGCTTGATCCCTTTCTGGATTAGCATTCTTATAGTTAGGTGTTTAACATGATTTGGAAGTGAAAGGGCCCTCCTAAAATTAACTTGTTTTAGGGTTTAGGGTTTAGAGCCCTCCTAAAAAATAGATATAATATATTTTATTAATAAAAGTCGTATTATTAATTTAAGTAATAACTTAAATTTATATTTAAAATTATTAATTTTCACATATTATACCAATAAAGATTATATGACTTAATTTAAATAATATATTTTTTTAATTTTTAAAATATTAATTAATTTATATAAAAATATATTATTAATTATTAATAATAAAAATATATATAAAAAATACAACCATAAAGATAAGGAAACATATTGAATTTTAATTGTATAAATAATAAGTTATCTTTTAAAAAAATAAAAGTTAGAATATAATAAAAAATATTACTAATAACTTTTGAAGAAATAGTTTTTATATATATGAAATTTTTAATATATATATATATATATATATATATATATATATAAACATGATATTTTTGAAAAAAAAATTTAAAAAATGAGATATATTGCTATTGATAATTTTTGATGTAAAATAAAATAAAATAATTTATAAAAATTTAAAAATTATCATTGATATTTTTTAAAAAATATATTAAAAAATAAAAAATCATCACTGATAATTTTTAGAAAATAATAAAAGATTTTAAAAATAAAAAATCACCGGTGATGATTTTTGAAAATTAACTTAGTCAAAAATGTCAATTTTTGAAAAAATTTATATTTTTTTATAATTTTTTTTCCAAAACATCATATTTTAATAATTTTTTCCCATATGAAAAAAAGACCCGTTTTTAAAATTCAAAAATTTGTTTAGACAGTTTTTAAAAAATTAACTTTTAAAAATTATAAACTTATTTTATTTTGTGTTTATTACTGTTCTATTAACACAGGAAGTTATTTATACTTTTTTTATCTGTTTTATATCATTTTCGAATATAAAAATAATTTATTTATTAAAAATAACTATTATCAACTATTAATTATAATATCTTTAATATTATTCTAAAGGTCGTCTTATAAGCAAAAATATATTAAAATTTAGTGCAAAGTACTTGTACTTTTTCTACAAAAGGAAAGAGTGCTACTTGTTGTATATAATTGATTATTTATACACGTGGAACTATATATTACTCTCAAGTAAGCAAAAGTAGAATTATATAACTCGTGTTTATAACATTATCCAGAATACTCCCTACTTGCCAGAGTATTCAGACCTTTAAATACAGCCAATAATAGACACACACCTAACATATCTCAAGACAACATCTGTTATATCATAAGCCCATGCTGCAACCAAGTCTCCATAATAATTGTCATAATAAAAATTTAATAATAAAAGTAAATAATATTATAATGATCATTTTCCTAACAATTGTGTTTCAAATTTTTACACTTGAAAGATTTTTTTAATTTTTTAATATTACTGTTAAAAATAAAAGTATTTACAAGTAAAGAAATAAATAATTTGTATAAATTATAAAACATTATTATTTTTACAAGTAAAGATGAATATTAAATGCTTAATTGCATTTTTAGTTTTATCTTCTAACCTGCGTGTTTTTTCAATTTTGGTTTTTTTCAAACAGATTTTTGGGTGGACGAAAAGATAGTTGAATCTTTAAATGGAAAACCACAACAATAATAATCAGTGGACCCAAAATGGTGAAAGAACCCTCTACACAACTCTTTATTGAGAAATCAAAGTCTTTGATGGCGTTGTTGTCTTGTAGAAGCTCAAGTTTGGAAGACCTTATAATACAAGTAGAATAATGATAATACACGTTCACATACATCATTAGAGATTAAATGATAATTTATCAGAATAATTATATTTAAAATATAAAAACTAAAATTTTGCAAATAAAAATTAGAGGACTAAAATTGAACAAGCATATAAGTAAGGGATCAAAGAGTAATTAAGCCTTTAGAATATAATTATGTAATTATGTAAACTTAATTGTTTTCTCAATATTTTTTAAAAACTTTTAATTCTATTTTTATTAAAAAAATTATAAATTGAAATGATTAAATTATATTCTATTCAAACTTAACTTATAAAAGATGATTGAAATTTTATTCTTTAAAATTTTACACACTATAAAATTCTATAAATTTTATCAAGTGTTAATTTTTTAAAACCTTTTTAAATTATTTTTATTTTTATTCTATGAAAATAATTTTAAATTTTGAATAAAATTTTGAGAAATTTTGACGAAAGAAAATTGATAGAAAATTAAACAGGTATAATTTTAAACATAAAAAATTTAATTAGTTAAACAAGTCATAAATACACATAAACAAAATTTATGTAACATTTTTATTATGTAAATTTTAAGCTTTTTTCATGAAAATTTAATTCTTTTTATCTAATAATAATATTTTTTAATTTAATAAATAAATATAGATAAAAATTATTTAATTTATATATTTATTTTATCTTATGTGTTTAACACATGAGTTAAAATATATTAAATAAAAACTTATTAAAACTTTTTTTTTTTTTGCTATATGTCAAGGCTAAAAGTTCAAAAATAGCAATAGACAAAAAATCAAACCTAACAAGTAAGATATCACTAGCATTTAAGCACAAAAAGGGAATCAATAAAGAAGGAGTAACACTAAAGTAAGAATAAGACATGCAATCCTCTAACCCTATTTTGACTAATTTATCAACATAACTATTAGCTTTCTTAAAGACATGGTTAAATTTGATGTCTTTAATAAATTTCAACAAGTTATTAATATTACAAATTAGATAAAAAAAGAATATAAGATTGATATTGAATATACAAATTTAATTGTAAAGCTTATGTAGAATTACTATCAAAATTATATGAATGTCAATAGAAAAACTAGTTGTAGATTAAGGAAGATACCAATAATTCAACCACAAGAGTGATATAATTATGAATTTACTACAAAGGACAATTATAAGCTTTCCATTATTGTCTTGGATGAGACCACCACAAGCCGCTTCTCAATAACAAGATGAGATAACACCATCAATGTTCAACTTGAGCTGGTCTTAATAAGGAGTAGTCCATTTAACTGTGTTCTAGTCCTTAACAATCTTAGGCAGAGTTTTACTATGCTCCTATAGCAAAAAGAAAAAAAATAATATTATAAAACTTTTTTGTGAATAAACAAATGAGGTAGAATAGAATGGAATTGAAAAAAAAAAGTGTACTTATTTATCCATAAATGTCAAATGATCACACCAAATAATTTGAACCAATAAGTAAATTTGCTAAATTTATGATTAGATAAGTTCAAGATCAATCGGTCCTAACCCTTTTATTGAAAAAAGAGACCTATTGATTAGGAAAAATAGAGTAAGTCAAACTTGTTTAGCATAAAAATAGTCCATAATAACATGCATGATAGTTTCTAGAGCCTTCCTACACCTAACACGCAAAGGAGAGGCAATCATACCCTTTAAGATCCTCTCTTTATTAGTAAGTAATTTTTCATGAGTCAATTTCCACAAGAAAAAAGTAATTTTGGAAGGTCTTTACTATTTACAAGTAATCTTAAAATTCTCTTGACCAAAGTTAATATTTTGAATATAACTATGGACTAGTTGGTATGCTGATTTGATAGAAAAAATATTATTAGATGATAAATTTCAAATTGTAATATTAGGGCCTTGGATAGCAAGAGGAGCAAGTTGTGCAATATTATGACAAATCAGGGGTGGAGGGAAGGGAAAGAGAACATATTTAATTTTAGGCCAGTTTCAACCATCTTTTGTGGCAATAAAGCTATATGGGTATCTTAATCAATAGTTGAGGTAGAAACCAATTAAAAATTAGATAAATTAAGAGCTTGAATGTTCCAATTATTAGTCCAAAACTTGATGGACTTGCTATCCCCAATAATCTAGCTAAATCCTTGTAAAAGAGTAGACTAAACTAAAATAATATTTTTCTATAAATAAGAGATCCTGTGATTCTCTCTAAGAGTAGGAAACTTATTAAGAGAAAAATTATATTTTTGCCAATAACTTGAACTCACAAATCAAATGGGGAGGACCTTAACCTCCAACACACTTTCATTATATAAGTTTTATTTAGATCATGAAGATTTTTAAAATTAAGGTTACCCTAAATCTTAAGTTTACAGATTTTTTACCAACCAATAAGAGATTTTTTATTTCCCATATGAATTGCTTATAAAAATTATCAATCTCATTACAAATTGGGATGAAAATAAGAATAATTTGCATAATGTAAGGAGAAATATTTTTAAGTTAGGATTAAGTTAATATTACTCTCTCAGTTGTGGAAGAGAGAGTTCATTTTTTAAAGGGACAAATTTTTTCTTCTAATCTTATCAATAAGAAAGGAGAAAGGTTGCTTAGAGGGTTTATAATGACTAATAAGAATGCCAAAATACTTACCCAACCAAGTGGAAGGACTGATATCCAAATTCTCACTAATAGCCTAAATTATAGAAGAATCAATATTTTTAGAGGAAAACAATGGAGGATTTATTAAAATATATTTTTAATCCTAAGGCAAAACAAAAAATATTTAAAATAGAATTAATTACTATAAATCAACTTTAACAACTAAAATTATATTATTTATAAAAAAATAAATGAAAAATTTTTGGATGCAAAATGTTAAAAGTAAAAAAATCCAATCATTACTCAAAATTTTATCTATAATTAAATAGGTCAATCTTTCAATACAAAGAACAATAAGATAAAGAGATAATGGATATGATGGATACCCTTAAAAGAAAAAGAAAAAGTTAGAAGATTTGATTATTTATATTTAAAAACATAGTAAAAAAAGAAATATAATGATAAATTAATTGAAAAGACCAAAATCAACATCAACTTTGTGTGGACAATCAATAAAACTCTATCTCAAACTATTATGTAATTATGTATATTTAATTTTTAAAATAAACAATACTCCCTTTTCTTGAATTAATTATGACTATTTTAAAAATTATATAAACAAAATTTTTATCAAATTTTTTTCTAAAACATTTTAATTATATTTTTTATTAAAAATTTTTATAAATTGAAATGATTAAATTATATTTTACGCAAACTTAGCTTAAAAAAACAACTAATTTTTTCTTTAAACTTTTACACATTATAACATTTTATAATTTTTATCACGTGTTATTTTTTAAAGACATTTTAAAATTGCTTTTATTATTTTGAGAAATTTTTTAAAATTTGAGTAAAATTTTTAGAAAATGGATAAAAGATTAAATCTGTATAATTTTAAAAATAAAACACTTAATAGTTAAAAAATCAAAATCACACATAACTTAAATTATAATTAAAACAAAATTTATATAACATTTTTATCATGCAAATTTTAAGGTTTTATATAAAAATTTTATTTTATTTTATCTAATAATAACACGTTTTTTAATTTAATAAATAAATAAATATAAATAAAGATTAATTAATTTATCTTATATTTATTTTATCTTATGTGTTTAATACACGAGTTAAAATATATTAAATAGGCACTCATTAAAATTTTTAATTATTTAATATGTAAATATGAACATCTAAAACAAGAAATATTTTTGATGAGCGTATGTCAATAATAATATAAGTAATGATTATTTGAATATACTTAATAACAACACTTTAAATATTATGCCATAAATAGTGGATAAATTATTTTTAATGTAATTACACTTTTATCTTATGTTTTAATTTTTTACAATAATATAATTTTTATTAAATATAAAATATGTAATTTAATAAATATCATATTTTAAATTTAATTTTGTTTTACAATACAAGGTTTATTCCATATATTAATTTTCTAAGAAAGGGAAATTAGTTCTTTTTGCATTAGATCATATTCTAATTATTATCAACCGGGTTGAGCCGGGTTGGGGTGGCTTACGGATTGCAACCTCCTCTTTCAACCTAAAACCCTCGTTCTACCTCTTTGAATTGGGACGCAACAAAATAAACTTCTGATTACAGTAACTACGTCGCTGCAGGCACAGCTCAATCCCTAGAAGTGATCAAATTTCAGGGTGAGTCTCTTCTTCACTTTCTTAGTTTCTTTCACTCATTTTTTCTCTGCTCTCAAATTTAATGCTTTGTAGTTTGATTTCTTTTCATTGCCCTTTTCGATTCAGTGTTTTTCAGTTTTAACCTCAAAATTACGTGTCTTATACAGGCTGATACAAAACCATGGTTCAATATAACTTCAAGAAGATCACTGTGGTGCCTAATGGGAAGGACTTCGTTGACATAATCCTCTCTCGCACGCAGCGTCAGACACCAACCGTTGTTCACAAAGGATATGCAATTTCACGCCTTCGCCAATTCTACATGCGCAAAGTCAAGTACACTCAGCAGAATTTTCATGAAAAGTTGTCTACCATTATTGATGAGTTTCCTCGCCTCGATGATATTCACCCTTTCTATGGCGATCTCTTACACGTACTCTACAACAAAGACCATTACAAGCTTGCTCTTGGACAAATCAACACTGCCAGGAACCTTATTGGTAAGATTGCTAAAGATTATGTCAAATTATTGAAGTACGGCGATTCCTTGTATCGATGTAAGTGTTTGAAGGTGGCTGCTCTTGGCCGCATGTGTACTGTGATTAAGAGGATTGGCCCTAGTTTAGCTTATTTAGAACAGGTTAGACAACACATGGCTAGGCTTCCATCCATAGATCCTAATACAAGGACTATTTTGATATGTGGGTATCCTAATGTTGGCAAGAGCTCTTTCATTAACAAAATTACTAGGGCTGATGTGGATGTGCAGCCCTATGCTTTCACTACCAAGTCCCTCTTTGTAGGTCATACGGACTATAAATACCTAAGGTACCAGGTAATTGATACGCCCGGGATTCTGGATAGGCCTTTTGAAGATCGTAATATTATTGAGATGTGCAGTATAACCGCCTTAGCACATTTGAGGGCTGCAATTTTGTTTTTCTTGGATATCTCTGGGTCTTGTGGTTACAGTATTGCTCAACAGGCAGCTCTATTTCACAGCATTAAGTCTTTGTTCATGAACAAGCCGCTGATTATAGTCTGCAACAAGACTGACTTGCAACCATTGGAGGGGGTGCCTGAGGAAGACATGAAGTTGGTCATGGATATGAAAGCTGAAGCCTTGAAGACTCTGGTCGGTCAAGGTGGTGAGGCTACGGATGATGATAGTGTGTTGTTGACCATGAGCACTCTGACAGAAGAAGGGGTCATTGCAGTAAAAAATGCAGCATGTGAGAGGTTATTGAATCAGAGGGTGGAGATAAAAATGAAGTCAAAGAAAATTAATGATTGCTTGAATAGGTTTCACGTTGCAGTACCGAAGCCTCGTGACCAGAAGGAAAGGCCGCCATGTATCCCTCCGGCAGTTTTAGAAGCTAAAGCTAAGCAAGCAGCCGAGAAGGAAAAGAGAAAGACTGAAAAGGATCTGGAGAATGAAAATGGTGGGGCAGGTGTATACTCAATGAACCTTAGAAAGAGTTATATTTTAGCCAATGATGAATGGAAACAAGATATACTCCCAGAAATTTTGGATGGACACAACGTGTACGATTTCATTGATCCTGATATTCTGCATAGGGTCAAAGAATTGGAAAGAGAAGAAGGGTTGAAACAGGCAGAAGCTGAAGATGATGATTTTGAGATTGATGGAACTGAATTGACACCTGAACAGCAAGCAGCTTTAGCCGAGATTAGAAAAAAGAAAAGCTTACTCATCCAGCAGCATAGGGTGAAAAAGAGCACTGCAGAGAGCCGGCCAACTGTTCCAAGGAAATTTGATAAGGACAAACAGTTCACATCAGAAAGGATGGGAAGGCAGCTGTCATCTTTGGGGCTTGATCCCACTTTGGCAATTAATAGAATGCGCAGCAGATCTGTCTCTAGGAAAGGTCGGAAAAGGGAAAGATCACCTGAAATTAGAAGTGTTGATGGTGGAGATGGGATGGACATTGATGGTGACACACCTAGCAAAAAACAGCGTCTGAGTAGATCAAGGTCACGGTCCAGGTCAATGTCACACCTACGAAATGAAGTTGTGCCTGGAGAGGGCTACAGGGATTCTGCCCAGAAGGTCAAGGCAGTTAAACTTGCGAAAAAATCTGCCAAGAAGAGAAACAAGGATGCTCGTCGTGGTGAAGCTGATAGAGTCATACCTAATCTAAAGCCCAAACACTTGTTTTCTGGAAAGCGCTCCATTGGAAAAACCGAGAGACGTTAAAACAGGTATGTGCCTTGCCTGTGTAGCTTGCCTTATTTATCATGTAGCACTGTACCAGACCAAAAAATTCACCACTTGCTCATGTAGTTGGCCATTGAATACTTTTGTCACAAATAACTACCCAGCTTTATTGATTAGTAACTGATTTTCCTTGGCATGCATTCTTTACATAATATGATATACATGTTTTGTGATCTTAGGAGTTGGTTTTCAGTGTTCCCAAGTCACTGATGTCAGTAAATTATTTTCTCTGTAGGGAATGCTGATTTACGCTTTTCAGAGAGATCTGCTGGCATTTTTGTGGCTGCCAAGAATTTTGTTTTTTTTGTTTTTGTTTGATTTTATATTATTGTGTTTTGTTGGATTTTAAGGTGCAGCTATACCACCATGTTTACTTATACACCTCTGCCTAATTTTATTTTATTTTTATTATTCTACAACTTGTCATTCTGTCAGACTTTATTTATCTTGTTCAATTTTGTAGGCTATGTATAATCAAAGAAGCTTCTGTTTCATTTTTTTTGAGAAAACATTTGAGTGCTATTTCATATGTATTGCTCCAAAACAGGGAAGCATTTGTTTCAACTTTGAGTGTTATTGAAATTTAGTTCATTCTAGACTTTTACTAGCCTGATGGCTCATTCAACTCAAAACTCTCACGTAACGGTGATTTTGTTCTACTCTTGCACAGGACTAGAACCAATCCATAAAAGAGTGCTTTGATACCTCTTATTTATGGTATGGAAATGATAATTTTACTTTTGAGTGTTAATCCAAATTTGGAGTTTCAAATATTGCAGGTTTGGGGTGACAGAAATCCAAGAACTTGCATTTGCTTTAATTACTTCTATTGATAAAGGTACAATGCAGTTTTTGACTGGTATGTGCTAGAACAAGAGTCACAGAATGATTAACAACCACCGTAAATGACAGATTTTCGTCCTAACTTCAGGCACCCATCAGGTCCTTTTGGAACGTCAACTAAGCTTCATAGATTTCAGGAAGCACAAGCATTTGAGTAATTAAGTAATCCTAGATAACAAGCCCCTTCATTTTTCAACAGACAGAATGACAGCCAGTTTGTCCGTGATTTAATGTTTGATCCTATGATGCGGTTGATACCAATTTTCGGTCATTTGACGAATGATTCTCTCGGGGGAGGGAAGCAGCGAAATAAAAATAACAAAATCAAAGAGTAGGGCCATTATAAAAATATCAAATAATCCAGATACCTCAAACAATTGCTGACCTTCATCTTTTCCTATTTTTATGCTGCTGCGCCATAGAAGCCGAATGAGTGTACCAGAAAAACCTGCATCTGAACGCAGTTGCTTTTGAATATAGGGTCGATAAGTCTTGGGGAAAAGTTTTGCGTCATTGACAAAGAGCACAAATGTAGGTGGCCTTATAGCTAAATGTTTATTTATTGATTTATCTTTGGTCAATAGTTAAATGTTTATTTATTTATGATGTAATTGCTTCTGGGCCTATATATAACCATGTGACAGGAAATTGAGGGCAACGATTCAATGTTTACCGAGAAACATATAAAGGGGTCGTCAATGATCCAACGTAATAACTGTTATATACTAAAATATAATATTTTAAAAGTATTATACATAATAAACTTTAAAAATGATAAATAAAATATTAAACTATTTTGTTAACTAAGGAAAATTATTAGATTATATATGGTCTGAAACTCGAGTGATGGATCACCATGATCGCATCCTCTTTGAGGCTAGTATGGTAAATTCAAGTGAGAAAACAGAGCTTGAGTCAAGTCAATGGTTTTCCATTGCTAAAACTAGCTTTCAATCTTCTAGTTTTTCTCTGTTGATTGGTTCTCACTTCCAGCATTTTATTTTATTTTTACACTTTCCCTTAAAATAATGGAAATGTATCAATCATGGAAGGAGACATGGAATTTCTATGAACATAGGGTCTAACTAAACCAATATTAATAATATATTATGCTGAAGAGCTATATAATCATTATAAGCTCTCTTATTTCCTAACTTTCCTATAAGCTTAGAATAAATCATTCCGTACCGCATAGATGCTTGCTTATGGGGTACACTTGGATCTAAATTGCGTTCTTATGTAGACACTGATGATGATATTACCCTTCCTAGGGTTGTTTTTCTGGCTTGAAAACAAGGTATCAAATTCCAATGAGGACAATCACTGCTCCAAAGGAAAGGAGGTGGTAAAGATCAGTGCTGAATTAATAGACAGCCTATTCTCTGAACAACATGAAGAGAACGCCACAGAGAGTGTTGTCAGGGCACACTGTGCTTGCTCTATCTGTGGCAGATTAAGTGACACTGTCACAAGATGCTCACGCTGCATGGCTGCTTCATATTGGTAACAATGCTTCTAAATTCATTCACCCTTTTTTGTCCTTTTGTTCATTTATGCATATAGTAGACAAAATATAAAAATGGCCTTTTCAGCTAAAAGTTTTCTTGCTGCTTGCAAGATGCACAGAAAAGACAAAAGATGAGTTTGTTATACAACTTTCGTACTCTATATATATAGTTTTTTTATCCTTCATTTGTTTTTCTATTTTAATTATATATACATGATTTTAAAATACTCACACAAAATTAATGAGGATAGTAAAAATATTCACACTTTATTCATACAAAAATAAAAAATCTTCGTTTAAATTATTTATACATTATTTAAAGTTATCTTCCGGTTTTCTTTCTTTCATTTTTTTCCTGTTTATTTGAGCTAGAGATTTCTTTATCACATATATAGTTTTGAAGTTTCAATTCCGTGATTGGTTTTGATGGATTTCTTTATTAATTGATTTTATCAGCTCAAATGTATGCCTTGTTACGCATTGGAGGTTTTGGCATGAAAATGAATGCAATGAGATAGAGGTGGCAGATCAGGCGGAATCACCTTATCATGGAATGTTCCTTCTCATGGAGCCTGAAAACGTAATGTTATTATCATTAGCAGCTTCAATGCCTTGATTTTATTTTCAATTTGAAAGTGTTTAATTAATGCCTTAACTAGTCTCAGCATATGTGTCACATAAATGACAAATTTCGACTTCCTCAACCCAGGCACTGAAACTTCTAACTTCAAGAAATTAAAGTTCTTTATACCATTATGCATGTTGTGTTAATTGTTTTTTATATTGAATTCCATGTTGATTTTGAAGTTTTTAAATATATTTTATGCAAACTGTCAAAAACTAGTATGAGGGGATGATTGGTTAATTATAAAATTAGAGTCAGCTTCTTTGAGTTAGCTAGTTGATTTACATATTTGAAAATTTAACACACCTATATTGTGCAGGAAACATCTAAGTACTCATTCTATGAATTTGAAGAGAGAGAGAAAACATATGAGGGAGATGTTTACTATATTGAAGAAGAGCAAAACTCTGTAGAATTCAGGGATAAAACAGCAATGCCTTGGAATGGTATTGTCAATGGTGTTGGTGGTTGTGCTGTGTGTGGCAATCCATGCTCTAAGAGATGCTCAAGGTGCAAAGTTATAAAATACTGGTAAGTATTTTATATATTATATATTCTAGTAAATATACAATAAAAATCACACTTTCTAATTTTAAAAAAAAAATCATACAGTAGCATTAAACATTACAATTTCTAATAAAATTTATTATTTAATTTTTATAATATATCCTTCAACACACCTAAAATATTCGTATGTATATTTACCTAACCTTGTCCAAAGTCAACCCAACTAAACTTGTTAAGACAACACGCCCTTTCTTGTTTTCATGATTTTCTTATAGTTATTTTATTCCTTTGACGATTTAATATTATATGTTTTCTGTACTTAGATGTAACGTTGATTACCCATTTAAATGTTATTTAGAACTAATGTTTTAAAACAAAGTCTTTGATAAGTGTGACACATATGTTAATACAAGTTATTTAAGACACTGACAAGTGTAAAGAAAATTCTTAAAGAGTATATCCTTTTATGGAAAAAGATATAAATCCCTTACATTTTAGCAATTTTGAAATTAACTCATATTTTTTAACCATTATATTCGGTTAAATACCATCACAAAACTTTTGTTTTACATGTAATTTAGTAAAGTCATAATGTTGTCAGATTTAATTAAGTTTTCAAGGTCATAATCCTCTTATTTTGATTTATGTCAGGTAAAATGTTAATTAGTTAACTTAATAAAATTAACATATTATATAATATTGGTAGATGTTGGAAACCAATTAATCAATATTTTAATGCAGAAACTAAAATTTAAAATTTTTTTAAAGCTCAAAAATAAAATTGATAAAAACAAACTTCTAAATTTTGATCAGTGTCATCAACGTGTCCCTTGACTCCTTTAGTTTTTTCTTATTTGTTGTTTAAGCAATAAAAAAATCAACGTGACATTTACAAGATGTGAAACCTTTGAAAATTTGATCTTCATCAACTACTACATCACATAATTAGGATCTTAAAAAATGTTACGAAGTTTCGTTACTCTTTAAATATAATTCAAATTTCTGTAGGGTTCACCAAAAACTCATTCCTCTTTAATCAGTTGACCAACTAGATTGGCTATGTTTGTGGACTTTCGTTAAAAATCTCAAACGAGTAAGGGAAATATTATAACCTTAATCGTTTTTTACTTTAAGCAACTATTGATAATATATTTTCAATTATTTTTCAAATATAATATTTTTTAAAAATAATTTTAGATATTTAAAATTAGTCTTAAGAGTAAATGTATCTTATTATTTAATAATACATTATATCTTATTATTAATGTGAATTTTACACCAATAATTAAATTTGTATTAAAAATTATACTAAAAATAACTATTTTAATATTAATATGTTAGTAAATAGTTTTTTTGTTCGGTAGTATAAGTTTATGGTCTCACTTTCTTTTCCAAGAAAGATGCAACGAAGTTAATTCTTTAAAAAATTAATAGATGCTTCAAATTATACAACACACAGAGGATTCTTTATTTTCTTTATCTCTTTTATTTTTTTCGTCACAAATATTACATCTTTTACTTTTTTATTTATTTCTTTCTTTCTACGTCTTATGCCATTCATCCATTTACTTTCTTGTTTGTAGTTTTCTTTGGTTTCTTATTAGTTTAATATTACTTAAAGTCAAGCAACGATGGAATAAGTGGAGGATTACACGGTTTTATTGTTGAGTTTTGAGGGGGTGATACTAAAAAAGGAAAAAAATTGAAAAAGGAATCACAATAATATTTTTTTCACTGTATAGTATTAAAATTTTAATTTTGAAGTTTTTAAATAATTTTTTGTTGTGATTCATAAATTTTATATTCTATTGGGTTAAAAATAATTATTTGTTCATACTATGTTCTGCCATTATGTTTGTTTAATGTTTTAAAAACAAGTTTCAATTTCTTTAAAATGAATAACAAATTTAAAATGTTTTTAAAAGGCAAGCCACTAGTTTTTCTTCTTCTTAAGAATGATGAAGTGAGCTTAATGAAGTAAAAATGTGAGAAAATTTAAAATCAAAACTAAATAAATTGTTTACCCAAATGATTATTTTTTTCCTTACTTCCTTTTAAAAACATTTTTTTATAAAATTCTTTTATAAAACATATTATTTCCCATTCAAACATCATATTTGAACAATTAATAAACAAGGCATATAAACAAAAAAACTATCAACTTTCGAATGCCCCACCAGATCTAAATGCATGTGTCATGCTGACAATGAGTGCTATTTTCTATCAGTATTGATGATCTTAAATATCTATTTTCTATTTTGTTCTATTATGTAGATGAAGATTGAAAAGAATTTTAAACATATATAAACTGAACACAATATTCAAAGTGACCAAAACAGAATTACTAAATCTCAATGTATTCTTAGACGATGCTTCTTTTGCATTTATCTTGCAGAATAAAATCATATTATTAGAATAAAATCAACTCAATTAAACTTTTATTATTTAAATATAAGATCTAAAATTTAACAATAAAACCATATTATTGGAAATATAATTTAACAGTACAAATAAACTAGTTATTTTATAACTTTATAAAATTGTTTCATAAAATCATAATTCTAATTTCAAAAAACATCTATATAATTAGAATTTACATACAGTTGTAATGGGAATTGTAAGATCCAACTTTATATTTAATATTATACCCAAATTACATCCACACAAAGTATTTAGTGCTATGAGTTAATGTTTAATTGAAATTTTTTATTTTAAATAATACTATTCATATATCAAATGATGTCTTATTACATTTCAAAGTTTAGTTTAGTTTACATCACAAGACTTTCAAATTTGCCGAATCATTTTCAGCTCACAAACCTGCCAACATTTCGACTGGAGATCAAGACATAAATTTCATTGTTTTGCTGAGAAGGCAAATTCAACACAAGCAGCAAAGTTGGATCAAGAATGGCATGCTCATGAAAATGTAATTTGTCATTTCTTAATAAAAGTAAAAATATGAGGCCATATTCTTAATAAATCCAAGGCCAAATGCTTCTTTAACCATTAGAGAAAAGAATTTAAGGAATAATAGTAAGTTCATTATTGAAGATTGTAAAACTGGCATTGCATTATTTGCCACATTATAAATTGAATAAATTATGATATCCTATGAATATGAAGTTTTGGTTTTCCACTCTCTCATCACAGATTGTAAAGCAAAAGAATTTTTATGAGGTGGAAGATGATGTTAATTCATCTAATCCTCTTCGCTTGGAATTTTATTCAGGTCTCTTACATATCCACTTTTTACTCTTTGTAAGCTCTACCTTGCATATTCATACTTTGGTTCCATATTAATTCCTATTCATTTATTTCTGAAAGTCTAAATCAGAATATAACTAATTGTATTATGTCTTTGCTTGGTTGATGCAGTAGGAGACACCAATGCCAGGGCCCTGATTTTAAGTTCTCTGTCTCAGGTATGATTGACATTGGAACTTTATTGTTAAACATTGCTATTTGTGACTTCATCTTCCATTATAATGCAGGAAGCAACCAATAATTATCAGAAGGAGCTTGAGGAACAATTCAGAAGTCTAATAGAAGAATTGGCAAATATGAAGTTAGTTTTCATTTCTGATTCTACAGTTGTTTTCATGCATAGTGTAAGAGAAAGTAAAGTAGAAGAGAAACTATATTTTTGAGTCCCCTATATTTTATTTAATTACATGAAAATCTTACATTGGACTTGCATATAGTTGTGTAGGTATCAATTTAAAATCTTAAATATATCTTCAATCTTATTTGAGTTTTAGTGCATATTAGAATTAGAAGTAGGACAACATGAGTAGTTGGTTTTAAATTATTTTGTCCCCAACAACAGAGATAAGCATAGACTCATTTAAAATCTTAAATATCTTTTGATGGTGTTCTTAGGAATGAGAACATATCACTACGATCAGAGCGCGATGAATGGGAAATGCAAGCAAGGAATTCTATGGATAGATTTTACAACTTCAGGAAAGAAAATGATCACAAGGTGAGATTGAAAGATATTCCCAAAATTGAAGTGAAGTTGTTTATTGCAGCCATTTTATAGGGATTTTTACACTTCCTGTTTTCCAATTTTTAGTTGTTTATGTTGAAGCATGAAAATGAGTTGATATCAAATGCTGAGAAGCAAGCTCGTCAAATGGTTAATTATTTATCTCACAGGCTACACTGCCTACAGGTATGTTGAGGAAAATTGCATTGCCTATAATTCAAATGTGTGTATCATTAATACTAATCATATAGGGCTAATTAACCATGTAGATTGCAGTGGAAACTCAAGTTGCAGAGAGGAAAAAACAAGAAGAATATATACATGAGTTGCAGGTATATTTTATTAATTTCAGCCTCTAAAAGATGTTTTTTGAAAGCATTTAATGTTCTTTGTCTCAGGTAATTATTTGTTGGTAGTTATCAATTTACAGAATAAATGTGCTAAGGCTAAGATAAGGATACAAGAAAAGAACAATTGGGTTGAAAGGTGTATCTAGAACTTAATAAAGCCAATGCTTTTAGTGCAATTGTAGTTGTTGAATACAATACTACAGCTGCTGAGATATTTGTTTGTGTTTGTGTTATTTTCTTCATACCGCTTATACTCTTATTACTGTAGTGTATATTGAGAAGGAGAGCAGAGGTTTTGAACTACTCAAGGAGGTTGATAAGAACTCAGTTAATTGAATCGAATACAATGCCAAATAATAATCAGAACTACTCAACAGTAATTGAAAATACACCAGAGCAAAAGCTTGAATTCAAATAACAAAGATCACTAAATTAAAGATCCTTAAAAGTAACTGAGATCATAGACTTGAATATTTAAAATAACAAATTATCAATTGTGCAATCAAGGGAATTAAAACATAAACTAAAGAGTGATTGCTTATTGTAGTCAATGTTTGATTCCCATTATATAAGATCTTATGTTTATATAAAATTCGTATGGTCAGAGTTAGTCTTTTTGTGTTGTACATATTCTTGACTCAAACAGGATGATTGAAAGATACTTGCAGTTTAGAAAGAAAAAAAAAATCAGGAATGAGAACAAGAAAAAATTTTCTAATCTTCACGTCACTTCCTTTGATATGAATTTGGTGGTTTTTGGTTTCACAATTTTAAATTCTATTCAGGTGTCCCAACCAATTGGTTTGAGCAGAAATCCAACCTTCACTAGACAGGTAACTTGAGAAAATAATATAATCTTGAAACATAACAGAATTTTCTATGTTCCTCTTCAAGAAACATTTGCTGTAAATCATATATCTATGTCAAGAGAAAGTCATATCATAGCATTTAGTAAATCACATTATATTAGGGATGATCACCACTCAACTCCAACATATCTATTATATTCAAAAGAAAAAAATTACTCATAACACACTATTGGTGATAACAAATTTTGAAGATTCATAGATAGATATTATACTATTTCATAATAGATTGACCAAGTTATTTTATTTTATTTTTTTGTCATGACTAGCTTATGTAATAAATTTGAAGTTACTTTTACAATTATGTAGGGTTGTTCGATTTGCCTAACTAATGAGAAGGACATGGCCTTTGGTTGTGGGCATATGGTAAACTTCAAAAGACACTAAATATTTTTCTCTTTCATTTACATGCAATGATTATTTGCAAGTGATTCAAATGCAGACTTGTGGAGAGTGTGGATCAAAAATTCGCAAGTGTCACATATGTCGAAGGAAGGTCACCATCCGTATTAGATTGTTTCCTGATTAATTGAAGGAAGAGTTAATAGCCATTTTCTAAGAATGTCGTTATGTCAAGTGTTAACGGTGCTCCAACTTAAAAAGTAACCATTTTTCCTCACTACTACGTATGCTTAGTAAGTGGATCAAACTATTAAAGTTTATATTGATAGTGAAGATTATATTTTACATAAAGGTCATGTGATATATTTATGTACGTGTGAGGTTACGTTTCCATGCATGACTGAATGTACATTAAGTCAGTATGTATATAGCAAAATCTATGTGCAATTTGACATGCGATTTTCTATATATGTTGGTAATGCAATGATGATGGCTTACTTTTTTTTCACAGTGAAGTTGTAGTTTTATTCACCAAGTTCCATAGTAATTTGGTATGGATTATGGTAATTTGGTACATATCAACCCTCAAAATATGCTGGTTGTAAGGGGAAAAAAATGCTAATTTACTAATTTATAAAGGTTTGTTCAAGTTTTATAAAGAATATTTTGAATTTATTTTTATTTGATGTGAAACATTTGAACACTTCACTCACTCTTAGGAAGAGGATGAAGTTTACAAGATTGGACATTTACGAGTAATCCAACATTTAAATTAAATAAGTTTTAATATTATATTAAAAAATTATGATTAACTCACTCTAAAAAAATTAGCTTACTTGAGGAATATTGCTGCCTTATAAAAAAAAAAGTGAAGCTTAATTTTTTACTAATTCAGAGCATCATAGCAGTTTATTTATTTTAAGAGTAAAAACAAACTATTTCTTAACCAAGTGACAAGATTGACTCAGATGTATTCAAGATTATAATCGGTCTAAATTCAATAAATTAGAATAAAAAATGAAAGAGATACTAATTTGTATCCGAATATCACGGAATGACAATACATTCATATGAAAAAATAATACATATAATTTATTTGAGTTTAATCGAGAGTACCTTGACCAAAAAAAAAAAAAAAGAGTTGAAATTAAAAAAATATAGACATTTTCATTTATTGGATTAATGAATATGTTTTGTGCTAACATTTTCAGTTTTAGTCACGTAATAAAACTCATTTCTTTTAAATGAAAGTTATTACGATCCAACTTTGTAATAAAACAAAAAATACTCATTTTAAAATTTTAGTTTTATATATTAAAAAGGAAACGATTAAAAATATTTAGTATACAATATTGGATACTTTTTTATTTAATATATATATATATCTGATATTTTTACTTGTATTTTATTTATTTATTTTATTCAGATTTCTATTGAAAAAATCTTAACTTCTTTAAATATAAACATTCTTCATTAATGATTATTTTTAACTTCTTTAGGCTTTGTTTGAAAGTTTAGAAAAAAAAAAAGATTTGAAGGAAGAAAGAAGGAGAAGAGAGATTAAATCTAATCCTTATTTAGATATTTAATATGAAAAAGAGAATACAACGGATGATTCTTTTATACTTTTTATTTTTTAAAAATATAAAAGTAATATTTATATTTAAAATAACTCAAATAAACATGGTTATAAAATTTCTGATGTTTTTTCTTTAGATTAGTCATTACATACACACCATCTGACACTAAATTTACAGAGTTTTTTTTTCATAAACATTAGATAGAGAAACTTTTTTTTTAATAAAAAATAATTACCATTGCAACGAAGAAAAGAATAAAAGATTAGCTACAAAGCAAAACCAGAGCTAGAGAGTGGAGTGAGAGGAAAAGAGCGAAAAGCAGAAAGCATAGTGAAAATAGAGAGCATAGAGTGAAGAGCCAAGAGGAGAGAGCAAGAGCCAAAAGCAGAGAGCAGAGTGGGAGTGAGGTGAGAAAAATACATCCTAATCATGAGAAGGGATTGATAAACAAACTAAAATAAATAGTTATTTTAAAAATCTTTTTAAAAAATCTCAGAATTAGAGAACTCACAAACCTAAGTTTATGAGTGTTTTAGAAGTTAGAAAAACTCCTAAACTCTCCCCCTCCAACTTAATTAACTCTCAAACAAAAATTAAATCTCACTAACCCCTTCCTTCTCCTTCTAATATTACTCTCAAACAAAGCTATAGATGATTCAGAGCCTCACCTTGAAATTTGAAGAATTAAAAAAGTAGTCACACACTGTCAAAAAACAATTCCATTGATGATAACCTATAATAAGATCAGTATCTTACAATTTATGGTTGTTTTGCATTTGGGGACATTAATCATATATCTGCTTAGTGGCACAGCAATTGTTCGATGAAATGTCCATTAGATTGCTCAAGACTCAAGTCAAATTGATTTGGAATTAGACTTGTTATTGCCAAGTCTCCATTGATTGTAATATTTACCGAACCCAAGTACTGATAATAGTGAAATCTTTTGGCAATAGGTTTTGGTTTTCCTCTAATATAGAGATTGTGACTAACATAAACTTTGTAGAAAGTGATTCCTGTAGTACTGACAACGTTAAGTGCCCTCTGATTTCATTGTTTTATATGGATCTAGAAGGCGTGTCTTTTTTGAAAATTGTCAATGACTAATGATAAAGATTAAGTGATTAATACTATCTTCACTTTCATTTAGACAATAGAGTTTATTGAATAGTTTCATGCTAACAGAAATCCTATATAAAGTGGATTTCGTTTTCTAATAATAATAATAATACAAGCATTCATTATTAATTAAAGCTAACTTTCCATTTTTATTAAGAAAATTAGAATCCTAATCCAAGCAAAAACCAAAGATAGTGATTGAATATTCATAAATGTTATCTTCAATATTATTTGAGCTGTGAATATTTTATTTTGACATTGTTTTGATCATACTTTCTTCCCTCTACTTTTCTTTGTATTTTCACGCTTGCTTCCAAATGAAGATTAAAAGAATTGAGTTGGGTTGACCGAGCACTGAGCTTACATTGGGTTCACATGCTTCTTAAATCAATTTACCTAAAAGTTTATATTCTAATAAAATTGTAATGTTAATATAATTGTTAGATAATGACATGTTAACTAATCCACATTTAGTCTTACATTACCTAAATTATAGGTCTGACACACTTGATTATAAATTTATCAGTCAATGTTGAGGAAATAAACGCATAAATTCTGTATTAACTTTCTAACGAACCAGGAAGCCACCACGATTAACAGAATATGGTGGATAATGTTGATTTTGTTGTTTATTCTCTGTGAAGTCTGATTGAGATTGTGGCTGAAGAGCAGATCAAGCCCAAGTAAAATTCATAAAGAGCGATTCAGTGATTATATTCTTCTGACCAAAAATTGATGCAACTTGTGATCACAGATGATACCTTCAACCTGTTCCTCCACTCCATTGGAGAAAGTTCTTTTCATCGAGCTTGATGGAAAGTTGATGTGAAAGCATAAGTGGAGCAGAAGAGGAACATGAATCAGAGGTAGGTGGCGGAACATTGGATTCAGACGAGAGGAATCCTGCTCCGGTTGCTATGGAATCTCCATGACGCCACAGAAACCTCAAGAACTATGGCTCTGATCCAAAAATAGCTAAACTGTGGTCTTGATACCATGAGCAAAGAGTGAGAGAGAAAATGAAAACCGACTTTATTGAAAATACTAATGATAAATTAGGTTACAAACAGAAAGCACAGTCACAATAGAAATTACACTGAATAAAATCTAAAAATTTCAGTTGACATGAACTCTATTCATAGCATACCACTCCACAATCTTAAGGTGTGTAATGGAGTTATCAACCTAATGGGCTTACCATACTATGTGTTAATTCAAATCTTCAAGATGTTAAACTTGTGTGTCATTAATGGGAGATTGTTGGATAATGGCATGGTAATTGATTCTCATTTCACATTGTTTAAATCATATATCCGACACATTTTATTACAAATTTATTAGCCAACGTTAAAAAAAAACAACACATCAATTTTGTATTATCCTTCCAACAATGAGTAATTCTAATAATACACTTTATAATCTGGTCAACTGTAAAGAAAGAAATCAATTCTTCTTTTTCTTTGTTTTTTATGTTCTGAATAAAGTTTATCCAAGACTCTAACATGTCATAATCTTGAATACACAAGTTATTACATATCATCGTGTTAACTTAAAGAAGAAAGTCCAAAATCAGATTATGTCTAGCAAAATCTTACTTTCAAGATTGTAGTTCTTTCATTGCCCTGCATTCTTTGAATTGGTATATATTTGATGGATGGTCTAGCTAGCATGATGATGATGATGAATAAATGATCTCACGTTGATTTTAAAGTCAAAATTTGATTTGCCAAACTGACAATAAAATAACATAAAGCTGGGCCATGAATGATCTCACTTGCAACTAGGATTCTATGAAGCATAAAGGGTTCCCACTTCATCAATTTACTACTTCTTTTAAGTTGACTTGTGCCCAATTCTGTTTTTCTTCGTAGTTGCGCTTGGTCAGCAGAAAACTGCAAGAAGCGTCATTGAAAAGGACAGAGAATTAAAAAGAACATAAGGTCCTCTTTCATGTTAACAAATCATCAATTTTGATTATGGATGATCCTCCATCATCTTTGAAGTTCACTTTCCGGGTTACATCCCACAAAATCATAAATATTATCATCCATCATCATTGTTATAATTGAATCTATGCTTCTTAATGGCCATGGGACATTTCTGCAGTACCAATGAAGTTGACCAGAACTTTGAAGCAGGGGAAATGAAGAGCCACAGTGATCAAGATGCATGCTCCATGTGTGGAAATTTATGCAAGACAAGATGTTCCCGCTGCAATGTTGCAAGATATTGGCAAGCACTATCTTCTGAATCTCTTGCTATTCATTAGTTTTACTAGCACTTTCTCCCCTCCAATATTTTAGATTAAGACAGAAATACTAAGCTTAATGTGGATTTATTAACCATATGAAGCAGATTCTCTGCTTTGGGCATGTACAAGTTCAATAACTTCATCATATGAATTAATTATTTTATGAGTTTTCAATGGCCAAGGTTAAACATTTATTAAATTTTCATATTATATAATCCATTAGGTAAATCCACTTAAACATATTTTTATTATTTATACATGTAAGATTGAGAAATTTTCTTTCTTTTAAATATTTCCATATAATCTCCTAGTGGTGGTTTTTCTTTCCCGTGAGCACTAATTTTTGGGTTTGCATGTTATGATTTCTTAAATGTTTAAATTTGGTCAGCTCCGGGGTGTGCCAAATTAAACACTGGAGAACAGAGCACAAATATGAACGCGGTAAGAAGGAGAATACAACGGATCAAGTAATAAGCGCTGCTCATGAAGCCCCAGAATCTAAGCATCTCAATGAGGATAAAATGGTAATGTTACCATCACCTAAAGATTCAATATTATGAACCCACCTTCGAATTCAATTGTGTAGCCAGCATTTTTCTTTTGAAGTTATGGTTATCCTCTAAATATTGAATGTTTTCTGGCATAATATTTGCACAAGGAACTCTTATTTTAGCATATGTTTTCGTGTAGGGAGAAATGGCCCATGACCATGAGCAGATCAAGGAACGAGTAAGAAACCTTGAGGAAGAACTAGTGGAGTCTAAGTAAAGATGTCAATTTTTGTTGTTACTTTTAGTGCTTTCTATTCTTAAATTGTATTTGAGGAACTTCAATTTATTTGTTTATTTATTTTTATTTACATATTATTCGTTCATTGTCAGGAATGAGATTGAATCACTGCAATCAGAGCGCCACAATTGGAAGATTCGAACGGAATTTATCAGCAAAAGACTACACGGCTTCATGAAAGAATCTGAATCGGATGAGGTGATTGCAGAAATTAAGAGACGCATAAAACTGATTGGATTTTATGCATTATATCCTCCTCATGTTCATGTTTACATCTTTTGCTGTCTCTTTTTGTTGTTTTAGAAGCACGAAATCTATTACAATATATTAAAAGAGTTATCATAAACCATTTTAGAAATTATATTTAATTAAAGTCTTTTTAAGAGCTACTCTCTTTATTATACTATGTAATTTTTTCTGCATTCAATATTTCATTTTATTTAATTTCAATTTTTATCTCTTTAAATTAATCCTAGTTAATATAAAAAAGTAAAATTAAATGTTACATAACGAAATGAAGATAAGAATGAGTCTTAAAAATGTTTTCATTTATGAATGGATTGAATTTGTGCATGTTATTTTGAGCAGTCTAACCATAATTTTGAATAGATTGCAGTGGAAGCAAGAATCGGTGACAGGGTAAAACAAGAGGATTATATCAAAATGCTGAAGGTATGTTTGCATGTTATGCTAAATTCCAAATGGGTATTTCATGTGACAGCTGTTTGTTAATTTACAGAGTGAGTTGCAAACAGAGAGGGATCGTGTCAAGAGGCTTACATTGGAATTGGAGGAGACTGCACACACTGCCATTATCAACATTGAGGAAGCAAGATTCAAAGAGATGAGAAAACAAGAAAAATGCATCCGATTGCTTATGGTCAGTTTTGAGATTCTACGAATTTCATTCCACAGTTTGTGTTGGTTGGCGAATGGATACTGTTACTATGCAAATCCTTTTATATATAATCATTGAGATAATAACACTTCAGTGTTACTTACAAACAATTTTACAAAATATGACACCCTGTGAAATTTCAATCTCATCCCTTTTATTATTTCGCATGTTAATTAAACTTAACCAAATAGCAATCGCAATCCTTAATTTTCAGGGTGAGGTGGGCAAAATGAGGAGAAGACTACAAGAAGAGCGAAAGCATGACGAGACCAAACAAATTGCAGCAAGAAAATTTGAAGAGATAAGCCAAGATTTAGCCACTGCAAATGAAAATCTCGCATCTGCTATATCTAGAGCTGAGCTCGCAGAGGTAATATAGATGACACATATTTGCAATCCAATGACCACTACAATATAGGTTTTTCTTTTTCATATGAAAAAAGTAGAATTATTTGTAACACTAAATTACTGTTTCAAATAACTTGTCACTCCTGGTTTTTCCCTTAGGCAAAACTCTCCGATCTGGAGAAGAAAATAAGGTTAGCTGATGATAAGGTACATTTCCTTTTTCGTTTGCGCTATGAATTAATACTAATATTTCTTCCCCACTTTACAATGTCTTAACTTCAAAATTTTAGGTTCAATTATTAAAGTTTTCTTAGGACAAATTGATGTCTATATCAATTTGCTTAAGACAAAATTTGCATGACGATCATGTTAAGCGAGAGAACGCCACATGCATTAGAAGCTTAAACAGAGACTGATAGTTGAAGAATCTGACATAAAATCGGTTTCTAATGCAGTATGCTTGTGCAATTTGCCTGAACAATGAAAAGGACATTGCTTTCAGTTGTGGACACATGGTACACTATAATACATGAATGATGTTCCCCATATTTTAGGTATCATCATAATTAAAAAGAATTTTTTATGCAGACTTGCAGGGATTGTGGGTCAAAAATGTCTATATGTCCCATATGCAGGAAGCAGATTACCAGCATTGTAAGGCTGTTTCATGGGTAGATTGCAAGCTAACATGCATAATCTACAGCTACCATTACCTATTTCTCCTGTACAATGAAAGTAGCATAATGCCTAGTGTATATGTGCTTAGCTCCTATAGCAGTAGCACCACCCCGTGCCCTCCACATACCAAATTATCACCTATGCCCAAGTTGATAATTAGTCAGTCAAAATGGCAAAACAGCAGAGGCTACGACATTACTATAAAGAGGAAACATTACTAATCCACCTACAGCGTTGTGGAATTATATTATATCTAAAAGGGTGCAATGCGAATGGTCTGTTTTATCTCAACCTATACAAGCGCAACACATGAACTGTTGACAAACTATTTGATTCAACTTGACAACTAGGTTCAAAATGATCATGGAATATCAATACGAAATATAGGAATTAAAGACAACATAAACACTAAAAGGAGTGAAGTTACAGTCACAGAAAACATAAAATTTAGATTTTGGAGGAGAAAAAAATAAAATAAAATAGTCTTAGGAAAATCCTAATCACAGAAGATCTGGATAGAAAGCTTGTATCTTAAACAAAGTATGATGTGGAATCAATGTTACATCAACCATTCACCCAATGGTTCTGACCATTTTATGACCGGACACCTGCAGTTTCTACAAATATTTTTAATGCTGTTATACTTATCCATATCACTGGTTTCTAGATAAATCATGCAAAAACTTACCAATGTAACACGCTTCATTTAATGTATTATGAACTAGAAGAGTAGTGAAAAGGAAGAAATTTGACATGCCATGTATTTGGGGACTTGTTTTTGAGCCAAACAGTACAGAATCAAGTTGAACAGTTATTCACTCATTTGGTCATGTAATGAGTACAGGTCTAGATTTAGAAAAACAGAAAGCACAGAATGGAAGTAGATACAGGTGTAAAAAGATCCTACATCCTTTCACACTGTTAATAGAAATAAATAGAACAAACATCTGCGTTGTGATTAAAATCACTACCTTGAAAGAATTTCAGTAAAATTTTGATGCAATGGAATAGCCATTTTGCTCAAAAGCACCAATACTAAGGGCCATTGCTCCATTAAATACATCTTAAAAGCACCGCCACTAAAGACTATGAATTTATTAAGAGATTTTATATATGGATCAGTCCATCTTTAAAGTACTACAACCAAGAGCTATCGATTTATTAAAAAGAGATATTTGTCTTGTTTGAATGAATTTGTATTTATAAAAAATATATATATAAAAATAAAAAAAAATTTATAAGTTAAAATTAATTTATATTTATCTATTTTTAAAAGATATTCTCGTTTAACTTCTCTAAAATTTTAAAAAATAAATTATTTTTAACTTATAGAAAGAATTTTTTATTTTTATATTATTTTTCTCCTCATACAAGGACTTATTTATAAATTAACTCAAACTGAGCTACTATTATTTTATTTATTTACTTAACAGCATTATATTTAACATGAATATGCAATTTTTTTTTATCATCAGTGGGGTGGTATTCTTAAATATTTTACTTTTTTTATCGCCTTAAAAATAATAAATTTAAATTCAACAGTAAAGTGTGTTGTACAAATCTTTACGTAGATTTTCATAATATCTTTTACCTAATAAAATATACCTACTAATACAATCTATCTTGTCATTATTTAGAACTTGTTGTATAAAAATATACCTTTCAAGTATTTTAAAATATGATAGAATATATTTTACTGTTCATCACTTGAATTGTAATAACTCGAATGAACTCTCTTTGTAATAAAATAATCCTCTAAGAATACATTTTCTCTTATCTACTCCCAAAACAATATAGATATTGATCAACTTCTCATATTCTATAATACTCAATTCACAAAAATTGTGAGTTTATCCAACCTTGATAAAACGCATTATAAATACACTTTATAGTAATTAAACATTTTAGATAGACCAATAACAATAATAACAAAAATCATACGTATTATACTTTGCATTATTAATAAATTGAAAAATTCAATTTGTTAAGTTTCAAATAGTTATATAAATTAAACTAGCAACAATAATCCATTTATACAATAATAAAAATATCCAAATACCAATATGCAATTCTGATATAATATTTTAATTTTGTATCACGATAATTTATTTAATTATCAAGCATACATGTGAAAGTCAAATTTTTAACTCTAACAATTGAATTATAGCTATAACAATGAAATGATTACAATAAAAATTTTATTCTATTTTCTTTAATTTATATTCATGTATACATGATTTGCAAAATCACAATCACAAATCAAATAAATTAAGAATTTAATAAATGTAGTATGTGATGCAATGTTGGTCATACTTTAGAGAACACTTTCATTTTCAAATACAATTAGGAAAGATATATTTAGAGGATGTATCATTTAATAATAATCAATTAATCAAACTCAAAGCCAAAGTTATTTCAAAAAGATCAATCAACAAAGTTAAACTTAAAGAACTTTTATGCAATAGTTTAATTCATTGTTGATTCTAATTTCGTCAATCTCAAGTTATTCTTATGAACATCTTTGAATATTTAATCAATGTACATACATCCATTAACAATCTCACAATCAATGTTAGGTAAACCGATTTTAATTCTTTTTGATTAACCTTGATTTCATACATGTGAATAAAGCCTCTGATTAATCTTAATTAAATCCAAATTGATCAATTCAAAAATAATTAGGCGATTTATGAATTGTTGGTCTGTTCTAATTAGATTAAATTAACCAAAATTAATCAAGTTCAATTCAAAATAAGTTTAAAATTAAAAGAAGTGGGAAAATCAATATTCGAATTCAAAGTTTAAGTGCAAAACCTCATAATCAATCCAATGCAATGACGAATCCTCTAGGTTGAATGTAAAAATTAGCCTCTCATGACTATCTCTAGGAAGCACAAAAATAAGAAGTTCATATAGAAAGAGAGTTCTTCTAAGATCAAGAAAACTATAAAATTGAATTAATGAAAGTTTAATGTCTTTTTGGATTCTCAAACTTGAAATAATTGTCTAAATACAAGTGAAATTTCTAAGCTACCCCTGGCCCAATTAGAAAACCCTTTGAAGAAGCTTTCCAATGCATATAGTTTGTTTGATTTGGGCTTAAATTGAATGAGATATGTCCATTTAAATGGCAGCAACTTTGTATCTAGTTTTGAACCTAAATTTAATCGAATTAACCAACAAGCATTTAGAAGAAATTGTAGATCTTTATCTTAACTTTTTTGAGACACCAAACCCACTCAAATCCAACATCCACATCTCCAAATATTGCTTGCACAAGGAGGAAAAGTCAAGATATAAAAAAAAAATCTAAAAATTAAGTAAGAAATTCATATAAATCCATTAAAGGACCAACATCACAACATCTCATCTAAATCATGAAATTGATCTCAATTAAAATCGAATGAGACCTATTATACATCACTAATAATTGCTTGAAAAGCAATTGATCAGTATATCAAATAACTCTCCAAGTATCATTTCTTGGCCACATATGGCATGGTTTTATCATTAACTTACATAATCAGAATTAAATTATTGCTTCAACAAAACAAAAGATGAAACTCATTACTCATGGCCCTTGTAATAAAAATATATTTTTTTCAATCATGTATAAGCATAGAATCAAGTCAATTATAATAAATTATCCATTTATCACACCACGTTAAAGTATTGCATAATATTCATTAGCATAGTCATGTTTTCAATTTCAGAAAAAAAAAATTCAAAATTGATCATATATTCGAATTTTAGGGAAAGTTATGCAATATCAACAATAATGTAACTCATATATTGCACGAGTAGAAACGTTATCTTTAATATAATTATCATCTTTATTGATGAAACAATGAAAAGGGAAAAGATGATGTTGGTTAAACAAAAATGTGATACACTAAATATCCCTAGATTATAAAGACTAACTTATTGATAATAAAAGATACATTATTAAATTAACTAGACCAGCACCCTTGTTTGTACACGAGAAAAGAAAATAAAAATTTTAGTCAAACAATCTAATTTGGAGAGTGTAAATTTAACCAAACTAAAGAGAAAGTAAAACAGTAAATAGCGAAAAAAAGAGTACATAAGCAATTAAAAGTGTTCCAAAGCTGGACAAAATTATTATATAATGAGATAATTATAGCAGAATTTTATCTCCACAGACATAAACATG
This sequence comes from Abrus pulchellus subsp. cantoniensis, assembly GCA_024086825.1. Taxonomy (NCBI): domain Eukaryota; kingdom Viridiplantae; phylum Streptophyta; class Magnoliopsida; order Fabales; family Fabaceae; genus Abrus; species Abrus pulchellus. The sequence goes on from CM044054.1 coordinate 10,787,732, forward strand.
CTAGAAAGTGTAGTATGATTATACAACGTAAGTTAATCAACTAATACCCATTGCAGCTTTAGCACTTTTAAATGGTTGTGCTTGCCATTATCACTTAAAACTCATGTCTTTCCTCCCTGATCTTCCAAAATCTGGATCCTCTTCTCTGTAACTTTGTATAAGATTTTTAATAGCATACCAATCACAATAATGGGGCACCTATCCCAATCCCTCTCACCCACATACAAATCAAATGTCCCTTCTCCTCCTCCCCATGATAATGGATAGAAGAATAATGTTGTACTCCAAACATTAGGATAAAAATGCCATGCATAACATTCATCATTGTAAATCACGTCATTGTAAATCACATGAGTCCCTAGGCGCCAAAATGTTCTTGCTAGAGAAACAGTGATTTTTAAGTCTCTACTCTGACGTCCTTCTGACTGTCGCTGATGTGGGAAAGTACCTGCAAAAGGTACTTTGATGGTGAAGTTAGAATTCGATTCTGAATAATAAATGATATTTAATAATGAAAAGTCAATAATTTACCTGTACTTTCTACTTTCTTTTTATAGACATTATAATGGGCTAATGGGCCTACTAAGTCAACTTTAATTTTGGTCCTTCTCTTAAAATAAATAATATTTTAATTATTATCTTTAATTGGATTAATTATCTTTAAATTCTGATGAGGCATTCGGCTAAACTGAAATGAGTAGGTACTTGATTTTTTTTCTTATATGTAGGATTGAGCAATTCTCTATCCAATACAACTATCTTTGGATAATTGATATACGGACAAATGTTTTGCTATCACCTTTACTAAACACTTCTCCTAATTTTCGTTTAATATTGTTATATGAAGAAATAGGATTAAGGGCTACCATGAGAAACAGTGGAAACACAAGCTGTTTTCTCAAGGATGCCATGCTGTTGTTGGTGGACATTTAAGAGAATGCGACAAGTTATTAATTATATATAGTTGATATGATTGAGTGCATGGCGTCACTTTTACTATTCCCTCCTTATCAAGCTAATTAAGCATGCAAAATTTGTGACTTTTAGGAACTGTTTAATGACGCTTTTTTTTTTTTTTTGTGCTCAATGCAAAGATTGTGTTCAGCAAATTATCTCAATGCAAATTTTAGAAATTTTAATTTGTAAGAATATTGAATAAAGCTAATTTCCTTTATTCAATATTTGCAGGCAATTAAAGCTAAATATATTATTATGAACTTTTATTTTGATTAAAACTAAAACATAATAAAATAAAATCAGATAAAACAAAAGTATAGATTTAAGTTTGAGAAGTCAATAGATATTAAAAGATGAGGCTTACCGACTTTAAAATAAAAATAATTATTCAATAATTAAACAGAATAAGATTAAAAAAAAAGTTTGAATCATTAAATAACGGGTTAAAATGACATTTGAGAGGAAGAAAAGAGGAATAGAGAAACATTCTAAAATAGTAAGCAATCAAGAAAAAAATTAAGAGTAAAATTCCAAAAAAAAATTAAGAACAAGTAGTTTTTTCTTACTTTTAATTTTATATTCAAATATTATTTATGTAATTTAAATCTAGAATAAATTACATTAACTCGTCGACCATTAATTTTACCTTTTTATATAAGTATAATCGTATAGTAGTAATTTAAATATTTTAAATATATATATATATATATATATTTTGCTAATATATTTATTATTTTAAATATGCTACATCAAAATAGAATCTTTTATTTGTTATGATAAAATAAATATGATTAGATGATTCTTTTAAAATAAAAATTATAATAAATAAAAAGATTATTAAAAGTTAGAATACATTCTTGTCAAAATCTAACTAGCGTTTTTTAAAAAAAAAATAATTAAGAATGTGATAATGAATAAGAAAAAGGAAAAAAAAAATAGGATGAAATTCGAAGACAAAGTTTGCCAATATTTAAACGAAATTGATGTAATCAGGTGCGCTTGTCATAAATGTAATAATTTTTATTATAAATCTAAAGATGATGTAAATGTTAATCTATTAAAATGAAAATTTGAACTAAGCTACAAGCATTAAAAATATCATAATGAATGCTTAGAGAACTTATCATCTAACTACTAGTGACTCTAAAGATAATCATATTGATATTGATTTTAATCATGAAATAAGTGATGATAACTTATCCTATACTTCATGATATGCATCCATTATTTAATATGAATAAAGATAACATGTTTAATCACTCTATGTATATGGTGATATAACATGTTTATCTTATTTTCTTTATTTTTTAGGCAATTTTTTATTATTTATTTTTTACGTTGTAATTAATTATTGCATAATTAAATTTAGCGGATATGAGTAAATTTAGTTACATTTTTTATTTTTTAAATTAAAGAGAAAAAAGTAAAACAACAACTTCTTGAATAGCTTAAGATAAAGAGAATAACTAATTCATTTCTTTGATGAAAATAATTTATTTCAAACAATAAATATGATGATAATGTTTCAATTTGATATATAGATAATATTGAATTTTTCAAACTTATATATATATATATATATATATATATATTTTAAAATTTAAATTTCTACAGAACAATTTTTTAAAATTGAATTTGATAATGTTTGTATTTCTTGTTTCTATCTAATATGGTTGTTCTGACTATTTGGAAGGTTTTGTCCAAAAAAAGGATGGCAAAAGTTGTATTTTAAAATTATAAATTGATTATAATTTGTAACGTACTGTTTTAAAAATAACTTCTTGCATTAGTTCTAAAACCAATTAAAATAGCTTTTTCTAATCAATTTTAAAAGGTTTTACTATAACGGATAAAGCATTAAATTACTTTCGAACATTTAGCAACATCTTGTTAAAAATGAAAATGAAATAATTTTAATTTTTTTTAAAAAAGATAAACAACAATACTCTCCTATTTATATTTTTAAATAAATCTTTGAAGATCCAATCATATAAAATATTACGAAAATCATAATTGTTTTATTTAATTCCACAAATTATGTATAATGAAAATAAATTTTATCACAAAAATAAATATAAACGTACTATTTTGAACTTTCTCTATAATATTTATGATTTTGACATTTATTTGAATTATTCTCTAAATTAATAATTTCTCAATTTTTAAAATAAATTTTATTATAAACTTTTGAAATAAGTTTGTAAATATTCTAAATAGTATTCAAAACAGTTTAATTATTTAAATTATTAAAAAAACAGCATCGTATATCATGATTTTTTAACTTTTTATTTTATATTATATATATATATAATACTCTAAATATTTTTGTAGTCCTTTTTTTAAGAAACTTTTAATTAAGTTAAGCAATCAATAAAAGCAGTTAAAGTTAGGTTTTAAGTTAAGTTTTCATCAACCCCGTGATAAAAAGGAAGAAACAACAATTACTTCTTACCAACTAAAGTATCTTATATGTAAAAAATATTAAAAAAAAACTAGGTTCTTACTAAAAAAAATAAAAATTTGTAAAACAAAAAAAAACTTTAAATATTTATTTATAACAGTACACAACATTTTCTTACCCAAAATTTGCTCTAGTCGGCTTTTTCACCGTATAATGCAGTTTAGAAAATTAATTAACAAAATAATGACAGTTAAAAGTTAATTATGAAATTTGCTTAAATGACCAATAAAGCAACAATGTATAAAAAAAAGTAAACAGTGCTGTGACACATAATAAGAGCAAAGGGTGGCACAGCAGTGAATGAGACATGTGAGGAGGTTGCATGTGTGAAGAAGATGAGCATATAAGTGCTACATCTAGCGAGACACCTTACTCCCTTGAAAGTTGTAGAAAGTGAGAGCTTTGTGTTGTGCTGATGCACTTCCAACTCCTTTTATTTCAAACTGCTAATCATAATACCTATGGGATCTATTTTCCACATGCAAAGTCTCTTCTACAAGTGTTTCATTCTTACAAAATCAAATGTGACATTCACTCTAATAATAAATTTATAAAACTGCATTACTGTGATAGAAGAAAAAGAGTTGTGTAATTGGGGTGGTGGGATCTAATCCTTTCCCTCCCATATGACAGAGGTGGCACCACAATCCCTCCACGCAAACATGACGTGTTTGAGATCTCTGTCGCACATGACGGTGCAACCTCATCCACCTTTAAGAACTACCAGCTGTGACCTCAATTTCTACCCACCCATCTCATGCCACTTGTAATTATAAATTTTCTTCATTTTAAGATAAGTTACAATTTTTGGTTACTCTTATTTGGTGTACTTTTTCTACTAATCTGAATCAACATGCTTGAAATCAGATTAACTAAACTAAGATTTGACTATGAGTCCTTTTCTTTAATTTTTTTCAGAAAGAGATTTATATTTCAAATATTTTATGAAAAGTATAAACTGTATTGTATTTGTTTATAACTATAAAATAATTTTTCAAAAGAGAATATAATGTTAATAACTTCTCTAAATAATAAAAATTGAGGAGTCAGCTTAGGTTGGCGTGAGTTTATCAAGTTTGATGGTGCATGATTCAATACGTAACATAATTAATATTACAACCGGGCCATGTTATTTTTTATCCAATCCAACTTAAAACCAATTAACCCATACATTTTAGTTTGCATTTGAGTTTATCAATTTGCAGGTTGGATTGAATATTGGATTCATGATCACCTCTAATGATTTCTCATTAAATTTTTTAAATGAATATAGTCAAACTTTTTATGATTGTCTTGCTTTACTTAAAATTAACATAGACACAGCAACAGAGCACGTGGTACTTAAATTGTAATAGTTTCCTTTGAAATAAATATTTACGTGCAGGAGAAGAAAGCAAGACGTAATGAACATTCAATCAGAAAACTCAAAATTGAGAACATGCTTACAGCACATTTATGCTCTGGCAACGTAGAAGATGATAAATGGACAAGAACTACATCGTTACGATGATTATTCTGATTTTGATTTGATACCACGATATCAGTGTACTAATTCCATTTGGATTTCAGGTATACCCTGCCCGCTTCTTCCTTCATGTCGTCTCACAACTCAAAAGTTAGAAGTTCAAAGAAAATTTCTTTTCTTCATCCTATTTTTTTATTATTTTTTTACAACTACGAAAATTATGGAAAAAAAAAAGATAAAAGTGAAATAAAATGAGTTATGGAAAATATAATAAAAATATGGTTTCAATAGGTGTTTCATAAACACCAAAGAACATTAAGAAAAACAAACAAAAAAGGTATATTTTACATCTTATATTTTCATGAGATTTTTATTCTAATTTCTCTATTTGTTTTGGTCTTAGTGCTTTTTAAATTTTTTTAAAAGAATAACATTTCTGATTTTTAATGACGATGGGAGTAACTAATTAAAAAGGTATCATGTGTTAATTTTTATGAGTCACATTTTATTTGTAAGCAAGTTTACCTATCAAAAATTAATAAAAGATTTTTGAATTAAGAGTTCTTAAATTATTGTCCTACAGATATTATTTTTCAAATATCAAGAATAACTTATTTTAATTGTTTAAACGTAACGGGACTATAACAGATAAAAAACAGAGCTTAATTTTAATAATAAATTAAAGAAACAGTAATACAATATATGAGAGAAATCAGATGAGATGAATCTAAAACTTATGGATTCATCTACTACACTTCTTTATAGTCTAATTAATTTAATATTTATATTAGTATTCAAATATTTGTCAACCACTCATAATTAGTTCTATTAACACTCAATAATTATGCAATGTCAATATTCTTTCTCCTAAGCAAACACTCTCAATGATCATGCAAGGTAATTGGCCGAAAAAGCATGAAGATCCTATGAGTTTGTTAATTCAATAAGGTTGAAAGAAATGAATTAAATGTGATTAATCTAACCCCTTATTCATTTTATCCTATAGTTCCGTTAGTTACACGTGGTACAATCACCTATAATGCAACTAACTATGGGATGCTAAGGGTTATCAAATCTTAATATACACAATATAATCCAATAGAATAAAACCAAAAAATAAAAGAAAATTAACACCAAAATTAAAGTAAAAATCACATAAAGTTTGTAGTAGGATCCATCATAGCCCTAGTTATGGATTTAGTTACTCATAACAAAATAAATTACGAAGAACGTGATAAATAAACTCATAACCACAAAAGAAAACTTAAACAAAAAAAAAAACTTAGAAAGGTAGAAGACGAAGAGAGTTCTCATTCTCTGAAGGAGTGCTCAATCACTTGCTTGGACTCTAAAGATAAACTTGTTGTCCCTTGTCAATGGTCTCCAATGACTCTAAAAAATGAGTTTAGGTATAATTAAGAAGAGAAAAATTGTGTGTAAAGAAGTAGAAGTATCAAATGTAGACCATAAGCCCTCTTTATATAAGTTGTGCCTTGAGTTTCCAATCAATTGAGCTCTATCTTTTTTAATTTATTTTATTCACAATCAGAATTGTTCTAAATCTTCATATCTCAATCTGTATCTAAGTTTAAATTTAAAATTTAAAATTCAAACTCAAATTTACATAACTTAGTTAAGGACTAAAAGTATCTAAATTTTATCCAAAATATCTCTATAATGCACTAATAATAACTTACGGTTGAACTGCAATAATTAATAACATAATTAGTATAAATATATATGAAATTGGATTTAAATGTATAAATATAAGTCATAAAATATATTAAAATATAACCTTATCACATTTATGTTAATGACAAAGTACTGAATATAAATTTATCAATAACTAAAACTAAAAAAGTTTTTCGAAAGGAATAAAAATTAAAATATGATAAAAATTATTAGCAATTAATTTTTGTTTCTAGGTCCAATTTTTAAAGAACATTATGTGATCCATATAACCTTATTATTTGCATCCTTTTTATTCTATGCAAAGGTTACTTTCACTAGTTTTTCAGAATAGGCTCCATGATGGGTAGAGTCATATAAATATTTTGCTCTCATAGTTTTAGGTTATCGAATCCGCTCCTCTTCTTAAAACAAAACACATCGTGCTTGAGTAAGTGAGAATTTGGAAAACTAGAACTGTGATCGTGAATTAACTTTGCAATGGCTAAAGGTTAGTATTCTCAATCCATTTTGCTTTCGCATAGCCTTATTACGGTTTTTATTTAGCTTTTCTTCATTTACAAAAATATATTATAAAAATAGAATAACTCAAATTGATGTGTGGGATAAACTAAGTGATCAGATGAATAGAGATAAAAAAAATAGTTATAAAAAATATTATAAAAATTTATTGTAATTGAGAATAGAATAACTCAAATGAGAATATTCCAAATTCACTCAAAAAAATGTTATTTTTCACTCCATCAAAATAAAAGCAATAATAATCACAAACAGATATACAGTTCTCTCGTTTTCCCAAAGATAACAAATTTTCTCGCAGGGTCTAAATGACAATATTTCAACTTAATATGATACAAGTGAATTTAATTAAGCCAATATATCAGAAGCTGTTTTCTCTTTGTTTTCTTCTTCATCCAATGTATCACACAGTGCTCTCCCCTTTGTCTCAGGCAGGAATATTCCAAACACCCCACTACAACCTATCACCAACCCAAAAACCCCATAGCATAAGAACTTATTCCCTCTTCCAGCACCCACCAACAAAGGACTAAACGTGCCACCAAATACCACCGCTAACCTTGCCATTGACAGTGCTGAATTCCTCACACAAGTTGGGAACAACTCTGTGGTGTATATTAAGTAAATGTTAAAAGAAGCACAAGCACTGAAAAAGGATACTAACTCAAACCAAATTTGCAAATTGGTCCATAGCTTCCCTTCCATGATTGACATTACACTAAAAATGCCACTTAGGATAGTGAAAAAGAGGAGTGCACTTCTCCTATTGAACTTGTCTATAAGAAAGAAGGTGATCAAGGCTGATGGCACCTCAGATAAGGCATTGAATGTGACACTTAAATAAAGGTCGAAGGATAACACTTCAAGGCCTAGTGGCATGCCATAATAGACCAATCCAATGCCAATTCCCATGGCCATAATCGCTAATAATCTTCTTGAAGACCATTTCTTTTCCATCAAAATTTTGAGGGCCGAAAAGAAATTCTCGTTCCAAGTTTCTTCCTTGTGGGACATGCTATTGATGGTCAAATTCAGGTTACTTTGCGTGATTGATGTGATGCATTTTAAAGTAGCCACGGCTTCTTCTTTCATTCCTCGCACAAGAAGCCATCTAGGGGACTCACTAACTAGCAACTTGACCAATATGCAATAGAAAATGGTTGAAATAGAAGTCCACAGATAGAGGTTTCTCCACGAAGAATTCCTGTTTGCGTATGCCATGGCGGGTAAGGACAAGAACCCTACATATCCATCCATCTAACAAGTAAATCTAAATCGATTTATTTTTTGAGAAACCGTTAATGTTAACAAAATTTCACTGTAAACTAATGAAAACTTACTTAATTTTTAAATGATATTTTTCAACAGGTATGGTGCACGATGAAAATAAACAAATATTAATTTTTTATTGAGAATTATAGTATTTAATATTATCAATGCAATAAGATCATATCATTGTATCCTTTGATACACATTAAAAGAATAATTGTTAAAACAATTATTAAAAGATTAATAATTTTTAACTATACAATTAATAACTTTTATATATTTTCAGTTGATTTTATTATTTTTATATTTTGTAAATTTTAAAGTAATTATTGTCATGACTAAGTGACGACAAAGCGAGTAAATAATTAATCACTTCACCTTATGATAATCACTAGTGTGACATAATTATGTATATGTAGATTATCATTTAGGAGTAAGATATACATCATTTTCAAATTTTTTAGAATTATGAGGTTTAAGTTGATAAAAAAATTATCTTAGACTTTATAATACAGAATTTATGTGGTATAATATAATATTTGAAAAGAAATCTGAGGAGGTAGGAATTGAGTTTGGAGACGGAGGCATACCTACAGTGAAACAAAAGAAGCCAATGGCACTAATCTGGCCACGCCAGCGTTTTCCAACGAGCTCCGAAGCTAGCACAAGAGCTGAGGTTCCGATGGTGGCTCGGCTAAATCCAATTAGAAACTTGAGAGCTGAGTAGATCCAAACATTGGTAGAGAAGGTGACGAGGAAGGAAGAGAGAGACATCATGAGACATGAGTAAAGGAGCATGTTCTTGCGCCCAAGCGATGAGTCAGCAAGCGTGGCCAGCAGAAGCCCACCCACTAAGCACCCAACAAAGAAAAACGAAGCAGGGAGGCCCGTTATGATGGAATTCTCACACTCCAAGGCCCACTCTGATACAATGGAGGCTTCTGGGGGCCCATTCCAGGCCCACGAATCCCTCGGAAGGCTGCATATGTTGCTATCTGGGGTGCATGGTGTGGCGCCTTGTTGGGTGCAGCGCCAAGATGGTTGCGCGTCGGTGAAGACGGTGATGAAGGTTTGTTGAGCATCGAAGATCCAAGCGAAGGAGACAAGAACGGATTGCAAGAACTGGTGCCAATTGAATTCGCCTATGCAAATTTCGATGGTGGAGGCCAGAGAAGGATCGTCTTCTTTTCCTCGCTGTGCTGCTTCTGCCTCTGACTTTGAACTCAGAAGAGGGGTTGAATCTGCCATATACAACAAAATTCTTATTTAATGGAGTTATGGTTCGCTGAGACGTGTTTGCCTAAGGGCTTTATATAGGAGAACAGAATCTTTAACCGCTCTAGATTCTTCTACACTTCTCATCGTAATTTCTTTACGTGCAAATGGCCCCTTCACAATTCATCGACAAAAAAAAGGGACAGTTTTCATTGAAGATTTACAATTTTTTCACTGTGGATAGTTAAATCTGATAGAAAATTAAGTAGATGCAGGAGAGGGAAATTTCGCACCAATTTCGATTCGTCTTCACTCTTCACTTCTCGTTATGATTTACTTTTCACATGCAAACGGTCCCACGTCATTTTTAACAATGTATAATTTTTAATTATTTAAAAACATAACTGCATCACTCATTCATCCCAATCCAAAATGGTTTAGCTAATTTTTACATTAACACAAAATTTAACAACTAACCATATAGGTTTATTTCACTAAGTGAAGTCAACTACATACATCATCTCATGTTACTGCATACGGTCAAAATTTATAATTTCAATAAATTTTATATTAACTTTTGAAAGCCTAATACAACTCTCTTTTTTTATCTACACTTCAGACCAACTATAAAGTCACACACACACATTTTATATAAATGTAACTAAAATTAAATATTATTAAAATAACTAGAAATATAATATTGTAAAACAATTAAAAATATGTTTAAAACATAGAAAAGTATAATATACTTTAACACTATTAAATAGATAAAAATTAAAGTTTAAAAAGTGTAATCTCTTGATATATCATGATAATAACTTTCAAAATTAAACAATTACACAAATAAATTTTATTATTTGCATTAAATAATGTCAAAATTATTAAAATATATTTTAATTATTCTATAATATTTAGTTACTATTCATATAAAATTAATACATTTTATATTAAAATAGTATTTATAATTTTTCCTATTCAAAATAATAAAATATCATAATGAAAATAAAGTTATTTATTATAATTTTAAAACATGTATAAAAATCAAATTACGAAAAGGAAAATATATTATTTTCTAATATAAATTAAAACTTTACTAAACATAAATGATATTAAAATTTGAAATGATATTGCTAGAATAATCCTTTAAAATTAATGTTATTATATCAAATAGTACGTTATAACAAATAGTTTAATTAAAATATAAAAATATTAAAAATTTATAATAATTTAACATCAACAAATATTTAAATTTAAGAACTAATTATTTAAAAAAATTATTCTCACAAACTTCTTGAAAATGTTTTCTTTAGAATTGTGATATCTTTTTATTCTTAATATTGTAATATGTTTTATATAACAATTAAATGAAAGTATATTAAAACATATTATATAACATTTCACTTGTTAAAGTGCATAGCTAATAGTATTAATTAAGTTTATGAAATTACGTCAGACCAAACTAACCTAACAAAATAGAGTTTAAATTTGAAATTTAAAAAATTAAATTAAAATGAGAGATAATATTTTTATAAGAGAAATGTAATATATAATAAATTTTTAAAAATTTATTATATATAGAAATAATAGTTTTTTTAAAAAGTAAAATAAAATAAATAAAATAATAAAAAAAATTCTATAAAAATAAAAAATCTCAATTAAACTAAAAGATTAAAATAATCAAATACTAACAAATTATATTTATCTTCATAAAAAATATTTAATTAAAAAAATGATAACAAAATTTTATGATAAATTCCTCTTGTTTAACAATTTTTCTTACAAACTCACTAACACTCTGCTAGATCAAATGCGCTGGCATATGCACACATTTCATATTTCATAACTCACATTCTCTCTCAAAAGAGGATTTTATTTTTCTCTCATCAACAATGATGGAGTATTATTCAAGCCAGTTTAGATGAACTCGTTTGCAAGCCTTTTTGTTAAAGAAAAAATAATAATATAAAAAATAAATAAAATTTATCTCATAAATTAAAATTAATTTATTTCATTAAGTTTTTTAAAAGTTAAATAAAAGTAATTTTAAAAAAAATATAAATGTATAAATTAGTTTTAATTCATGAGAAAAGTTTTATTTATTTTTTATAATATTTTATATATCGGTGCCGAGTTCTTGAATTTTTGCATAGACTGCGTGTTCAATGGGTTCATATGCATGTTCTTGAATCATGACTAGGGTCTTGGAATAACATGCATGTTTGAAATTCAACAAAACTTTGTGAATAATTTAATTCTCGCATGGAACATACTAAATATTTATTTATTTAATATTTATTTTATAAAATAGTAAAAATAATTATTAGGAGAATATAAGAAAGCTCCACAGCCAAATATTTTATTTTCTGTTCTTACCACAACTGAAGGCCAACTAGTGTAAAAAAAATATAATAATTCTTGCATATATTTTTATTATTTTAATAAATTTTAGTTAATAAAAAATAAATGATAATTAATGTAAATTAATGTATTAAATAATTAAAATCAATATTTATTATATATTTTAAAAGTTATAATATTTATGTTTAAAAGATATTAAAATATTATTATATTTAAAATAGGTATTTATTTTAAGAAAAATATCTCTTAAAAATATAAACGTAACAATTTCAAAAATAAGTTATCTTTTTGTTTATATACAACTTAATCTTATTCTTTTAAACTCATTTTCTTTTATCTGTTTATCAAGCTAGTTTAAGTATTTTCTTGTGATTCTAATAGCTAGTTCAATAAATTTAGTGATCATAGTTAAAATTTAAAATTAAAAGTTTGATGAGAATATTAAAAGTAAGAGATTAAATAAAATTAAATAATTTTTACTTAAAATTTTAATTTTAAAAATCATAAATTATATAAATAGAAATTTAAAGAAAACGTTAAAGATCTAAAATAATATAGTCTATTAATTTAAAAAAATTATTATAAATTAAAACTGCATAATGTATATAAAAATTTTAATTCTTAAAATCACCATTTAGATATTATATATACACTACTAGAATTTTTAATTTTTTCCATAGTTTTTTTCTGCGGTTTATATAACTGTAGTTAAGTTTTAATTTTACTCACAGTTTAAGTAATTGTAATTAAATTTAAATATTTTTCGCAGTTTGGTATAATAACCATAATTAATTAATGATGATTAAACAAATCTCAGGTAAATATAAAAAAAAAATTATCATCTCCTAGGTATATGTAATTAATCTTTGCTAGCTCAGAAATCTCTCTTTCCCAAAAACATGAAATAGAGCTTTCTTTCTCAACTCTTACCATTGCCTAACCTTTCTTACACTCAAAAATCTTTATCTCCCACTATCTGAATTGATTTGAACATCCACACTGTTGTCAAAGCCCTCTCTAAGAAGCTTCAGAAATCTTCTCTCCCAAAAATGTGAAATAAAAGCTCTCATTTTCAACTCCAACTATTATCTCACAAATTCTTTCTCTTTTAATCGATTTGGTGCCATTATTTTTACTCTCGTCGTACAACAGTATGATTTCTATTTTATATTTGAGATTTTATGTTTAGGGTTTTAGATGAGCTTTTATAATTATTTTGGTTACAATTTTAATGTGATAGAAATAATGTCATTAGAGACCCTTACATATATATATATATATATATATATATATATATATATAAGTTGTACATAAAAAATAAAAATTAACTATTAATACAATCTTATAAAGATATAAAATAACAAGTCTTGAAGATAAAAAATAATTTTACAAAATTTTTAAAAAATTAAATTATATATATATATATATAAAAGATCTGAACTGTTATTTTTAATACAGATTTAAATACGTGGACTTGACTTAAAAATATATATATATATTCTTAACACGGTGGTTGATTGATTGAAAAAGTGGGATCTTAAACTTTCCGTGGGAAATTATTTCGTGCATGCAGTTCAACATTTGTTTATACATAATATATTATTAATTTGCTATATAAATGATATACATCTAGATCGTGCAGCTATATATAGTCATGTAAGATTCATTTATTAATAATTTGCGATTTGGTATTCATCTAAAAGAATAATATATTATGATTTTAATCCTTTCGTTGCTTCAAATCATGTGATTCCATGCATTAATTTAATTTATCATCGCAACCAAAACGTGTACAATTTAAAACCACCAGCTATGTGCTTTCAAGTTGTTGGGCATGTTCATCCAATGGGACTTGAAGATCGATTAATGTGCTAATTTTGACTCAAAACCACAAACTATCCTTTGCTTTATTCTTCTAAGTGCCAGGTAATGAATATTTTATTAAAATATTGTCCACGTTTGGATCTAATCTTTTCGATCAAAACGCAACTAAATGTGAGTCAACGTGTAAATTTTCAATTTTATTTTATCATTATATAAGATTAGATATTAAATGTTAGTGGGATTTTTCTAAACATAAATGTAACCCAACTTCATTTAATATTAAAACTCACACACTAGGTCAATCCAAATTTGACCTCTTGTATAATTTATTGATTACTTACCTACTGAAAATATTGCAATGTTGATTTTGAATCACCACTTGATTTTGAATTCCAATTGAATAAGGTAACAAGTGGACCATGAGGATCACTTCAAAAATACTTGCTCTAGAAGGTTACAGACATTTTCAACGTGTTTGCAGATCAGAGTTTAGGAGTTAAATAATTTCAGTTTAATCCTTCTTCTATTTGTAGACAGTAGACAAGATGGTTAAACAATTACATGATAGTCCTTCACTTATTAAACTTTCAAGTTCACTTTAACCAATTTCTTAACCCAAATTTACATCTTAAATGTTACAATTAAAATATTAGTTCAGTTAAATTCTCGATATTTAATTCCCAAAAGTTATCAATAGCTTATATTTTTGTTAAAGTTGTAGTGTTTGGTGATTAAAAGATATACTAATTATATGCTATACTCTTAATCATATCAATGGAGTATAAGAAGGAGTTTTATTAATCGTAAAGATTACCATTAAAATGATTAATGTGACAATTTTAAAATATGTCATAATTTAACACACGATAACCATAAATTTTACTTGTAAACATTTTTACAAGAAATACTTCACTTAAATATAGTTTAAAAAATGCATTTAACATAAGAGACTAAAAAAAATTACATATCAATCGTAAAATAAACATTGCATATTATAATTGTGACCAAACAGAACTTATCTTTTACTTTTCATAAAATTTCTAAAATGCATTTCATTGTTTTATACATTATTTAAATTATATTTTAAAACTTAAACAATAACCCTGTATGAGAATAAGGTTAATTTCATGATAATAAATTTTATTATTTTCTAATATATTTTCTCTTGAATTATACAGTAGTTGTAGTAAGAGCTAATGAGCATAATGTGCTGCTGACCCAATGTAATTAAATCACAATGACACTAATTATATATTGAGATTGTAACACTTGACGGTGCCAAGTTTTTTGAGTAATTGAGATTATCCATTTTCAATTCATCCTATATACAAAAGACTAGATTTTTGTAACAAATATTTTATAAATATATTTCTAACTGATAACGAGCTTTATGAAAAAATAAAGATTAAAATATTTAATAAAAAAGATCTTTTTACACTAGTATAAATCTAAAATCTCTAATGGCTAAAGAAGTAATAAATTATAAGTCCTTAGATATAACAAATATTTTATAAATATATTTCTAATTAATAATTAGCTTTATGAAAAAAATCATATATTGAAATATTTGATGAAAATGATCTTTTTATATTAGTGTAAGTTTAAAATTTGTTGAACTCAATTTAAGTCTTTCGTTTAACTATATCTAATAGCTAAAGAAGTAATAAATTATAAGTTCTTAAATGTAATAAATATTTTATAAATATATTTTTAATTGATAATGAGCTTTATGAAAAATCAAAAATTAAAATATTTGATAGAAAGAATTTTTTTATATTAATGTAAGTCTAAAAACTCTTACACTCGTTTTGAGCTTTTCATTTAACTTGTATTTAATAGTCAAAGAAATAATAAATTATAAATCTTTAGATTTAACAAACATTTTATATATATATGGGATACTTGTATAAGTTTAAAATAGTTAACGATTAATTAATTAATAAATTATAATTCGTTAGATGTAAATTAAATGAAAAATTCAGATAAAGTGTAAAAGTTTTTAAATTTACTCTAATGTAAGAAGATCTTTTCGTATATATATATATATATATATATATATATATATATTATTTTAATTTTTTTTCAGAGAATCTATTCGCATCTTCTTTTTTTCAATAGAGTTCATAAAGCAAATCACCAGTTGAAAATACGTGCTATACAAGACACAAAATGCATTGAATTGAAAGAGATTCTTCTGGCTTTTCCTCCAAAATGGACACTCTTGACAAGCACGCTCTACGGAAAGGAAAATCCCTCAAACTATACTGATGAGCTGATTTCTGATACGCAATCAACAGTCGTAAAACAAAATACAAATACTATTCTATATTTTCCCCTTCAACTGTATCTACAATACACCTAAATTAAACTAGACTTTTATACCCGTGCTGTGCACGGATTTGAACTTTTATACAAATATTATTTATTCAGGATTAATTTAGATTATTATATTTATTAAATAAAATAATATATATCTATACATATATATATATATGTTAAATATATTATTAGTATTTTTTATATAAGTATAATGCTAATTTGTCATGATTTTTCTTTCTTAGACTTATATTGCTATTTATATAAATACATCTTATGATTTTATCTGTATTTTTATTTTTTAATAATAATTTTGATTAATATTGAGTATATATCATTTGTTACTTTATATATTATTAACAATTTGTTTCTTATGATTACAACATTAATTTTTCATTATTATAAGTACGCATGCAGTTTTTTCTATTATTGTTACTACTTTTGAAAGATAAATTAGCTATATCACACATTAAGAAAACATGTTAAAACTAGTTTATATTAATTTTTAAAAATCACTATACAACGTTCTAAATATACATTAAACACTACTTTAAAGTCATTAAACCTTTAATAAAATTCCATCATAAAGATTCAAGGATAAGCAAAGAAATGTGGAAAAAATATTAAAGGCTTTATAGATTTTGCAAGTTGTCTTGCAAATATAACTTTGAATTTGTTTTAACTTTGTCTTGTAAAGGCGGCGGAGGGAATACTATTATTGCCTACTATTCTCATATTGATCAGATTACATTAAAAAAAATAGTATAGCCTTCATTTAGCGGTCAAGCCCCGACTAATTTACAATTTTTAATAGTAATAGAAATTTTAGTTCCAAAAACTTTAGATTGCTTTAACACAAAGATTATAAGATGGAGATGAACTATGTTCTCAACTAGGGGTACTCTGACTACTGCCTTGATGAACAGACTCAAGACATTCCTTGGCCCGATGAACTTTGGACTGGAGGTAAAAGCTCCCATTCTTGGCATTATTCTCAAATAAACTGTCATATTTCTGCACAGAAGAAATATGTTTAAACAATTTTTATAACAAAAATTTAGCTCTTCTAAAACAATAAATGGGAAGGTACAACTGTTGATTAAAAAATCAAGGGAGTAAATTTTAATATTATATAAATAATATATGAGCATTATTTAAATCATAATATTAATAGTTATTTCCCAATCTAATGTTATAACTTCGTACTTTTTCCTCAAAAATGATTTCCTGACTTCAAGGGAAATATTCAAACAACAAAGGGTTATATATAACCACAGCAAAAATGAGATGCAAACCTTCACAATGTCCTCCCAGTGGGCTTCCTCAGTAACACCAAGAATCTGCCGAGCCTCTTGCTCAGTCATTCCCTTGCTAGCCCTACGGATAGTATTTTGTATTGTATCTTGTGCAACACCATTTTTAGAGGCATCTGGAATAACATAACATAACATAACGTTTAGTAAGTGAGAAGATCTGGAGTTGCTGTGTGTGTATAGAGGGAGAGAAATATTAGCCAAGGCACGATATGAGAAAGAAAAACTACGGACTTAAAACAAATTTAAGTGTATCAAAGTGTAAAGACTTACGGTATTGGACAAAGATGATGAAATTAAGGAGAAAATGGAAAAACTATTTTGGTTAACTTTTCAGAGAAGTATCGAATGATATATTGGGATTTGAAAACTTCAGTTCAAGAAGTAACATTGAATATTACTAATGAATCATTTCATAAACATGAGGAAAGTTGGAAACTAGTTCATGCCTAATGAATTAAGGAATCGAGATAGCTCTTTATGACCAAAGGTGATATCCAAAATTTTGGAATAGCAGAGCAGCCACAGGCCACTATACAATTTGAATAGTGGTCATAGCAGCTACAATAGCAGCCATAGCACCGCTATAGTGGTGCAACAGCAATGGAAAATCTTTGGAAGTGGTGGTGTATGTGAGGAGTGTCCCGTATTAATAGGTCAGTGGGCAACCAAAAAATGCTTTAGAGCTAATAGAGACAAATGGGAGACCAGTAGAGTGGTTCCAAGGATCAGTGGATGTATTAAATAGTCCCTAATAAAAATGGAATTGGTGATTAATTCAGTAATAAAGAAGGAGCCTTAGTCTTTCCAAAACATCTAGATATCTAAAAAATTTTAGTAGTTTGATTTAGATAGATATGTAAATAGGATACACGGATAAAAGAAACAAATCAGTTCACAGATTGAAATCTCCTCAAGCTAAAATTGATGGACCAACCCGCCTAAAAGCTTAAAACTTTAGATGAAGTCTCAAAATAGGTGCTATATCTGACAGTGTCTAAATGAGAGACAAGAAATTTATATTGGTCAGTATCAAACAAATCTAGATCAGCAGCAACAGTGTTATGAGGTTCCCTTAAAATGAGTGCTGGTGCACGGGAAAGTTGATAAAGACAGAGAAAAGAATCAGAATACAGAAAATGGCCTAACCAATGCAATAGTTCTCCCAAAATGAACAAAGGGCCATACCTATAGCGTTAAGCAAGGAGAAAAAGGATAAGAAATGAAACACAGGGACTTGAATGATGGCGGGACAGCACAAGGTAATTAAAACATTTTCTCTTCAAAAAAACTGGGGATCTCTTGCCAAATCATAACCCTTCACTCTAACTCTTTAATTACACTTTCTTTCTTTCTTTTCATTTTAGAGTTCTACTGCTAGCAATTCTGTGAAAGTGTTTGAAATTAGCATCCCCTTCCTTAGTTAGCATTTTCCTGTAATTCTGACCTCCACTTTCACTGCATTTACAACTAATCTCCTTTCAAAGAATCCTACAAAACTCGAGGTTTTTTTCTTTTCCTTAAAAAAATCTTGTCATCCTGTTGGAGTTCACATATACAATCCTCACATGCTAATCTATCCAACACACCTAATTGTGAGAGAACTTCCCTTTAGAGACTAACTATAACAATCTACAGGTTGAACATGAAGCATGTAACCTATCCCAAGTTCTTCTCACAATATACTACTCAACTCCAAGAAACTGGGATTCTATTTAACTTTCCAAGCATGAGGGATTCACATACATACGACAGAACCAATTAAACCCAAAATTTCATTCTGAAAGCTCCCCATGCAATGATTCAAATTTGTCAATGTTATTGCCCTAAGAAGCCCATGAAATCTCCGCCACCCCCTGGGCAGAAGAGAAAAAACGGCAAATCTCATAACTCTCTAGTCAACATATTTAGCAAGTAAATTCTTCAAAGAAGTATACTGAAGTGCATATCTGGCAATCAAGTGATATGATGTTGGAAAATAATTTAACTAACATTTCCTTATGGTATATGTCCAAACAAAAACAAACAATAATTAAACCAAATACCTAGAAAACACAGAATTGAAAAGTAAATTAGCAGGCAACAATATTATGCTTGTCACACAAATCAATGAACATTCCAGTCACAAATTTGAGAAGCTTACTAGCAAGTGCTTGACGATATGCCTGAACAAACGCTCTAGCCAAGATTCCTCCACCCATCACAATCAAGTTCGCAAGAATCTTAGCGGCCTGCATAAACAATTCAGCTAAGGTTTTGCAAGAAACAGGGAATATTCCAGAAAACTCATTGTCCAAAGACCATTTAGAGATAGCAGATTAAGCTCACTCCAAAGACCACATCCTCAATCAGTACTTTCCGCTTTCATTTTATATTTCCTTTAGGTACATACATCAAAAAGTTACTACCATGTCCATGTCTTGGACCTATGACGCCCCCAACAGACTGAACTATGCCTAAATAGAAACCACAACAAAATTATGCACAAATAGCACGCCCAGGGCCATAAGGCAAAGAATCACAAGCTAAACTTCTGTACATTGTAAAAGTCACCTAAGTCAATGAAAATAAATCAACCTAAGTTGGCCAAATAATAAATTACAAACACCCTCATAAAAACAGCTGCATACCTGAAAAGAACACAATCCATAATCCCCTTCACAAACAGAAACTAAATACACAAATTTCTCAATTTCTCTACGCCCCGAACCAGACAACACGTTAGATACGAAGAAACAAGAAAGACAGATATGAACATACCATTGCTTGAGAATCAACAAAATGAAACCCCTCTAAAACTACCCAAGCTTGGATTTTTCTTCTGTGTGAATGAGAAAATTTAGGTATTGAACCCCCTCTAGAATGTGCCGACGGTTCTAGAAGAAGACCAGTAATATGGAAGCTCCAAATTAGGTTTCGTGGGAAACAGGGTTCATCCCCGAAGAATTTGCTAATGCCTCTTTTTAGAGTCTATAGGCTGATAAAAGTAAATAAAGATGAAATACAAAAATCGATACTTTTATTTATTTGATCGAAAAAGAAAATTAAATTAACTTAAGTCTCAATCCCTAATTTTATTAAATAACTTTTTTTATAGCTATATCATTTTATTAATTAAATCATGTAATATTATATTTATATTATACATATCAAAATTTAAATAAATTAAATATTTATAAATATATAATCTTTAATTAATATTTATTTATATTTAAAAAATTATATTTATCAGTCTGATGTATACATATTTTATTGTAAAATAAATATATATAATTTAATTATAAAAAAAAATATTTTTATAAATGATTATATAGGCGAATCATTACATGTGTGTCAAATTATGGGGCATGCATGTTTTGTTGATTACCTTTCTTACATTAATTAAGAAAAGAGAATACTATCAATTATGTAAAATGTTTGTGAATCAATATGATCACAAAGTGGAGAGATTCTTGTATGTTTGCATTGACAATTAATTAAGATATATTTAATTATATTTCACGTTTTACAATTAATATTATTAAAATTCAAAACAAAATTTTAATTATATATCACAAATCCAAGGTTTGATGTGTTCCACGACGAAATTGGGAAGCGTGCTATAACTTATCACGAGGTGAATGGTTTCAAATACTGCACAGTGCTTTTTTTTATTTATTCGTTTATGATTTTATACAAAAAATTATTAAACTTAAAAATAATATCTTAAACTTTATAAAAGTTATTGTGTGATTTTTTATTATACTTTTTAATTATTACATTACTTATGTTATTTATTTATCTATTTGTAGAAAGTTTATACGAAAATCTTTGGGTGGTAAAAAATGTCACTTAATAGGTTGGAGAAAGATTTGCAGACCTAAATATGAAGGGAGTCTTGGATTTAGAAAGACTCACCTTGTGAATCAAACTTTTATAATAAAACTTTGTTGGAGACCAATAACTTTTCAAATGACCTTTAAGCTCAAGTTTTTTATAGTAAATACAAATTTTTTCTTAGAAAAAATCTCAAGTATGGCAATCCTTAGAATTATTTTCATCGCTGGAGAAGTATGCTTTCTATTTGGAAGGACTTCTCTACTGATTTAGGCTGGATAGTTAATGATAGTTTGACCATCAAAATTTGGGAGCATAATTAGGTTCATCCCCAATAACCTCTTAAAAACTCTACCCTCTTTCAGGTTGCTGATTTGGATGTTATAGAGCCTGTGACTTTGTTCTCTCATAATGGATCTTGAAACTGGCATAAAATTCAGTCTCTACTTCCTGCTAATACTTGTGAATATATTGCTAAAATTAATTTTCTTGCATTTGCAGAGGGACATAATAGATTTTTCTAGAATTTGACTGATAATGGTCTCTTCTCAATTAAATCAGCTTACAACCTTATATCCTCCTTTGTCCAGCATCAAGAATCATACCCCAATCTTTTTAAGATGATCTGGAATTGGGAAGGCCCTCCCAAAATTAATGTTTTGTTATGGAAAATAGCCCATGGTCGTTTGCTTACTAATGAGGAACGTTTTAATTGTAAAATGTCTCTAACTTCTGTTTGTTTCAGGTGCAATGAAAGTGATGAAACTGTGATCCATGTGCTTTGAGATTGATGGTTTGCTAGGCAAATTTGGAACAAACTCATTTTTCCAAATTGCTATGCTACTTTCTTTAGTAGAGGTATAACTAGTTGGCTGCCTTTAAACTTATTTATCAATAGCTTATTTCCTTTTCCTAATTGGATACTCCTATTTGGTATAACTGTCTGGCATTTATGGACTAATAGGAACAAGGACATTTTTCTGAATTTTCCTTTGAATATTGAATCCTTGTTCTATAAAATTAAATCAAATTTTGACTACCTTATTTTCTGTGACAGGTCCAAGCAACAGATAGGAGCTGGCTGGATGGGGCCTGAAAGGTTCATCAAATGGCAACCTCCTTTGTACTCTCAGCTTAAGTTAAATGTAGATGGTGCTATTTCCCTTGATGATGGATCTGCTAGCTGTGGAGGGCTTATTAGGGACAGTCAAGGATTTCACAAAGCTTTGGGGCATATTTTGGAGATTAAAGCTTGTTATTTCTAAGAATATTCATCATATTTGGATTGAAAGCGACTCAAAGGAGACTATTTTTCTCACTATGAAGATCCAAAATTGTAATCACCCTTTGTTCTCTTTGATTTGTGATATTAGAGATTTACTTAGAAGGATTAGTTTTATTATATTTAATCATGTTTTAAGAGAAGCCAGTGTGCTGATTTTTGGCTAAGTTAGGGTCTAATTTTGGGTCATCTTTCACTTATTTTGACAAGGCTCCCCTCTCCTTAATCCCCTTTCTCTCTTTGGATTTTCTAAGTTCTTGTTTTCCTAGAGAGTTAGTCTAGTCTTGTTTATTTCTTTAGGCTTAGGCTTCGTTTATTAATAAATAAATAAATAAAATTTAGAAATATAACTAGAATGAATGTGATCATAATTATGATTGCATAAACTTCATTCACATGTAACTGTGTGTAATGTTAAGATTTTAGAAATTTTTACAATTACATGCAAGTTAGCATGACAATAATTTCAAGCCTTTCAAAATAACTGAATTATATGTTAACTTCATATTTGGAATATTATTATTTTTTTATTCATCAAAATCAAGAAAAAAAATGTCCATATCGTCAAATTCATAAGTCATATATTAAATGAATGAATGTATTGATTTTTATAAATAAAAGATGAGTATTAAATTAACACACATCTTACAATAAACAATGGTATAAAAAAATTTAACAATTGATACATATGAAAAAAAGGGTTTTGTTTCTTATATTTAAAACAAAAAAAAAATATTGATAATTATCACTTATAAATAGGACCCGAGATAATATTTACTATTCATGCCATATAATTTTAAAATACAATGTGGGTTGCACTTTCATTATTACAGTTGCAAAATTAAAATCATAGAAAAATATGATTGTAGTTACAGTGACAATATAATTGTAGAGAATTTCCAAAATTTAATATTGCAGTGATAATTATAATTTCAAATCACTATATTAGATCTCTGATACATATTTTACAACAATGTTAGTAAAGGCAGAAAAAGTTTGTATTCATACTTTGTTTCTTGGGATGCAGCCTCTTGTCTCTTGATCATCTTATTGGAAAGGAAAGCAGAAGAGTAAAGGAGTGAAAAAAGAAGGGTGAAAGATACATTCAGCTCAACTCATCTTCTACCATTAAGAATCATCGGTGTACCCTTCTTGGCTTGAAAATCAGAGAGCACTACCAAAAAGATTATTCTCTCTTTGACCTTTTCCATTTATACAAGGAGGCCTAATTTATCTTTATCTTTTTCATCGCAAAATTGAAAAATAATTTGAATATTTTGATAATTAAGTGTAAGCTATACAAAATTTACACCACTATCAACATAATTAAATGACTTAGATCTCAAGTTGTCAAGCATATTATTGATAAAGAAAAATGTTGGTACATATTCTTTAATATTTTCTAAGTATTTTTTATTATCGATTAAATTTTATATAATTAACAATCACAAAATTATGTACACTATACTGTTAAACTAATAAATTACTGATAATTTTATTATTTTTGATAAATTTTAATTAATTATAAAAAATATATTAAAAAGAGTACGTTAATTAAAACATATATTGCTAAATATGGAAAGAGTTTGAGGTCCTGTAGATAGGGATAGAAATAGGCCAAGTCGCCGGATAGGAGCCTGTGGTTTGGCCTGATTTAGGCTTGACCTGAACTGATCTTTTTAATAAACAAACCAGACTTAGACTTTTTTTAAGACTGTTTAAGTAAATAAGTCAAGTTTCAACTGTTTATAAAGTCTGTTAAGCCTGATAGGTCGGCCTGTATAAATATAAATATATATATATATATAATTTAAAAATAAATGTGTCAAAATATATTTAAATAATAGTTATTTAATAATATATTTTTTATATTCTTAATTCTGTTATTATTAAATTAATATATTATGTTATAATTTTATTTATTTATAATTATAATAAACATAAATTATATTCTATTAAAAATTAAAAATATTTATATATGATTACACTTTTTAAATAATAAATTTATTTAATAATAAATTATTATATTTATTATATTTAAATAATTTAAAGAATAGTTAAGTCTTTGAACAGAAATAAGACGTAATTTTTAATAAATTTTTCATATTTTTAATTTTATTATTATTAATATTTAATTATTATATTAATATAATATGTTATAATTTTTTATATTTATAATAAATAGAAATTGTTTAAATATAAACTATATTTTATTCGAAAGAAAAAATTTATAACAAATAATAAAAAAATAAAATAAAAAATTTATTATAATATATATTAATATATATATATATATATTATCATATCATATAACGAATAATATAATTATAAATAAATTATATAATAATATATTTTTGTAACTTACACGTGTTTTAATTAAATTATTAGTTAATTTATCAATTTATATATAATATATAAGTATATGTTTTAATTTTTTGTATCAGTAATATTTTCTATATTACATTAATGTTATAATATAGTTAATTTTATGTTTATTTATTAATTTAAAATAATAAATTAATGAAACAAATAAAATTAAATATTTTATAATTAATTTTTTAATTTAATAGTTATTATTATTGTCATTATATATATATATATATATATATTGCATTAAGTTTAAATTTATTTATTTTTTAAAATAGAATATTTTTTTTAATTTATTCAACAAATTGTGTGAATGTTATTTTTTTTTATCAATTTTATGTGTTCACTATAACTTTATTTGTTGAATATAAGATGTTTACTATTTATATTAATATTAATAAAACTAAAATATTTATTATTTATATAATTTTTAAAAATAAATCAAGAAAATTATAAATATAAATTTTATTAACATAAAATATTTATAATTAATACTTAAATAATATTTTAAAAATTATTTATAAAATTATATAAATATTATTATAATTATTTAATAATTATTAATAACATAGATAGAAATTAAAAAAACATATAAACTAATTTGATAATAAAATATTTATATTTTTATTAATATTAATTTTTTTTGTAACAGACTTTGTTAACAGGCTTCAGGTAAGGCCAGACCACTTAAACAGGTCAGGTCAGGCCTAAAATAAAGCCTTTAACAGGTGACAGACTAGGCTCACGTCTAATAATTATGTTACAGACCAGACCTGTTTAGAGTAAAGTTTGGCCTGACCTGTAACATAATTATTAGACTTGAGCTTAGAATCAATTAAAATATATTTTTTAGGAATTTAATTATAATGCTACTTATTTTGGCTTTCTTTTATAACTTAATTATTTATTTTCTTTTTTACTTTATTCTCTTTTAAAAATCACAATGGATAAAATGTAAATTAAATATTATAACATTAATATTCATATATAGCCCCATATGCTGATATCCAAATTCAAATCCATTTAGCATGCATCTTAGAATCAATTTCGTTACCATTCTAACATCATCGTATTATATAGTGTACTAGGTTGAACATGATCAGCCACAAGTTGCTACCTGAAGTGGGTGCAGCCAATATAGACCTTTTGTTTTTTTAAGGATAATAATGAACCACAT
The DNA here is from genome assembly GCA_024086825.1 of Abrus pulchellus subsp. cantoniensis. Lineage (NCBI taxonomy): Eukaryota > Viridiplantae > Streptophyta > Magnoliopsida > Fabales > Fabaceae > Abrus > Abrus pulchellus. The sequence continues at coordinate 10,813,760 of CM044054.1, forward strand.
AGCAGAACCAAGATATAAACGACCAGAAGAAACTGCTTAATAGTGTGATGCAGAGAATGTTCCCCAATCACGATGTCAAGCTTAATATATAGAAGTGGGTCCAAGAAAAAAGTTATAAAGGGAAAACCTTCAATGATAAAAAGAGGAAAAGTTTACTTGCTTCCAATTTTGTTCAATTTATTTTTGAACTTTTTTATCTTATGTGACATTCCTTTGGATCTTTCTTTCGATTTTCCCTCCTCATAATATTACTTGTTTATTATTCTCTATCTCTATCTTGTATATACACCCCAAAAGTGTAAAATGTTAATTTGATTATATCCATCATCATAACAAGCAGAGAAGATCAGTTTGTCAGCAGATCAATTAATATAATGTTAAAAAATTCAAAATAAAGTTAACCAACAGATATGTACAATATAATAGATGTTAGAACATGTGAGAATGATCAAATTCAAGTACAATGAAACCGCTTTAATATAATTAGATTAGAATGAGAATTTTGATTTGCCATGCAAACTAAGGCTTTATACCAGTAATAGTACTACTTGGCAGAAAATTATAACATCCGTGTGAACTGCTAATCTCTAACACCCAATTCAAAACCCTACATCTCAAACTATACTAATAGCCAATTACATATAATTAAGCGTATTAATTAAAATTCTCAACCAAATGGTGAGCTTCTACCTTGTGCTATGGAACCAGCATTGATAATTGGACTCATCCTTTCTGCTCGAAGAGGCGATGTTTTGGATGATGGCCTTTCAAGCTTCATAGATGCATCAAATTTCTTCTGACCACCTACACTTTCCCTCTGAAGTAGTACTGCCTTTGTGTCATAGATCTCTGACATGGGATCACTATCAGCACCTCTATCCATTGATGGTGGTGCAATTTGAACCTGTTGATCACCTTTGAAAGGATCATCTTGAGGACTAATGCATGATGAAGCCGTTCCCAAATCTTGAAGCCTGAGATCATCATTCCAAATCAATGGATTCTTTCCACTTCCACCATAGGGGCAAGGCCTCTTCTTACCCACAAATAAACTCTCATTATTAGTTGGCATAAACCCATCAAGTTGGTCACCACTACCATAAATGTTAAGATCTTGAAAAGAAGTGCAATTAAGAGAACCAAATTCTTTCATGACCCCCATCTCAGAGGTATTTTGAGGAGCTCCAATACCCTTTAAGTTTGTGCCTGTGTTTTCACCTGCAAGTGTGTGACAAGCCTTCTCTAATATACTCTGCATGTATTTTCCTTGAGCCTCAATCCTTAGCTGAAGGTGTTTTTGAACCTGCCATGTAAATACATCTGAACTAAACATGCGCATGTCGCAAACTTAAGAGATCCAATTATTGGTTCTTTCTGGTCGTGTTTAATTACCTCTAGTTGTTCATGAAATCTTCTCTGCACCTCCATTTGCGTCCTAAATATTGCATGAACCATGTTTGAGTAACCGTTTTCTACAGTGTCACACATACATACCACTATTAACACCCGAATTCCCGCCCAAGAACCCAAAAAGAATACAAATAAAAAACTTAGTACATAATTGGGAAGTGCTTTTTTCGAGAAATAATCAATCTTTTGATACAAGAAATTAATATTTTTTTAAAGTAAACTCACAAAAATAATCTGACACGATAGCCCGACAAAATTAATTGATTATTTTTTAAAAAAATAATTTAAATTAAACACGCACACAATTTTTGTTTATAAATTAAAAAAAATAACTTGAAAGAATAGAGAAGAGGGTGGAAAATTATATCTTCAAATTTTGTTTATTAATATAATTGTGGTTGTTGATTTAATAAAAGATAGAGGTAAGATAGACATACTCGTTCATGTTGCGGGCAATCATGGTGGAAGAGGATCCGAGATTTCTTTGCAGTTCTAAAGCCGACGCTACCAGGAAAATTGACGATATATATCAATATATGTGTAGAAGGGCTCCATGATCGAAATGTAAAAATTAAACCTCAAAGAAAAAGAAAATAAATTAAGGGACCTTAGAAAATGAAAAAGAGTAGTCACCTCTTATACCATCCTTAATTGAGTGCTCATTGAATTCCTTGTGGGGCTGCTTTCCAAGCCTGAATTTCTATGAAATACAAAGATCAAATTAGCCAATAAACATAAGGGAAGAGGAAAAAGAGAGAGAGAGAGAGAAGATAGCCTGAGAAATGGACAGTGTCACAAAAGTGTGCTAAACGAAAAGCAAAAGAAGTGTGAAATATGATTTGTATTCAAACCTGAAGGTGGCTCTTGAGGTGGTAAAGTGTGAGACCCTTCACACCCATAGCCCTCATGATTGTTTTAGGAGTGGCCTCTACAAATTATAGACCACATGCAGAAGAGAGAAGAAAACAGTAACTAAAAGATGGAGATGCAAATACATAGTTATTATATTTACAATTTGATATTATATAATTTGCACCCAAATGAAAGAAAAGAACGAAAAGGGTGTTGGATTATTACTATCAGGCCCTCCAAGCTGATTAACAGCATCAACAAAGCGTTCATGGAGTTCAACAGTCCAACGGAGGCGTGGCTTTGGGTCTGTGGTGAGGACAAGCCCTGAGTCCCCTTGTACACACATGGGTCTGTCATGGGAATTCATAGTTGAAGGCTTCTTAGGAGGGAACATTCTTTCCATCTCTCTCTCTCTCTCTCTCTGATGAGAAGAAGCTAAGATGAATACCAAACCAAGAGAGAATCAAGAACAAATGCGATGCAAAGAGGGAAGCATAGGGTGCGGCTTAATTGAAGAGGAGATGAAGGTTTTGAAAGGCTTTAACTTCTAAAGTGTAAAGAATAAGAGGAAGAACTCCCTTGCTTAAAGAGGATGGGTTAAATATAAAGATTTATTTTTTTAAAAATAAAGCATTTCTACTCTAACATGCAAACCTACCTTTGCCAAAGCCTTCTCTCTCTTTATCATTCAAACCTTGAATTACTAAATCAGTGGTTGCAATAAATTATAATTACAAAAATACGATTTAAAAATTTGAAGGATAATTTTTAATTGTGTTTTTAGTATATTTTAAAATATGTGTATATATAAAAAATAAAAATAATTATATACTTAGATTATAAATAACGAAATTTTTTAAAAATTTAAATAGTAAAATTGTTATATAATTAAACATGGCTGATTTACATGTATCTAGAAATTAAGAAGAAGAATGACAACTCATTCCAGTTTACTTTCGTAAAAAGTAATTCGTACCATACATTAAGCATTGTTTTAAGTAATTAAATTGATCTTGTCTCTAATTAATTCCAATCAGAGAATGATATCATTTATGGAATTTTAAATGCGTATATAGCTTTTCGGGCATAGTGAGTGAAACCACTCATGTGATGATGATAGACTCCACTTTTTGGTACCTTAGATCTTTTACATATTGAACAGTGTTAATTTGCTCAATGCATTATGGACATAATCTCAACAATTGGCCGTTTATGTGATGCATGGTAATTTCGTGGTACAACACCCTTTTTAGCATAATGATTATAGTATGAAGCCATCAATGCCCTCTCAGCTACAATGGAAATAACAGCTTTATGTCCTTAGCAAGGAAAAGTTTCAATCGTGTAATTGACAGCAAAATTTTGTACATGGTAGTGTTAACTTTTTAGTTGAATTTTTTTTTATTAACAACTCGAGACCTTATTTAATAGAAAACACATATGTATCACATGTTTCGACCCTAATTAGTGAAATTATAAGTGGCTTAATATATCTTAAAAAAAATGTTAACAATATATATTTTGAATGCACACTCCTTAACACACTATCGACAGTTAATTCATTTCAAAACAGTAAGACCACTTAGAAAGTGTTTATTTTCTTTTTTCTGTTTTTTAAAAATAAAATTCAATACAAATTTATATTAAATTTTATTTATAAAAACAGTAATCAAACATACTCTTAGTTTAAAAATTGATTACATTTTTAAAATTGCTTTGACATTATAATAATTAACCAATTATAAGACGTGTATTAAAAAATTATGTTAAGAAGAATAAGTTAAAGCGTTCTCTATATCTAAATTATTTTCAATGAAAAACAGTAATGATGAATATAAATATGAACAGAAAATTGAACTCCCTAGTCTCCTTTGGAAATTAAAAAAAAAAATGTAAAGAAATTAATGTGGTGATTCTTCCCAATCGAATCAGAATAAATGCTTTCTTTACAGACAATCAAAGGAAGATTCCGTCCGAAAAGTATAAGAGTTAGTGTGATACACAAAATGCTTGTTGAACATTTTATTATAATGTTATTGTAAACCCATCTTTATGTGCAAAAGTCGTTCTCACCATGAACGAACTTTGACCAGCACCCAAGTAAATCTAGATCATTAGAACACCAGTTGGATTTCCTTTCCTAGTATTTTCATGCATTTTTTATTTTTAGCATCTAGATACCAATATTAATATGTCTTTCAAGTTCTTTTTTTTTTTATTTTAAATATACAAGTTTCGGAATTGTATAAATATATAACTATTGCTGATTAAAAGGATTAATTATTATTTTCAATTTTATTCATTTGAGTTAAAAAAGGATGAGATACAAATCCAAGGAATGGATCAATATCTTCCATGTTTCATATGGATTGGCAATCGCAAGCATATATTGTACGAGAAATAGGAGATTCAGTGCATAAAGATTTTCAAATTTTCAAAATAGTAAAGGCAGAAGCCCAGTTGGGGCATGTCTTTTGGTTTCGCAGGGTGCATTCTACTCTTCAGATTTATAAAACATTCAATGAAAAATAAAATTCTTTCAAAATAAGGTGTATCCAATAAGCCATGAATCAAAAAATGGAATAAATTATAAAATATAGGTTCTCGTAATTAATTAATCTGTAATTGGCAAGTGGTTACTATCCATTATTAATGTAAGAAAGTAAAAAGATTGAAAAAAAAGTATTACACTAGATATAGGAAGTAAGGGAGAAATTTTTCTATGAGAATGAAAACGGAATCATGTCATATTAATTTTATAATCCCCTATTAGTTTTGTTTCTAATTTAATAATAATAGTTTTATTTTAGTGTCTGAGTTGTTGAAATGTTCATCACATTAATTTTTGTCATTAGTAGATATAATAATATTTAACAAAAATATTTATATAACATGTCAAGTGCCAACTTTATATATTAATCTTTGTTAATGAATGTTTAGGTCAAATGAAGAACATGACAAGTTTATGATTTTGTTTTACACTCTTAAGAATCGAACAACAAAGAATGGAGATTCACTTTTCCTTAGTAGTGCTTTAACAAAATAGAAAAAGGAAAAGAAAGTAGGTTCCATTAATGTGTGCTTTGCTTTTGTTTCACGCATTTTTTAGGGCTATAAATGAATATATTCCTTTTGAAGGTAAACTCGTTGGTCCCAAAACCGTGGTTTCTCATTCTCAGTGACAAATTAAAACATCCAATGTACTCCAAAAATGTATATTTGTTTCAACTTGTGAAGGTGTTATTTTGTTAAACGATTAAATTTGATTTGACAGTAAAAAGTCATAATTCGAATCACTCTACTCTCCAATCAATCTATCATGAATTTGTCATATAATTTTATGAGTGAAAGCTTTCATCTCTATCACTGGTCCCATCTCATAAATAAAAAATTAAAATAATGAAATTTAATACCTACATTGACAAGTCAAGGACTCATCCCCTTGTAGTTTTCTTCATCTTCATCCACATCATCTTATTTTTCACTCATATCTTTGCATAAAATTACAAAGTTTGATTTACAATGAAAGATGACTAAACAATGATTTTAGAAAAGAGAAAATTAATTTCTATACAAGAATTTTCATGTATTGCGACATTTAATTACCTCTAAAATGTGGCTATTTGTATTAGTTCATAAAAATTTTTGTAATTTAAAAAATACTTTTAATCATTGCATGTAATTACTTACCCAACAAAAACAGTTATATGTTAGAGTTGAAAGTTAAAAATGGATGAAATTATTAGAAGATACATTAAATTGAAAAATTTGTATGCTTAAAGAGACAATTTTATGAGCTCAATGTGCATTCATAGATTAATGTAATAATTAATTTTGATTTGTACATCTTACCTTAAGAAAAATATATTATTTTATTAGCCTCACTTTAATAATATATTTTTTTAATTTGACAAAAGAGTTTGAAGCGAGCAGTCTGTTGATCAAAAGAAAACATATTAAAATAATAATAATAAATTATAATAATTTTATTTGTAATAAGTTAATTGAAATTTAAGTAATTAATAACTTTTTTATTGAAACAAATTTAATCGGTAAAAAATAACAATTCATTTCTAATCAAATTAACTCATTTTTGGAAAAATAAATTTAAATTGACCCGCATTCTATTCAATTTATCCGATTAGTATTTTTGGAGTTTCAATTAACCTAGTAGGACATGATTGATTTGATTTTTTCTGAAAATTTATTTTACCTTATTTTTCTCATTAGCTTTCCTGTTTCAACTTTGAAAGTGACAGGTAACTAACTATTCAGGTTATATTAGAAATGCCGCCAATCATATAGATGGATAGAAATGAAAAGATGATAATATGATAAATATAATTTTCTAATACTTGTATAGAATGATACGAGTTAATTTTATATGATTTAAATTAATAATTTAAATATCATAAATAACACTTGATTAATTTATTTATTATAATTTTAAACTGAAAAGTACTAATAATCAAAATAAATTATTTGTGCAGATATTTATAATTTTTATTTTCACCTCTTTTACCCCTTGTTATGAAAATTTTCTTGAAAAGTTAGTGTGTTTAGATCATTGAGTGACAAAAAAGAGAAAAAAAATTTATTTTCATGAATTTGGTTTAATATGAAATTGAGTTGGTATATTTCAGATTGAAACCTGTTGAATCATCTTAAATATATTAAAATAATATAAATATTTTATAAAAGCTTTTTTAAAAATATTAATCTTTAAATAATAAAATATTAAAAATTACTATACAATGATAATGAGTTGAATTTGTTATCCAGCTCATTACTTAATTAATAACACTTAATAATAAACACTAATTCCAAATAATTAAAATAAATTTTAATAAAAAATTTTAAAGACTAATTTTAAAAAGCACTACAGGGACAAAATATATTATTAAGTTGATAATTTTTTGTTGAAAACAATTTTTTTTTAACTAGGAATGTCTACAGTGTAGTAAAGCTAACTCTCCTAACAGAAATTCTTTCTATATACAAAGATTTGAATTGGAAACCTTATTTAGGAGAAATTAAGCATGTATCAATGGAATCATTCATCGACAGTTCGACAATTGAAAACTTTATTGTAGAAAGTCTTTTTCAACCTAAGTTAATAACTACTCGATTTAATAAAAAGTATAATAAATTTTTTTTAAATAATTAAAAAATTTTAAATCAATTATTAATTAACTAATATAAAAAGTACTATTTAGATTAATTCAAATTTAAATTTATGTAAAAAATATATTTTAAATGGTTCTTTCTTGACAATTTAAAATTCAAAACTTTTTAAGATCGGTTACTTTTTAAATAATAATAAAATATATTAATTAAATCTTAATTAATATAAGACTCACACTTAAAGTATTTTAATATTATGCAATCAAGAATTAAACTAAAATACACTTGTTTCATTTTTTTTGTTTTTGAAATATTTGATCTAAATAGATTTTAAAAAGTTATATAAAATAAATATACAATTTTTATAAATTAAAGTTGTGTAAAAATAAAAAAAAAAGTTATACTTTTTCAAAGTTTAATATTAAAAAGGCTAAAATATTCATAACATTTTCGTTCAGTTAATTTTTGCACTGATATAAAAAGTTAACTTATTGACCTAATTTTTCTATAATTAATGTAAGAGATAATTTTAAAAATAAGATTTTAAAGATAATAGTGAAACAAGTTCAAAAAATTTTAAACAAAGTTTGAAAACAACAAACTCTTGCATTCCTAAACTTCAGCATACATTTTTTAGATATGTTATGAACAAACATTAATTTTTTTCAGTTAAGGGAAATCATTAAAGAACATGTCAAGTTTTATTTTATGTTTTTATTTTTATTAACTCATTTATTTTGATACAACATTGACAAACATAAAAATTAGAGCTTGTCACATTAAATATTGTAAGAAGAAATAAATATAAAATGAAGCTCAAAAGTTGTCAATCATATACTTATATTAGAACAAAATTAATGTTCGTTTTTAAGAATGCAAGAAGATTTACACTTTTTGTTTGGTATGTAAACAAAAAATACACAAATGAGTTACTTATTGTTTAATATGTAAATGAAGAACATTTCAAGTGTTGCAACATGTGAGTCATAGAAAAAAATTTAATAGAGAATAGAGGAAATTAAAAAAAAAATACTTATTCAGTTTATGAAGAAAAAAAGAGAGTAAATTATAGTTATATTTATGGAGCAAATAAATAAAAAATTATCAATTTTAAAACAATTTAATTCAATGAATGTAATGTTTTTTTCTCCTCTATATCTCTGAATTGAGTTAGAAGGAATCTTAACACCCTTCATTCTTCTTTTCTCTACTCTAAATACTTCTCTAAAATCTTGCGCTATCTGATGTGTTATATTTAAAAGAGTAGTTAAACAACTACTCTCAAAAGTTAAGATTGGAAAGCAGTTTCACTCGGAACCACTTTTCAAAGTATAAATGTAAGATTAGAGAGCAGTTTTACGTAGAACTGCTCTCCAAAGTATATGTGTAAGATTAAAGAACAGTTTCACGTAGAACTGCTCTCCAAAGTATAAATATAGACCACGAATCTGAAATTTGAAATTAGTTTCTTTTTGAGTTTTTTGTTGCAAAGTAAAATTAATTTATTATTACGTTTAAATCAAAATTTAAAATTGATTTTTTTGTGAGTTTTCTTCATTTTTATTACAAATCAAAATTGAATATTGAGTTTATACGTTTAGTGTTAACCAAATAGTCTACATCTGCATGAACCAAACAAAAAAAAATTAGTAGAATGATTTTTAACGTTAATAAAAAGAAAAAAGAATGAAAGAGAGAATGGATAATTCACACCAATTTGTTAGCGCAGAAAATATGAAAAGAGCAGGCTAACAAAGAATGAAGATGTACCTACATATATGAAAGAAAAACAAATTGTTAGCATAGAAAAGATGAAGATAGCAAGTTAACAGAGAATGAAAAGGTACCTACAGATGCAAAAAAAAAAAAAATCAATTTATTAGTGAGAGAAAATGAAGAGAGCAAACTAACAAAAATATGAAAAGAACATAAGAAAACAGAGAAGACGAACAAAACTTATAATAAAAAAAGAGACTAACTTTGTTAGTTAAGAAGAAGAAACGCGTTGAGTGTATTTCATTTATAAACAACTTTAAAGCCTTTTTAGAGAGTGGTTCTTTATTAAGCTCTCCAATATGTGACTTTAAAGAGCAGTTAATAGAGAACCACTTTCAGAAATATAATTCTGAGATCAGTTAATAAAGAACCGCTTTTAAAAATATAAATCTAAGAGCGTTAATTGAGAATAACTCTCTAAATATATAATTACAAAATTATTTTACTAACTGTTGTCTAAGTTAGCACTCCAAAAATTTATTTCTGGCGTAGTGATTCTTCCACTAAAATTATATATTTTGAGTAATACACACAATACAAATATTAAACTCTTCAATGTGCATTTAAGGAAGGAGAGGGGAGGGAGATAAAGTCTTGTATTCGATAAATATAAATTCAAATTCTCACTCATCTTCAAGTTTTTACAACGTGAGACATCATTCTCTATCTTTAAAAATTTATAATTAGAAAGAACAAAGAAGTAAAGGAAGAGAAAACAAACTATTGAATGTTTTGTTTTGATTCTTAAAAGGAAAAAAAAAAAAGAAAAATAACCATCTTCTTGTTTCTATTGTGAATGAGAAAAAATAAAATAAATTTACTTTAATATCTTAAATATCTTTATAATAATAAATAGATTAGAATGCTATTATTTTTATAACTTATCCTATTTGTGGGTCTTAATTAATTAAATTTATATTAAAAAACTAAAAAGGGAATTAATTTAACATTTTAAATATCATTGTACATAATCAAATTAAAATTAAAATATTAACACAATAAAAAAAGTAATATTACTTGTATGAAATTCATTCAAATAAAGAGACTCTTTAGTAAAAAGGTATGAAGTAAGTTAATTAGAGTTAGTTTATTAAAAAAAAATTAAGTTTAAGTTTTTAATTTTACTATAAAATATTTTAATTTTTAGAATTTTAAACATTTAAGTACACTTTGTCTCATATCCAAATTCTCCCATTTTTTAGAGAAGCAAAGATTGACTTGAGAGAGATTGTTCTCTTCCATTTCTCCAAGGAGGGCAAAATATTTAAACCAAACAAAACATAAAGAGAGTACAAATTCCAGTTCTTTCTCCTTCTTTCCGATAAATCTCTAGAAAAGTAAAAATAAAAATTAAACTAAGAATATATTTATTTACATTTTTAAAAAGATTTTTTTTCTCTTTTTAAAAAATAAAATTACATGTATTTTTATTTTTTTAATTTTTTTAAAAATACAAACAAACATAACCTAAATATCTAAAAAAAATAAAATTTAAAATATTTTATAAGAAAAATCTGCTAAAGAAAAATAGTAATTAGGAGCTTGTTTATATTTAATTTATTATTTATTAAATATTTTTTAAAATTAATATATTTATTATTTAATTGTGTGACGTGTATAATAAGTCAACCTTTATTATATTATTTTTACATTAAAATCAAACATTTTATTTTGACAGGAACCTTTTTTATCATAAAAAAAATTTAAAATCGAGTTATATAATTTTTTATAATTCATGATAAGTTCAACCTTTATAATCATAAAAACACGACTGAAATTATGTTAATTTCTTTCCATGACTAATATTTTATGAAAAATGCCACTTTTACCTCGCTCGTTGTGATAATAATTTTTTTATTAAAAGTTATAATTTGAATAAAAAATCTTTATTAAATTTGTATCTTTAAACTTATATTAAAGAATATAAATAATAGTTTATAACATATGACATCGAACTTTCAGCCCGGTCCACTGTCAGTATTCTGGAACGTTTGAAAATCCAAAATTAGAAAGCAAACAAAAAAAAGAAAAAAAAAAAAGCAAAGAAATTGGCATAGCGCATTCCATAGGCAGTTGAATTCAAACCGTGTGATTTGCATTTGTATATGTTTGACTGGTAATTGGTCTCTCTCTCTCTCTCTCTCTCTCTCTCTCTCTTCGCTGTGCCTTTCTCTCTCTCATTTCTCTGTTCTTTCATCGAAGAGAGAGAGAGAGAGAGAAAGGGTCACCGGCCGCCCACGCCAAAAGAACCCTCCTTCATTCTTCCTTTCTTCAATAAAAGTCAATTCCCAGAGCCACCCACCCAGCCGGTAACCCTTCCTCTCTCCGCTATCAAATATTATAACCACCCTTTCTCTCTCTCTCTCTCTCTCTCTCTCTGTCAGATTTTAATTTTCATTTGTTGATTTCTTCTTCTTCCTTGGTTTCATTTCTCTTGTGGGTCTTCGAGCTTTTTCGAAAAAGGCTAAGTTTATCATTGCATTGGATTGTTTCTTTGGTTATGGCTACGTCTAACGCTGGGGGTGATGGATCCAATGGTTCCTCAGCTACCAGGAGACAAAGCAAGAGACCCAAGTGTAATGATTCTCTTCTCTTTTCATTTGTTTTTGGCTTTCGTGGATACCCATGTTTTCTTTTTTGTGATTTTTTGTGTTTGTCTTGCGAATTTTTGTTTTGAACAAAACTTAGTAAATACAATTTACCTGGAGGACCCTCCTTCGAAAGGTCGACATTTAAGGTTGTTGCTGTATGAGTTGGGAATGGTTAATGGTTTTGTTGAGGTTCGTTTCTGAAATGGACGATGAGCTTTTCTCCGTTTAAGACCCTTTTTGAAGTTGTATTTCATGAATTTATGATATTTTGTTAAAACAAATATTAGTATATGGGTACCCTTCGAAATTATTTTTTTCGAGTGTTGGTGTTTATGTAACGAAACGCTTTTGAGCTAGTTGAGGAGTCTTTTTTGAGGTTAAACAGTGTGTTTTGATTTAATAACAAGTGTGTTTGTGTCCTTTGTTGTTTCTAATTACACACGACTTTGCTGACTAGAGTTCTCTTTGGAAATCTTCATACCTTTCAGACTCGAAGTTTACACAACAAGAACTTCCAGCATGCAAACCTATTCTCACGCCACGAGCGGTAAATCTACGTGTTTGGATATGTTGTCAGTGATTCTCTACATGATTTTAGAAGTCATTATTTATGCAGTGTATTGCTTTCCCTGCAGGTTATTTCAGCATTCTTGATTATCACCATCGCATTCATTCCTATTGGAGTTGCTTCGTTAATTGCTTCCCATGATGTATGCTTGAGTGCAATACTTTTCTGAATTTTGCTTACCAGTTCTGTATATTATAAATACTGCTGAGTGTTGATTTCAAATTCTTTTTATTATCTATTAGGTTGTTGAAATTATTGATAGGTATGACTCACAGTGCATACCGTCAAATGTGACAGACAAGGTAGCATACATTCAGACTCCTGGAGAAAAAATATGCACCAGGGAGCTACATGTAAGTTTCCTCGACACAGATTTCTCTTTTTGTCATTTAATTACTGATTTTTTGTTAACTTTTCCCATAATTGATAAATTATGGATTTCTAATTTTGATGATAGTTTGTTTTCTGAAACATTGCTTTTGTCAATAGGTGGAGAAGCGTATGAAGTCTCCTATTTATGTTTACTACCAGCTTGACAACTTTTACCAGAATCATCGGCGGTATCTACTTTCATTTCTTTTGAATCATGCAATTCTTTTATCTGATTGAATTTCATGTTTACTAGGCATGAGGAAATTAGTCTTAAGTGACTAGGATCTGGTCTTATCTTCGGTGGGTCTTGACAATATCAGCTTTTGTTGCTTATTTCCCTCCAACAATTGTGTGGATTTCTAGGCTATAGACTAAATGGGCTGGGAGTGGGTGAGTGGGGAGTCTAGCATGGCTGTGTCATTACAAGGATCAATTCACACCACACCATTGGGCTCTATGTGAGTTTTATTGTTGAGAATGCATGTCAGAAGGATTCAACATTATTTTATGTTGGCTGCCAACGGTCTAATACAGCCCTTCTGTTTCATTGGGGAATTCTACATATTCCTAACAAATGTTGTTGACTTGCACTTTTGCTTAGCTTTCATGCCTCCCTGCTAGTCTGGTACAGTTGTACAATGAAAGTAGAAAAATAACTAGTTTAGCAACTGAAATGAAGTTCATTTAAAACTTAAAAGCTATCATGTAAAATGCCAAAATTAGTTTTACAAATTCTAAATATATTTTTAGAGTTGTAGCTATTAACTTGAAGAAATTTACGGAATTACATCAGACTCAGAGACAAAAACTGATGTATTTGTATGAGATGAAGTTTCAAGAGCCAATGATATAAACTTTTTCAAGAGCCAATGATATGAACTTCGTTATTTTTCATGCATTCATCTTATATTCAAAATAGTTTTCCTTTTTTAAAAAATGTGTATTTTTTTATACTAGTTGTCTATCACTTCAATGTCTTTGATTGACTGCTTTCTTCAATAATTTTCTTTTTTTAGTCTCAAAGTTTAGTTGGTTAATAGTGGACTCCAATGCATATAGTTCTTTGTATATAAGTGCTTGAATTCAGATAAATATGCTATTTTTTGTAATATAGGTATGTTAAAAGCCGAAACGATGACCAGTTGAAAGATTCTGGAAAAGCAGACTCAGTAAGTGGTTGTGAGCCTGAAGATTATGTAAATGGTACAGCAATTTTACCTTGTGGTCTTATAGCTTGGAGCTTGTTCAACGATACATACATCTTCTCGCGCAACAACAATAATTTGACAGTGAACAAGAAAGGCATCTCATGGAAGAGTGATAGGGACCACAAATTTGGAAGTGATGTTTTCCCAAAAAATTTCCAGAATGGTTCAGTAATAGGAGGTGGTCATCTTGATGAAAAAATACCAGTAAGTCTTTCATGAACTCAAATTTTAATTGAAATGAGCATCTATAGGTACAATAATCTTCCTTGATTAAGTACAAAACAGTAAATAGAGGCTTTTTGATATGTCCTGCAGTCTAAATTGAGCCATTGTTTAAACATGAATTATTTGTGCCGGCATTTGTTGGTTAGTTATTATTTATTAATGTAGTTGTTACTTAGTTACTTCAGACAGTCTAGTGATTGGTATACATGCTGTGCACATGGGTTTTGTATTCTTTGGATGTATTTTTGTCCTTTTAATAAAATTGACCTCTAAACCACTTCTTGATTTTGAAAGCAGAAACTACTGATATAGTTATTATTAGAAAACTAGGCCTAACTCATTTAAAAAAATAGCTCATAGAAGGAGGTTTGTAGAGTATTTTAACTGTATTCTTAGCTGATGTGAGCCACCTCAACAGTCCCCCCCCCCCCTTCTCCTTCTTCATGCGTAGGATTGGACATCTGCAGGTGGCCTAACATTTAAATTGGATAGACTCTGATACTATATTAGAAATTTAGACCTAACCCACTTCCAAAAGTTAGCTCATTGGAGGAGGGTTGTCAAGGAGTATTCTGGCTTCTTAGTCAATGTCGAACATCCTAGTAGTTATCTTTCTTAAGTTTGGAATAGAACTATCTGGTTAAATAATTGATAATTCTATTTGAGTTGCTTATAACTGGATGAAATTACACAGCTAATCAATCCAAATACATGCAAAGTTTTACAAGGAAAAATAATATATTTATTTTGTAAATATGTGAAGTGTAGAAGTGAATATAAAATTGAAAATCCACATCAATATCTTTTTATTGCTGTGAGGATTGAGTTATTGACATTTTCAGTGTTTAGTCTATACTGAATGATAGCAGTAGAAAATAATTGGGCACATCATTTTCAGTAATACAATATCCTTGTCCAAATTTGATAAAGATGTTGAATTTCTAATCATGTTCATAATAAATGAGAGTGGGAATGATACTGTAACACTGGGCACCATACTTCTGGAGCTCAAATACCAGGAATGATAATATACAGACAGTACAGTCCACTCTTGGGTCCATTAGTAGCTACTTCTCCTGTTCTCTAAAATGGACCGTTTGACTGAAATCCATAAATATAACCTCCTCTCTTTTCTTATACTCATTACAATTAGTTTGGGTAATATGCAATGGACTGAATGTGTTTTGAGGTCCTGATTATACAGCACATATATTTTAGTAATTTTTTATATGTGACCAGTTATCTTTTGATGTATGTATAAGGCTATACGTTAGCATACAACTTGTGATAAGAATGAATATTTTGCTCTTCAAGTGTTGAGACCTTTGATGATTCCATTTCTTTTTTGTTTCATGACTTTGAATAAACAAATGATGAGGAAGCTAGTGAACAAAAAGGCATCTTGAGTCTTGCACTGAAATGGCTGTCTAATGATTAACTGCTCATTTTAAAAGCACTGGACATAACTTCTTGTACCTGCTCCATACTGCACCACATGCAACTCAGTTCTCTGTGTTACTTTTGCTGAGCTAATCTTGAAATAGATCATTCATTTGGAAACTATTTATATGCATTTATGTTCCTTGGTGCTTTTTCGTTCATTTATATGATTTCTGATATTTTCCGTGGGTCATCTTGTGATCGTCTGGGCATTCTCAATTTGCTTGCATAAATGAGATAAGTTGCTTACTTTTGGAATGTATATGGAACAGTTGAATGAGCAGGAGGATCTTATGGTTTGGATGCGAACTGCTGCTTTGCCAACTTTTAGGAAGTTGTATGGAAAGATTGAGGTGGATCTAGAGGAAGGTGATGTCATACACGTGACATTGAAGAATAACTACAATACATATAGTTTTAATGGCAAGAAAAAGCTTGTTCTGTCAACTACTAGTTGGCTCGGTGGGAAGAATGACTTCCTTGGCATTGCTTATCTCACTGTCGGAGGATTGAGCTTCTTTTTGGCTATGTCCTTTACCATTGTATATCTTGTCAAGCCAAGGTAAAATAGTCCCCTATTCTACCATGCTAGTCCCTTTTGAAGTATAATTTACTTTCTTATTTTGTTGCTTAGTTTCTTGCATATGTATTTGACCGGAAATAGTGTTGAATGTGCTCTCTTTTTGCACCAGTAGCATATCAAACTTACGTCCTCTTGTTCTGTGACTTCTTGATTACCACCCCATTAGCAATTTGATTAGAATCTACATATTGCTTGAGTTAGCTATATGTTAAGGGTATTACATTGTAATTGTATATTTAAGAAATACTTCCTGTCCTGGATATGTGAGAGTTTTCTTCTCTTGCATATAAAGACATAAGAAAGAAAATGAAAATTATATTAGTTCCTGCCAGGACTCCTGGAGTAGTGATGAAAATTTTGACTAGAAACTTGTATAGATAAATAGCAGAAGTGCGAAACCCAAAATATCATGAGCGTGGCCTAGTTCATGTTGTGCTTTCTATGCAATTGTATCCGTTATAGATTCAAAATATATATATCATTGAAATTGTAAAATAGTTTATTGGTTGTCTAAAATTCGTATATTTTGAATATTATTAACTCCTAATATGTCTTGTCTCTTACTGTAGGCAACTTGGAGATCCATCCTATTTGTCATGGAATAGGAATCCAGGAGGGCAATGAGCTGAGAAACTAGTTGTGCTTGATCTTCCCATACAGCAAGGCTTGTGCATTATACAGACAACTGCGGTGGGTGTAATTTTGTACATCGATGTTATTCATACATCCTAATAACTGTTCAGATGCTAGGTGTTCCCCTATCCCACAAAAATTATTTTATTGTTTTCTGGTCTCCTATATCAGAAATGGAATATCTTGTATTTTCTGACAAATAGTGTCCAGTATGTGTGTTAGTCACTTTTCATGCATCTTGTTTGGTATACTTTTGGCCTTTCTGAGTGAAAATAGTAGAAATTGTATACATGAGATGAAATGCTCCTTTATGGGAAAGGGACTTATTTTACTTGATTTCACTTTGTTGTAACATGTGTTGGATATATAAATCATTGATGTGAAGTCAATGTATACAAAAAAGCCTTATTTACTATAATGTAATCATCGTCATACTAATTTAACTTCGTTTTTATTGTGTGAGGGTTAATATTTTTCTATTTTGCATTAAATAAAAAAAAATGCTACATAGCATTTCTAAAAAAAATTGTTTGGTAGGCCTAAGCCTAAAATGATTCCCCCCCCCCCCCCTCCCAATTAGAGTACGTGAAGTTTATTGTCTTAGTCTTATACCCTCTTAACATTCGTAAATTTTCTATCCTATCCTAATATGGAAATATCATTGATTATTATTTTTAGGATTAATTATACTTTTAATCTTTATATTTTAGCTTACGCATAATTTTGGCTCAAATTATAATTGCTTGCTTCTAATCTTAGTTTTTTAATCATTCAAAATATGTTTCTCATCTCAAAATATAACTGGATAAATAGCAAAAATGTGTTTTAAGGTATAATATCACTGATTCTTATAAATTAGCAAATAAAAATGTACAAAATTTTTAAGTAAAAATAAACATACAAAATATAATGAAAGATATTTTTTATTTATTTAATTTTATTTTTGTGTATAAATTTATACAAATCAATGGAATCTTGTCATATTTTTGTTTATTATGGAATGAAATTTTGAAGTGAGAAATTTAATTTAAATCATTGACAAACTAATCAAAAGCAAAAAAATAAAAATAAAAACAGGGGCTAAAATTACTCATCAATTAAAATTAAAAGTATATTTAAACGTAATTTTTACTATATTTCCGTGCATACGAAGTTTTGTATATTTTTCAATATTCCTTGCAAATTTAGATAAGGAGGGTAAGCATACAAAAGTCACGTCTTGTGTACAATAAAAAATGGATAAAAATTATTTCTTATACATTAAAAAAAGCCCAAGTCATAGTGGATAAAATTTAGGGCAGTAACTTAAGTATTTTTTATAATATTTTCTAATTAAAATTATATTTTTATCTCAATAATTTGTATAATAAAAATATGTGCTAATTATTAAGATAAAACTCAAATAAAAAAACTTTAAGTACTATATTTAAGTTACATCCTATCATAATAACAGAGTGATGATAATAATTGAGGGAGTAGAATAAATTTTCGATTAACTTGGTGTTTGGGAGTGAAATTTAATTATTATTTTTAAGTTTCTAGTAAAGGATGAGACTACAAGATGCTTCTCTTCTTGTCTTTGTAACATTACATTGAAAATGTTTGGAACTAAACAGATTGCGTGGCTTAGAAAGTTATAAGTGAAAAAAGTGTAGAAGGGATTCATGCCTTATTATACTCCTATTGCTCTTTGATCTGAGTATTCTCTTATATATCACTTTCATCTAATGGCTCTAAACTCCTAAAATTCCACAAAATAAGATGTCATTGTCAAATAGCTATAAAGCAAAAACCCATGTTGCAATTGTTCAACTCTACTTATGATCCAAATTTTCACTAAAATCCTTGTACAAAAACATTGTTTCCTTTCTTCCTTCTTCATTTCTTGTTTCACCTGAGAAATTACATGTTTTATAAGAAGAAATGGGTTCAAAGGCTAAATCATACTCATTAGAGTTTTTCCTTTTATAAAAAGAACATCAAATATAAAACTTTGAAAAAGAACCAACATATTGCGAACAAAATCTACAAACCAGTTAATAATATTCAATAAAGCCATTTAATCCCAAAGAGCATTAAAAGTGTCAAATACGAGATTTAATCTTCAAGAACAAGCTAAAGATGGGCTTTTATTTAATCGTATACCCGAACTAGAGTTCAAGATTTCGTCCGTAGACACACTTAACACTATTTTTCATTTTTCTTCATTTTGGATCCGTTCTTAATCTACCAATTGTTGTATTGCTATGTTACACAATATGAGTTGAAAATGTTTGGAACTTAGTCGGATACACTAAAACAATTTGTTAAATAAGATAAATTAAGATTGTGTTTTTTATTTTAATTCCTATTAAAATTTTGTTCAATTTTAGTCGGTTATTTGCAATTTAGTTAGATCGGTTTAAGGATAGTATTAAGATTGAACCAATTCAAACTTATGTTTTTCAACATTTTGCTTTATTTTTTAAAGGGCACAACTTTAATATTTTTGTTAATAAATAAAATTTTATTAATTACAGTATGAATAAAGTTTCAAATCAATACATAAATTCCTTTAGCTACTAATTTTATATTTAAGAGAGGGGTTGTGAAATTTTATATTTAAGAGATAATGCTTATTAAATAAAGAGTTAAATAAATAATAAAAAATTTGTTAAAAGTATTGAATTTTATCATAAATCACAACTTAGGTCAATTTAAATGAGCGATTAGATAAGTCTTTCCAGAAGAAAAAGAATTCGTATAAAAAATAATATTTTTTTTAGATTAAAAATAACTTATCTTTTAAAGAAGTTAAATGAGAGAGCTTTTCAAAAATTTTCAAAACAAATAGAAAAATACAAGTTATTTCCAAGTTATAAAAGAAATTTTATTCATCTTTTATGCTGACTTTTTTTTTTCTTACAATGACTTCTCTATGAGTTTACTCAAACTAAGCCTTAGTTTAATTTATAAATCATAAATTAAAATCATCTCAATTTTTCAAAAAAATATAAATAATTTAATAAAATATATTTTAGATTCGTGTTTATATGAGAAAGAAATAGAAAAATAATATAAAGTTATATTTGAGGTTCAGTTTGATTTGGTTCAATTTTGAATTTTGGAATAAAAACTAGACTAAATTGCAAAAGAAAATACAATTTTTTTATTTTCAATTTTTTGGTTTACAATTTATTTGATTTTTAAATTTCTTTATTAGTTTAACAGATTGAAAACGAGTTGGATCAGTTATTGAACAATTATTACATAATGCTTGACCTAAATAAAGGCATCAGAGACTGTCATATCACTCGTCTATTAAAATTATAAGCAAACTATCTATGAAGATTTTTTTTTTCTCTTTGCACCACTCATTTTATTGTCAATTTTATAATTTAATTATTGGAAGTGAGTTTGTATTGTGAAAATTAAATTCCACAAGTCATTTATAATTTTACTTTTGAAATTTAATTTTCAAAAGATATAAAATCACTTCTAAAAATTAAATTCTAAAAATAATTTACAAATGACTTCAAAAATTTAATTTTCAAAAGGTATAAAATTACTTCTAAAAATTAAGATCTTTAAGTGATTTTAAATAACTTTTGGCATTTAATTTTTGAAATGTATAAAACACAGAGCATAGTAATAAAAAAAGAGTGGTACACATGATAATCTCTCCCGTCTATTCATGGTTAAAATACACAGAGCATAGGCCTTTCTTTCTCTATTTTACACACTTAAAAAGTCTAGAAATCCTAATTTTGTTATCAATATATTTCTGTTAAACATTTTTTTTTAAAAAATCCATTCCAAAACAAAGTGTATCAATTTGGATCCTAGATGGCAGGCCAAGTTAAAGACACTAGCATGCACATGACGAGGGTGATCAAGATTAGCACCAATATGGACAATGGACGAGAACTCATTGTGCAAATGATACGTATTAATTTAGAATTGACACTTTCTATGTTGCCAAAGACATTTATTATGAAATGAGAAAGGCTAGTAAGACACTATGACAAAAAAAAAATTATCACACTTTTAATTTTATTAAAATTTATTAAAAATTATAAAAATCGTGCTAGTTTTATTTTTTCTCACTTCTAATTTAATATTTTTCTCTTATATATTTATAATTTTCTATAAATTTTAATAAAATTAAGAGTGTTAAAAAGATGTGTACGAAAGTATATGTTTTCATTTAGTTATCAGCTACTTATATAACAGTAGCGTAACTTTTGTTAGTCAGCATAACTAATAATTGTAACATTCAATCATCTGTAGCTGAGAGAAACTCCATATAAATACTCATGTACTTCTCTTTGAGAATTAATGAAATATTACATTTTTTTCTTCTACAGAAAACTCTAAAGTTCTGATTTCTTAGTTTCTGTTTGGATGCAGCAAAGTATCAACAAGGGCGTAGTAGTTCTGTTAGCTGACATCTCAAGCTCTAGTGAGGCTAGCAGCTTGGAGGAATAACTAAACTATGTGCAATATCTGTTGTGTAATCAACCCCATAATCATAGGGAACAACTTACCATGGCTGGGTTTAGACCATTGTTGATGACTCTCGAGCCAACTTACCTAGACACTCTACAGTCAAAACAAGCCGCGCTCACTGCATTCAATCAAATTTCAGAACATAAACTGATGAATGGATGAAGTCTATCCAATAGATTATGTTGCCTCATGCCACTTGAAACACATTAGAAATGTTGTAAACATAAATCTAGTACAAAAACTATAATTAGTAATATTAAAGTAAACATAGACTTTTGAACACGAATGCAAACATGCTATATAATGAATCCAAAGTGTGTAGGAAACAGGTGCTATTTTTTGCTGGAAAACGATATTCAGGAACACATATGGTCTGTTTGAATTCCTGTTTAGAACCCTGCAATCGGTTCTAGACATGATTATGAATAGCTGTAATTTAATTCTTCTGAAAATTGAAACATGTTGAACCCCATCAATAAAGTTCCTTTCACTAAAATCGATCTGATTTTGGTACAAACTGGCTCTAAAGTTGGAGAGCAATGAAAAAACTATTTATTGCAATATTTTGCTAAGCTAAGGATCTACCCTATGCATCTGAGTAGTTAGCTTTCAATTTCAACGATTACTTAATTTAGTTTGACAATAAAAAATAACTAAACATATCCCTAGTTTTTCTTGATTAATTTCAGTGAAACACATTTCTTCTCTGATTATAATGAAAGGAAATTTTGCAGAGTTGCATTAAAATATAGAATTACAAAGGAAAAATTAAAATGAAAGCAAGTTCCAAATACAACACTTATGAAACTCTTAATAGAATGTTGGATAGGTATGCGCCTTCCGGGTATGTTGGATCAATCGGATGATCATAAGCTGCACCAGCCTGTCTTAGAATGGTGATTTTCCTACCTGCCATAGATGCTGCACCCTAATAAGAGAATGGTAATATTTAATTAATTTGGAATATGCAGGTTAATAAGCACATTGCTAGACCTTGCCATCACAATAATTGCACACACATAGATGTTATAAAAAACTTTCATGTCACATTGGATTATGGTGGGAAATACCTAAAATGGGAGTAAAAAAGCAAGAATGGTGCAAAACGTTTTTATTATTTTCTTATACTAAATTTATTTGTTTAAACTTCATCCATTGCCAGCATAAAGTCTTTTACTTGATCATCCCTAACGGGTATGCACTTCATTAAAAGAGTATGATTTCCGGTGTAGTTGTTATGCTCAACCTCTTGATGATTTGGCAATATATGATTGATGACAGCAGATAGAATTTAAATCCTTATATATATATATATATATATCCAAAACCCATATACATTTTCTCATCACAGCAAAACCATACTCTTCATGCTAACACTTCAAGAAATAACTTCAAAACCTGTTGAGTCTATAAGCAGAAATTCAGTCCCTTGTTTGCTCCAAAAGCATTCTATTAATACCTTTAATTAAATCTGTTCATCATTTCTTTGTATTAATGAATCTTATAATGTTTATCTGAGCAGTGATTTTGCGATAAAATATCACTACTTCAGCATAACTTCTACGAGTTCCAGACCCAATGCTCAGCCAAAAAAAACTAAATATTACATTGAACATTTCTTTTATGATTCAGAATTATCACTGTTAAACCAAGGACACAAAATTATGATTATTAAATTTATGACCTATCAGAAATTCTTCACATGAAATATTTTTTGGCTTAGGCAAGAAGACTTCAGCAACCAAAATGAAGAGATATGAATTTTATTATTAATGAAGAAAAATACTGCAGAATGAATTCTGCAATACCCAGGAGCAATGCTCCTAAAAATTTCACACCCTTGCCCACTACTAACAGAAAGCAAAACTGCCCTCCTTGTTTCCCCTCCCCCACTATATGAAGCATTATACGTGAATTTGCTCTCCCATAACTGATTTCCCTCTCTAATTCCTTCCATTCTGCCCCTTCTTATTTCTCCAGCTATATGTTTTCCAAATTCAAGGCCCATCATGACTAAGTTGGACTGGACTTGTCAACTTAGGTTCATGAGACCTGACACAAGACCTAGAGCAAATAGGTTAATACCTGAAGGATACGCAGGAATATCCCACTTTGGGTCACAGCTCCAGAACAGGAACAGGTCATTAGAAGACCACCTCTTTTTGTAAGTTGCATCGCAAGCGAATTTAAATTTCTGTACATACCAGATGCACCGTGTAGAACCTGTAACATACACAAAAATTAAAAAGACAAAAAACAGAAAAATAAGCAGAGGTAGGTACGGTATCGCAAAATGCAAATTTTCAGAGACAAAACCAGATCATACAAGAATTTGCATAATCCACGCTCATGTAATTGCTTTAAATTCAAAGTAAAATGAAGTAAAGCAATGTTTGCATAATTAGTTCATGGCATTAAATATCCCAATGAGAATCAATAAAAAAAAAAAAAAAAAAACAATAAGCCTTAACCTTATCCCTGTACCCAATTATATATTCAATGCAGTATGCCTGAGTATCGGCATCACATATAGAAGTAACTAATCTGCTTTGCAATTTCCATTGATTACTGTTTCAAAATCAACTACTCACGAAAATGTGTGTAAAAATAGAAGAGCCATACAAAAGCCTTTTGTTTTATTAAAAGAACTTCAGTGAGACAAAAAAAAATTACAAGGAGATGCGAGGATAAAGAATCCTCCTAACCAGAAAAAAATCAAGGAGAAAGAGAAAAAAACCAATGTGAACAAAAAGGAGACAAGATCTCTCTGCCTCACCTTTTGGCCACAAAACCAAACCTTAGGCTAACAACCACAGAAAAGATAATAGACTGGAGACAATCTAAAACCCCAGCTGACCTGATTGTAAGGTTTTTGAAAATATAATTTAAGAATCAAACTGACGCTTGCCTATACTTGCTTCATTTAACACAAATAACCACTGAATCAGAATCCAAAATCTGTCTACCCACAACAAAAGCACCCTGAGTCCCTGAGTTTCAAAAAGAGAATATCACCCAACACCCCATTCAAAATGGAAGTAAAATAAATGTTATGATATCACACAAACTGGATAAAAAGACTGATGAGTCTTTAATTGCTAACTCTAACAGATCTATCTAGCATACTGTTAAGATCCAACTGGAAAGTTTAGGACTTTAGTCCCACATTGCATGCATGGGATTCTAGTGTGGAGTTTATAAGACCTGGGGCTCTCTAACTACAACGACTCAGTGACTAGCTTTTGTCGTGTGGTTTTTTGAAGATTCTTATCAATTTGTATCAAAGCCTTTTACCATGTTTCTCAACTGCAAACAAGCAACACAGGAGATAACCCTGGCATTGAATGTATCTTGGGACTCTACTCAAACAACTAATGCAAAGTCAGCCCACATGGGTACTGGAGCGGCAGAGTACAGTGGGATGTTAGGATCCAATCCCAAGGTATGGGACTCAAGTCCCACATTGAAAGTATGAGATTTTGTTGTGGGGTCTATAATGCCTTTAGCTCTCCAACTACAATAGCTAGCTTTTATGGTGTGATTCTCCCAAGATTCTTATCACTTACAAAACAATTCTACTTCTACAAAATCAGTAAAGTGAAGACTAGCAAATCAAATATAATTTTGAATCACTATATTTGTTAAGAAATATTTAAGAAAAAAAAAGAATTTAATCACTTCAAAATGGAAACGATTTACAATTGTTACATATTTTGGGGAATAAAAAGGATATACAAGTAGGATTAGACCAATTTATGCAAAGATTTTCAAGAAACAGATCCTAAAGCAACTCATTGAGAATCTGCAAAACTAATGACCTCAGTTTTACATCATGGAAGCAATCTGTTGCACCCTGTGGAGACACAGACAAGCTCGCTCAAACATACACAATCCTAGACACACATGTGCAAGTACAATCACAATGACAAATTTTGTTCTATTAATAACAGCATTATTGGGCATATTAGAAAATGAGAAAGAAATGAGCCAAAAAGATAAACCATATCATAAACAAGCATTAAAGAAACCCCGTTACAGGGAAATGGGAAGACAATGTTGACTATGTTAAAAGACACTTCAAATTTTCTCACAATCATATTTGTTAAAGTAGGCAGTGCATAATTTACATACACATCAAGAAGGATTAGCATATTGATACCTTTTTGGTTGGTGCCAGTTTAGGAGGATCAATGATGACAATATCCCAGGATTCATCTTTTAAGAGAGCACCCTTCATAAATTCAGTTGCATCTTCTCTCAAAAATGAAATTCTTCCAGGATCAATGTTGTTAAGTACAACATTTTCCTTAGCAAGCTCGAGAGCTGGCAGCGACGTGTCAATGCCTAACAAAATTGTTGACATAATCAAACTTATTAAGTCACTCCAGCAGTCACTGTAGGAGAATCTGTTGTTTAGGGAAATATCATCCAATTAGGAAACTGTATCATTTTGATTTTATACTGATTTAATTACTGTACAGTTATTTTCTTTTATTTGTCTAGCTGTGTTTCCTTATTTTATTTCCTAATGTACAGCATGTATATTCTTTATTATTGAATGTGTGTTATATATATAATACTGATAGGAACTATCTCGTTTTATATCATTATGTTCCTATCACGGTCACAAAAAAATACATTCTCCGCAGGCCACTGGATGACTAAATTCCTTTCAGATGAATGGTCTGCAGTTAGCAGGTGCACAATACGGTGCAGACTCCTGGTTAATAATAGGTTTAACTGTCTTAAATTTTCCTAGTACAAGTTGGAAGTTTTGTTGGATTAGAGTCAACTATACTGAACTTCAATAGCTCAATAATGGTAAGTTGTATGCGTCCTTTCTTTGTAAATTCAATCACGAGGCAGTTCAACAACCAAATTATCAACAATATTATAATGTCAATCAAAAACAAAGATTATCAATAAAAAAAATAGGAGAAATCAAACATATAGTGTACCAGTGACATTTAGAGCACCTCCACGCACAGCATTTAGAGAAAAACCACCACTGTAGCAACAAAGATCAAGAACCTTTTGACCATCTGAAATTTTTGATATAAACTGGCGATTCTCACGCTGATCTGCATAGAATCCTGTCTTCTGGCCCTTGAGTGAAATTGCGTATACAATTCCATTTTCCAAAATCTGACAAATGGGAACATGACCCAAAAATCTCAAAATCAGTATATTTCATATCTGCATGACTGTAATTCCAATAGCCCTACTGGCTTTTGATTGGGATTAGAAGGTAGTATCCAAGACCCCCCCCCCTCCCCCATACACAAAATATGTATTATAAGGTAGAACGGTCGGTTCAACAATTCTTTTAACTTTGTGGTTCATATTATGGAACACTTATCATTTAATCTGCAGCTAGTTATCCTGTGCCGCATATCAATTAAATAACAAACAAATATATGGACAAAATATGGCTATTATCTCTACAGAATACTGTTCTATTATGAAGTTTAAGGTCAGGCTTAGCATTAATGTTGCAAAAAAAAAATTACAAACAAAGACAAGTACACAACAAAAAACAATTTGAAATTTTGATGAACATCATTTAATGGATATTTGCAATTTTGCATACCTTCGTTCTTTCAGGACATGTAGACGAGTGCATTTTCTTCATATCAGACACATTAACTCCATCTTCCTTTAAAATATCAACAGATGGCCTCCAATTTATGTGATTGATATAGCTGATTTTCCTGATGCAAGCTTCTATCTCTGATTTGTATTTCTCAACCCAGGCAGCAGATGATGCTACTACAGCTACATCTCCAAAGACGTCAATTATCAATCCAGATAATCTGCAGGGAACGAGCAGAGCCCCATTCAAAATCATGCAACCTTCTTCAAGGCATTATCATTTAAACTAGAAAGTGTGATTATCAGTGATCAGACCTACTTAGTATTGGAGGCTGTACAAGGAAAGACATTCAAATAAAAGGAGATATGCAATTGGCAAAACATGTGCCCAATAAAACAATGCATCAAGGACATTCTCGTTAACAACAAGGCTAGCCAAAATGGTGAATGTTGGGCAAGCATATACATTTATTGAAGAGCTAGAAGGCATCGTTGATGAATAAAATAAAACAAATTGCATTTTTAATTCTAAATTTCTAGTACTCAGAGACACTAATAATTTAGTTATGGGTGAATGATAGGAACAAGGTATTTATTACAGAGAAATAAAGGCAAACTCCAATTACACAGATGAGAATCAATAACAAAACAGAAAACCAAGGATAGAAGACTGCAACACTTTGAGGGTCCACACTCCCAGCCCAGGGGCCCCAAGAAAAGTTCAAGCCTCCATCTCTCACCTGTCACCCTCACTATTGATTAGACGATATGCATTTGTATGGACTGATGGAAGACCCAACCTTCTACGCAATTCAACTGCTGCATCAATTCTTGTTTCCAGCAGTTTCTCCATACTCAATGCACAAGATGAATCACTGCATAATCAAGAACTAAATATCAGAGGTCCAGTGATACAGTATGAAGAAGCAATTTTATGAAAAATTGTTATTTGGAAATTATGTTATTGTTAAAATATTTGGGAAGAAATGTTCTCACGTAAACATGATCATGTTAAGACTTCTTATTTGGTTAGGATTTCAGATTTTAGGAAATTCACATTTTAATTAGGATTTTTTGTTAAATTAGGATTTATCTAGGTTTTTATCATCTGTAGCATGTAAATACCCTTTAGGTACTATATGATTGGAAGATTCTGGCTAATAATATTGTAATTTTGATTCTTTAGAGAATATCTTAAACTCAAGAGGATCACTCTGCCCAAGAGAAATATTACTCCCTGCCAAGCAGCACACTCTTAGTTTGGCCTACATTGTTTGGTCAGTGGACTAAGCTAAAATAGAAAGGAATGAATAATTAGATATACAATATATAAACCTGGTAACTTCATCTTCAAGCTGCATAAGCCGAACACAGAACATAGAAACTGAGTTGTACAAGCCCCATCCAATTGGTTTCTCAGTCCCATCTGCTACTAGAACAATATCTCCAGTCTTAGGAGGCGGCCTCCCAATTATTCTATCAACAGCTCCACTGTACACCATTGGGTTTCCATCCTTAAAGAGTTGTGTCTTCCCCTTTTTCAGTACAACCTTTGCAACACCTACAAACGCAAACTATGCATAAAATAATTCAGTAAGCTTAATATAATGCAACATTCACATGTATGGCTGTTGAATCAATCTATAATACTATATACAAATATGTATGTACATTAAAAACACACATGAAGCCATCAAAGTTGGTGCTTACAGACTTTTTTTTTCTAATGTAGAGCACAAGCAATTAATTTTTTAAAAAATGATAGCCACAACACAAAACAGCAAAACTACTGCCACTGACATACGACATTTTTGCTTAAAATGTAATGCACAAAACAGCAGGGAAATGAGGATGTCAAACTTACACCAAATTAGAAGCCTCAATCCAAAAGCCAGAGTTAGAGCTAAGAATCTAGTCAAACTATCCACAGGACCTTTACCCTATTATGTAAAACCACAATTAACCAATAATCACTATTTAAGGAAGATTCATATGTCTTGGTGACAGAGAAATTGTCAACCACTCTATTCCGTGCCCTAAATTTATATTCCAAAACTCAATAAGAATCCAACATGCCACAGAGTTTTTCTTATCCATGCCTTCACCAAACTCCCTCTTCTTTTAACAATTAACGCACATTTAAATTACAAACGCGCATTGCAACAGAGTCAATCAACGAATGTCGATGTTGTCCACCACCAACACACAAGCAAAAGTAAGAAAAAAAGCTCAAACCCATGCATGGACTCAACACTGATATACCATTACACACACACGAGAGAGAGAGAGAGAGAGAGAGAGAGAGAGAGAGAGAGAGAATGGGAAGTGACACCTTTGGGTTGATGGGAAGCAATTTGTTGAAGGGTGGATGTGGTAGGTGGTAAGGAACAAACTGAAAGGGACTTCATCAGCAGCGTTGGAAGCTGCTTCATTTCTTCCTAGAAGGATGAGGAACAGGTGTTGGGTTCGGCTGGCAATACCCGCATTATATTTTCTGGAGCACCATTTTAGGCTTAAACAAAGTTTCTTGATTTTTCAAAAATTTATAACTTTTTATTTGGTTTTTTTATTTTTAATTTTTTTATTTCATCTTTTAAGAAATTTCTTTATTTAGTCTCTTTATTGATAATTTATTAACTTATTTTGTTATTTCTTTCATATCATTAAAATTGACTCATAATTTATTTGAGATATAGATAAAATTTTATATTATAAAGTTAGAACATCTAAAATTAAATTTAAAAAATATAAAATAAATAAAATTATAAATGTCATGTTAATTTTATTTTATGTTATATGAATTAAATTAGATATTATATGTGATAATTTTACTATTTATTATTATTATTATAGTTAATAGTAATTTATTTATAATTAATTTAACATATTTTGTAGCAAAAATATTAAATATGTATATACAATTATATTTAATAATATACTTCATCAAAGGTAATATTGTTGTTGGGTTCTTCAATTCTATGGAGTCTTCCTTCACCTGACTACTAAATTATGAAAAAAAATTTGAAGTTTTCAACTAGTCATTTCTAAGAATATTAATTTTATTTAGATAGAAATTGACTCGAAAGAGACTCTTTCTTTTATTATTAATTTTTAGAGTAGTAATCATCTTTGTTTTGTTATAATTAGGGGGATCAGGAAAGCTGACATCTAAGATTGAATTCATTAGATTTAGCTATATTCTTAGAGAGGCTAATATATGCTCACTAACTTGCCAAGTGTGGTTTAGAAGCTGGTATGCCTTTTTCTTGTTTTGATATTACTCCCCCTTCCTTAATCTCTTTCTTGAGGATGGATGTCATTGGAATCTCTTCCTTTAAACTATTGTTTTAGTTTGTTTGTGTTTGGACTTGTAGGCTCCGTTTACTATAAAAGAAAAATAATATATTTCATATACAAATTTTAAAATTTATACAATTATACACAAAACATTTGTGGTAGTAATATATTGGTCAATATTAATAACACATACATTATGATAAATTAAAAAAAAAATTAAAACCTAGGGTCTAAGGCATAAGTTCCTTCCATTCTCATCGAAGGAGAATTTTTTTTTAAGTATTAAATATCATAGGTGAAAATCAAAATTAATCCGCTGTCCTTTGTTACTTAGACCTTAACTTAAATGAAAATGTGGAAGAACTAGCTTCATCAATTGAACTCTCTCTAGTAGAGGAGAAGGAACTAGAAGAGTTAGAAGAGTATATCAAATGAGTCAAAAGACAAAATCTTTCTAAAAGTAAAGAGATACCCGTTAAGGAAAAGGCACAAGAATAGGCATCGAAGGAGGAATTTGTCTAAGTAAAAATGATTTACATGACAATATATGAAATTAAAACACAAATAATATCCATAATAAAGTCTTAGGCTTACTTATTAAAGATATAATTTTTATAATAAAAATCATATTCGATCTTTGAGTTATGTGATAACTAATAGGTTAGATCTTCTTCTATTATTCAATTTCTCATATCACAATTCTCAATGGGGCAAGTTGGAACAATTCATATGACTACACAATTCTTTGTGATTACATAAAGGACTTAGTCAAACATATAAAGTACTCATTTCAATTCTCTACCATCATGGACTTTTGGGTTAAGACTTCCTTTTTAATCCATACTAATTAATTACAAATATCAAAGTCTAAACAAATGAATTTTTCAAATTAATTATTAGACTTACTTATGCACCTCATTTGAATCATGAATTAGCACTTTTTTTAAAAAAAATATTTATTTTAGTTCATGAAAAATTATTAGATAATTCTAATATTCTCTCACTTGGACAAAATCAATTGCATAATTTTAATTAAAAAATAGTTTTCTAAATAACTCTTAAACTAATGACTAATTTTATAATGTGACTACATTTAAAAACTACTTAATTTATGATGCAATATATGAAGACAACTTTATTCAATTAAAGTCAAATAATACCTAATCATAACAATTATTATATTCTTTATTGATATACAATTTTTCATGGTTACAATATTATCAACTCTATCGATCAGTCATTAATGTGAAGTGTAACAAGAAAATAACATACGAATGCGATTCAAAAGTCAAACCATCATTTTGATTTTTTGTCGATCTTTACAATTTTTTGTAAAAAGAAATTACACGGTCTTATGAAGAAATGCATCATACATCAACTCTAAATGACATTGACTACTGGTATAATGGTCCAAATGATGTCAACTTCACAATTTGATCATGATACCTCAACTCTATATGGCATAGACCACTAGTATAATGGTCCCAACGATGTCTAACTCAATTTGATCTTGATACCTCAATTTCAAATGGCATTGACCATTAGCATAATGGTCCAAACAATACGAGCTCAAAATTAAAATTATGTCTAAACTCCAATATAGTGTCAATCAAAGGCACAATAACTCTAACAACACTGATTTTTAAATTTAACAATTGATATAACAAATATATATTATTAATTGCTCAAAATAAGAATAAATGTCATAAGAAATAAACTCCACTAATCAAACACATTAAAGGAACTCATAATGCTCGTGTTTTCAACATATCTTTTGAAGATAATGGGCTTTAAGTCCCTTGGTCAAGGGTTTAGGCAACGTAGAATCTTCACAAGATCTCTAACAATCAAATATTTTAATTATAAATTCTTGAATTCATTTGAAGTCTTGTTATTCCTTATCTAAAATATTGCAACAACGTTATCATAAAAAATCCTCAATAACCTCACAATGGAGAGCACAATACAAAGTCTTATCACTATATTTCTCAGCTAAATAACATGAGTAGCATCAACAAAGCAAGCAATGCACTATGCTTGGATAGTAAAAGATGCAACAAGAGTTTGTTTCTTACTCTTCCAAGATATGACACCTCTTGCCATCATAAAGATGTATGTTGAAGTCAATTTTCTATCACTAGGACACCCTCTAGGATCTGAATCTATATACTCCCATAATATTCAAGTTGTCAACTCTCCTATACAAAAGTACATGATCTTTGGTTCTTTGCAAGTATCTATTTACTTATTAGGTTTTTTTTCCTCAACAGTACACTTGGTAATAAGGTCATTCATACTTCATTTCGCATTAATGGTATTAAGAGTAGTTTTTTTATTCACGTGAAATTAGTAGGTAGTCAATTTAAGGCATGTTCAACGAAAGATTTTTCATCAATCAATTTGGTGAAATTTCACCTTGGTTTTTATGTTGTTCACTCTAGAATCTATCTAGCAAATGTACTATGTAGTTGTACCAAGTAATAAAAATTAGAATTTTGAGTTTCAAGTATCGTTCATAGGGATTGACACGTTCAAGTACCAATTTACAAGATTAAAAACTATTTGAGCTTAATTGAAATATGAGAAGGTTTGAATATTTGAGAACCAAAACATAGAAGTGCAGAAAATAGAAATCATAGTGAAGGTTTGAGAAATGAAGTTACTATTCAAATGAAGTTAGGGTTAATTTCATCTATTCGTTAATTGCAAAACTAATTATAATCTGAATTCTTAAGTTTATTAATTGATTAATGATCAATTTCACTAGGTCAATCAAAGTTCAATTCTTTGACTTAATGATCTTAATATCAGTTACCCTAATTCCCTAAGTGTGAATCAACCAAACATTGTATTAAGCATGAGAAATTAAGAGACCATAAGATAATGAATACTTATTCCTAAGGCATCATTAATCTTGACATTTAATTCAGATCCAAGATATTCACTCAACTTCCATTGATATGAAATCTCTAAGTTCAATTTAATTGAACAACTAATCCAATAATTATATTAAGAAAAGAGTTAAATGTTCAATTCAATCAAGAACCTAGAACTTAGACACACAATTAATTTACAATATCCAACTAGAATTCATCAATCCCTAACAAAAAGAAATCAGAACATAATTATAGAAAAATGAGAGAAAGAAAAAGTAGAAGAGAATGTGCAAAAAAAATCTTCATGAATCCAAGTCCTAAGCTTGATTCCTTAAGAATTAAGCCTTAAAATTTGCCCTCAATCCAAGTCATGCCTTTGATGTAACTACTTTTGACTTACAGCCTCTGAAGTGAACACTTTTGATGCTAAAAGTGTTTATGCGGAAAGATAGTTATTTTCTGCGCTTTTGAAGTGAACACTCTTAGTCCTAAAAATGTTTATGCCAAGGTTATTTTTTACATTTCTTCTCTAGAACTTTCACTTTTAGTGAGGAAATAACACGCATGGCATTTCTCAATTTCAAGCTTTTAGGACAAATAGTGCTTACTGGCAACACATACTACCTTTTCCAGCTTTGCAACATTCACTTTTAGTGAGGAAAGTGCTAACGCGCATCATATATCTCCTCAAAAGCCTTCAGAGTAATTACTTTCAGTATGCAAAGTGAATACACATAAGTTATACCCACTTCAAAGCCTCTATAATGCTCACTTTTGGTGTCGAAAGTGCTTAAGCTTAACCTTAATTGAATTCTAGGCCTTTAAAGTGTTTACTTTTTGCACTCAAAGTGTTTACACTAAACTCACTTAACCTCTTAAAGCTTCCAATTCATGTGTTTTTCCTTAGAATCTCTTGCAAAACTAATTCAACAACAACATTTGCATAAGAACTCTACTAAATTCAAACACTTTGAGTTACTAAAAATAAAATTTGAATTTATTGAACAATTATATATTTTTATGAAATTTTCATCTTCTAAACTACTCTTTATATTAAAAAGATCCTAGAAAACTAAATAAAAACCTAACAAAATCTAGATTTATCATATGTACATCATCTTCATAATTAATTATGTTACTCCTTAACATTGTCATATCTCATATTGTTAATTTTTTTATTATATATCAACATGATCAGATATTTGACACTTTTCTCCTAAAATGGTGAGGAATTCCTTAACTATCTCATTCTTAAAAAGGTCACTAAAAAATTGTTGAGATATAATCCTCTTGATAAAATAAAATAAAATACTTAACCTATCAAACTTCTCCCACTCAACCAAAAGTTTCTTTTATTCAAGTGTAATTTACTCATTGATTATAAGCTTATCATCACATAAAACTAAATCAATATTAATAATTCCTCAAGAAAATTATAGATATTGTTTTTATTCTTTACTGTTTAGTTCAATTAGAATATTAATGGACACAAAATAGTTGTTCATAAAAAAGTAAAGTCATTGTCAAAATGAAATACCAATGCATTAAAATATTGATTCATAAGACAAGATATAGCTCATAAAGGAAATAAGCTATCAAAGCGAGGCCAGTAAAATAATATATTTTCCTTCGGGTAGAATGCATAAATCAAGGTCATTACCTCTAGTGAGTTAATCTATGAGTGCATATTAAGCTTGAAAAATTGTTCCTTTTGGGCTAATAAATCTCTCAACCTAGTATATTCTTTGATAACTCAATGGATATAAAACATTTGTTCATAAAAAGAAAAAAAAATTCTTTGTAAAGACAAAACATGAGTGCATCAAAATGTCACAAAATAATATATGTTCAAGAAAGAAATAAGCTATCAAAGTAAGAATAGTAAAATAATACATTTCCCTTTGAGCAGAATGCACAAATTAAGGTTATTTAGCCATGTCATCTGGGTTAATCCATGAGCAATTATCCCAACTGGGCAAACAAATCTCTCAACCTAGTACATTTCTCAATAACTTTATACATTTTCAACTTTTAATAGGTAGACAATCACATGCAATGATTAAAAACATTTTTTAAATTACAAAAATTTCTGTGAATCAATACAAATAGTTTCAATTTGGTAGTAATGACTTGTAGCAATCCATAAAAATTCTTGCAAAGGAATTAATTTTCTCTCGTTTAAAATCATGCTTAATTAATAGAAAAATACATCAAAGAATAATCTCATTTGTCATAATTCAATTATCAATGGCATTCTCAAAATATTTTGCACTCAAATAGTATTAATTATCTATTAAAATATTTTAATATTAAATTATAACTAAATATTAATAAAGTTGTAACAATGAAAACTAAAATTTATAATAATGATAAAAACTAACAATGCATTAGAATACATAATAAGAACACTACATAACTTTAACGAACATAAGTTATCATAACGAGGTCAACATAATTATATATTTGTAAAATGTGTAATCCAAAGTTATCAAGGTCAAAATCTACGAAGAGTTACTTAGTAAGCATACAATGAGTTCAAAAATTTATCCTCTGTAGTCAAATAAATCCCTTAAACCAATACTTTCAATAACTTTATCCATAAATTTTAAAATGATCTACTTAATAATCACTTCAACAATTATTTCCTTTGGGCAAATAGATCTCTTAGACCAACACGCTTCTAATAGCCAGATCAATAAATCAACTTTTAATTAATTTTTTTTTCAAAACTAAATAATCCTATTCAAACACAAATTTTTATAATTTACAGTTAATAATTACAAAAAATAAATGAGTTTTAAACCATATAATGTTCTCTTCGTATCAAGTTCAAGTAATGCATTAATTATTAATAAAAAATTTTACTTTAATTACTTCTAGATGTATTTTATTTTAGCCTAAAAATTATTTGTATTTAAATTGAATAAATTAATTATTTTAAATTTAATTAGATAAAAATATTAAAATAAAATAAAATAAAATGTCCACACTTACTTTTTAATATTATTAATTTTTATGTAATTAATTTTTATTTATTTTTTAAAATACTATTAAAATAAATATATCATAAATGTTTGTCATATAATTATAATACAATTATTTTATTCTATCATGAACAATAAATATATGTATTTATAAAATTAATTTATGTGATGAGTAACATACAACTAATGATATTATTTTATTGTGTAAAGTTTTTTTCTATTTGATAAATGATTACTAAACACTTAAAAAAGTTATTTAGAATTTTTTTAATCAATCTTTTAACAATATTTATTTAAAAACCTTTATAATAACATCATAAAAATTATGTATTCATAATAAATGATTTTAAAACATGTAACAAAATTTCTTAAATAATTAATATTTTTATTGTAATATATTATTTATGATTTTGTTATCATTAATCTCATTTTTAAATATTTTAAATATTGTCTGAATTATTTCATTTTATTTTAATTTTAAATGTCTAATTAATAATAAATTAATTGTAATAATGCTAAGAAATTACGTTAAAAGAAATTTTAGTATTTTAATTTATATTTTTAAATGATAGCTTTTTTTATCTCAATCACCACGATTTTTTGGACCCATAAATATAATTTTTGAAAAGACTCTTAAACTATCATCGACAAATATTTAATATTTTTAAAATTATATTTCTTCTATTCAGTCTTTCCAATCAATATAAACTGAGAATTAAAAACTATATTTAGAAAAAATTATACTATATTGAAAAAAAAATATATTCATAATAAAATTATATTATATTTAAAAAAATTAAAAACTCTTTTAATAGAAAATAAACGTACCTTAAATTTGTGCTTTATTTTTTAACCAGATTCAAGTAGTATTTTTCAATATATAATAATATTATATACTATGTTTATTATATTTTCTTTTGTTAAATGATTTTATAATTTTCAGATATTTATATATAATATATAAAATTAAATTATTTAATTTATTTATAAATTAACTTAAATTTATTATTTTATTACCTAACGGGTCACAGACCAGTTCAAAATCTGAAGGCACCGCGCCACTTTCCATCCATTTCACTTTGCAGAAACCCTTCCTATTTAGTTTTCAAATTTGGCACAATCCTGTTATGACGTTTCACAAGGTTTTAACCTTCAAAATTTTCATAAACCCTGCATCGAAAAACGCGTAGTTTGATTCTTGTGTGATTTTTACATGTTTCGGGGAAAATCTAGAGTGGGCTCAACGCGAGCCTCTGTTGGTGCCCAATCACGCCCAAGTGGTATATGTTACTTTCTTTTATACTTTTTTAAGTATTTCGTTTGTTGAATTTGAAGTATTATGTGCTAGACAGCTTTCTTTTTTGAATTATTAATTTTTTAAAATATATTTTGGTGATTTAATACGTTTGTGTGTGTATATATATATATATATATATATATATATATATATATATATATATATATATATATATATATATATATATATATATATCGAACAGCGGGTGGTAGGAATTTCAAGGTATTTTCGGAACTTGACGGCACTAAAGTTGGTGATGGGATTATGTGAGTATTTCTTTTTTGTGTGATTGAGAGTGTGTCGTAAATACGGTTATACATTTTGTAGCACTAATTTTGATTGTTTCTCTAGGACATCTGCAAGAGGAGCAGTTGCAACTTCAAGGTATGGTAACTTTGTTGACTTAGAAATTATGTGATTTCTGCTCAAGTGTTGTTGTTAGATGCCAAAATTGTGGAAAAGAGTAGAAATCTGATTTCTGAGTGATTGCATTTATTGGTGAAACTAACAGATGATGGTTTTGGTTAACTTTTGGCCGCCTTCTTGAGATATTAGATAAATAGTGACGCCCTCTAAATGTGCTGCTGTAGAAGGGATTTTAGTTTCCTAGGCTTTGAGAATTAAACGTGTTATTCAGATTCTCTCGTGGTTCGAATTAAATAAGGTTGTCCCAAGATTGTATATATCTTTTATACGTTTCATTTGGAAGTCCAAAATTGCTGCTTTTTTTCATGTTCTTGTATGTCCTTGTCTGAAACTGTTGCTTTTCAGATTGATGTTCATTTCCTGTAGATGCTCCACTTAGGATGTGTTTGGATGAACAACTTAATTAAGCACTTATTCAATATGATTTTCTTACATGAGGGCTTATGCCATAAATTTAACCATGAAACTTATTGGGATTATCTGAAAACTACTTATTTTGATAAGCTATGCCAAAAAACTTATTGAAATTAGCTAAAAAGAGTTTGCTCATTAGCTCTTACAAATGTCCCCTTGTTCCTTGAATTTGTAAGAGCAATGTAGTGGCCTATCTATTTATTCTCTTTCCTCATTTGCAATTTATGTAGACGGATTGCTCTGGTAGCTGATAAAGGGCTTATTCCAAATAGCACCAGTAAACCAAAGGTAATAAACATTCCAAACTTTGAATACTATAACATTTTTAAGTAATTGGAAAACATCTACATAATTTTTATTCTTGAGCCTGCCATTGCTTACACCCTGTATGTATAATTGTTATGCCACTTTAATGGTGAAGGGTGGTCTCAAAAGTGTGGATAAAAGTAGTGGCAAATGTGGTACTTCTGGTAAGTTTTAGCTGAACTCATTTCATGTTATTTTTTGACTATTATGTACCACCGCACACTTATCTTTTTCACTTATTTTGGCTTTTAATAGCAAAGATAAATGTAAGAAAGGCATTGACTGATCTTAGCAATGTTCAAGGAAACTCGACAACAGCTAGTGGGCATGCTAGCTCCAAAGTGAAGTAAGAATCTTCTTTATTCTGGGTAGAGAGAAAGTTATAAGGGAGAGGGTAGTATTTAACTGTTACAGTAAACTCTTTTCAAATTATTTTTGAAACTGAACTTGTTATCTTGTACATAGTTATCAATAAAGTTTCATATTTTCTTGCACATATCAGATGATATAGTGACTAACTATTAGTGGCATTCTTTTATGCAATGTTTTTATCTTGGAATATTCTGATAGGTTACTTGAGAATATCTAGTGGCAACCCAAATTTTGGTTAATTTGTTAGAAGAATGGGTGCAACAAGGATTGAACACTGCATGGTGATAGAGACTTTGATCCCATGCATGAACCAATTCTCCTAGAAGCTTAAGCTCTTGAGTGAAAACACATGAATCGTTTTAAATTTAACAACTTTCACAGTTTGTTTGTTACATGGACCATTGACATTGAAAAAAAAAAAAATTAAATCTTTAAAGATGTTTTGCATAATAGAAATTGGTCTTGCGGCTTTATCTCAAACAGATTGATTGAATATCTTTACAACTGCTTGGATGAGGGAGCATTTTCATTTGTCTTTATTTCCTCTA
This sequence comes from Abrus pulchellus subsp. cantoniensis, assembly GCA_024086825.1. Classification (NCBI taxonomy): domain Eukaryota; kingdom Viridiplantae; phylum Streptophyta; class Magnoliopsida; order Fabales; family Fabaceae; genus Abrus; species Abrus pulchellus. The sequence goes on from CM044054.1 coordinate 10,853,142, forward strand.
ATGCTTGCTTCACTATTTGATTTTCTGTTTTATGTGCCTTTCTAGAGTTTCAGCAGGTTCAAGCGCTAAAGTAGGGGGCATCTCCTTATGCAAATCCTTCAAGGTATGGAAACCGGTTACTCTATTTCAATTTTCTGTTAAGTTAATGTTTTATTTACTGAATCAGGTTTTCAGCTAAAGGAATACTCCTTTTGCTAGTGCTCGTGAAATTGCACAATAAATGGAATTCCAGCTATATAATTAACCAAGTCACTTATCTAAAAACATAAAAGTAAAGAAAAGTCATATAAAACTATTAATCTTGATTAATGGGCACAGTTCTATACAATTATGTGGCACTGATCACTTTTTTTGCTCAAATCAGGGAAGAAAGCATAGAAATACAAGTCAAGGTAATGGTCAGTTTGATGCTCCCATTAGAAATGACTGATTCCCTTGTATATATTAATTTTTGTGCAGTTTATAACAATATTTTAAGTCCTTTTCTTCCTTTTGTCTAATAATCAGTAAGCACAGATTTGAGGTCATCATTGGATGATCAGAAGACTACAAAAAATGGAGGTCAATCGGTTGTTGTCACAAACGACAGGTACTTGAGAGATCCTGTCTCTATCTCATATTTAATAGGGTATTTAAAATTATTAATGGTTGATTTTTTTTTCTCCATAGGTTTGCAAGGAAGGTTATATTACCCACAACTACAAGGTTTTTGTATTTCATTTTGTTATTTTGATTGAGCTTTATGAATAAAATGTGACTGAAACCACAATATTCATTTGTCTCTTCTAAGCACTTCAAGGAAGTCTTTACCAGTACCAAGGAGGGTTGGCGGGGAAGACATGAGTAACACAAAGGTTATATTAGAATCCTATTATAGTTTGTCTTTTCTGGCAGTGGACATTGGCAATCATTTTTCTTCCTCCATATAGTTGGGCTGTGCTTATTCAGACTTCATATGTTTTCCTTTTAATAATAATTTTCAAAATCCTTTTCCTTTTCTTATTCTTCCACTCACTCTATTTTCTTCTAGGAAAATGGTAGAAGTTCTCAAACAGCAAAAGGCCAAGGTGATCTCCCTAGTAAAAAGACATAGATAAGCTCTCTGCAAATGTCAATGATCCGACTTATGCTATGTTTTACTAAACTTAATTTACTATTGATTTCAGTTAAGGCAAATACTGGCAGAAGAGATAGTTCCCAACTAATTAATGCAAGAAGCCATCTACTGAAGAGTCGAGTTAGTGATGGCTTTGTTCAAATGTAAGTAATAATTGATCATATCATTAGTTAGTTCCTGCTCTCTCTTTCTCATATATATATATATATATATATGAAATAGAGATGTATATAAGAGACTAGGTCAATTATGACTACTGATAATAAAAAAACCTAATATTAATCATGCCTAGCTTGTTACAAATAAAATCACTATGTGTCCCATTCAATGCTTTTGTAAATACATTTGCTAGTTGATCACCTATCTTAACATGGGAGACAGACAAAAGATTCTTTTGAATCTTCTCTTGAATGAAGTGACAATCCACTTTAATATGTTTCATCTTTTCATGAAAAATTGGATTCAATGTGATGTAAATGACAGCTTGGTTGTCACACCAAAGTTTCATAGAACTAGTGTTGCCAAATCTTATCTCTTCCAAGTCAGCATAAGAAAATGCCATTTGGAAATGCCCATGATCCTTGTACACAACAATACCCTTTCTTGGAGCTTTCTTCAAGTACTTAACAATGTGATAAGTGCTTCTTAGTGAGTATCAGTCAAAGAGGACATAAATTGACTTACAACACTTATGGGAAAAGCAATATCTGGCCTAGTGATAGTTAAGTAATTCAGCTTCCCAACCAATCTTCTATATTTTTGTGTAGAGACCCTAATATAGACAGATATATATATATATATATATATATATATATATAGAGAGAGAGAGAGAGAGAGAGAGAGAGAGAGAGAGAGATGTACATAATAAATCCTAATGGGCTAGGTCCAATACGACTACTCATAACAATATAACCTAATCCTAATATGTTTGCTCATAACAAGGTTGATATTAGATGTGAGGATGTCAGGTGAAGAATTCATTCTATGAATCTGTTATAAGTTTAAGCTGTTAGGTGAAGAAACACAAATGGTATTAACACGTCCCCTCATGCAACAACTGTTGGGTTTGAAGCATAGACGATGCACATGTCCACCCTACTGTGTGCTGAAATTTGTTTTTATTTATTTATTTAGAAGAATGTAGGACAATAAGGATCAAACTTCACACCACCTGAAAACAGATAAATGTTTTTATATCTAGCAGAATCTATGAATTAGACGACCATATTTAGTATTTTGGAGTTAGTAAATATCTCTTTTTATAGCTGAATGTCTATTTATACTCATCGACAATGACTAAGTCCATTTCTTGAGTACTAAGAAAGACTCATATTTTACCAATTGATAATCTACCGGATGAGGTTTCCATTTATTAATTGTTCATTTTCATGCAATTCACCTTGGATGCAGGGTTCAACCTAACATTTTACATGCATCCTCAAGGAAGTCCACCAAGGTATGTTGGCTGTACTTTGAAATTTGTTGGCTGAAGTTGCATCATTTGATTGATTAGTGCAGCAATAATTCTTCATTTTATTGGAATTTCATTTCATTTGATTACTTCTTTTTTCAGGATGGTTTCATTTTTTTTTCATATTTTGCTGTGATGCTTGTGTAATTAGTTGGGGATAGCTGTATAATGTAGTTTGATGAGGTAAAAAAGTATGGCAGAAAACCTTCTAAAAGGCATACATATATATGATTTCTATGCACTGATTTTGTGCTTGATGTTATGCTTGGTTCATTTAATGACACAAGGTACTGTCTTGTCAGTCAATAATTTCAAGTTTCGATCACATTTTGATTTGTAAATTAACTTTGAGAGCACTTTTTTAATTGAAGATATAGTGTATACAGAGTGAACCTGACTTTTCACCTTATTGGGTACAGCCTATTGTTAAGACCACACTCAAGGCTTCCACTGCCCAAAGTACTTTAAAATCTAAATCCATATCGGGCCAGAACAAATCAAAATCAACTGCTGCAACATTGCCTCAGGATGATGAAACAGTTTCCTTGCCTATTCCTGAGAATGGTTCAATGACAGTTTTTGATGATGCAAATCAAACAAACCTTCCATGTGATGGAGAGAGTAACCTGAGAGCAGATTTGTCAGAGTTTATTCCAAGGAAAAAATCCAGTCGCCGGAAATCTTATACAATTTCATTAATTGAGAGATCTAAGGTTGATGCTCAATTTATTACTACATTTCTTTTTTAGTTTCCATATAAATTTAAATGACAAGTATTCTTGTTTTGCAGTTTCTTGAGGAAAATGGTGATGTTAGAGAGCAGGACAACCTACCAAATATAGATAATAAATGCAATCAATTGGAAGTTTCTGAATACATTGACGAGATATATCAGTACTATTGGTTTTCTGAGGTATATTCATCATGCATTTGATGTCACATGTTCTTTATGGTTATTGCTTTGTTACTGATTTAAAATAGAGATTTACATTTTTCAGTCAAGTAAATTTCTTTTATGAACATGTTTGTCTGAAAGGTATCCCAACCTCGCAGCAATTGTCATACACTTGCAGTACACACCTTGATATTCAATATAGTCCCAATTTGGATAAACTTCTAGAGGTTTTTTAAAGAGAAAAGAATCAATATAAAAAATGAATAAAACTTCTCTCATTAAGTTAGAATTAACTTATCTTCTCAAATTTTAGAGAAGTTAAATGAGAGAGCTTTTCAAAAAATAGAGGAGCATAAGTTGTTTCTAACTTATGAGAAAAGTTTTATTTATATTTTATACTGATTTTTTTCCTCTTATAAGGACTTTTCTAGAAGTTTACCAAACTGGGTCATAGTGCACAATGTTTTTGTTTTCTGCAAAAACTATTGGAGGTCTTTGTATGATAGGACAAATTATTTTGATGTCTTACACTCTTACTGTTTTCCCATATGCTGGGGTAAGATAATTCATTATGTTATCAGAAAGGGATTATGATTCTGCCATTGTTTCACTGATTGTCCTGTTGGCATAATGATGATACGAATAGCTTTCTCTTGCTATATAAATTTATATTACATTTATCTTTATTCTCTACTTTCAACTAATGTTTTTGTCTATTTGAAAATTGATTTCAACTGCAGGTACATAATCCAGTTCTAGCAAATTACATGTCTATTCAGACAGATATTACACCTCATATGCGGGGCATATTGATCAACTGGTTGATTGAAGTACGAAAATGATTTTCATCATCCTTTAGATGGATTTTCTTTCATCATGTCTTTTCCTGAATCTATTGTTTAATTTTCTTTTTGGGTCTTTTTCCTTTTATTTATCTTTCGTTCAATTGATGACTTATAGTCATTTTCTTTGCCAATCGTTATTGGCTATTGTAGGTACACTTTAAATTTGATTTGATGCCAGAAACACTGTATCTCACAGTTACATTGTTGGATCAATATCTTTCCCTAGTCACTATCAAAAAGACTGATATGCAGTTAGTTGGTCTTACAGCACTTTTGCTGGCTTCAAAGTATGAGGATTTTTGGCATCCTAGAGTAAGAATCCATTCTTTTAGCATTTACTTTTGGAAAAAAGGTGCCTTGCTTTATCGTGATGATTGTAATGGTTTTTTACTACTTATGACTTCTAGGTCAAAGATCTAATTAGCATCTCAGCTGAATCATATACAAGAGATCAAATGCTTGAAATGGTATGTAGTTCTTATTAAGCGTCTCTTATGACTCTACTCCCTTTCCATCCTCAGGTTTAAGAGTGACCTATACATTGGATGGCACATAGTAATATAAAATAACGAGCGACTTAGCACATTCGTAATGCATACAAACTTGGTGAATTTTCGTTCAGCTAATATTCAGATTGATCTGACAAATTTTTATTGTTGAACAAAAAATAAATGTAAATGAGGAGGTAAAGGGTGTAATGGTGTCCAATTGATAAAATATAAATTTTTGCTGGTATACAATTTCTGCTGTTGTTTTTGCTTTGGACTTGTGGAAGGCTTATCATTCGTGGTTCTTATAGTTATTTTCTATTGTGTGGAATGATTTCTGTTCAGGAAAAGCTTATTCTTAGAAAATTAAAGTTTCGTCTTAATGCTCCTACTCACTACGTTTTTATGGTGAGGTTTCTCAAGGCTGCAGAATCAGATGAAAAGGTATGTAATTCAGCTTGTACTGTCTGCAAATGTATACGTTTTCTTGCAGACTGTTGATCGTATAAATTAGTATCAAATTGATATTGCTTCTAGATATGAAGGGATAATCAATTAATTTGGATGAGAAATCAGACATTCCAATTGATTGTTCTATGCATAAGCACAATAAGTTTGATTTCTAACATTTTTAATTTAATTTTTCAGCTTGAACACATGGCATTCTTTCTCATTGACCTATGCTTAGTTGAATATGAAGCTTTAGCATTCAAGCCTTCATTACTATGTGCATCAGCTCTCTATGTTGCACGATGTACTCTGCAAATAACTCCAGCATGGACCCCACTACTTCACAAGCACGCACGTTATGAAGTTTCACAGATCAGGCACTTCTTCTATCTCCTTTTTCAGTTTTCAAAGTTAGGCGATTTCTGTATATGCTAATTTTCATATTTGCAGGAATTGTGCTGATATGATATTAAAGTTCCACAAAGCTGCTGCGGTTGGAAAATTAAAGGTTACATTTGAAAAATACTCCAGACAGGAATTCAACGGGATTGCAGCTGTGAAACCGTTGGATAGACTTCCCCTGTGATTTAGCTTGTGTTCTAGTTATACCTCTGTTATACAATATGATGGCCGTAAAACAACTTAAAACTACTTTAAATAGGTTCAGAGGTGTATTGTTTTCACTTTATGTAGACAGTTCTGCTTTTAGACTGGGAGGATTAGTCCGACGTACAGAAAATTGATGTGGTTTAAGTCGTGATGGAAGACTTTGTATGTTTTGCAGCAAATACTTGATGATGACAATGATGACGATCGTGATAAATTGATAAAACTAAGTCAAGATGCCAAGCCATGATCACTTAATTTCCTAGCGGTCAGAAGACAAAACTGAAATGCCAAGGGAGAGAACAATGATTACAATCATTAATGTTTGAATGGGAGTTTGAGAGAAAGGAAAGGAAAGTGTTTGATGAAAAGGGAGGTGAGTTAATACAAAACTCGCAAACAAAGCACAAGTAGAATCACATGATCAAAAACAAGTTTGTCCAACCAATTGTTATTTTCCCCTTAGCATACCATCGACATAAAAGTCTGTCAAATAGTATTTTAGTCAAGATAAAAATTAAACAACTACAAGTGACCCAAAAAACAAAAGGAGAAAAAAAATATAAGAAAAGGGAATAATTACCAATTTACATAAGCAATCCATCAACACAGAATTTTATCAACATAACAATTTCAGACGACTGCCTATGGAAACTCCTATGAAACCTAGAAAGAATAGCGAGTAGATCCATGTATTAGCCCTCGAGATTATATAGGTCAAGTATTTTAGTTCTTGATTTTGCAGGTCATTTTTCCACGTTTTTACTGTCGTTTACAAAACGGACTAAATTAAATGACGTTTTGCAAAGTTAAGAACTAACAGAGCTTTTAAAATCTCAAAATTTAGAATACGCGATCCATACTCTCTCAAGGAACGTGAAAACATGACAACATCAACGTTTTTGAAGCAATTGTTTCGAACTAACCCATAACCTGTAAGCCTCCAATATGAAACCATGTTTTTTTTTTTAAATTTATGATCCCCTATACTTACCCATTAAATAGGACGCTCAAAACTGGTCCATATATGCTGTTACCCTTCACCTATTACTCTTAGAATACCTACTAACTTGAGTGTTGATCCATTGCATGTATTCATCCAGTGCTCCGCTCCAAGAGCAACAGCACCATGAAGAGAGCGGAATGACCAGCAGTAAAATAACGAAAAGGCAAACTAAAATAAGAAGGTAACAAGATCTTGAAGCAGCAGCAGGTGTCCATGTATCTCAGCCAGCCATATATTAATATACAGATGTCAGCTTTCTTTCTAAACCTAATGTTGACCAAAATACATATGAAGAAGTTCAATTACTAGCTGAAAACCCATATTTTATAAGATGAAACTGCACTTTCAAGCTATGTGATATACAGCCACAAATAATTTTGGACTTTTAAAGGGAAGACTAATTACACTGGCTTGAACCTAGAATGTTATATTAACAGAGTTACTCTTTGGATGAATACAGACAAACCACTCTCTGTTCTATAATAATATTTCAGCTAACAATTATAATGCGTGGAAAAAATGTAGATGCCGTTGTAGGTTGTATGGTTGGTTTATAAACTAATGCTAGCTTAATGACTGTCATTTGTCACAATAAAATACATATGGAGTTGTTATTCCTCAAGTGAACAAAAGAATTAACAAGATCTTTGTATCTAACCACACTGGCGCAAGTATCAAATGGAAATAAGCTAAGATAGTAAGATGACTACAAGACATCATTATATGCAGACCTGCCAGTTATAGATGGACTTTTCCATAAGAACAAATAACTGGTCAAATAAACCATTTTATTTTAGTATCATGTATAGAAAATCCCGCTTACACTAGAACTTGACAGTCACTGAAGGTCAAGAAAGAGGTCATAGAATTAACTACAGTGGAACTATGTTACAAGAAGCTTGACCGAGTATAATAATTGGTTTGTTTCCAACATATGCATCCATATGGTTTAACAATTGTATGAGAAGAAATAAACAAGACAGGATTCAAAATAATTCTAGATTATGAAGTCATGATTATAGCACATGTATCCATTTCATCTGTATAAACTTGCCAATCATAAGAAGCTTCATTTCCTCTATCATCAGAATGCACAACTTGTACTCTCCTGCATCCCTGCCTAATCTCTACACTCTCCTTGTCCCTTGAGAAAAGCCATTTTATGCTATTGACCGAATTTCATTTTATCTAACCTATTACAACCTATAGTATAATACATCATCTATGGAACAATTCACTAAGTGGTCACTATGAACATGTAGCCAGAGAATCTTGTGGTAGCAACCTCTTATCTTGATCCAATGTGTCCTTGACTGCTTGATAAAATTCTATCCATGAAGAAGAGTAGGAATCCACAGGACCCCACAAAAATGTTGGATTTGGACTTGCAGGGCAGGCAGTAACCAAATCCAAAACTGAAACCGGTTTCATGGTCTGTGGAAAATTGAATGCTAGACTATCAACTTTGTGTTCATAAATTTTTCCGTTCCTGTCCAATTTATACCTTGAAGTACCCTGAAATTCCCCCTTAGCTTCCCATGGAACACGAGGCACACCCCTCAGGTTCCACCTAATCAATATCATATTCTCTGAAGGCTGCCATATCCGATACACATCTAAAGCAATCTCACGGAACAAAATTTTACCATGAAACCTCAATGCCCAGAAGATTAATTTGTATTTTTCAATACCAGAAAATGTGTTCAAAGGGTCCATGAATGTTATATCATCCCTGAAATAATCAAATTCAACATTGAAAATCCCATTTTTTACCCTTTTTCAGAAACATCATACATCTAGCAAAAAACCACACACAAAAACACAAAAGCACACGTCTTAAAGAAGAAAACTCAAATACCCAGATGAGAAAATCACCTATAAATGTCATAATTGATGTCTTTGATGAAGATCAAGGGCATGTCTTCACGGAGGGTCCTCACAGCAAGGCCAAGATTGACATAAAATTCATCCTTTTGATGTTGAGGATGCTTGTCCTGAGCACCTGTAGTTGGGGTGTTCACCTGAGCAACCTGTGCAGTGGAACTACGTCTTGCTGATAAAAGCGTTTGCTGAATGGGTTTCTCTTTTGATTTTGATTTGGTTTGGGGTAGCAGAGAAGGTTTGAGGTTGGACAGAAGAAAAGCCATGGCCTTTAAGCTCAATGGGTTTCGAAGATTTTAGCTTTTCATCTGTGAGAGAGAGAGAGAGAGAGAGAGAGAGAGAGAGAGAGAAATGCGGATGTTTTAGTTTGTTGAATCCAGTCTTTCTGCACTTCCGTGTAGGTTGGGTCTGCGTTAGAGGGAATTCGCACTCATCTTATCTTACATTTTTTTTTAAATTTTTCGATAGGAATGTCAGGAATCATGCCTCGTATTCTAGATTTTAGTTTGCTGTTTATATTTATTTTACTGCTATATATATAAATTTTAAAATTTATTAACTTAGATATATTAAAATATTAATGATAGTAATATAACACTGTTAGTATTATATCTATATTTGTTAGGTGGTACTTTGAATTAATTATAAATAAATTAATATTATATAATTTAACAATAACAATGAAGTGTGTAATAAGGATGTTACAATTCTTACTTATAATTTATTATTTTTAAATTGTAAAGTTTTTTATTAAACTTATTTTAAACAATCTTTATGGTTACTCAACAAGTAGTATTGTAGTTATTTGATTTATAAAGATAATCTCTTGTCTTTGTATTTTCGTTTTTAAATAATTTGGAAAAGAATATCATGAACATTAATGCATGAACATGTAATACTTTCCATCTTATTTATATTCAATTTAGTTATTTAATAAAATTTGTTATAATAAAAGATTAAACGGAGAATAATTTCAGCAAAGATCTTAACAATAAAATAAATAAATAAACAACATGTTCTGAAGCATGTTTTCTCCATGATAAAGATAGTTTAGTCTATTTTTCTTTCTCACTTTTTATTAAAATAATACTCAAAGAATAATTGAAATTCAAAGCACAAAAGTGATTCAAATGCAAAATAGATTGATTTCATGATAAAATTTAGTCGTATTTTTAATCTCAAGATTATTCTATTTTGAAAAAAAAATCATAATGATTCAAAATAATCTCACTAAAACTTATAATAATTTTTGGATTTGTTATAATCTTTCTCATTATTAATGCAATCTCTTTACATTAGAAGAAATTGTTATTTTACATTTAGTGTAAAAGCATTTTTCTCATTTTTTGTACTATTTATTTTTTAAGTCAATTTTTTTTATACTCTCATAATTGAGTGAGCCTTTATTTTCAATCAATTTTATGTTTAGCTATGCTAGTGTGATTTACCTTCTTTCATAATTTAGACTAGATGCATTCTTTATCAAATAACTAGCCTGTATTATATATGCATTCTTTATATATGCTAAGTTAATTTTTTTTTTTTGCAGTGATAGAAAAAAAAAATGAAATAGTCATTCTACAATATTACTATTGTATTAAGAGAGAGTCTCACTTCTTTTGTATTAATTATTATCTAGTAAACAAAATCATTCAATCATTTTTCACAATTATTTTGCATATGATTTTCCTTACATCTATAAAGTTATTTACACATTTAAGGTGTGTTTAATTCTAATTTCCTAATACATGAAACATTCTAAAACATTTAAGAAACATTCAAGTTGAGACATTAGACTTGCAATGTCTCCACATTAAGCTTGTGGAAGTCTATAAACAACTGCAAAATTACAAATTTCATAATCTCTGCTCGTTTTTCACTTTTAGAATAATTTTTTTTATTTTTTAGTTTTTCTTTGAGTTAAAATTCAAAATATTTTGAGAACAAAGATCTAAATTCTAATGAAGATTTTTTTTATAGATAATTATTTTTATCTTGTTTTTTCTTCTTTCCTTATATTGAATCTTAAATCAAACCTTATGTAATCTTGTCTCACTCAATCTTACTTCAAATTCATAGTTTAGTTGCATTGTTTACTTCTTCACTTAATACTTCATTGAATTGGTCATTCAAATGCATATACTAAGAATATTTATTATAATTAAAAAATTTGTTAAATGTTCATATTTGAATTAAACAACCCAATCTTCTAATTATCTTAAAATGAGAGTTAAAATACTTGTGTGTTGATTATTAATTCTTGTATTAATGTTGTTTTTATTGAATCTAAAATAATTATGATTTTTTATTAATAGTTACATTAAAGCAAACAAGGAATTAAACTTCACTAATCTTGTGAATTAGATCCTTCAATTGTCAACTTTATCATTTTTATTGATAAGTTTTTTGCATTGTAATGATTCACATTTTGCTTTGTTTTATAAATTATGTGAAACAATTCTTTAAAATATGTTCTTCTATCAATTTTTGTGTGTATTGTTAAACATTGATTTTAATCCTTAAGGGTAATAGAGGATGATATCCTACCTTGACATTATTATTTATCATGATATATGACACTTGCTATTTTTCTTCTATCAGGAGTATACATCCTTTGTGGTTTAAGTAAATAAAAATAAATATTTAAATTTAGAATGCACTTATTTCACTTAACTTTCCAAAATTTATGTTCGTAATATTTTATTTTGATAGTGCGGGTGTGCAAAGATGTTGGTATTGTTTAGCATACCAAATAAGTTATTTAACTGAATTAATAAATTAGCTACATAAATTTAGAAATTCTATTATTGATTGGAGGATTATACTAAGAAAGGGAATATATTTCTTGTAATATCCTTAATTTATATTTCAAATTGTGACAAAAACTATAGCGATAAAAAATAAATAAAGTAAATACTTTTATTTTTATGGCTTAAAGAATTGAGAAAAAGTCAAACTTTCATTCTATTATTCAATTTTATGAAAACTTGAAGGTATTCAAAATTATCAAAAGAAACATTTATAAAATTTAAATTTGCAAATAGAGTGAAAATTAAAATTTTCATTTCAGGAATTTACTTAATCCATGATACATACATGTAAATTTGAAACACAAACAACACTATTTTCTAGCAGGATAAATTTCTATCAAAACGAATGTAATCTATAGTTAAAATAGCTATATTAATATTATAAATACACTTCAAATTAACATTTACAACCATACTTATCAAAGTGTTATAAATTTAGAAATAAACATTTAGAATAATTACATAACCTTATCAATTTAAATAGAAGTTTAATAAATATTGTAATTCTTTAGAATATTTTAAACCCTACAGAGCAATCCTTCCACAGTCCCACTGAGAATATGACTCTAAATCAGGTCAATCTTCTTTAATTTTTTTTTAAATTTATTTTTTAAAAATATTTAGTAAGGGTAAGTATTCTACGTCTCATTAAATCTTTTATTTGACAGAATAATTATATAATACTGAAAATATTAGTTGACACATTTTAATATATATAGTTAATAACAACACACAGATCGTACTAATGCTTATCATAGCAAATCACATACACTAAATCAATTACATTTGTAATATTCATAACATATATTTTTACACTGATCTATATGTTATAATACATGTATTATATCACATTAATTAGTATGTCACAATACATGAATCCTAATCACACCTGTCCACGTATTACAACACATATATCATAATAACACTAATCAATATGATACAACACATATATTATGATCACACAATTACTATACTTTGTCATATCCATCACAATATGACAATCATTATTCTTGGGATCCCTAGAGGTCTTTATAGTATAGATAGTTGTTGGTTAACCGTTGCACACGGATACAACGTATGCTAACTCAGCCCTTTTTAACAAAAGTGTAGTTAAGAGTTTAAGTCTGAAAATGAGTGTGAGGCCTATGGTGTCTTTTTCATCTATTTTTATTAATTATGCACAATCAAAGAAAAACATCCACCACCCTTATTTCTTTCAGATTTTCAAAATTACCCTCGTCTTCTACATCCCCGGGTGTATCTATGTAACTATCTATACATATTATCAACATTTCTCATATCATTCTCTTTCTCAACATTTCTCAAACATTTTTATCCATTTCCATATACTTTTCATATATTAGTGTGTCATAACACGTGAGTTATGATCATATAAATCAATGCATTATAATATATGTATTATAAGTACATCCTTTGATGTATCACAATACCTGTATCATAATCACATCTATCAATCTATCATGACTCATGTGTTATAATCACATATCTCATAATTATACAATTATGTCATATTATCTACTCTTATACATAATACTCTTTCTTCATCCAAGAACAGTCAAACACTTTTCATCAATAATATAAATCCATAAATTTCAACATACATCAGCTATCAAACAAACATCCATATTTATTGTATCATATCAGTCTAATATAAAAAAATTATCAATCAATTTCACACCACACAGATCAATACAATATGCTGATGGTCGGACACTTTCAGACTCAACTCAGGCGTACAATTTAATATTCACACTTTCTCAGTATTAATAAAATTACCTATCCTAAAGTTTGGCATCATCCAATTTTCACATTATGTTTATTATTCAATGGATCAAATAGCGATCTTAACTACATATGAATAATGTTTAATAGTAAAATCATAATATTTTTTAAAAATGATTTGGTTAAGAGCTTTTACTATAAAATTGTATTTAGCTTGTTTTGAAGATAATAACGAGTTTTTCATGTCTAAAAACCTATATTCCTATAATTAAGATTTTAAGAAAATATTAGGGTTTTATAGTTCTAATAGAAAAATTTATTACTTTCAAACTAAAATACCTTAATAGGAGTTAGGGTTTAGAATCAACTCTCTTTACTTAGAAATAGGTTTCTCAAACTGAGTTTTCTTAGAGATCCAAGAGAGATGTACAATGTTTACGATGAAGGATATCGTCTTAAGGATTAAGGTTTTCTTGAGTATTACAAAGCACAAAACTTTAGATTAAGAGAAAAATTAGAAATATGACTGAAGTTGGAGAACTAAACTTCAAGAAATTTACTTGGATTTGAATGAAATAGACGTTTAAGCTCAGATGTGAAAGAGATTAGGGATTCTGGAGAGTTTTCTCTGAGTAGAGAATGTGAGAGGATAAAGAGAAATAAGAGAGAAAGTTGTTTGGTCTTAAAATAAAAATTCTTGAACTGAAGTTCCTTAAATACTCTCCAAACTCACGTATTCTCGCTTGAGCGAGCGGATTCTCACCTGAGTGAGCTAGACTCTCATCTGGACGAGAAAATCAAACAATGATTTTACTCAATTTTCTAATATTTTTGCCTGAGCGAGAATGAGTCCAAAGAGTTTTCCATTTTTCTTGTAAGGCCACCTAGGTAAGACTTTTTCTCATTTGGACGATAAGACAGTTGGAACAACGTTAACCTATTTCGCTTGAACGAGATTCATCTTGCTTTTGTGGGAGTGTTTCAGAATGGTTGGCCTAAAAAACTCATTCTCCCCTAAGCAAGACATATCTTGCTTGAGTAAGAAATCCTGCACCAAAATTTTCATTTTCCATACAAGGGCAATAGAATTGAGTGTGTTACATTCTTTAGTTGTAGGTTTTTAAGCTACCTTAGAAAGTGATTAGACATGAAGATCAACTATTCCTCATCTTGCATTGAAAATAAAGTTTTAAAGTTATGAAGAAAGGTTGTAAATAAGAGACGCAGAGAACTACATAGTGAATAAATGTAAAGTAAAAGAAGTCAAACAAATGAATGTAAAGCCTTAATATATTGATGTTTTGTAATATTAACAGAGCTTTCTAATATGTATAGGGTTTAAATGATTAGGAACTTAGATAACAACATTAACTTGGGTAACAGCCACATCGACTAATCTGTAGTTCATTATTAATTGATGGCTAAGATTTCATTTTATCCTACGTTTAACTATCTAATATTGATGCAATCTTGGTGATAAGTAGCAATGTATAGTGAATTTCAAAATGCATACTTATAGCTCTCAATCTCAGTTCCCTTCTAATTTAGAAATATTTGAATTTTAACAATTATTTTGACTAAAAGATAAAAATAAAAGGTCTTCCTTAATTTTTTTTTATTTCTTTATTTTACAGAACTAAGGAAATAAAGAAGGTAAGGAAGAAAGTGAATTTATCTATTTTTTGCTCAAATGAAGGATTTCTTACATGAGCAAAATTGCAAGAAACAAAAATTGCTCATTGCCTAATTCTTGAGCAAAAATCCTTTTTTAGCTTGAGCGACAAAGTTTAGCTTAAATGAGAATTCATTAAAGCATGCAATTTAAAAAAAGAGAAATAGATAAAAAAGAGCAACAAAGAGCAGAAAAAGGAGAGGCTAAAAGTGAAAGTTATAACATCTTATGAAGAATTATCAAGGAATCAATCTTCATTTCTTTTATCTCTTTCTTTTATTGTAATGAGTACCATGAGTAGCTAAATTTCCTTTGAAATTTGACGTAATCTTTAACTCAAATAGATTTTAATGATTTATATATAATTTTTCATTTTTATAGATATTGGTGGTTTTTATTCCATTTCTAATCTTTAACTCAAATATAGTATTTTGATTTAAGACTCAAGTATTAATTAGAAAGCAATCTTTAGTTTCATATTGAATGAAACACACTCATTATTACATTTTTAATTATTACATTTTAATATTTTTATTGTCATATTATATTCATATTTATTTAAATTTTATATAACTCAACTCATAAAAATAAGTAAAACTATTTATATTTATTATTAAATATTTAATTAGAATAATATAAATTATAATAACATTTACTAATCTCAATATAATATGACAATTCAACTCATCACCGATTACACAATAAATTTATATATATATATATATATATATATATATATATTAAAAAACGCATGTAAAAATAATATTATATAGTTAAATTAAGATCTTACTGAATTCATTTAGATTGGCATTCGGGTATTTTCTTCTTCAGATGCATTTCACTTTGTTCTTGTCCAGCTTGTCCAATCAAGATATTTGGTGTTGCAAAATGGAGAATAATTGGCACATGAACACTCATCATCTTAAGATTCTCAATAAATTAATGAGATTTTTAATATAGTTTTTTTTTTAATTTTATTAATCTACTTAAAATATAGTTATTTATCCTACTAAGTAACTAAATTATAGCTGTAAGTCATCATCTTCTATGCAATTTCTCAAAATCACTTTTGTTTTTCTGACACCGATCCCAAACAACCACCCACCCACCCCTTTATTTTTAATATCTTATCCAACATATATTGGTAGAATAATGAAAAAGAAAATCTTAATTTAATTTGCAAGACAAATGTTGAGAAAGACCTTCTCACCATGTATTAGTGGATTTGTGTGTTGGCTTTGAGGAAATGGATGGAGAGATAGATATGGCTCTCTCTCACAGCTCCAATCCAACTTTTAATTTATTTTAATGGAGTATTAATTAACTGTTTTAATCATGGATAATCACTACGAATTCAGATTATATTCTCTTTTCAAGATTGCTTGTACTAAATCATAATGAAAGTTAATTTGAGGAATGTCCATGCCATTATTTCACATTCTTGCATAAAAGAGGGTTCCACTAACTTGTTAATTTTACCTTTCATAACATATAAAAAAAATCGTAAAATGTAGTAAATCTTATCTGTATTGATTTATTATAAATATGTTGAATGGGTCATTTTAACTAAGTTATAAGTTTATTTGATCAAAATAGAAGTGTTTGATTTATTAACATTTTTTAAACATTACTTGAAATTGTGTATGATCAATTTATAACTTATTATAATTTTCTTATTTTTACCACAAATACTTGCATACTTTTTTTATTTATTGTCTCCTTAATTTTCATTATTTTTTATTTTCATAAAAAATTGGTCTTTTAATAAAGAAGAATTCAACATTAACTAATGAAGATCCTAAAAGCACAATTACTGAAAAATATATCTGCTATAAATTTAAAATTTCATAAAAATCATATAAACATGTATTATATGTCACATTCTATGTACAATAATTTTACTAAACACTTCTAATTTAAAAAGATAAACATTTAGATCAATATTTGATATACTAAATGTAATACTTTAATTTTTTTTAACAGTAAACAAATTTTCACAGCTGATACAATAAATTCGTTTCTATTTCTAGAATTAAAAATAGAATAAAGATAAAATTTTATATTTCCTTCTTATAAAAATTTCATAAGACTCCAAAAGAAGTCAAGCTTTCAAGGGTGAAACTTTGAAACTTTTAAAATAATCAAAGAAAACTCAACTTTACTTCTAACAAACCATTCAGTTTATTTTGAATACATATAAATTTTGAAGTTCCACCAAGAACATTTCTAAAATATTATTTACAACTAAAATATGCTCGAGCATTTAAATTCTGAAATATAATATTAAAGTCATTTACAAACTTTGGTCAACCCAAATTATAACTTGATAAAATAATACGATTTCTCAATTATTTTAATCCATACAGAGCAATCTTCCTTCCAACACCCTCGAATTATGATCCTAGGACGAGCCAAACATCTTTATCTCTTCACATCCTTTACTTGAAAAATATTAGTAAGGGTGAGTATCTCCCATCCCACTAAATCTCTAGTTTAACGTAAGTAAATACTCACATGCATGTACAGTACTAAGAATACCACACAGCATGGATTAAATCAACAATAACACTCAAATTATCCAAGTTGCCATTACTAGGAAGCACGCACGGAACAAACAATCAATCATACTCACAACTTTAGATCATATATCTTTCTACTGATCAGCATGCCATACTGTATATATTATACCATGTCAATCAATATGTCACAACACATGTGTCCTAATCACACCCATCGATGTATTACAACACATATATCATAACAACACCAACTGACATGTTACAATGCATATATTATGATTGCAAAATTTCTATACTAATTCATACACATCACATTTTCACATTTATTTCACTTTCGCATTCAATGCCCCTAGGATCCCTTGAGGACTTCACAGTTTAGATAGCCGCTGGTTAGCTGCAGCAACACAGATACATGTGTGCTGACCTAGCCCCTTTTAGCAAAGATATGGTCAGGAGTCTCGTCAGGAAATGAATGTATGGCCTGTGAATGCTTTTATTTTTAGCAAGTCGTTGTGACTATCCACACTAGCATCCACCACCCTCATCTCTCCAAGATTTCTCAAATCTTTTCTGGACTCTATATCCCCAGTTGTATCACTATAGCTATCTAAATTCACTGCAACATTTCTCATTCTTTTTCACACTCTTTTATAGAGTAATGTGTCATAATACGCGAGTTTTGACCAAATAACTTGGTGTATTACAATACATTTATTATGAGTATACCTTTTTGGGTCGCACCACAATACCTGTATTGCAATCACATCCATTCATCTATTCTGGCTCCCGTATTACAATCACTTTTATCCAGCATTTCATTTAATTCCTTTACACATGTGCTCACCGCACTTAGCCACGCTCACTGTGGTACTGTAATTACATCACACAGAAAACCTTTTCTTTATTTAAAAATAGTCAGACAATCATATCAATAATATAGTTTCACTTGTTTGGCATACCTAATTATCAAACAACATAAATATATCATGCTTCAAATATCACAACATTTGGTAATTCACAGAACCACCAACCCACTTGTTCGTTCACAATTGCTCTAGCACTTTCCATTACAACCTAGCTCGACCACAACTAATATACCTCAATCATCATAAAATATTCATTCAACACAGAAAATCATCATATATCACACAATCGATACAAGGTGCTAGAGGTCGGACACCTCCAGACTCAGCCCAGTCGTACAATCCCTCACTCACATTTCTCAATAATAACAATAGAATTTCCTACCCTAGAGTTTAGCATCATTCCAACTACTCTCAAATCATGTTTGCTTAGGAAAAACGTAGTGTTCCTTCAAAACAGTTTTATTCACAGCCTTTTTTACCAATTTTATTTGGAGAATTATCAAAATGATTCCTGGTTCCCATTTTAACTACCCATGAGAGGTTAGGGTTTGAGATTTACTTTCCCTTACCTTAGAATGGAAACCAACCATGAAATCAACGATAGAATAGCTCCCCTCACAGATTTTCGTCTCTAAGACATGGAAATCCCTATGAGAAACCGAGAATACAAGAAAGAGGAATGAGGAATCGAAAATCCTAACTCACAAACTTACCTCAAAGCATCATAAACTTGATTTCAACTTTCAATCTAACTTCCAAACGGCTTTGGAGGCAGTTTAATTGATAAGAATGAGTTGGGAGTGGAGAGAACTGAGAGGATTTCAAAGGGAGGGATAGGAAATAAATTTTTTAAATTCTAAACCCTTCAAATACCCCTCAGATCATGACACGCTCACTACAGCGATGCACTCTAGCTGCAGCGAGGCATCTCTTGCTGCAGTGACGCCCTTAACGCTACAGCAAAAAACTTAGGAAAAACTGGACCTTGGTTTTTTTGTAAAATCTCGTTACAGTAAGATTCTCTCATTGCAGTGAGACTACATCTAGAAATGCATTTTAAACTGTCACTTTGTCGTTACTGTGAGGCCTTCTCGCTACAGCGAGACATCTCTCACTGCAGTGAGAACACCCTGTACCAAACACTTAGCCAATTTTTCAATCCAGTCCCAAACATATTCAAACACACTCATACGCATCCATATTCATCTCACTCATTTACACCACCATTCAATATACATTTCATAAATAATCAATCATACAAACACATAGAAATTCTCATATATAAATATATAGTAATTAAAATATTATTACAAAATTTGGGGTGTTACACTAAAGGCATCAAAATTTAAATATATAATTAAAATTTAATTTAAATACATTAACAATGTAAATATTTTTTACATTATCATTCAATCTTAAATTATCATATCAATAAAGATTGATAAATTTTATAATTTAATATAAAAATTAGATCTATGATGTATTATAATTAATTGATAATATAAAGATTTTTATACTGATAATGTATTAAAAATAAACACATAAAATTATACGGACTTTTAAATATAAAAGTTAAAATTGAAATACTATATATAAAGGAATGAAAGTTTATTTAAGTTAACCTAAAATGAATTATATCATATATTTAGAAAATAAAATTATATGTTGATATATTTTCTATTTAGAAATTTTCTACCCTTTTATAAAGGGTTTTGTTTTTTATTTCAACAAAATGCAATGATGCAAGTCCTAAGGCACAAATGGAATTTGTACGTTGGAAGTTACGAAGAAAATATATTGGTCAATTGACTATGGACACAACTGGAATATTGTTCTGTAGACAGTGATCTTAGTCCACTTAGTCGTTCATACTCTTTTTATACTTAACGGGCTACAAGAATTTAAATTAAAAACGATTTCACTTCATACAATATATATTCGATGTGTTCACAAACACAATGAACCTTCTTAATCTAGAAACCTTAACGTGCCATGCTAAGGGACGTGAAACAACTTCTAAGGTGACACTTGATGGTGGCTATTAGATAAATTCTAATCAAATTTAGGTGGCAATTGGCAATTGCATGATCATAAAAGTGGCAGTATTCATAAATAAGAACGAGGGGCAGTATTAATTAAAATGAAGATTATTCGCATACAAATTGACTAAAAAAATCAAGTAACAATGGCACCAGATCTATAGCATTATATTCATCAGCATGAAAGTAAATTTTAACACTTAAAATGGCGTGTGGCAAAACAAAAATTTACTAGCAGCGTTAAGGGACAAGTTAAAACCTTTTTTACACATACAAGATGATGCATAGAAAAACTATGTCTCTCCCTCTCCCTGAGCAAGACCAAGCTTATAACAATGACACCAAATTATTTTTTTGTTGAGATGCTTTGAATCTATGTGATGTTTGTGTTTCTTGAGTTTCAAATGTTATTTTCCTTAATTAATTGTAATGGAGAGTTATATGTTGTTACCATGAGTCGAGTCATTACGTACATGAACTTTAAAAGTTGATAAGACACTTTTTTCTAATGTATTTTGTAACTTGTATTCACAAATTACAGTAAAATAGAAATCTCTTAATCTACCATGTAAGTCACATTAACTAAACCACATTAATTTTTGTGTTTTTTTTCATTACCCTTTTTTTTACATAACAATTAGTATCAAGAGTTTAGTTTTCTCTAAGGACCGGTTCTAGTGATCACAATGTCTTCATATAAATTTGATATTAAAAAATTCAATGGATTGAAAGATTTCGCTTTATGAAAATTGAAGATGAAGGCAATTCTTGTGCATTAAGGATATGCAATAGTATTAGACGGCAAAAAAAAATTACCTTCGACTCTAACAAATGTAGAGAAGCAAGAAATATTGAAAAAGATGCATTGTATGATTCTATCGAGTCTAATTGACGAGGTTTTGTGAGAAGTAGTTGACAAAAAAATAGTTGTAGGAATGTGGAATAGGCTTGATAAAAGATATCAAGAGAAGTTTGTAACCAATCAGTTGTACTAGAAGCGTATGACAAAAATAGTATTATTATTAACGACATAAAAGATAGTATGCAATTTTAAAAACTTAAGAAAGAGTCTCTGGTTTTGTTGTAGATAATGCAAGTCTGACAATTAGTAGAGATAGGAGCATAGATAGATGATATAGTAGCAAGAGTCATTTACGCTTTAAATCGCATATAAAAAAGGTGAAATGTTATTATTATAAAGAAAAAGAGCATGTTAAAAGGAATTGTCCACAATTGAAAAATGAAGACAACAAAGATGTAGCCAATGCATATGTTGTGCAAACTAAAGCAAATGTTTCTCGTTATAGTTTAGACAAAGGGGATGGTAAAGAAGTTTTGACAGTTAGTACTATTGGTTATACTGATACTTGTGTAATGAACACCAATGCTTCTTATCACATAACTTACAAGAAAGCATTGTTCACTTCATTTAAAGAATATAATGGCAGTGTGTAATTAGGAGACAATAAGGAGCTTAGTGTGAAAGCAAATAAATATGTATGATGATATTGTTAGAATGGTTAATACTTAGTGTTCCTGATTTGCAAAAAACTTAATTTATGTTGATACCTTGGATAAACAAGAGCACAATGTTTCGAGAAAGGATGACATATTGTAATTTCTAAAGGTGCTCTGATTGTAATGGAAGGAAGATTACAACATGGTATTTACACTATGTTGGGCAGTTCTATTGAAGGAAAGATGTCAATATCTCATTCCTTAGAGTAGTATACTAATAATACATAATTGTGATATCATATATTGGAGCATATGAGTGAAAAGGGACTTGCAATTTTGAGCAAATAAGGATTATTGGGTAGAGCAATGACAAGAAAATTGAAGTTCTGTGAGTCTTGTGTTATGGGCAAGCAATACAGACTTTAATTCAATCATGACAAGTACACTTCTATAGAAATCCTACAATATATTCATTCTAATTAACAATATTCTTTTCAAATGGAGTCACATGTAAGATGTAGGTATTATGACGTTTGACAACTATTCTAGGAAGATTTGAGCGTACTTTCTAAAAACAAAGGATGTAGTATTTGAGCGGCTCAAAGAATGGAAGATTCTGATTAAAAAATAAACTTGTAAACAAGTTAAAACTCTTAAAACAAATATTAGATTGAACTTCTGCAATGCACCATTTGATTATTACTACAAAAAGGCATGCATAGTGAGACATCATACTGTGCAAAAAACACCCCAACAAACTAGTATTGTTGAGCAGATGAATCAAACACTTCCACAATGTTCTTATTACATGCAGTTGAATGTTGATATTCCTAAACAATTTTGGGCTGAAGTAGTTAATATTACTAACTATATGGTGAATAGATTTCTGTCTACTGCAATTAATTTAAAGATTCCTTAAAAGGTATGGTCTAACAAACCTTCTGATTATTCTGACTTGCATATATTTAGTTGTCTTGCTTATGCTTATGTTAGTGATAAAAAAATTAGAGTAAAGGGTAATAAAATATATATTTCTTGGATATGCCATAGATGTTAAAGGATATAGATTATGGTCTACTAAAAAGAATAGGACACAAAAATTTATTATTAAAAAATGTATTTTTTTTATGAGTAAGTTATGTTTATTGAGAAAGAAAGTTGAAAATTTTGCAAATAATAAATGTTCATATCAAGAAGTTTGTCAAAAGGTAAAGATTGAAATTGATGTCTAAATAATAAAAATTTAAATCTTATAAACTAGTTCAGTGAAATATAGGAAGTATCAAATAAGTCACAAAGTATAATAATAAGGAGAACAATAAAAAAATAATAAAACATAACATATGCAGATGTAGTTAATGTTGTTAATATTAAGTCTATAGATTATTGTCTTAATACTATATTCTAAAGAGTAAAAATTTTGTTTAGTATTTTAAAAAACTAATTTACTATAGTTGATTTTTTTTGTTTTTTTTACTATTTTTTTTTAAAAACAAGTTATTGGATATCAATAAAATTTTGAAACTCATGATTAAAAGTTATTTACCTATATTTTAGTTAACTTTTATTTTCTCATTTTCAATGATTGATTTAATAGTTTGTGTAATATACATATATTTATTTTAGAATAAAAATAAATTATTTAAAAAATTTAAAAATATAATTATATATATATATTAAACAATAATTTTTTTAAAAATTATTTTAATTTAATTATATAATTTTGAATATTTTGTAACAAAATATAAAGATTTAATAAAATTAAATGATTTTTAAAGCAAAATTTATTTTAAAATAATACTTTTATTTATTCAGTAATATTAAATAAATTTAATTAAATATAAATAATTAATATATATTAATAACTATAAATTAAAAAAAATTAAACTTTTAAAAGCAAATTCTAAATTTATAGAAATTAAAAAATTAAGATAATTTTTATAATTGTAAAAATGAGTGATCATGAAATCTCTAAAATTTATCTAAAATAATAAATGAAAGTTAGGTAACAAATTTCATTTTTTAAAATTTATTAAAAATTAATAAATTTATAAATAAAGAGTAAAAATATCACAATCAGTGAATTTTAATGCTCAAATATATGCGTCACTAAGTATAAAGAAAAATAACTCCATCACTAACAACATAGTATATTCTCATTTAATGTAAAATTAATTATTTAAAATAAAAAACTAACTATCATAACTCTATTTTTTTTTTATAATATAACCTAAAATAATAATTTTTCTATACAACCCAAATATATAGCTTGTTTTAAAATCACTTGGACACATCTAAACATAAAACTTATTATACATGATTAATTATCACAACAATCTATTATAGATTTAAATGATTATTCAAATAATTTAATTTTTTGACTAATCTAGACGCACAATAAATTTTATCATAAATAATTAAAATTAAAACATATAAATTAACCGTATAATTTTTTTAAAACATGCAAATCCTTAAAAGTCATATAACTTTAAAGATTCCTTATTCTTTTGAAATAAAAATAACTCTTTCATTAAATAGACAATTTTATTATTTAAATTACTAAGAAATAGAAAATATACCTCTTAAAAAAAATCAAAATTTTTAGCCTCAAGTAATTTTTTTTTAAAGACGTTTATTATAATAGTATAAATTAAAAAAAGTATATATTCTCTTTAAATTAATCACTATAATTCTTCTAAACTAAAGAGTTTTTCTAACTATAATTATTATTTTGCGTGGAGGAATATAGAATACCGTAAAGCCAACCACAGTGGAAAACTACCTTTTCTTAAATATATATGAAACACATCATTTAGCTTTTTTAAGTATTTGTATTGTAAAATTGTAGTTCAAGTTTTTTTATGTGACGGTAAGTCCTTTTGAGCAGATCATCTGGTCCAAAATCAAAATCAAAATCCAGTAAACGATGCCACGTGTGAGGCACACTTCAACTATCCTACAATGCCACACACCACAAATTTTCCCCTGTCCGTGGCTTTCCTATAAGTTAACACGATATACGGTAGTTAGTAGTTACTCACAGCGTGCACATAACAAAACTGAAATAAAGGAATAGTGATGTCGGAGAGTGGCGGAGGACAGGACGACACCGCCGCCGTGACCGGAAGAAGGGAACCGCTGCTGGTAGACGACGCTGCCGGAGACTCAATGTGAAGGAGTTTCAATTGCCACGCCAAAGTCACAATACTAACAATAATGATAATACTCGTTCCTTCGATTTCGGTGGCCTTCTTCGCAATCCCAGTGAGTTTCCCTCTTCCTCTTCTCTCTCTGCTTCTTTCCCTCTTAATTGCATGGAAAATTTTTTCATTACTATTGGAAGACATACTTATTTTAAAACATCAACATGTATTTTATATTATTATTTTTTTTCCGACATAGTTTTTATAGATTAAAAAAGATAAAAATAATTAAAAAGAATGGGCATTCCTAAAATATTTAAAAATTTACTCTATTGAATGTATAGAAAAGTAATTTTTTTTAAATGCAGTTATGAAATTATAAAAGATAAATTAAAACAAATTATTGAAAAAGAGAAGATTTTTTATAATTTTTTATTTGAATTTGATATTTAGTTAAGAAAAAAAGAGAAGCGAGGGAGTGATCGTGTTTATATTTTTATCTTTCTTTTAATACTTGAGAGAAAAAATTAATATTTTTAAAACATATTAACTAATTAAATTATCTTAAAAATTTACATTTTTAATATTTATAAGATAAATTAAATAATTAATTTTTTAGTTTTATTTTTTTTTCCTATGCTGATAAATTAATAAGCTCATGTTTGAGATAATTTATTTTAAGAGAATTTTTTAAAAATCTTTCTTAAAATAAATAAATAAATAATTTCTTTGAAAAAAACAAACTAAATTAGATACGTTTACTTTCCTTTTTTAAAAAAAATATATTTTTCTTCTTTTTCCTTAAATCAGACCACATATGACAAGTTCTTTTTAAATAAAGGGAAAAATTCTTTGATATGAGAATGTATGCATTATTTTCTAAGTAATTGCAAAATTTTGCTTTATTTTTATTTCATTTTTTATCATCAAAGATTTATATAATAATAAATTTAAATTATAAAAACCATGTTTTCACCGTTTTAGTAGATATATAAAATAAAGAAATGAAATGATATCAGTATGTTTAATTTTTTGAAAAAAGATAAAAAAATAATTTTTAACTTGGAAAAAAACTTTTTGTTTGGTGTAATGGGTCGGTTTAGTTTTGTTGAATTAGGCGTTGTTTGTTTGTGAACCATTAAGCGAATCTTAGCGTATAAGAAAAGTTTCTTATCTTTTCTTTTTTCCCTCTTTGGATTGTTTTGGTGGTGTTTGTTTTTATTCTCTTTATCGAGTTATGGGTGGTGGGTTTAGGTTCTAAAGTGATTCCTCGTGGGTAATAGAATATACCACTCAATTGGGAATGAATGTAACATGTTCTCTTCAAAATTAATACTGAAAGGGTTTGATTGATAATATTTATATGTACAAGATAAAGAAATAAACTAAAGGCTCATGTCCTTTAGTATAGTGGCTTAGTTCTGAAAAGAAAAGGCTATGTATTTGTTGTTATAATTTATTAATTTTTTTATTTAACTGCTCTAAAATTTAAAGAATTCATGTTTTTTTTAATTTAAGAAAAAATTATTATTTTTTAGATTAATTTTATTTTCTTATAAGTATGTCTACAAATTTACTTAAATAGGAGTTATATACGATTATTTTGTACACTTTTATGATTAATTTATTATTAAATTAGTTAATTGAGATTCACTACAAAAAAAATTAGTCTTTAATTACATTTTTATTCATTCTAATTGAATTATATACAATTTTAGTCTCTTAATTTTTTAATTAAGTTAACAAATTTGGCTCCCGGACAATTTTTTTCTTTATTTCAAATTTTTAAACTCTCATTTTTAACTTAAATTTTTTTATAAATTAAATTGATTAAAATTAATCAATCAAAGTATCAAATTTAACCCAACATAAAAGAGTTTCAAAATATCTCCTCTTTTAAGTCAATCTTGTTTATTAATTAGGTGGTTTTCTTCTGAGTAACATTTTGTTTATGTTTTGATTTCAGAGAAGCAACGCAAGGTTGCAGAATACTACAAAAAGCAGGAGAGGCTCCTTGAAGGATATAATGACATGGATACTATGACTGAAATGGGTTATTTCCCGGGAAGTCTCACTGAGGTTCACTATTCTATCACCATATCATAGATGTAACTAACATAACATGTATTTAAATATGGCACTTTTGTAACTATTCTGAAGTAGCATGTGATGTTACATAAATATGCAAGCCACCATATTATGAATCAGTGATAATATTTTGAAAGACTAAAATCAAATTTATACATGTTTAAAGAGATTGAAAATTATGTTTTACCTTTCACAGTAGTCTCAGTGAAATTATTGAATTATCCATTTGATCTTGATAACCTCAAACAAATGCTGATGAAAAATTGTTTGGATTTGTGTTTACTTATGAAAATATCGGCATTTCCTTAAATTATAAGGATATTATTTCCTCAAACTCAGCGCTATGTATCTCAGGAAGAAATGAAGCAACTAGCAAGAAGTGAGAGGTTAGCAGTTAATGTGTCAAATGCAGCTAACATGGTGCTATTTGCAGCAAAGGTTTATGCTTCAATAAAGAGCAAATCCTTAGCAGTCATTGCTTCAACACTAGATTCTCTCTTGGATCTCTTTTCAGGATTTATATTATGGTTCACGGCCAATGCCATGAAAAGCCCAAACCATTATTACTATCCCATTGGAAAGAAACGGATGCAACCAGTGGTAAGTTAGTCTTAATAACATGTTAAGAGTGTAAGGTGAACATTGAGTGAAATTTGGTAAATGTAGTCTAGTCTAGCAAGAGTTTTCTATTGTCATGAGTGAAAATGTCAATAATTGGATATGATTCTTGAAAATTAAGAGACATACATATTAACTAGGACTTCTCATGCAGGGTATCATTGTTTTTGCATCAGTGATGGCAACCTTGGGATTGCAGATTCTGATAGAGTCTGCCCGACAACTGATTTCAAAGGTAATTGCTACAAGTGTTTGTTTAATTTTCTATATGTAATGATACCCCTTTGATTGAGTTTACACAATTAAGTTAGGATCAGGTATGTGTAAGAGTGGATTTGTAAGCACATGGATGAAAAACTTGTTAGTTTTTACGCATTCTTGTGAATTGTGAAGTGTGGGAGAGTCTATTGACAATTGTTCTATTTTATAGATTTTTTGTGAACCTTACAAGTACTACTATTTTTAATATTTTGTTTTCATTTGTTATCTTATAGTCTATGCCTGAAATGGATCTTGATGACTTGAAATGGATGATTGGGATTATGGTATCTGTGACTGTTGTGAAGTTCATTCTCATGGTCTATTGTCGAAGGTTTGATAACGAAATTGTCAAAGCCTATGCACAAGATCATTTTTTTGATGTCATAACTAATTCAGTTGGATTAGCTGCTGCTGTGCTTGCTATCAAGTATAATTGGTGGATTGATCCCATGGGAGCTATTATTGTGAGTTCATAACTACTAATATATACCTTTTTTATCTCTTTATTTCCTTTTGAATTAAATTTTTTCATGTTAAAACGTAACATGATCCTCTCATAAGAAAACTTTTGAGTCTCGCTTTCTGTGAAACATTAATCATGTTAATCTTTATCAAATTTTGTAAATATTATGAAGAGAGAAAAATTACAAAATTTTCACATGACTGGGAAAATACCCGACTCTATAAGTGATTTATTGATTATCATAATTTGAATATCTAATGTAGATAGCATTGTATACAATTAATCCATGGGCAAAGACAGTGATTGAGAATGTATGGTCACTTATTGGGAGGACAGCACCACCTGATTTTTTAGCAAAGTTGACATATTTGATATGGAATCACCACGAAGAGGTTAAGCACATAGATACTGTCAGAGCATACACCTTCGGTGCTCATTACTTTGTTGAAGTTGATATTGTGTTGCCAGAGGACATGCCTCTTAATCAAGCACACAACATTGGTGAGACACTACAAGAGAAGCTTGAGCAACTTCCAGAAGTTGAAAGAGCCTTCGTGCACATTGATTTTGAGTTTACTCACAGGCCTGAACATAAGACTATGGTATAAATAAATATGCCAAAAGTTGATTATCTTTACTTTTTAATATTTGTAGTTCAGTTCTTGATACTTTCTTAGCTTTTGTTTACATTTTAAAATCATCCTTTTTGTTCAAACCCTAGTGGGGAGGCTTGTGCAATATTAGGAGTGGCAATGTGATTACGTATAGATTCAGCTGACGAGTTTTAGATTATAATTAAGAAAGTGTATAAATATTGAACTATATTTTATAATTTGTTTTTTGAAAAAATATCATTTCCTTTGAATGGATGAGAAGGAAATCTATCTATAATAAATAATTAATGGATGAGGTAGATGGTATTTTGTAAAATTGACAAAATGGGTTAGGTTGATTCGGATAAGGCTATTAAAATATGGAGTTTGACTTTTAAATTTTAGACATAAATTAAGTAGGTAGGATTTAAAATTTTTTTACGGGTAAAAAAAAAGTGAATTTTTTTGGTGTGACCCAACGAACCAAAAGCTCGAATTGGATCGAATAACTCATATTTTTCTGCCCTAATATTTTGTTGAATGAGATATGAAAAAATTGAAAACTTTTAATACATTCTTGATGGATCATAAATGAAAATTAAGTTATATTGTAGGGGTACGGTCGAGCAAGGGAAATGAGTGGTATTTTCTTAGATTTTGGGATTTGCCCTTTGCACCTAAAGCTCATGAACCCATAGTTTTACCCTTGAGCTATGGTGTGGATTTGAATCCAACCCTTAGTATGTGGTTTGAAAATATAGAAATGTTTGAAAGAGAAGTTAAAAGTAAATTAATTTTAATCCACGTAATTGCACTTGAATAATTATAAGGTTGGAAAGTTTTCTAAATTTTTTTTACAATTATTTTGGTTAAATTAAGTTATAAGTCTTCATAATTAAAAAAAATTATAATGAAATATTTTGCAAAATAACAGGCAAGTGTACTTGTTGACAACTAATAAAAAAAAATTGTCGAGACCCAAATATCGTCTCTTAGAAACTACTTGATAAATATATAAGATTATTAACCTCTAATTATTTAGGTGAGCCAAAGATGATGAAATGTTATGAAAAAAGAAGCAAGGAAAAAGAAAAGAATTCAGACCACCTAACTAAAAATCATGAGGTTTAATTATGAACAAACCTATAGCATTGAATTTCACCTGTGTTGTTTACCGAGGTCCTAATTCATATTCTTTTGTGATTTACAATTACATATTTTAAATCTATCAAAATTCAGTGATGATACAATATTAATAATCTTTTTCTATGACTTTCTCTTTAATGATTGTGCAAGATATAGAATAAAAAAAAAAATTAACTGATTGAAAATTTTGGATTAAAATTTATCATGCAAAATCCTAAATTTCGTTTCTATAGATGTGTGTTAATTGGTAATGGTTTAATTGCCTATCATGTAACTAACTTATATAGCAACAAGTTAATCAAATCTTGATACGTAATCTAAAGCAGTAAATTAGAACCTATTGAACATAAACAAAAATTTATGAAAAAGGAAAAAAATTAAACTTAAATTTATAATACAAGATTTCTGTATCCCTAGTTATAGATTCAGTTACAAAAAAAATTAATGCACAAAAAAACTAAACTAAACATAATTAAAAGTCAAATCAAAATAAAAACTTAATCGAAAGAAAAGCCTATTTGATGCTAATAAAGTTAAAAATGCTTATTTAAAAGTGTTTCAGAACTAATAATGGTTTAGAGTTTGTGAATAATAGTTTAATATTATGCAAGAACGAAGGCATCGTAAGCACAGTAATGTGCAGATGAAACTACAACAAAATGCAGTGGCGAATGTGTGAACAAGACTCTTTTGGAGAGAGCTTAATTAGTGCATACTCTCTAATACTAGCTTGTCCAAGGAATTTTACTTTGAAACCGTTAATGTGGATTTTAATTTGGTAAATTGATCTCTAACAATTGCAATTGAGTTAAAACACTTCTATTGAGGTATGATCTGAAACTTCTGCTGATTATTTTTATCTTAAAATTTTTGGGACTCTTACTTATGCTCATATGAACAATGAAAAATTAGAGTGAAATTCACAAAAATGGCTATTTCTTAGTTATATATTTACTGTCAAGGTTTACAAGTTATAGTGTGTTGAAACAAAGCCACCAAAATTTATAATCAGCAGAGATGTTAAGTTGAATGAATCATTCATGTTTCATTCATCAAAGGTACAAAGTAACGTAAAAAAAAAAGGACTAATTATGGATCGATCAGACCTTGTTATCGATAGTTATGGAGTATTTATATTAAGTTAAACAATCAATTAAAATTTTAGATTAATAGAAAACTTAGAAGATAAAATATTATAATAAATAGTTAAATAATAATAATTTATATGTAAATATTAATATTGATGACTTTATATTCATTTAATAAATATTTTATAATTTCTTAAAAGATAATAATAATTTTTTCAAAAGACCAGTTTAACTTTGATTTTTTTCACCATTTCTTACCAAATTTCAACATGTTTTAAATTTTTTTTACTAGTTTTTAATCGATTTTATACTATTAAACCATTGAAGTCGATTTGATAATTTATTATATATTTTTTTGTTAAGCAATATTTTATTATTATTTATTATATTAATCTATTGTTATGTATATTTAATGATTACCATAAGGAAAAAAGAAAAAAAAGATATAAACAAATTAATTTATAAATATGATTTTAATATTTTAAAGTTTTTTAGTTCTTCAAAGATTTATACTATACATTAATTTAGTCTTCTAAATATTTAAGATATTAATTCCTTCAAATAGTAAAATATATAAAAAGAATTAGTTTATATTCTATTTTCTAACTTAGTAAAATGATTATTTTGACGTCCTTTAAGGAATTTATTTAATGTCATAATTTTCTAATACTCAAATTAATATTAAACAGTTTTTTAAATACTAAATAAATAATATCACAAACTACGAGTATAATAAGAAATATTTATTATAAAAAAACTAAATAAAGTAAAAAATAAATATTTATTACAAAATAAATTTTATTTATTCTTAATTACTCATTGAAAATTTAACGTCAATATAGTTTTATTTTTCATAACTTTTGTAATATAATATAATATAATATAATATAATATAATAGATAGAGATCAATCTTCATTTTATTTTTAAAATTAATCACTATATTAAAATTATTTGATACACTATTCGTATATATTAAAATTAAAATAATATATGAATTAAAATATATAAAACAACAATTTTTTTTATTATGATTTTATAGTTGTTAGTTTGAAATATAAAAAAAAATGCATAAATTATGGGTATAATGAATGTATTAAAAAAGGAATACAATTAACTAAGTAGAAAAAAAGGTAAATAGATTGACTGAAATTTTTTTCATTATAATTAATTTATAATACATATATATATATATATATATATATATATATATATATTACAACATTAATGATCAATAATTAAAAAAATTAATTTCAATATATTTAAAATTTTTTAAGGCTAAAAATATTAAAAGAATAAAATAAATATTAATTATATTTATAAATACTAAAAATATATTTTATGTTACAAAATTATATAGTACATAATTTAAGATTAAAATAATATCAATTTTCTTATGCTTAATAAATATGTCCGTAAATTGTACAAATTTGTATAAATATATAAAAATAATTTTTTTAATATAATAAAAATATAAAAATTGTTAAGTGAAATTTTTTTATTTTAATATAAAAGTAAATAGATTGACTGAATTTTTTTTATTATTCTTATTTATTAAAATTAATATCATTGTTATTTTAATAAGTTTAATTTTCTATATTTTTAATTCATATTGTATTGTGTGATTGATATTGCTTATGCTTAAAATTTTGATACATAACGAATCACCCTTGAATGAAGAAGAAAACATAATTAAAGAAAATTAAAGAATTCATATTTAATCATACGAGCGTGTGTATTTGTGTTATTGCCTGTACGCACTACCATACATGTATACGTAGATATTCTGATTTAAATTTTTGAAATATAACAAAGTATGAAAAATGAAAATTAAAGAAGAAAAAAATCATAAACTAAATTTAATAATTAGTATTTAGAAAAAGAAAACATTTCTAAATCTTATTATTTTGCATCTTATTATCCTGACCCTGTACTAAATATTTTCTGTCCAATTGATACTTACTTTTAATGGTAAAACTTATTACTAGCCCATTCTAAATATTATTATTTGCATCTATATAAATATTTTTTACTTTTTATAAAAATTAATTACATTTATTTTTCTTTTCTGTTTAAGATTAGGATAACATCAAAAGTACCAGTAATTTGTGCTAAGAGGAGCTATCAAAAAATAAAAGTAAATATTTCAATAATAAACATTATGGATGCATACATTTTGATATTATGTGAATAGTTATTGGTAAATTCTAGACTCATAAATTAATATTTTAATATCTTGCTAATTATAAAAAGTTTTATATGTTAATTAAGTACATGGAATTTTTTAAATATTTAGGGAAAAGGAATCTACCTTTTGAATACATTAATAAATTCATATCCAATATAAATTAAATAAAAATATTTCTTAAAAAATCATAGAATTAAAGGAAAAGTCATATACTTTCTTTGTTCTTATATTTATATATACACTAGGTTTGTGCATATTCATGTTGATAAGCAATCTTTAGTTTTTGTAAGCACATATAGGCAAAGTTTTTACATTCTTGTTGATAAGTATAAGCATTTAAATATCAAGCTAGAAATCATGAATGATGAAAATAGAGGTAATTATCCATGTCTTATATGCAAGCAACACCGTAGAAGGCATGATCACAGTTGTATTTTTGGGCAATACTTTCCCATTAATAGGACTGTGGATTTTGAAAATGCTTCCATGCTTTTTGGTTTAAGCAACCTTTTGAGAATTATGCAAGATGTAGATCCACAAGACAGACAACATGCTGCAGATTCTATACTTAGAGAGGGCACTACATGGATAAATGATATACATCATGGTCCTCTTGGTTATGTATTGAATCTAAGGTCTCAAATACAGTCTTGTGAGAGGCAACTAGAAAATGTTAATAGATTGCTTGCATATTGTAGAGATCAAGCAAACTCAACTGTGCAAATGGGTATTTCCCCATTTGCTGGTTCATCTACCTCTCATCTCCCACAGCAGAATACTCAACTTGGTGATTCTAGCATACAATTTCCAAACTTGGGTGGAACTGTAAGATTTCTTGTTATTTTTTGTAATAAGATTGCTATCTATTATTTATTATTGTTAAATTATATTATTTTATTAAATATCATTACCTATTGGACTCATGGGTGTCTCATGGACCATACTCAGGAGTTCTTTTCCAGTTCTCATGAGAAAGGAGAATCAAGGTATTTTGTTGTGCTATTGATAAATATCTTTTATTATTATTTTAAGTGTGTATTTTAAATTTTTTATTTTGTTACAATGCAGTACTATTGCATCTAAAGAGAAAGAGGCTGTTGATGAAGAAAAAGAGTCAATGGTCGACGACAAGGGAAAAAACATTACTTCTGATAAAGATGCGAATGTATAAGATTAGGCTGTGTTGGTGGTGACAAAGTTTATGCAATTCTATATTGAATAAAAACAAAAGCTAGGCATGTTAATTGCAGGATTGCAACATTACAATAGTTAGTGGTTAAAGAATAAACATGTACTCGATTAAATTTCAAGTGTTTTGTTCTGTTATATCAAATGTTATGTTAAACAATAATTTTTCTCTCTTACTCTCACACTTTTTTAGATATTAAACAAATCAATTCTACATGCCTGAATATATTGTAACTTTTTATTACTACTGAAGACAATATAGATACTTTTATATTAAAAATCAATGAATTAAGAATATGGAGTTTGCAATGTAAAACAACTCCCCAATATACTTTTCAATATTTATAGATTAACTTTAAAAGTAAAAGATTATTTTAATTTATAAAACAATCATTTTAATTTTATAAAGTTTTAAAATGACCTTTATAATTAATTTGTAATAATATAACATGGATACATATTACAACATTAATGATCAATAATAAAAAAATTAATTTTAATATATTTAAAATTTTTTAAAACTAAAACTATTGAAAGAATAAAATAAATATTAACTATATTTATAATATTAAAAACATATTTTATATTACAAAATTATATAGCACACAATTTAGAATTAAAATAATATTAATTCTCTTATACTTAGTAAATATGTCCGTAAGTAGCACGGATTTACACAAATATATAAAAATATTTTTTTAATATAATAAAAACATAAAAATATTAAGTGAAAATTTTGATTATTTTTTAAACCTATAAAATAAATATAATAATTAAAATTAATTTATATATAACTTTAAATATTATAAATCTTAATAATAATAATTGTATTATAAATTAGTAAATATATTTATGTATTACACAAATTTGTTTATATTATTTATTAAGTTGTTTTATTTTAAAATAAAAAAATTATAATTTAATTATAACAAATATGTAATAATAAAATTTTATTATATTAAATAATATCAAATATAATTAGATTAAAAAATATAATAAATACATTTTATATATAAATTTTTATATATTTTATATATTTAAAAATTTCAATTAAGATTTAAATAGAAAGTAAAAGAGAAAAAATTTTCTTAAATACAAAAATAAATTCTTGTATCAATTAAAATTATACATGTTGATATAATATAAAATTTATGAATCACGTCTAACATATAAACAAATGTTATGATAAGAACAAAGTCAATATATTCTATATTATATCATAATATAATATTATAATTATTAATTATAAAATAAAAAAATTAATTTTATAAAATTTTTATGATAATGTTTAAACTATTTTAAAGTTTAAAATTAATTAGTATATATAAATATTATTAATAATAAAAATATTAATTATTTGAAAGAAAGAAATTTAATATATAACTTTATAAAGTAGTTTTGTAAAGAAAATTCTAACATGCTTAAGAGATTATCCTTGATTTTTGTTGGTTATCATTGTAAAAGAAAGAACAATTAAAAATTGTCCTTTTAAACTTAAAAGGTATCTCCGTATCTAAAAGAGTCAAAGATAATCTTAGTATAATATCTTTTGACCAACATTATTTCATAAATAACCTTAGCTTAAAGGATATAGGTTTCTATTACAGTAATTACTAATCGAGTTCTATTGCACTTGCTAGAAGATTGATATATGTTTGTTAATATCATAATAGGAACATCAATCTTTAGCTTCAACTCATGATTTAGTCTAGAAGATTGATCTATGTTTGTTAATAGTATAATATGAACACCAATCTTTAGCTTCAACTCATGATTTGGTCTAGAGTATGAATATTATCAGGCCTGTCAAAATCTGCATCACTTTTACATGTGGAATCAAAACTAAGATATTTTTTTTGTTCTAATGGAATTAAGTTTAACATATAATTATTCATCATGTCAACAATCTCATTAGTTGGTGCTAGTATAACACGATTCTGAAGAAACAAAGGATGTATCATGTTTTCTAAAAAAGATAGATATGTTGACTGTATAATAGAAAGCAACTGAATTACCAGATTCCTTCATGAGTAGATCATCTAGTATTTGAACCATAATTTTCTTATTTAATTGTTCATTAATTTTTTCATTACTTATATCTAAAATCCAATCTAAAATGTTTTTAAAATCATTAACCTTTGAATTATAACTTTCAGTTTGAAGTCTTATGTTCTTTGTGACTTCCAACACTAGACAATGTAGTTCAAATGAGCAATACTGCCTCCAGAATTTATCATAATTTATCCCATCAAGAATAAGCTTGTGTTTCTAAAACCAATATCATGTCTAGTTGGGACATGGTTGGAAAGTTAGCCAAACTATTATTATTGATATTCATCGTTTAAATCGTTATTTTAAAATTTAAAATATTTCATATATTACATTAAGACTTACAATATACTTTTAATTATTTATAAATTAACTTTAAAAGTAAAGAAATTAGACTGAGATATTATTTTAATTTATAAATTAATAATTTTAATTTTATAAAGTTTAAAAATGACCCTTATAATGAATTTGTAATAATGTAACATCCATACATACATACCACAACATTAATAATGAATAATAAAAAAATAATTTTAATATATTAATAATAATAACCATCACATAATTAAAAGAAATTCAATATAAATAATGAATCATACTACCAAATGTTTTTCATTTTATATGATTGAATAACCATAATAGGTAAAGAATTAGAATTTTCATTGTTTAGAAAATTAACTATTTGATCAGTAAACTCCTCTCATAAAATGCAAATAATTATTTAATTCCTATGAAACAAATTTAATATGATATAACCATTTAATTAATATAAAGTAATGAAAGGGAAAAAATAAATAATAAATATTTTAGCCATTAAAATATGTTATAAAATAATATTTACTCCAAATCTTCGAAAATCAAATTAATATGTTTGCTTTTCTTTCTATTTTTTTCTGTCTCTTTGAGATCATCGTTTTCAACCACATGACCAATGATATCTAATTAAACACATTTCAAACATTCTTTTAAAATAATAAAGTAGCACACAAGGTTAAATATGAAAGTGATTAAAATTAAAAAAAAATAAAACTCACTAATTAGATATAGTTCATCCAGCCCACTTAAAATTTTTGATTATAGAATAAAATCAAAACAGTTAAAAGAGATGTTTTTATATTTGACTTCTGAAACTCTGGTGGTTGCCATCAAATTTAACTTCTATTTGTGTTTAGTGGTTAGCATCTTCTTTTCAAGAGTACTTACCATAACATTTTTCATGATACACTGTCTTCATGGAATAGTTTTTTATAACGTGATATAATATCTTTTCTAACAGTACAATGAATCCTTGAATTCTGAAATAATGAAAGATGATGAAGGAAATAAATTAAATAATAAGAAATTTTTATGCACTATGACTAAAGAAATCTAATAGCTTTACCTTTTTATCGACTAAAATTATGTTCATACTATTGACTTGACTTTTATTTCTAAACTTATGAGAAAACTATAAATGAATGATTCAAACCATTATCCTCTAATCTACCTTCCTAGGTCATCATTTTGGAAGAATTTTATTTCAAACAAACAACTTGTACTTTCCCTTATATGTACCAAATAAGAGAAAATTTCTTTCTCACTTTAAGATTTAGAAAATACAATAAAAGACAGGGATAAATTATTATGTCATAATATAATATTATAATTATTAATTATAAAATTTCTTTCTCTCTTTTTTATTAGTCTAAATTTTTTGGGTAAGGTACCCATAACAAATTTTTGTGGTACCACAACACACACCTATATTAATATTATTATCAATAAAAATGTTAATTATTTGAAAAAAAAACTACAATATATAACTTTATAAAGTTATTTTTCTTTCGTGTTGACATTAATTAAAAAAAGTTTTTATTTTTATAATAACTTAAATTAAAAAGAAAATATTTATTTCTATAATTAATTTAAATTAAAGTAAATAATTTAAATTAAAAAGCTGCCGTAAAAAATTAGAGATAAATGCATTTAACTAATTTGAATTAAATTATTTAAAATTGCTTTAAACATTGCACCTCTCTAATATATCAAAATTGTAAATGAGAGATAAATGCATTTAACTTATTAGAATTAAACCATTTAAAAGTGTCTTAAATATTGTACCTTTCGAATATATCAAAGTTGTAAATTAGAGATAAATATATTTAACTGATTTAAATTAAACTATTTGAACTTGTCTTAAACATTGTAACTTTGAATATATGAAAACTGTAAATTAAAGATAAATATATCTAACTGATTTGAATTAAATTATTATTGTAAGAATAAATACATTAATATGTTAATATGTGAGGGCAATTTTTTCTCTAAAACTCATCTACTTTTACATGTAGAAAGAATGAAGACAAATTTTCCTCCAAAATTTATCTACTTTTATATATATATATATATATATATATATATATATATATAATTATCTCTTAATCCCAAATATAGTTCGGCTTCCATCTCTCTTTCCCAAACAAAAAATGAAATAAAATAGGCACAAAGAGATTCAGGGTTTAAGGTAATAAGACATGAAATTACTATACGAATGATATATTATTGTTTGCATTAATATATGAATGATAACTTTGTCATGCAGTAATAATTGATTAGTATTTAAAGTTAGTAACAAATAATCTAAAATTGACAATATGTGATTGCAATGTTAACATTTCAAACTCAATAACCTAGTTTGAAGATGTTGGCTTTGAAAAGTAGGTTTTGGTATATTTGCTATCGCTTTTTTTTTTTTTTTTTATGTTGTACATGCATGGAACCACAATTATGTTTAGTACTTAAATTGAGATATTAGTTTGCACTTGAAGGAATTAATTTGTGACAAAATAAAAGGTTGAGACTTTTGAATAGTTTGAACATGAGTCTGGGTTTAGCGACTTGTTATAACACATTTTTCAGTTCTAAATCCTTATTATGTATATTTTATATTTCTGAAGAAAAGGTATTA
Organism: Abrus pulchellus subsp. cantoniensis; assembly: GCA_024086825.1. NCBI lineage: Eukaryota > Viridiplantae > Streptophyta > Magnoliopsida > Fabales > Fabaceae > Abrus > Abrus pulchellus. Next base: position 10,892,778 of record CM044054.1, read on the forward strand.
AGTATAACAATAGGTATACACAGAAGATTAATGGTAACATTAATAGTGTAACAGTGAAAGTAATAAAAATATATATTTTTGTAGAAGTTCATGATACCGGTTACATGTGCTTGCAAAAATAGGGTTATTTAATGTCATTTATAATATAAGTTTTAGGTATTTGTAAGGTACAAATGTGAGTGTAAATGTCGGTAAAAGGATGTAATATAAATATAGATTGTAAATTTTCTTTGTTTACATGAACCCGTTAGCGAGTGACTAATTGTTTATCACTAATGAGAATCATTTAGGTACTGTTTTCATATTTTGTCATTGATTTAAAGATGTCTTCTGTAATGCATGTTTTAAGTTACCCAAGTGTCTATGTTGATAAAAAAAAAATAGCTAACTCAAAGTATGAGACAATTGTATATGCATTAACCACTAGAGTAAAGGTTCTTACTAAAGAAAGTTGCGCACATGTACATATCTTCTTTGTCATGGATTATCAAAATTTGGACATAATTCTTTGTTTATATTCTAACATCTTGTTGCGCTCATATATATGCAACTGAAATGGATAATGAAGGTGGAGTTAAGACCTTTCCAAAAGGTCTATGTTCTAACTTGTACATACAACTTAAGTTATAACTAAAGAAATGTAGTAAAAGTGTCTCTGGTCAAGTACTATAGACTAAGTTTTATCAGAAAAAGAATAACTGAGTGTAATGAATATAATTGAAAAGCCAAATTTTTTTTTTATGCATATGCTATATTACACAACATTATTTTGTTTTGTTAAATGGAATGATTATTTTAGTTGTTTCTATGTATACAATGTGATATTGCAGTGATGTATATGAACATCAAAGTAGTATATGTGAAAGAAATGATTTTATTTTTTAAAATATTTTATAGTTTTTTTTATAAAGATAAAAGTAAATTAATATGATTTGTAATTAAGGATCAAAATAAGTTAAATTGAGGCCTACAGTTTAAAGTTTTTTTATATCTAACTTGCCTTGACTTATTTAACTAATATTAAGTAATATATTTAATTTAAATTTTTTCAAAAATTTAATTAATTGAATAAGTTAGAACTTAAGAAAAAATTTATAAATAATGGGCATTTTATTATAAGTTTTTATAAAATTTTTGTTAAGATTTAGTTTTTAAAAAGTTAAAAAGTTAGGATTTAGTCTCTACTGTCAATTCTCTTCTTAATAAATTGTTTAATGGAAAGTCAACTCAGCATTTCTATGTGACATGCCATGTTATTTAATTTAATAATATTTTATTATTTAAAATTAATATTTATAAATAAGTCTCTAAACATATTTTATAAAATTATAAATAAGTCTTATTCTTCAACTCCTTTTTCAGTGTCCTACTCTCATGACTACTTTCGCCCCTTTCCCTTCCTTACATTCCTTCCTCGCCCAACCACAACTTAACCCCCAACCTCTTCTATGTTATTTCACCTTCTCCCATTCCCACACCCCTCACTCCTTTCCTTTTGCCCTAATTAACCATTTTCTCTCCTCTCTTTTCCCCATCCTAACCCCTTCTCCACTCTATACTCTTCTCCTTCTTTTTTCTCCACTCCCATCCTGCACTTCCACTTCCAACATTTTTTTATGTGCAAAAGAAATGATTTTATATTTTAAAATATATTTATAAAGATAGAAATAGAGTAATATGATTTATAATTAGGGATAAAAATATATTAGACTATTCAAAAAAGACTTACAGCTTAACTTTTTTAAAACCTAACTTGACTTGACATATTCAAGTAATATATTTAATTTAATTTTTTAAAAGATTTAATTAATTGAACATGCCAAAATTAAGCTTAAGAAAAAGTTTATCAAACATGATAAAATGTTCTATTTAAGACTCATAAAATTTATAATAATATTTGAAATAATTTTATAAAAATTACAAATAATATATTATATTAAATAAATTAAATTTTAAAATGAATAAAATATTAAATTAAAAATTTTAATTTTTTATTAGAGTTAGAAAGTACACAAATTACATACCTTTGAGAGAGTGTTGTTTGTTGGAATCTTTTGCATTTCTGTTACTTGATCTATCTTGTATGTATAACACTGATATGCATTTGTGTTTGTTAAATACTTAGTGATTTACTTATTTAAATTAAATATAAGATTTAAAAGTGATAAATAGAAATATATAATTTTATTACAAATATTTAAAGTGTTGAACTAACTTTTTTTATGGCTTATTTAGATATAAATCTTATGATCTTTATAAAGACATATCTATTTAGATGATTTAATAGCTTATTTATAAAGAGGCTTAATAGTTTATTAAAAGTCTCAATATGAAGTAAGTCATTAAAAATGTTAATAGACTAAATTATGTTTTTAAAAAAGTTAGACTAAATTTAATGAAAAACCTATAATAGATGATATATTATACTCAAAATTTAAAATTTAATTGTCAAATCTACTTGTAAAGTTTAACATAACTTATTTTCATCCTTACTTGTAATATAATAGTTAGTTAAATTATTATAACTCACGATGAAAATACCACTGTGTTGATTTTCGTGAATAATAAAAAGTAAAATAATTAAATTTTTTTATCATTTTACCATCTTTTAAAGCAAATATTAATTATTGTATAATGTAGTTTGCCAATTGTTTGGTACCAATGTGGTAATAAGACAAAAAAAAAAAAAACTATTAACAATATTATGTTCAAAAAATGAAGATTAGAAATATGGTGTACAAAAAACTATTTTTATAAAAAAAATGAAGGTTTTTAAAAAGATTATAAAGTAACAATAAAAATATTAAAAAGAGGTTTATGTTAAAGGAAAAACAAGTGTATTGTATCATAAGAACTTATTTAATATTCATTTAAAATAAGAATTTATTTAATATTTATTTAGGATAAGGAATTAAAGCCATACAAACTAAAAAATAAACTTTGACAATTTTTAATTTTTCATTTCAAACAAATTAAAAGATTAGGAAATTAAAAGTAAAAAAGAATGCATTGTATAAAAATAAATAAAGTTAAATGAAAAGGATAAGAGAATAATATCTTCTATAATTACTAAAATTACTTAATCAATAAATCATATTATTACTGTAATAGAAAGTAAGATTGATATCAATATCTTCATGATACATATCTAACAACACATGATTAAAATAGAAAGATTAAAACAAAATAATAAAATGTAAACTTCAAATATAATTTTAAACTTTCATTTATGTATATTATACATGTTTCAAATTGTACCACATAAATTAATTGTTATATATCAACCATATTCTTTTTAATGAGCTTTAACTAATTTTGAACACAAATCAAAGTTTCAATTGTAGTGAATTTGAAAGAGCTACAACATGCATCATGAACATGAATTCTAGTACTAAATGCAAACTTAAATAACACATTAGACACTAAAATGATTAGTATATCCCTAGCCATATTTAAAAGCATATTTGTACCTAAGTACTTTTACCTCTCCGCTATTTCGAAATTAAGTATATTTTTGAGACTTTATTTAGTAAAATATTTAATGACGTGTAAAACTCTTATAAAATATTTCTCCTGCACACTTTTTCTTACATCTATCAATATAAAGCTTTCAAACATTTTTTTTCAATGGTAGGAAATCAAAATTTAAAATGCAACTGAATTAATAGAATACTCATGCCATCAAAATCAGCATGCATCACTCTTTTTGGAACCCAACACCAACTACACGCATTCTCTATTACTATTTTCTCTTATTCCATTTAGATATTGTTATATTTAACATAATAAGATCTCATTTATTGTCCTTTTCAACTGAACCTTATTAAGTCGCCAATTGATCTTCATGCATGCAAGATTTTGCAATCCACGAGGTTCTCATTATCAAATAAAACTTTGTTCAACTCTTCATTAAAAAAATTAGGGGGTTTATTTTGGATAGCTTAAAGTGCTAAGTCCGTAAAATCGAAGGTAAATTGTCTCCTAACTTTGCATTATGAATTTGTATTAATGTGTCTTTATAAAAAAAATTGTATTTATCTAGTCCTAAATTTTTTCCTTTACCGCCCATTTTTCTAATGGTACACAATTTTTTCTTTCTTTATGCATTTAATGCTGCAAAACCATTGGAAAGAGAACTTGACCATCATCACATGTTTCATCTTCGTCAACTGTTGTAATACAAATTCTCTTTTGTTCCTTTGTACAAGTCTATTACATTAAACGATTGTTTTGGTATGCTTTGTTGATACCATTAGTAATTCTTCATTTTTAAAATTTCTCCTTCTCTTAAATGTTTTTGCCTTCTCTATCTCATCCCGCAACTTTGCAATTTGTGATCCCTGAAAGTTCAAAACCAAAGGTAACCCATTAAAATTGGAACTGTATTGATTTTTTCCCGTACTCTTTGTCCCAATTGTTTGAGATTTTATTGTGCAATGTACTCCACTTTTTTCTTTTCTGATCACTAATTGCATTCTTTATTTTGGAGTTAGAGAAGAGACAAGACAAAAGTTTTATTTCAAATTCAAAGAAGAATACTTATACTCAAGTCATATGTCATCTTCTATTTTTTATATGGTTTCTTTAAGTTTTTGATAATTGCAAGCGAGAACTAAAATGTGTTCCATTTTTCGGGTAATTACAATGTTCTCTTTTCTATTTTATTTTCTTTCTTTTGTTTTGTTTCTCTTAAATTTGTAATTACATATTACCCTTTCAGTGTTGTAGCGCAGTACAAATTTGTGTTGAAAACAATTGATTAGAAAAGAAAGCTGAGCTTTGTTTTAATTTAGTATTTGTTTTTTAGAAATTTATTCTAACTTAATTTTTATGAGAAAATTTTTCTATTTCTTTGTCATACGTTGGGGGTTTGAATGAAAATTCTATTACAGTTAAATCTCTTTTTACATTTCTTTTCTTTCTCAATTTGAGAGTTTAGGGTTTAGTCATCCGAGTAAAGGATTAAGCAAATGTCTTCACTATAACTTGGATTAAATTAATGAGTTCTTTACAAATTGACTCAATTTTCCTTTACTTTATTTGTTGATTCTTAATATTTTAGCTTTTGCTAATATAAATAAATGATGTTGCTCGTATTATTATCCAACTTAAGTTGTGTAATTTGATCCCAGTTTGGGATAACGAACATGATTTAGTCCTTTAATTACAAAACTAAAACAAACACATGAGAAATTGTGACTTTTGCTTCCTTGATATGTTTTCCTGCATAGTTCGGTGGTGTAAAAAGAAAAAGAAAAAGAAAACGCATTTTTGGGACATCTTTGCCATAACAATATTTATCTTCTCCTTTGTGTGTTAACATATTTTGCTTTAGCTACTTTCATGACATAGAAGCCTTATGAATGTCATGAGAATGGTTCCAAATAGGATGGAGCAATCAATGCGAACACTTTGAGAATGCACAAAAAAGGTTACGGTAATTTCTATCGAATGTGCATTGTATATGGGAATTGCATTGCCCCCTTTAATAGGTTTTTATTTGTGTTTTTTATTTATTTAACTTTTAAATAATACTTTTCTACCTAGTTGTGTTGCCATGTCTTTCATTTAAAATTTGGTTTCATGTTTACTTAAGTCTATTTCACTCCTAAAAGCTAACTCAAAGAAGAAAGATTACACAAACTTTATAAGAAGTATTTTACTTTTATTTCTAGTTAATATGAGATATCTTAACAATATTTTCATCAATTTATCGACCAACTTGAGCAAAGTTCACTTTAAAAGATTTAAATGCTAGATAAAAAAATCTATAAAACAGTATTTGCATTATAACATATAAAGCAAGTTGGAATTGTTATTTATTTCATGCTCATACCTATTTTTAAAAATATTTCATTTTCAAATTATAGATGATATTTGCATAGATACCAATGTGTGTGTATGTACGTATACTAAGCCACTGTTATTTCAACGAGGTGCTTGATGATAGATTATCCTTTTAAATAATTGATTATATTTTAAATATCAACATTTTTTGTTTCTACAAATCTTATGCTATATCTTTTATTCATGTGGTACGGATCAACAGATGCCCAATTCTGATACATCTATAATAAAAATAATTCCATCTTAACATTGGTAGAAGCAATGATATAATAATTAAGATTCATAAATTTGGTAAGTTGAATGTAGACTTATGGCTTTGTACATTTTCCCTAATGTTGGAGACTTTGGAGGTATATGCATATTCTCATAGGGGTGAGTGACGGTTCGTGTTCTACATGTTATTTGTTATAAGTCATTGGTGCTATGGAGATTCTATACTCAATTGGAAGGCTTTTTTTTTTTTTTTGGGATGCTCTTATTTGAAAGTTAATCTGGTATGTGATCCTGTGGTCAATTTAGATTGTTAGGAAAGATGTTATCTTTAATAGCAAAGAGTTTTGTGTTATGGAAACATTGGATCTATTAACTACTACTGGCCTAGCTTGGTGGCTGAAATATTTTTTGGTAGAAAAGTATTCAATACAGAAACTTAGCACAGAGATGTTTTCTATAAATTTGCAGCTTGCTATTAAAATGAAGAAGGATTCTATTTGGACACCTCCACTCAAATATTCTCTTTTTCGCTGCCATTTGATTTATGTTTTGTGATTTTTAAAAAATTTTGTGTTAGAGTGCATGTTGGAATCTTAGACCTTGTGTGCCTTTTAAATCAAGTTAGGAATCTCATAGAATTAATCTAGAAAAAAAATTGAATCAAAACTATGAGACCATAGGCTACAAGTTTTTTGGATGATCAAATCTAACTAAGCAGATGACATAAATTTTATTGTTGAAAACCTTTAATTAGACAAATTGACCAAATATGAATTGTGATTTTTTTTATAAAAAATAAAAAGATAATTTGACAATACTACTAATAAAAGTACTTATATTTCAAGAATTAAAGGTGATAATTTTTTAGGGGAATATTTTTAAGAATGTTGAGCTAGTCTTTTATTTTTCTTAGCTTTTGCCCTGTAGGTAATAATAATAAAAATATAACTTATATAATAAAATTACAATGTGTTGAAGTTGTGTTGAATGTGAAAAACTATTGTAATGGTATGTGTCAATTCGCTTAAGCGAAAATGTAGAAAATGACAAATTTTTGTGGGTGTAAAATTAGTTTAAGCGAATTTTTTTTTATTTTAGCGAATTGTGCAAATTCACTTAAGCAAATTATTTTAGCTTAAGCGAATGTTATGTATTTGAGGAGATGAAAGTTGGGTGTAGAAAAAAGAGAGGACTAAAAATGAATGTAGATAAAAAGAGCAGGTGGTATAGAAGTGGTGGTGGAGGAAGAGAAACATGAAGAGTTAAGTATAGAGAAAAGAGAGAGATAGGTATTGGGTGGGGTGAGAATGAGAAAAGGAAGAGGAAGAGATGAGGTTGAAGGAAAAAAGAGTTAGGAGAAAAAGAAAAGAGTTAGGTATAAAAGAAAGAAAAAGATTGAATATAAAAGTAAGGGGGTTGAATATGAAGGTTGAGGAGGGAATATTAGATTTAAAAAGAAGAAGAAGAAGAGAAGATTGAATAAAAATTAAAACTCTGTCAATTTTTCGCTAAGTCTATCATTTTCGCTTAAGCCTTTTTTTTCTTCTTTTTTTTTTTTGTTTAAGCTTTTTTTTTTTTTCCACTTAAGCTATTTGTTTTATAAAAATTGGCTCAAGCTATTTTGTCACGAGCTTAAGCAAAATTAACTCATTTTTGCTTAAGCGAATTGGAATTGCTTAAGTGAAAAATGAATTAGAGGTTCAGTTCCCATGCAAACTGGGGACAATCCAAATCCCTTTAAGGTGTTATAGATCTCTAATCTTTGCTCATTATCTCTTCTCATAATTATTGTTTTTAACTCTTTAATCTCTGATCATTGGCTTTTTAATTTTCATGAATATATTTCTCAAATTTTTATGTTTTTATTCTTTAAATTTTATTTTTTTTATTTTAAACCTTTTGAAATAATACCAAATACTCTCAACAAATTAAAAAATAATTATGTTATAGTTATATAGAGTGTCTTATATAAATACCTAAATCAGGTGTTAAAATAATATTATTCAAATTATTATATGTCACTTAAAAATTGACAAGTGAAAAGTAGAAAACTCTAGGTCACATGGTGTAATTTGGTGTGGAATTATCTTAACAGAGGAATCTCACGAGACAGCAAGTCAACATGCACCAGATCTTGACACACTCAGTGTCCCATTAATGCATTACAAGTGGGTGCCACAGGTGGGATCGTGCTAAGTGGCTTGCGTTTTACTTTGTTTTGACTGGTGTTTAAACTTAAAAAAATTAAACATGTTTTTAATTTTTATAAAATTATTAAAATATATTTTTATATCTTATAAAAAATAGTTTGTAGTTACTATATAAAACATTTAAAATTGGTTTTTGAACTCGATTTCTTTTTAGAAAAACAACATTAACCGTATACATTTATTATAATTTGTACTCCCTTTTATCAATTTTGACTTAACTAATTTTCTTCAATCCATTACAAAATTTTTCATTTTATTTATTTCATATTTTGGATTTCAAAATTTTATAAAAAACATTTAATTTTAGAATAAATTTTCTTGTTAAAAAACATTATCCAACTTAAGTGTCTCACTTTGCAATACTTTTATTAATACGACTCAAAACGTTTTTTGAAACTTACTCTTTTATTTGCACAAAGTTTAAGGAAATATTTTCTTTCTTTATAAAAAGAAAACATGGTGACATAATGAATAAAAAACAATATTAGCAATAAACAATAAACAATATAATTTTGGAAAAATATAAATACTAAAATATAATTTGAATAAGTAATTTTGCAGAATTTAGAAGTTTGTAGCGAAAAATAAAAGTTAAAGTGTTACATTGATATAATATAAAGTTAGTTACAAAAAAGTTAGTAATTACCTGTGCACTAAGTAAAGTTAGTAATTGAAAGTAAAGGTTAGTGGTTAATTGTCAAATCTAAAGTAAATAAGAGAAAATAGAAGTTAGATGGTTAATTTTGCAAAAATAAATAATTAGTAACAAAAATTTAACCGTTAGTCGTTAGGTTTATAAATTGTAAAGTTTAATATCTATGATATAATAATTAGTTGTTAGATCAACACATTGATTAAAATTAATATCAAACCATAATTTAATTTTTAGTAAAAATATGTGTAAGTTAGAAGTGGTTATATAGAAATGAGTATTTAGTCTTTAAAAAATTAAATTTGTGATAAGTTTAGAAGTTAGTTACTAAAGTTTGTGAGCTAACTTTACAAAAGAAAGGTTATCTAAGTTATTAAGAGTTTAACAAATTTTAGAAGGAAAGATTGTGAGGGTAAGAAAGAAGGTAAAGGATGCTTTAAATAAATTAAAAAAATTATACCATTTAGTGATTATTCTTTCTTAGTTTATGAAATTACTCCCTTCTCTCCCTCCTCCCCTACCTTATTTGGACTTAAATAAATCATGGTTTTGATTATCTTTTGTTAAGTGAACGTGTGGAATAAATGTTGATTTAAACTTTGGGACTAAAATATACAATTTTTGCTTTGTGGTAGTCAAATGTTTAAAAGATTTATGGGATATTTGGAAGTTAGAAAGTGATGTGGGTGGGTTTCCTTATGTGTACGCTTAAGAGAATAGGGGTGTACAAAAAAATCAAATATAAAAGTCTAATCTATAACTAAGCCCAACTGGTTTTAAAAATCTAGATTTATTAAAAAATCATAAAACTAAATCCGTAACTAAGCTGGACTGGTTCTAAATTGGTTTTAATATATTAAAATTAGCTTAGATTTTAAAAAATTGAATTTATTATTCTTGTTTCTTCTAAACCCTAGATTTCTTTTTGATTTAGTTCGCAGTAATAGAGTGTGATTTAGTTTACAATTAGTTTGCAGCAACATAGTGTGATTTGATTCGCTGCAACACAGATGTAGCAACAGAGATTGCAACAATAAGCCTTGCAGGTACTTTTTTTCCCTCAATTTTTGATTGAGCACCTTATTTCATTCTTCATTATTCAATCAAATCTTGACAACAGCAATAGAGTCATTTGATGAGGGAAATATAAAAATTGGATTAAATTTTAGAAAACCAGATTTATTATTCTCATTTCTTCTAAACCCTAGATTTCTATTTGGTTCACAGCAATAGAGATTCACAGCCACAACAGAGATCGCAGCAACAAGATTCATTTGCCTCATATGTACTTTTTTCCTTCCTCGTTTGCCTCGTCTCTTTTGCTGTTTAGATGTTAAAGGAAATTGTACTATGTAGTGTTAACTTTATCATCATCAACAGCTTGTCTAGTAAGCAATAGAAATAGTTACGTGAAGACATCGCAAAACCATCAAATCTTTTTTTCACAATCATAAATTGACTCACACAATGTAAACCCCTCGAAATCAAATATAAAAGTATAATCTATAACTAAACCCAACCGGTTTTAAAAATCTAGATTTATTTGCAGCAACAGAGTGTGATTTAGTTCACAATTAGTTTGCAGCAACATAGTATGATTTGATTCGCTGCAACACAGATGCAGTAATAGAGATTGCAGCAACAAGCCTCGCAGGTACTTTTTTTTTCCTTCAATTTTTGATTGAGCACCTTATTACATTCTTCATTATTCAATTAAATCTTGACAACAACAATAAAGTCATTTGATGAGGGAAATATAAAAATCATATTAGATTTTAGAAAACCAGATTTATTATTCTCCTTTCTTCTAAACCTAGATTTTTATTTGGTTCACAGCAATAGAGATTCACAACAACAACAGATATCCCAGCAACAAGATCATTTGCCTCATATGTACTTTTTTCCTTCCTTGTTTGTCTCGTCTCTTTTGCTGTTTAGATGTTAAAGGAAAGTGTACTATGTAGTTAGTTTTATCATCATCGATAGCTTGTCTAGTAAGCAATAAGAATAGTTACGTGAAGACATCGTAAAACCATCAAACCTTCTTTTCACAATATTAAATTGACTCACACAATGTAAATCTCTTGAAACCAAAGGTTGGAGGACTTTCTGAATGATTTTTTCATTAAGATGCGTTTAATGCAAAACTTGTTTGAAAAATGATTATAAATTTATATTTACTTCAATATTGTAATATAACTTTTACATTAAAGTTTACAGAATTTTTTATAATTTACTGTGTAGTGTTTACTCTATTAGGGAATGATAAGGGTAGAGAAGGTGATGAAATTAATGATATAAGATTAAAAGAACATGACTTAAAGTTGAATACAATTTAACATTTTTAGTTTTTAAGTACATAACAAAAATTGTAGTTATTAAAAGAGAATGTGATTTTTTAGTGTCTAAAATTGTAAACAGATCTCTTAAATATTTTTCATGTTGATAGTTACTAGAATATGATTTTTTTCAAAATTTTAAATTAACCCAATCAGTTTAATATTTAAACCTTTTCTCTGTTTTTTTTTTCTTTTTTTCATTTGCTTTGAATTTTTTATTAAGTATTATTGATTGTCTTTAGTTATGTTTATTACCCAACTTATTTGTTACATTTCAAGTAAAAAGATTAATTAGATGTATAAAATTATAATTATACAAAAAAAAAGATTGTATATCAATTCGAAACAATATTGATGCTTGAATTTGATTTCATTGTTTAAAATCATTAAAAAATAAAAAATATTTAGTTGATACTAATATTAAATATAATATTTTATACAATAAATTACTTTTAAAAATAAAATATTAAAAATATATCGTATTTGAGACTTATTCCCTACAGGTCCTTTTGATCTTAAAACTTTACCTAATAAATTACATAGACTAAACTTTGACCAAAGCTACCCACTACGTAAATTAGTTGTGAACAGAAAAATCAATATTTTGGAATTCACACATTTTGTTACGAATTTAATCTAATAGAAATTTTCACTAGACTTTACTTCTAATATTAACATTAATTTGAGAATATGTAAAGGAAGTAGAAGAATCTACCACAGTGTTACAACATGTAGATGCAGCACTCATATTACCCTTCCCCTAAACCCCTTTCATTCTTAAGTTTACTTAATAAAATCTCTTACACTTTCGATTCACATATGATTTTCTTTCAGCCCTTTACATGTAGGAAAGAAAGACCGTGACTTTGGTGCTTTCTAATTTGGCCTTATCTTGCATTTGTTGGATAAAATTTAGGATCGAAAACAACCTCCCTTGTCATGGTTTATTAATGGTTTAGGAAATATTCCATTTACCCTAAAGACTTTACTTTACCTTTGAATAGAATTACCTTGTCACATTAGCTTTCTTCCAATTTTTTTTTTATCTTGACTTAACATAAATAACAAGTCGTTCACCTTACTTGCTTACTTGAATTGGATTTAATTATTGGAAGTTTCAATACCTTTGTTCACGTGTGTATTCATAGCTATTTCTAACTCTCCTTTAATCTTCTTTATATTTTTTCATTGTCTGTTGCCTTATCCTATTCAAACTAGATTCCATTTAGCTTCTAAATACAAGTTATTTTCCTAACTAAAATTGAATGACACATCACTTGATTCCTAGTCTTTTTACGTGAATTTCTTGCCAATTTATAAAGATACTTGTTTGTTTTGTTTTGATTGGAATTTTTTTGAAAATATTGCACATATGCATTAAGGCAAATTAGTAAATGCCAATTTCATCTTAGCTAAAGTCCTACTTCTTTGCATGTCTATATCATCATTTTCCCCACCAATTTCCATTTCTCAATCATTTACATTTGATGTTTTATCAGCCTTGACTTGGTCTAAATTAATTTCATTTTATTCTCTCAATTGAAATTCTTATCCTCCTTTAATCATCCCATACATATTTCTTTAATATAATACTTTTTTAATCTCTTTCTACTTTAGAAATTTTTTTTAATATATCTCTTTCATAATATTTTTTAAAATAAGAACTAAATCTAAATTTCTTTGATAAAAAAATAGATTTATAATATAATAAAATAAATACCCACACCTATTAATTTTTAAAATTTAGTTAATTTTTAAAAAATTAGAATGATACATTTATTTCTTTATTAAGAATAATTTAACGCTATATATAAAATACAAGTTCTAATTTTTAAATGAATGTATTTTTATATGTTATCTCATTTTAATAATTAGTTTGTTTTCTATATTATATAATGTGACTAGGAATGGAAGTAGGGCAAGTCAGGTTAAACTTTGCATATGGCTCAAGCCTTGCTTGTATGCTATTTTTCCAGCTTAAGCTTAAGTCCATTATAAGCTAATTTTTTTGGGTATGACCAACCTACTTCACAAGGCCTATTAACCTATTTAACAACTTGTCATACACGTAGCCTTTCAAATAGGCCACAAGCTTATATCTAAAAGGTCAGTAAAGTTATAAGCTTATATCTAAAAGGTCAGTAAACTTATAAGCTAATATCTATGAAGGCCAATAATAGGCTTGTAACCTAATAGGCTTATCTCTATAAAGGCTAATAATAAGTTCATGGACTAATAGGCCTTATTAATTACAAATTAAATAAATTCAATAATCAGTTTCTAGCCTTTAACCAAACATCTTGAAATAACTAATAAGTTCAAAGTAAACTCAATAAATCCAACAACATTATGTAGTCCTTTAACTAAAATGCATTCAAATCAATATAAGTTGCAAAAAAGAAATCAAATCTTTAGGCTGATCACTTCAAGTTATTCATCCACCTTCAAGATAAAAACAAAAAGGATTTATGTTATTGTATTGAAAAATGCTTAGACATATAAGGGACAAAACATAAAAATGAGAAGGTTTTACCTCTGACTTTTTTTTTAAATCATATTTATGACAAAGCCAATCCCAACCACAAATTAGTGCCTCAATTGATTCTTCATTCATTGTAGAACGATATTTATTAATCACTTTACCTCCAACACTAAAGGTAGATTCTATTGATATCGGAATAACTAATATATCAATAGTCATCTTGGATAAAATCTTATATTTCATACTATTATTCCTCCACCAATCCAAAATATTAAAGGAGTTACCATCTCCATTAGGAATATAAACACCCTCATTCAGATAAACTTGTAATTCACATATCATTGTGAGGTTGTTTCTTTCATGCACAATACTCTTAATTTTCTCAAACCCAATAACCTTTGAAGATTTAAGTTGTGTAGAAGGTGAAGAATTGTTGGCATTGTTATTCACCTCTGAAAGGGATGAGTCCTCCAAACTAAAAAACACATACTCATCATATAACTCATCCAATGAATTTTGAACCTTCTTTATATTCTCTCAAGCAACTTCTTTAGGTTTAAAAATCAAGAGAAAATATATATCAACAATATAAAATTTACACCTATGGTCTAAGACACTAGCAATAGCCATTAGCAAATTACACTCCCCTAATATTTATCAAACTTTGCTTTCATTGGAGCTACCATTTCTCTCATAAAGTAATCTTTATCTTTGACTACATTATCAATAACTTGTTTCACCCTTCAAACTTTTGTAAGATACAAGTCAGTAGTAGAATATTCACTTACTAAGATTACATGAATGACAACATCAAACATTTTTAGAAGTTGACAAACTTTCTCAACTTTATCCAACTTTTCATATGAAGGTGAGTAGTTATAATGTGGCTCCCTTTCTTTATAAACTTTTTAAACTTGAATTTTAAAGCAATGGACAACATTTGAAACGTAGAATTGTCTCTTGTTGGATAATTAATTATAAGTCTTTTATCATTCGCCCAATGTAAATAAAATTTTGTTGATAAAATAAAAGCTAGAATAATTAACATACTAAAATAAAACATGTATAATAATAGAAAATAGAAATAAAAGTTTATTTTAATATAAATCATTTATAACAGAATGCATATATATATATATATATAACAAATTTTTCATTTAAAGGAAGCTAAAAAATAAAACAAAAGGCTAACAAAAAAGAATAAAAAAATGAAAAAGGGTCACAGGTCGGGAGGAATGGAGGGCGAAATTCAGGAAGATGCGACCAAGAGCATTTGCCATTTTTCTCTCTCTTGGATTTTTGAAGACACTGCACAACGGCGCTAGTAGGGGCTTTTTCTTTTTTTGGTTCTCTCTTTTGGGGTCTTTTCTCTCTTGCATTTTTATATTGGAGACACGAACATTTCTAAAGAAGGAGAGGAAAAAGGCTGATGCATACAAAGAAGGAGAATTGTAAGAAATAGGCCAACTGAAAGGCTTGCTCTTGAAGTTAGATCATTGCTTGCACATACATAGTAAAATAAATTTTGTATGGTCAGAGTGTAAATAAAACAAAATAATGTCAGAAAATGCAACAAGAGAACAAAAAGCAATAAAACAAAAATGAGAAACACAGTGCTATATTATGTGACACAATCATCAAGCATAACAGAGACAAATACGATTTTTAATCATTCCATTATTTGCCTTTAGATTTCGTAACAACGGGATTTTCCAGTCTCTACACACCTTGCCAGGATTCATCCACATTCAAAGAATAATTGTCTCGCATAATCAACCGATTAACCACGTGATATATATAAACATAACAGCAAAGCTCAAGATCCTCCAAAATCAGACAACCAAAAATGAATCAACAAGCAGAGCAAGAGATCATCTACCTGTAAGCGTGGGAGAGTCATGCATTTCGATGAGAACTGAGAAGACTTGGTGATCTGGTGGAACAACTATAGCGATGGCATGCGACAGACGACATGCAAGATGATACGATGCAAATGGAACAGCTCCAGTGATGCAATGCAGCTGGAACAGCTCTGGCAACGTGATGTAGGTGATGGCGGTATAATGATTGGTGGTTTGATGGAGCTATTCGATTCAAGTCTAAACTTTGAAGTGAAGAGCATTGGCATTGTGTCAGGGGTGACTATTGGCTGCGTGCGTTTTAGGGCTTCTAATTTTAAACATAAGGATAAATCAGACATTTCATAAAAATAAAAATAAAATAATATAATTTATAAATATAAAAATATATATTAACAAGTTGTTCTGTCAGGATTCATAAGCTTTTCCACTAATTGAATCAAGTTAAAACAAACTTTTAGATAGGTCAGACCTAACAAGTGACACGATTTACTTCTATCCCTAAATGTGACATATCATATAATGAACATTTAATTTTATTTTTATTTTAAACATTTTAAGTTTAAAAGTTTTGTTTCTTTAATTTAGTATTTTTTATTTTAAACTCAAAATTATATGTTAAGTTATAATAATTTTATTTCAATTAATTCACACACATATTTTTTATTTAAAATTTATTTGAATTTATTAATATTTGTACTGCTTTTAAGAAACTAGATAATATAAATATGGGATTTTTAATAATTTTATATGAATTGAGTATTTTTTTAATTTCTTAAAAATTATTTTACTTAAAACCTTGAAACGACTCAAATTCAATAAATTAAATTAATTTAACTATTTAAAATTCTCTTTTATTCAAAAGTTATAAATTAAAGCATCAAATTATGAAAAGTTTCAGAAATTACAAAGTTTTTTTTCTTTCTATCTTTCTTTCTTTCTTTTTCAAAACAAATCAAAAGCCCCGTTTAAGAATAATTTTCGATCTCAAATATATCTTAAACTCTCAAGTATTTTAAATAAAACATAAGATTCTAGAAGTTTCTTCATTTCGAGTAATATTATTTAGAAATCTTTTTTAATATGGAGGTTTTAGGTGGAGAGATTAAAAATAAAAAAAATTCAAGAAAATTATTATCGGACTAAAGTTGTACATTAACCATGATTAAAAATTTAAGAATATAACTAAACCTAATTTCATAAACATCTCTCATCTCATACATCATACCATTACATAACCTTGACAAAATTGAATATTTTAAATTTCTTGTAGGTTGTCTTCCTCTAGGGTGTTCAAGGTCAAGGATATTCATCTGTTTTTTATGTTTTAATTAAAATCAACATCTTATTTTAATTATATATAAAGATATATAAGTTTTTATTAGGGCATTATTTTAAAAAAAATAATACTAAAACCACTCAGAGAATTTTATACATTTTTTTCTCCCGTTTTCTCCGTTGGAACTAAAGTAGTGTAAAATGCAGGTGGCAACGTGCAAAAATGCCAACATATTTCTTTTCAATTTGATTTCATGGCCACGCTCAAAGCCACTCGAAATGGTAAACCACAGCCTCAAATTATTTTGCTTCTGCGCCCCCAAAGACAAAAGCAACAGATTTCTCTCTCTCTCTATCAAATGAAAAGCTAAAATCTTCGAAACCCATTGAGCTTAAAGGCCATGGCTTTTCTTCTGTCCAACCTCAAACCTTCTCTGCTACCCCAAACCAAATCAAAATCAAAAGAGAAACCCATTCAGCAAACGCTTTTATCAGCAAGACGTAGCTCCCAATTCTCCTTCTCTTCTTCACTTTCCACCCTCCAAAGTTCCACTGCACAGGTTGCTCAGGTGAACACCCCAACTACAGGTGCTCAGGACAAGCATCCTCAACATCAAAAGGATGAATTTTATGTCAATCTTGGCCTTGCTGTGAGGACCCTCCGTGAAGACATGCCCTTGATCTTCATCAAAGACATCAATTATGACATTTATAGGTGATTTTCTCATCTGGGTATTTGAGTTTTCTTCTTTAAGACGTGTGCTTTTGTGTTTTTGTGTGTGGTTTTTTGCTAGATGTATGATGTTTCTGAAAAAGGGTAAAAAATGGGATTTTCAATGTTGAATTTGATTATTTCAGGGATGATATAACATTCATGGACCCTTTGAACACATTTTCTGGTATTGAAAAATACAAATTAATCTTCTGGGCATTGAGGTTTCATGGTAAAATTTTGTTCCGTGAGATTGCTTTAGATGTGTATCGGATATGGCAGCCTTCAGAGAATATGATATTAATTAGGTGGAACCTGAGGGGTGTGCCTCGTGTTCCATGGGAAGCTAAGGGTGAATTTCAGGGTACTTCAAGGTATAAATTGGACAGGAACGGAAAAATTTATGAACACAAAGTTGATAGTCTAGCATTCAATTTTCCACAGACCATGAAACCGGTTTCAGTTTTGGATTTAATTACTGCCTGCCCTGCAAGTCCAAATCCAACATTTTTGTGGGGTCCTGTGGATTCCTACTCTTCTTCATGGATAGAATTTTATCAAGCAGTCAAGGACACATTGGATCAAGATGAGAGGTTGCTACCACAAGATTCTCTGGCTACATGTTCATAGTGACCACTTAGTGAATTGTTCCATAGATGATGTATTATACTATAGGTTGTAATAGGTTAGATAAAATGAAATTCGGTCAATAGCATAAAATGGTTTTTCTCAAGGGACAAGGAGAGTGTAGAGATTAGGCAGGGATGCAGAAGAGTACAAGTTGTGCATTCTGATGATAGAGGAAATGAAACTTCTTATGGTTGGCAAGTTTATACTGATGAGATAGATATATGTGCTATAATCGTAACTTCATAATCTAGAATTATTTTGAATCCTGTCATGTTTATTTCTTCTCTATAGTTGTTGAACCATATGGATGCACACGTTAAAAACAAATCGATTATTATACCCTGTCAAGTTTCTTGTCACATAGTTTCACTGTTGTTAATTCTATGACCTTTTTCTTGACCTTCTGTGTTTCCATTCAGTGTCAAGTTCTAATGTAATCAGGCTTTGCTCTACATGTTACTAAAATAAAATGGTTTATTTAACCAGTAATTTGTTCTTTAGGAAAAGTTCATCTATAACTGAGGTCTGCCTATAATGTCTTGTAGTCATCTTACTACCTTAGCTTATTTGCACTTGATTCTTGCACCGGTGTGATTAGATAAAAAGATCTTGGTTAATACTTTTGTTCACTTGAGGAATAACAACTCCATATGTATTCTATTGTGACAAATGACACTCATTAAGCTAGCATTAGTTTATAAGGCAACCATACAACCTACAACGGTATCTACATTTTCGCCACATCTGTTATATTATCAGCTGAAATAGTATTATAGAACAGAGAGTGGTTTGTTAGTATTCATCCAAAGAGTAACTCTTTGTTTATATAACCTTCTAGGTTCAAGCCAGTGTAATTAGTCTTGTAATTAAAAGTCCAAAATTATTTATGGGTGTATAAGTCACATAACATAGCTTGGAAGTTCAGTTTCATCTTATAAAATTTGGGTTTTCAGCTAGTAATTGAACTTCTTCATATGTAATTTGGTCAACATTAGGTTTAGAAAGAAAGCTGACATCTATAGATTAATATATATGGCTGGCAGAGATATATGTACACCTTCAGCTGCTCCATAACCTAGTTACCATAATATTTTAGTTTGCCTTTTCATTATTTTATTGCTGGTCATTCCACTCTCCATGTAAGTTGGATTCTGTCACAAATGGTGGTGGTGTTGCTCTTCTAGTAACTTCTTGCAGCGGAGCACTGGAGGAATACATGCAATGGAATTTCAACACTCAAGTTAGTAGCTATTCTAGGAGAGTAATAGCTAAAGGGTAATAGCATACATGGACGAGTTATGAGTGTCCTATTTATAAAGTATAGGGGATAGTCAAAAGCATGGTGACTGTAGCTGAGCCTGAGACTTAGCTGTCTTTTCAAAATGCTAATCGCTTGGCAAGGAATGCACCAATTGGCTAGTTCGAAACAATTGCTTCAACAATATCGATGCTGTCATATGTTTTCACGTTCCTTGTTCTTACTATTGATTATTCTTTGAATAAACTTTCGAATTAGTCTTTTAAGATTGTATGGATTGGGAATTTTAATTTTTGAGATTTTAAAAGCTCTATGTTAATTCTTAACTTTGCAAAACGTCATTTAATTTAGTCCCTTCTGGGTACAAAAAACCAGTGAAAAACAAAGTGAAAAAATGACCTTTTGCAAAATCACAGGGGAAGTCTATCCTACGGTTGCACAGCTTTTCAAATGTAACCTTCAATTTTCCAATTGCAGCAGCTTTCTGGAACTTTAATATCATATCAGCACAATTCCTGCAAATATAAGAATTATCTTATGCAGAAATCGCCTCGCTTTTAAAACTGAAAAAAGAGACAAAAGAAGCGCCCGATCTGTGAAACTTCATCCCAAGTTGCATGGGTGAAATCCAATCCTTGCCACTGAATTAGATGTTGTTAAACATGATAATTTTTGCAAATGATGTCACGAGACTATAATATAGAAGAAGGTTGAATTACTAGATGTTTGTGGACAAGTATATCTGTTAAAAAGTAATAAAAGGTTTTAAAATTAAGTTTTCAAGTTATTGCTTACAAAGATTATTTTAAATTAACAAGAATATATTGATTCAATTGTTTAAAGAGAAAGACTATGTAATGAATTAAAAATCACAAAATTTAAAAGTAATTTAAAAGATATCAAAGAGGATTTTGATAGAAATTGGATGAAAAAAGTCTAAGGAATATGGTTTCACCTATTACTTCTATATTTTCTTTAGTTCAATTTCAATGTTAATTTCTTTAGTGTTTACTAACCACTCATACTTAATCTATTAACACCAAATGATCATGCAATGTTTATATTCTTTTCTCGAGGCAATTACATCCAATGATCATGCAAAGCAAAATGTAAAAAAAGCATAAAGAACTTATGGATTTGTTAATTTAATAACGTTTGGAAGAAAAGGATTAAGTTTGATTTGTCTAACTCTTTATCCCGTTTTATCCTATAGTTCAAATAACAACATGTAATATGATTGTCTACAATGCAATTAACTATGAAATGCTAAGGGTGATTAATTCTTAACATGAACAATTCAATTTAATAGGATAAAAATCAAACACACAAAGAAAACACATTATTATTAAATATAAAAATCACATAGAGTGTGTATTAGGATCCACCATAACTCTAGCTATGGATTTAGATACTTATTAACAAAATAAATAACGAAAAACATAATGAACCAATCCATAAAACAAAAAGGAGAATTCAAACAAGAGAAACCCAAAAGAGAAAAAAAAATAAAAGAGTTCTCATTCTCCAATGATACTCAATCACTCGCTCTAACTTTGAATGGGTTTGTTGTCTTTGCCGATGATCTCCATTCAGCACGATTGTGCATCCTCATCCAGCATGACCGTGCTAAATACAAAGCACGTCCATGTAGCTTGTGAAGCACAATTGTGCATAAGTACATGTAATACCCTCAATTTTGCTACCATTGCATAGAAAAATAAAGCTTTTGGTACTCGCTATAGCAAAAAAGAGCATCTAAAATCAGACATTCTGATACTTTTTCGCTGTAGTCAGAATTTTTTCACTACAGCGAAGAGTTCTCGTTATAGTTAGAATTATAGACAACAAAGGAAAATTTTGTCTGATTTTTTCATTGCAGCGAGAAACTCTCACTGTATTGAGAGATAGCTCGCTGTAGTGAGAATATTGCGAGTTAAGGGGTATTTAAGGGTTAACCTAGAAAATTTGGATTATAATCCAAAGTTTTGACCTATCTTCTGTTCTCTCTTTCAGAAATCTTTTTTCTAAACTTCAATCTCCCTTGGAATTCGAACATAGAAGTTTAGCCATTCAGATCCAAGTAAGTTTTTTGGAGATTGGTTCCCTAACTTCATTCTTATTTCTTAGTTTTATCTGATCTAAAATTGTGTGCTTTGTAATACTTAAAGGAACCTTAACTCTCAAACCAATATCCTATGTCAGAATGTTGTGTCTCTCCTTTAGATCTCTAGAAAAACTCAATCTAAGAGACCTATTTTGAGGTAGGGGGAATTGATCCTAAACTCTAACTCCTCTTCAGTATTTTGATTTGAAAACACTAAGTTTTTCTATTAGAACCTTAGAACCCTAATATTTTTCTTAAAATTTAAAGTATAGGAAAAGAGAGCTGGACATAAAAAAAAAACCCTTGATTACTTTTAGAGCTATCTAAATGTAACTTGTAATAAAAGCTCTAAATAAAACTATTTTTGAGGAATATCATGATTTTGCTAAGTAAACATTATTCAAGAGTAGTCAAGATTTGCTATTTAATGTTTTTGGAATAATAGACATATTATGATTATTAGATTATGCCAAACTTTAGGATAGATAGTTTCATTAATACTGAGAAAGTGTGTATATTGATTGTATGATTGGATTGAGTCTAGAGGTGTCTGACCTTCGGCATATTGTATTGGATTATGTGGGATGAAATTGATTGATGATCCTTCTGTGATTGACTGATATAATATGATAACTATGAATATTTGTTTGATGATTTATGTATATTGAAATTAGTGAATTTGAGTTATTGAGCAAAAAGTAAGTAATATGACATGATTATGAAATTATGAGATGTGTGATTGTAATTTGGGAGTCTTAACTAACTAATAAGTGTGATTATGATACAGGTATTGTAATACATTTAAGGGTATACTTATAATACATGTATTATAATACACATATTTAGATAAATCATAACACGCATTACGACATGCTAATAGATGAAAAGGATGTGAAAATGAAATGAGAAATGTTGAGAATAAGTATAGATAGTCACAGAGATATACTGAAGATATAGAGTCTAGAGAAGATTTGAGAAATCTTGAAAAAATAATAGTGGTGAATGCTATTTGTAGATGAGTGCACAATAATTTGCTGAAAGTAAAAGCATTCACAGGTCACACTATCATTTTCTAACAAGACTCCTAACTATACCTTTGCTAAAAGGGATCAGATCGATACACGTGTATCCATGTTGCTGCGACTAACAAGCAGCTATCTATGCTATGAAGTCCTCAAGGGATCTTAGGAGTAATGAATATGGAAGTGTAATGAATGTGAATGTGTGATGAATATGAAGTAGTATAGATATTGTATGATTATAATATAAGTATTGTAACATGTCAATTAATGTTGTTATGATATATGAGTTGTAATACATCAACGGGTGTGATTAAGACACATGTATTGTGATATATTGATAGATATGATAAAATACATGTATTATGACATGCAGCTTGGTGTAGAAAAGTGCATTATAAATATTTCAAAGGTGATTGAATTATTGTATGTGCTATGTTAAAATAATGATTTGTCTAATTTAAGTGTTATTATTAATTGATGTATGTTAAAAATGCATTAGTTAATATTTTTTGTATTAGACAAATTTTATGTTAAATAAGAGATTTAGTGAAGAGAAAAATATTCACCTTTACTAATATTTTTTAGGTAATGAAAGTGAAGTGGTAAAGGTGGTTGGTCCATTCTAGATCTATAATCCAGTGACCTTGTAAAAAAAGAATGCTCTGTAAGGTTTAGAATAATTTGAGGAATTGTAATATTTTATTAAATTTACATTTTAAATTGATAAAGTTCTGTAAATACTTTAAATGTCCATTCTAGAATTTTAAAATATCTGATAAATTTTGTTATAATTAATAATTTTTGAAGTGTCATTGATTATGTCTCAGAATTATATGCATGCATTCTGAATCAAATAATTTGCTAGACATAAATTTAAGTTTTATTTATTATTTTAAAGTCTCAAAATCATTCCTTTGTAAGTTTTAAATACTTTTAAATTTTGTAAGATTTTCATAAAAGGAATATAAATTTTGCTTTTATTCAATTCTTAAATCTATAAAATAGAACAAATTTTTTCTATTTTCTCTTTTTGCTATAAAAATTTATTTATTTTTAAATGAGAAATTGAGGATGTTACAGTAAGATATGCTAAAATTATCCAAGTTTTTGCTCAGAATATTCCCAAAAGGCATCGGTCATTCTTTTATTCTTATCTGCAAAATTAACATTACAACTAGTGAGAAACTTCCATAAAATAAACTCCAATTACAAAAATATAAGTCATAAAGTACATCAAAATATGGACTTATCATCACTGGACTTGTCTCATTGTTCGTGAAAGGCAGAGGAACATAAGGATGGGAATGATTAGCTCTACATAATTTTAGTTGAGACGAATGAAAGATAAGATGAATTTTGGTGGATGGGAGTAACACAAGCTTATAAGAAATTTGTCCAATGTGTTCCATAACAGGAATTGGGTCAAAATACTTTATGTTTAACTTCTAGTTTTTTCTTAAAGCAACTAAGTGTTGTCTAGGACTAAAGTTTCACAAGTATTTAATCACCTACTCTAAATTTCACATGGCACCTTTTTTTGTCAACATACTTTTTCATATTTTATTAAGTGTTTTAACATATTAAGAACACGATCTCTCTTTATTAGGAGCTCTACAAGTAAAGGATCCTTTGAATTTGAAATGTATTTAGATAGCTGCGAAGGTCCTGTCATAGCAATACTAATATTGTGTGAAGTATTGTACCAATACTTTGCCCAAGGTAAGAATTTTGGCCACTCTTGAGAAGAATAATAGGTAAAGCACCTTAAGTACATTTTTAGGCACTTGTTCAAGGCTTCTAACTACCTATCCGATTGTAGATGATATGCAGTATTTACATTCAGTGATGTCTCACTCAATTTGAACAAATGTTGCCAAAATTGACTAGTAAAAACCTTGTCTTTATTAGAGACAATGGTCTTAGGAATGCCATGCAATTTTACTATCATCTTCATGAAAACTTCAATCACTTGCTTGCTTGTGTAATCACTCTTTCAGGGAGGGGGGAAATGGGCATATTTAAAGAGCTTGGCAATCTCTACTTGAAGTATTGTATAGCCACCTGAAGGACAAAGTGTCGTGATGAAGTCCATGGTCCTAGCAAACCCAACATGGCCATCAATCATTGAACTATGGAACAAATGCAAATTTTGATTAATTACAGGATGTTTCAAAGGAATCACCAATATTTCCTTTCAATATAACAATTGATTATAGGTTGTATAATTTGGATGAAAAGGTTGGTTCTCGAGACATAACTCCGGGATGGATTGTAATTTAGGATCCTCAACAATAGCAACTTGAAGTAGTGGTAAATTTTCAAATTTAGGTTGAGACCAAGCCATGAAAAAAGAACAAGATAGAGAATCTGTAGCTAGATTATCTTTGTCAGGTTTATATTCTATAATAAAGTCATAACCCAAAAATTTTTGTAGCCAAGCCTGTTGTTTTGGAGTTTGTATTGCTTGATGAGTCAAGCTACACAAGCTTTTTTGGTATGTTCTAATGATAAACTTGTGGCCAAGTAAGTAATGTATAAACTTTGCAATAACCTCAGTAATGGCATAGAACTATCTAGTGTTTGTAGACTATTTTTGTAGCCTTTGAGTCAATTCTTTGAGAAAAAAAAAAGGCAATAGGGTCATTATGCTAACAGAGAATAGCTCCAACTCTAGTCCTAGATGCATCTGTTCCCAAGCAATCCAAAGGCATACTTTGATAATTTGGCAAATAATTTATGCTTTTTTAAGAGTTTAAGAGCCACCTCTAAATACTGCAAATGGACAAACTAAGAAGGGATGTACACTAAAATGTCATAAAAAAAATACATGTACAAACTTGTCTTAGGAAACTTTTGAAAATCTCATTCCTTAAGCTTTAAAAAGTTGCAGGGGCATTAGTAAGCTCAAAACGCATCACAAGTAATTCATAATGACCTTGGTGTGTCTTGAATGTTGTCTTGTACCTATCATCTAGATTAACCAATATTTAGTGATAATTAGACCTTAAGTCCAATTGAGATGAACATTGAGCTCCAAATAACTCATCAATAAGCTCATCAATAGATAGAATGAGAAAGTGATCCCTGATTGTAATAGCATTTAAGACTTTATAATTAGTGCAAAATCTCCATTGACCATTCTTTTTCTCAATAAGAATGATAAGAGCAGAAAATGGACTTTTGCTAGGCATAATAATACCCTCATTCAACATATCTTGTATTATGAGTTCTATTTATTGTTTATGGCTGTGGGAGTACCTATAAGATCTCACTTTAATAGGTGAAGAATCATGTATCAAAGGAATAGAATGGTCTTGAGATCTATGAAGGGGAGGGGTAAGCTAGAGGGAATACTAAAGACTTTCCTATAAGTATGCATTAAGATAGTTATTTTAGGTTCATGATATTAGGCAGCTCAAACCAAATGTAAATAATTCAAAAATAGCATCGGTGTGGTGCATTCGTCTTATGTAGCTAAACCGAGCAGGAGTTAGAAGTTTGGGTTTCTCACCACGCAAAGTCACAAAATCATTGCCCAACTAAAATTTTACTATCAAACTACTATAGTTGGAGATGTAGGAGCCCAAAGTAGCTAACCAAGTAGCTCCCAAAACCAAGTTTGCTCACAAAAATTGTAGTAAATAAGTTGGAAGCTTCATATAATAACCTTAAACTTTCACCTCCAATTCTCTGACTAACCCTTTAACAACTAGAGCGTTTCCATTGCCAACCAAAACTTGAAAAATTTGAATAAGTTCAATAGGTAGTTTGAGATAATGGACCAATTGAGGCTACAAGAAATTATCAGAACTCTCACTATTTAGCAAAATTTGTACTTGATTGTAGTATTTTATCGTAAAGTCTTTTTCTGTCCTTTAGTAAATGCTTATATTTAATTTTAAAATTCTTATGCTTTTCTTAAACTTGCACAAATTATTTTGAAATTTATAAAATAAAAAATAACCTATTTTGATATCAATCTCTCAATTGAGGAATGTGTCAATAAAATACATTGACAAATGACAATTTTCTAATTTTTGACTTTTATATTTTATCTTAGACTAATGTATTAAGAGGGAATAAATCAAATGCAGTACCAACAATAAACTAACTTCTTCCACTATTCTAAATAAAAACACACTCTAACACAATGATAAGAGGTGAGAAAAAAATAATTGAGTATTTATTAACTCTAATTAAATGTTAAATTGAAGCAAGATTCAAAGAAAACTTAAGGAGTAGAAAGAGTCAGAGAAGAGAAGAAGATAGATGTAACAACTAAATAAAAGATAAAAAAATTATTTGATTTCTTTTGCTATTCAACTTTTAAAAAAAATATTATTATTTATTGAGAGAAAGTTATTCCTTATTAAATATTATTTGTAATACCAATAAAAAATTAAAGTTAACAATAACTTAGACTATTTTAATTAAAATATAAATAATTTTTAATTTTTTTCAAACTACACTAGTCCTAAGAAAAATTTGGCTGTGAATAAGAGGCTGAGGACCAAATTTCTTTGCATCATGTTTTCAAAAGTTTCTTTTCTTTTCTCTTAAAATTGGGATATGAAAGTTAAAATTTTTCTTAAAAGTTCTTTAACTTTGAAATCTTAAAAACATCTTGAATCGAATCAAATCTATGCAAAATCTTGTACCAAAAATTCATAAAATTTCAATCTTTTAAGAGTCCTTATATTTAGTGCAGTTCAAAGTCTCCTCTTTTTCATCCATGACTAAGGTAGGATTAGATGAGCTTATAACCACTTAGCATAATGGAATCAGAGTAAAGTAAAAGATGAGAGATTTTCTAGAATCTCATGGTTAATATAAAAATGAAATTAAAAAAAAATATTTATCTTATTTCTTATTGCTTATTCCACTTTGATTCTTAAATGATTTCTAATCATATTTTTATTTTGGTTCTTGATCAATATGTTCTTGATGTTCCTTAAATTCTTAGCTTGTTTTGGGTGAATTTATGAATGTTTGTCAAAATTTTGGATTGCTTATGATAAAATACTTGTTGAATTTATCTTTATTTCTATGAACTATTGTAAGTATATTTATTCTTAAATTGATTTTTTTTAAGTAAAGACTTGAAAAAAATTCATTTCAGTGATTTGAATTTGTCGCACAAGATTGTTATAAAGTGATTATCTTTTGAATTATTAGCACTTCTTCATATTTACTTACTTGAGAAAAAGTTTTTTTTGAAAAATTTAGCTATGCTTTGATTTTTTAAAACAATTGAAAAAATATTTGAAACCTTATATTTGAAAAAGTTCCTATCGAAAGAAACTTATCTTCATATGGTTAAGTTTCATAAGAGTGCATCAAAATAATGGCTAAGAAAATTTGACATGATGATGTATTTTGGCCAAATTAATGATCTTTGAATGGTTAAGTTTTATAAGAGTGCATCAAATTAATGGTGAAATAGATTTGACATGATGATGTGTTTTGACCAAAGTAATGAAGTAATGAGATTGCGACATGCATGTGAGCATAGTTATGATTGAGACATCTCATTGAGTATACTGGAGATGCATTTTATGAAAATTATAATGAACGTATTGAGCATTTAGATTTGGCAATAAAATATAATTTTAAGCATTATTCATGAAAGTTACTTGCTTGAATTTTTTACCTTGAAAAATGAGATTTTTTATATGAGGTAATATTGATAATGATATTGAGGTTTCTAAACACAAGTTTTGATTAAGATTCATTTGATAGATATGACAAGTGATAGAATTTATGTTTCAAAATATTTTGGTGGATTGTCGGTGGATGAGAAATATGATGTTTTTGTTTTTGTTTTTGTTTTACTGCATGAGTATTTTTTGTATTATTTTTCTATTTTACCCCCTTTTCATTTGTTTCATGAAAACACAAATTCTAAATTTTTAAAGGAAATAGAGAACCTTCAATTGAATTTGACCATGATTTAGGATGGGAATGAAATTTGGTTTCATAGTAGGAATAATAATATTACTACTTATTTTGTTTGGATCACCGTATTCTTTGATAATCTATTTATCCCATAATGAGTCTGGTAATACATTTTTTTGAACATACATGTGCACTTTTGCTATCTCACCTAACTTGTCCATTGAGAGGGTCTATCCCAAGGCCAAATATATCATTTAGATTTAAACATAAAGAAGGTCGTAGAAAGAGAGATAAATCTTTAGAAATAAAGTCTTTTAGGTTCTATAATAATCATTCTAAAGAAAGTAGAGAGTAATATATCCACAAAGGAACCTAAATAATAGAGTCATAAAAAATAGAATTATAAAGAATGAATTTTACTATGCTAAGAAAGAAAAATATATAATGTCACTATATAAATTAAGTGAATGTATATGGTAAGCAGTTATAAAATAAATAATACCTTAATTTATGTATTCATGTTTTATGAAAATTTAAGTTTTTTTTTTTCACGTGTGAAATATACATATTTAAATAAACTTTACTACTAGATAAACATAATATAATTATTAATAAAAGTCTTTATAAAGAGATAATTTTAAAATATTAAAATTAAATAATATTTGTAAAATATATTTTTTTATGTAAGTATCAAATTAGTTATGTGGAATATTAAAGTGTTACATTTAGTCAGTTAATATTAGAGAAATAAAAAATTATATATATAATTAAAATGTTATAAGTTAATGGTATCAAAGTGTTAAAGATCAGTATTTAAAAAATTTTGAGATTATTCAAAATGATTTAATATCTTATTCATATACATTAAACTAATGTAATATATACTATTATAATTTATAAAAATAAGAATTAATTTTATAAGTGTTTAATTTTAACAAAATTTGAAATATATAATTTAAATAATATATAATTATAATTTTAACAATTAGATCAATAAAAATTATTTTAAATATTTATTTAATAGTATAAGATTGTGTGTAATTTATACTATTCTAAACATATCTTAAATGATATCGATTTAATAACTTAAAATTAATAAGCAAGTATTTTTTTTCTTTAAATATAATTTTATTTAATTACAATAATGTTATAAGATTGATTTGTTAAATTAATCCAATCATAATGTCAAAGTTACACTAACATAATATTCGATTTTATAATCAAAAGATAACTATAGAATGATCACAATCTATACAAATAATTCATCCAAATTCATTATTATTTGGAAATAAATAAATGAATAAATAAGTAGAAAGTAACAAATTCGAGGATGCATTATGAAAATGGGTTTGTTTTGTGTTGTCACCAACCATTACTGAGACGTGACATAAATAACTTAAAGTTATCAAAAATTTGGTTCAATCTTAACCCTAACCCTAGCTCATGGGGGTTAGGGTCAAAAAAGTCTTGTGAGCCAAAAAGTCTATCAATTCATAAGTCCATAGAGTTAAAAGTCCACAGTACTAGGGTTAGGATTAGGATCAGAGTTTTGTGGGTCAAAAAAATTTATATGTTTTTAAAAATTAGATTTGAAAAAAATTGATATAAATTGTGATAATTATTAAAATATCTAATAAAAATATTTATTTCATATAAAATTTTATTATAAGCTTGTAATTCAATAAAATTATTTTAAAAAAGAAAAATAAAATTTATATAATAATAAATATTTATAATAATTGTTGTTATTAAATAAAATTAATGATTATTATATAATTTTAATAATTTTTATTTAATTGTTATCTGTATTATTGACAATTATTAAATACTTGTAACAATTTTTATATAATTTTATAAATAAATTTTAAAATATTATTTGAATATTAATTATAACTTTTTTCATATTATAAAAAGTTTTATATTATTATTATTTTATTTATTTTTATAAAATAATTAAAAATATTATATATATATATATATATATATTCTAACGATCATATTATATTTATGTAAGAACATTTTATATTCAAAAAATAAAGTCACAATAAACATATAAATTTGACAATAAAAAATAATACTGACAAAATTTGTTAAATTTATTGAATAAAAGTGAATATGTTTTAAAATAAATAAATATATATATATTTTCATCGCAGAAATTGTAAATATATAATATTTTACATCATAAAATTTATGGATGCAAAAAAGTAATTTGTGTTTCTAAATTTTTATCTCAATAAAAAAATTGTAATAAAACTTAATACAAAATTTCAAACTAAATGCAATATATATATATATAATATTTAATTTTATTTTATTCATTAATTTATTATTTTAAATTTATAAATATTCATTAATATAATATAAAAAAAATAATATGTATACGACAAATTAAAATACATATTTATATATTACATATAAATATTTACTAATTATTAAATTTTAAGTATATATTAACAATTATATTTTCTTAACAATAAAAAAATCTATGTATACCTATATATATGTATATAAAATATATTAAAATTAATCATTTAAAATTTTACATATTTATATTTATATTAAAAATAACTATATCATGTATAAACCTAAGCTATAATGAATCTATAATTATTAAAAATATTTAAACATACTAAAATTATTAAATTTATTAAACTAATTATCAAATAGTATTTTATTATTTAATTATTGTTTAGTTAAAAATATTTAATATTAATTCTTAATTAAAATCATAAATTATTAACGTACTATATTAAATTTAATTTTATAATATAATTATATTTGATATTATTTTTACAATAAAATTTTAATATATTAAATAAAATAATTTAATAAATATTATAAAAAATAATATAATAACTATTCTTTATTTGTAAAAGAAATAAAATAACTCACTTTAACCTTAACTCTAACCTGCTATTTTCTTTATTTTAAGGCTTACAACTAATATAAATTTACTGACTATAAAACTTTATTATTTAACTAGTAAATAAATAAATAATAATATAATAATAATTATTTATTTATAAAATAATTAAGTTAACTCATTTTAACTTTAACTCTAATTTATTATTATTTTTTATTTTAAAACTTAAATCTAATAAGACTCTAAAAAAATAAAATTATATAAGAGACCAACCGGAGTAGAGCTCAAGATTTTAGTCCATTTTAACGGCTCTAAAATCACCCAACAGTAACTGCGAAGGTAAGAAAAACAAACTTGAGCGATAAAAGCAGAACTGCATATGTCATTAATTGAAGGCAAAAAGCCGAGCAGATGCAAACAGTACCCAAATAAATAAAAATTAAAATTGAAAGTGCAGAGTGAAACGGCACGCTGGGTTGCCACGTGCCATGCAATCCAAAGATTCATAATTTGTTAAGATTCTACGGTCAAATTCAGACACCCATTTCAACAATAATTACATTTCAGTCAATCCACATTTCCCCCAACAATTTTTTGTTTTTTTTAAGATTTCTTTTGTACATTTCAGTCAATACACACGACACAATCATTTCCTCCCCCTTCTTTCTAAGAAACCAAATGCCTTTTCTTTTAATTTTGTCAATAGAAATTATTATATATTCAACATATAATGTTATGTATCACTACTTACTACTTTAATTCACCTCTAATATCACACTTGATAAATGGTAATAGATAATCTATTTAATCGATAAAAATATTGGTTTGTTTATTTTGATATTTAACTTAATCATGCTTTTAATTTTTTTAATTTAAATTGTTTTTTTTTGTTCTTTATATTTCTTTAAGTTCATTAGTTTTTTATTTTTAGGATTAAATAAATCTAATATTGTTTTTATTTTTTTAATTTCTCAATTCTTTATTACTTTTATATAAATTAAGTTGATTAAACTTTTTTTAAAAAAATTTACTTTAAATTTAATAAAAGAAATCAAAATTCACCTAGAATAAAATAATTATTAGTCCCCAACTTAATAGTATAACTTATAGAATCATTCACATTATATTAAATTTTTATTTTAAACTTTTAAAATTATTTCACATCCCAAATCAATCGTGGACTCCAAATAATAATAATAATAATAATAATAATAATAATAATTTAAGTATTTGAAAAATTAATGATAAGACCAAATTTACTTAATTTTTAAATTAAAAATCTCAATTGACTTTAAAATTTTTTACACAATCTAAATCTAAAACCTTAATATTTTTTAAAAATTAAACTCATTAAAAGATATTAAATTTAATAAAATAATTTTTTTAGTATCACCTTACTTAACCTAAATTAATCAGAGTTCAATTTAACTTTCTAATATCGATAATGTTAAGAAGAAAAAGATAAACCTGTAAATTTATAATTTGATAAAATAATGTATATATGAAACCT
Organism: Abrus pulchellus subsp. cantoniensis; assembly: GCA_024086825.1. NCBI lineage: Eukaryota > Viridiplantae > Streptophyta > Magnoliopsida > Fabales > Fabaceae > Abrus > Abrus pulchellus. The sequence goes on from CM044054.1 coordinate 10,925,655, forward strand.
GTTCAATACCACAACACTATAAATAATATTGTTTTATAATGGAATTATATATTTACTTTATATATATATCATTTATAACATTACACATTTATTAATTACACACTCTTCGGCCACCCAAGACTGACTCGTTCGTTCTTTATTTCTCTGTTTCTTGCACTTGCCGTCCTTTCTCTCTCTACAATGCCTTTGACCTCTTGCAAAATCCCAACCTCCATCTCACCAGCACGCTTCTTATTCGTCAGCCACAACCACCATATGATCATTGTAACATCACCACGCGACCCTTTTCTTCTGTCATCTTTCCCTGCCCTTTCAACGTGCCACCAAGTTGAAAACTCCCACCTCTTCGTTCACCACCTTTACTCCTCTCTGCACGTTTTCAACATAGTTTTCGTGATTTGAGCTACTGTAGTTGTTTTGTTTTTCAAGTTTTTTGTTGTCTTAGAAACTTGTCTTGTGTAACATTGGAAACTGTGTTGTTGTGGCTCTTTTTGTTTTTGTTTTTGTTTTTTTTTTTTTTGCTGTTATCTGAGGTTTTTGGATCATGGGTTCTGAGGCTTACTACCTTCTGATCCCATCTTCAAGGACAACCCTTTACCCAAGAGATTCCAAAAATTTGGAAAATTTCAAGATCTAACCGAGTCAAAGTCAAAATACTTGAAGCACCGTGATGGACACGAATAACCCAATTGAGAATTCTTCCAATTCTGAATCTTTCATGTTCAATTCATCATCACACAGAAGTGCCATGTCCATTCAGTCTAGGAGTTCTGGTAGGAACTCAACCCGGGAAGTGAATTTTGGCCACTCAGGATCCAAGCCTGTGAGGTATGGCTCAAAGGGTGCTGATTCTGAAGCTCTCAGTATGTCTCAGAAGGAAATCAGGGATGAGGATGCAAGGTTAGTTTATGTTGATGATCATGAAAGGACAAATGAGAGGTTTGAATTTTCAGGGAATTCAATTCGTACTGGGAAGTACTCCATTTTCACCTTTCTTCCAAGGAACCTGTTTGAACAATTTCATAGAGTTGCTTACATTTACTTCCTTATAATTGCCATTCTTAATCAGCTCCCTCAGCTAGCTGTTTTTGGGAGGGGCGTTTCCATTTTGCCATTGGCCTTTGTGCTTCTTGTTACTGCTGTGAAGGATGCATATGAGGATTGGCGGAGGCACAGGTCAGACAAAGTTGAGAACAATAGGTTAGCATTGGTTTTGGTTAATGGTCAGTTCCAAGAGAAGAAGTGGAAGGATATTAGAGTTGGTGAGGTCATTAAAATCCAGGCAAATGAATCCATTCCTTGTGATATTGTGTTGCTATCAACTAGTGACCCTACTGGGGTTGCTTATGTTCAGACTCTTAATCTTGATGGAGAATCTAATTTGAAGACTAGGTATGCAAAACAAGAGACTCAATCCAAGTTGCCTGAAAAGGAGAGGTTTAATGGACTGATTAAGTGTGAGAAACCCAATAGGAATATCTATGGATTTCATGGTAACATGGAAATTGATGGAAAGAGGTTGTCTCTTGGATCCTCCAATATTCTTCTTAGAGGCTGTGAACTAAAGAATACTAATTGGGCACTTGCTGTAGCAGTGTATTGTGGCCCTGAGACCAAAGCTATGCTCAACAGCTCAGGAGCTCCATCAAAGAGGAGCCTTCTCGAGACTCGCATGAACTCTGAGATCATTATACTTTCTTTCTTTCTAGTAGCTTTGTGTACTGTCACCTCAGTTTGTGCTGCTGTTTGGTTAAAGCACCACAGGGACGAGTTAAATCTCTTGCCATATTATAGGAAACTGGATGTTTCTGAGGGCAAAGAAGAAAGCTATGAATATTATGGATGGGGATTGGAAATCCTTTTCACTTTCCTCATGTCAGTTATAGTGTACCAGGTCATGATCCCCATATCCTTGTACATTTCCATGGAGCTTGTCCGTGTTGGTCAAGCTTATTTCATGACCCGAGACTCCAGAATGTATGATAAGGCAACAAATTCAAGATTTCAGTGCAGGGCTTTGAATATTAATGAAGATTTAGGTCAAATTAAATATGTCTTTTCTGACAAAACTGGTACACTGACTGAGAACAAGATGGAGTTCCAATGCGCAAGCATATTTGGAATTGATTACAGTTCTGCAAACACCAGTCTCGAGAATGAGCAAGTTGAATACTCTGTTCCAGGTGCAATTCCCTTTTCATATCTTATAGTCTGTTGTAATGCCCCTTTACATTAAGTATACTGCATTTTTATTTTTATTTTTAATAATTGACATGACATGTTTATTGTGTCATTATTTAGTGGAAGGAATGGTCTTGAAGCCAAAGATGAAGGTGAAAGTTAATCAAGAGCTTTTACATTTATCAAAAAGTGGTTTTCCAAGTAAAGAAGGAAAACATATTTATGATTTCTTTCTAGCACTGGCAGCCTGCAATACCATTGTGCCTCTTGTGGTTGACACATCTGACCCTATGGTCAAGCTGATTGATTATCAAGGGGAATCACCAGATGAACAAGCATTGGCTTTTGCCGCCGCTGCCTATGGTTTTATGCTTATTGAACGAACCTCAGGTCACATAATCATTGATATTCATGGGGAAAGACAAAGGTAAGTTTTTTTATAATTACTATCTGCTTCTTTTTCTTCTGCAGACAAACATATTTTAATGATGGCAATCTGAAATAATTCGGTGTTAATGGTTGAGTATTGATGTTGAGCATATTGAAAGAGATTCTGAAATATATATATTTTGTTGGATCTGCCATATATGTTATGTTTATGTCTTCATTGTGTTCCTTCTTCCGTTGATCTGTCGCAATATACGGTGTGCTTCGTATGTTTACACATCTTTCCTGTGTAACAAGGTCTCATTTGTATCCATCCTTTAATAAATGTTTCTATTATGGGTCATGCAGATTCAATGTCTTGGGTTTGCATGAATTTGATAGTGATCGGAAAAGGATGTCAGTTATATTGGGGTACAATGACAATTCTGTGAAAATTTTTGTTAAAGGGGCGGATTCATCCATGCTTAGTGTGATAGACAAATCATTGAACACAGATATACTTCAAGCAACTGAAACCCATCTTCAGTCTTATTCCTCGGTTGGTTTGAGGACGCTTGTTATTGGGATGCGGGACTTGAATGCTTCAGAATTTGAGCAATGGCACCTTTCCTTTGAGGCAGCAAGCACTTCTTTGATTGGTAGGGCTGGTATGCTTCGCAAGGTCGCTAACAATGTGGAGAACAATCTCTGCATATTGGGTGCAACTGCCATTGAAGACAAACTGCAGCAAGGAGTGCCAGAATCTATTGAGTCCCTACGGACTGCAGGTATTAAAGTATGGGTGTTGACTGGGGACAAACAGGAAACTGCCATATCAATTGGATACTCCTCAAAGCTTCTAACAAGCAAAATGACTCAAATCATAATTAACAGCAACAATAGAGAATCATGCAGAAGACGTTTGCAAGACGCCCTTATCATGTCTAGAAAACACATGGCTGTGTCAGGGGTTACCCACAATGCTGAAGGAAGTTCTGATGCTGTTACAACTTCAATAGCCTTGATTATTGATGGTACCAGTCTTGTTTATATTCTTGATAGTGAGCTTGAAGAAGAGGTACGTGCCATTAAATCTCAAATGGTGGTTACAGTGTAATTCAAACTGATCTCTTAGCTGCTGACTAGGCTGCGTGCTGTTGATTTCAGCTTTTTCAACTTGCAAGTAAATGTTCTGTTGTTCTCTGTTGCCGAGTGGCTCCACTACAGAAGGCTGGGATTGTCGCCCTTGTGAAGAATAGGACGGATGACATGACATTAGCCATTGGAGATGGTATGAAATCTTCTATTTACTTGTTTTCAGATTGTCATTTCCATTCAAAAGAATGGAAGTAAAATAGGATAAAACAAATCAAACAAAAGAAAAAGAAAAGGCACTGGTAGAAAATAAAGATTAATATTTCTTGGTTTGATTTGTGTTTATGTAAAATAATCTTTATTATGCATGTGTTATAGGTGCTAATGATGTATCAATGATCCAAATGGCTGATGTTGGAGTTGGCATCAGTGGACAGGAGGGTCGGCAAGCTGTAATGGCATCAGATTTTGCAATGGGGCAGTTTAGGTTTTTAGTTCCTCTTTTATTGATACATGGGCATTGGAATTACCAACGATTGGGTTACATGATAATGTACAACTTTTACAGAAATGCTGTCATTGTCCTTATCCTGTTTTGGTAAGTTACTATATAGAAACTGTATATATTTAGATGCCTTCGTCATATAACTTTGAATTTGAGCATGTCACAAAATCACCTTAAATTTCTTTTTTATACTTGTTCGACCTAATATACTAGGTGATTTGGATAAAATATGACAATTTCTTTTATAATTCTATCTGGTGGTTTTTAATCTGTTCAATAGCTCTTTGGGGTTATTAAGATTTATGACTCCAAAGTTAAACATCTTAGTATCTGTTTGTCTTTGTTTTTTCCAGGTATGTGCTCTTCACTGCCTTCACTTTGACAACTGCTATAAACGAATGGAGCAGCATGTTGTATTCAATAATTTATACTTCATTTCCAACTATTGTTGTTGGTATCCTTGACAAGGATCTTAGTAAAAGGACACTCCTAAAGTATCCTCAGCTTTATGGGGCAGGGCAGAGACATGAAGCCTACAACAAAAAGTTGTTTTGGCTGTCAATGGCCGATACTTTGTGGCAAAGCATCGCTGTCTTCTTTGCTCCCCTCTTTGCATATTGGGCAAGCACCATAGATATAGCAAGCATAGGAGATCTTTGGACTCTTTCGGTGGTGATTTTAGTTAATTTGCACTTGGCCATGGATGTCATCAGGTGGAGTTGGCTTTCTCATGCAGCCATTTGGGGCTCTATCATTGCCACCTTCATTTGTGTCATGGTTATTGATGCTATACCTGCATTTCCTGGTTACTGGTATGTACTATCTTTTCCCATTATCTATATCTCTGAATATTTATACAAATAAATCTAATGCAGTAACACTCATGGAAAGGATAGTCATAGTTGGAAATGTTAGATGTTCAACAAATATGCTATTCTGCTACACTATTGATTATTTGATTTATTTCCATTTGGTGTTGTTACTTGTTTTTTTTTTTCTTTGGTGTTTATTTATTGTTTCTCCGATTTTCATGAGTTGTAGTCCAGTCGTAGAACAAGAATACTGTATGATTAAAGAGTAAAACAAAGCATGGAAAACAGTAACACGTCTGACTCTAGAGGAAAAATAGCTGTTTTAGTCACAAGCAAGGATACTTTAGCATGAGTTATGTTTCTAGTTTGGGATAACTAGATGCAGGGACTGAATCTGGTGCAGTAAACATGAAGCAATTTTGATAACCTCTTCATGTCTACTAAATTATAGTTAGGAAAATGATTTATGAACAACCAAAAGTTGCCCCCGTTGATTTTGGAGAGTATTTTTAAGATGTGTATATAAAGTATATATATATATAAAAAAAAAATGTACCAGAGATTGAAATAGTTATATACAATGTCATGTACAGTGTTAATATTTAGAAGTTCAAATAACAAAACTGTTCTAAATATAGCCTGTACTGTATATCAAAACTCTCTTTATTCTTTAGCTGCAGCTAACATGATGTTGCACTTGGGGCCTAGTCTGCTTCATGCTAGAACTACCTGCTTGCCTTCCAAAAGGAATATACATATATTTACCACCAAAATCTAATGTTGAACAATTAAACAACATGCAATTGTGAATCCCCAGCAAGCAAACTCTAATTCCTACTATTAGAATGTTTTCACACATTCAAATTCTACTTCTGGGTGGTTTTGCTTTTCTTGCCAATAAGATCTGTTTTCTATTGCCTTAAAAATAAGTGATTTTATGTTTCAAAACCTTGGAGGTGATCACTAATTGAGTAGTATGTAGTGAGTATAGACAAGGCCAAGTTTTCATCAGAATGATTCTTTCTTGCCATTCAATCCTTATGATAAGCCTTTGCAATCATAAAAAATTCCGATGTTTACGTGTGCATGAAAACTTTTGCAGGGCTTTCTTTCATGCTGCAGGAACTGGATTGTTCTGGTTATGTTTGCTCGGAACTGTGATAGCCGCGTTGCTTCCTCGTTTAGTGGTAAAATTTATTTATCAATATTATTTTCCCAATGACATTCAGATCTCAAGAGAAGCTGAGAAGTTTGGGAATCAAAGAATGAATGGAGATGGACAAATAGAAATGCATCCTATTTCAGATGCTCCACCAAGATGACAGAAATTAGGTTGTTCCTTTATTCTATATTATTTATTTTGTAAAGTTCATATTCTTTAGGCTACATTCAGGGTATTTCTGTGGTTTGCCACTTGCCAGATTTCACTGAACTCTATCCGAAGGATAGAGTTTGTTTTCAATGCAGAGGCTATTGTGTTTTTGTTCCTTTGCATCGATAAGTTGGCCTGTTGTAAATTAACATTTGTTATAGCAGATAAAGAAAAAGGTTCTTACCTGTTACCTTGATGATGCTACTTCTTCTTATCCTTGTTTTTGCTTAGCTCAATTTTGTTTATTTTTGGATTGAGAATGTTTCATCATATCCCAATGTGACCTTTTCTTACTTTGTATTTTATTTTCAAAGATTTGTTTAAGACTTCTGTGTTGTTTCTCTCTTTTTCCTGTAAATAAATAATAAAGTAAAAATTATGGGATATTTTTATAGTTATTTAAAGAAAAAATATTTCAATTCTAATTTATAAACTCTAATAGTGTTAAATTTAGCATTCTTCATCTTTGTTTACTCTTTTTTTTTTTCTATCATATTATTTATCATATTTATCACTTTTATGTTTAATGTATAAAACTCAAGGAGTGTTTATGGACCCCAATGGGTGTCTACATCTAGAGATAGAAAAGAAAAAAAAGTGATAAATGTGATGAACGTGATAGAAAGAAAAAGAGAGATTTATATTATATTTACAGGAAATTTACATTTATTAAGCCTTAAAATTTAAATATTTATAAATCAAAATTACTTTTCAAAGTGTTTTCAAAGGCCACGTTGCCTTTTTGTTTTGGTTTTTACATTAATATTAGAATATTACTTATGTTGGCTAAGGATGACAATGAAGATTTACATAAATACTAGAATATTTATATTATATTCACATGAAAGAGATTTGTTTATGCTTTAATATTAATTTTATATTTCTTTAAGTTTATAATTTAGTTATGTATGATGTTAAGATATATTTTTGCATATAGATCAAATCAACTTGATCTTGTCCAAATATCATCAAGTTTCAATCGGATTGAATTTGAATATAAAAAATAATCCTGTTAAAATTTTTAAATCAAAAATAAAAAATTTATTTGAACCTATTTGACGTAGACCCTATTATATTTTAATCCAATAATAATCGTTAATGCTAGATTGCCATTATTCTTAATTTTATTTTTGTGGTTGATTCCTATATGCGTATTCAAATCGGGAAACAGTTACATTGCACTTTTGGTGAATAAGTTTTATTTCCTCTTTTGTGAAGACAACATTAAATATGATGCAATAATTCTTGCCTACTAATGTTCTTGCTGGTCACATAGGCTTAAAACACGGAGAATAATCTCCTTTACAATTATTATATTAAAAAAATTGTTAACCACAACTTTTAAAATTGATTAGTTTTAAATAACTAAAAATAATATTTTTTTATTAAACAACATTTGTAAAAAAAAAATATATAGACGTAATTATATGTTGATCTTTATAAATATTAAGTATTTTAATTTTTTATAAATTTTTTAATTAAAATTTAGTCTAAATTTAATAAAATGATATGTAATTTTTTTTGTTTTTATTTAATTTAATCTGAATTTGATTCGAATTGCGTAATTAGATATGATAACGGAGTTTATCAATGAAAATTTATTGTATATATAAAAACTTAAACTCGAGACTTTATTTAAATAATTTTAAACTGCTTGTCACTTAAATTATATCATGCAATTTTAACCGCTCATGTCATATTCAATATTATTATTAGTATATTATATATAATTTTCTTTACCTTTTTCTTCATCTTTAATTTTTTTTAAATTAAGATTTTTAAGCTTGCTAAAGCGGTTTTGTCTTCTCTTTATCTTTTGTGGGACCCAATTAGTGATTTGGGTGACTTGTCAAAAAAGGATTTTCAGTACAACCACACCTAGTTTTCTTATGAATTAAACAATCTTCATCGTTCTGAAAAAAAGAAGTGGATACGGAGGCCAATCAATACACTCATAAGAGAACAAAGGTACTTGTAAAATGATTGCGTAATAAACCATATAAATTTTACCTATTTTATTATAATAAATAATTTATGCATAAGTCTATTAACATGTTTGAAATAAATAATTTTAAAATAAAAGAACTCTAATTGAAAACATTTTAAAAGTAAACACTTTTTTAAAATAATATATTCTTATCGGCATTATCACATGTATAAAGATAATATTTAAATGAATTATTTTAAGTATTTTTAGCATTATTTTTAATTAAAATTAAAGTTATATATTAGTAATTTCTATAACACAAATTAACAATAGAAAATATTGATAATATTAAATTTTAATTTAAACCGTAAAGTATAACATTAAAATTTGTTACATTTTAATTTTTTATATATGTGTATGATTGTAAGGTATATTATGTGAGAGATAAGAGTTTGTGAAGAGTGTTAGACATTTTTAAATTTAAATAGAAAAGGATAATCATTTTCGATAATCAACAATTAATAGTGATTTTTGTTTAATCAAGTGTCAATTTAATTTTAATTATATGTTTTATGAGTTTTCATAGATGGAAAAATTTATAGTAATTAATTATCTTATTAATTAAGTGATAATTAACATAAATTAGTGTATTATATAACTTATAAATATGTTAGTAAGATGACTTGTTATAAACTAATTTTAGATCGGGATGAATATATAAATTTCATCAATATTTATTTAAGTAATTATTTTTAACTTAAGTCAAGTTAATTCACTTAAACCATTATAATTTAACTTAAACAAAAATATGATATTTAATCTTTTCTCAAATCAGGCTTTGTTTACTTAAGTGAATATTAGAATGTTTTGTGTGACTTAAGCGAATTAAAAAGTGTTTAAATGATATTTATCTAGTGAGTTATTTTTTTTTTGTAACTTTCACTTAAATAAAAAAAATTATGTGAAGTAGATGCAACTAAATATATGGAAGCTAGAGAAGATTTAAAATGATAATGAACTATCTATCAATATAAAAGTTAATTTTCATAATAAATTGAGATTGTAAGAATGAATGTAAAACTTTTAATTTTAAAAATCATGATTTCATACATAGGGTTTGTGAAAAAATTTAAAAAATTTAAAATAACATTCAACGATTTATTAATTTAAAAATTATTTTAATGTTAAATTAAAACTATATCAATGCATGTGAATACAAACATTCTTAAAACTATCACTTAAATACGAAATATATACAATATTTGTTTGAAAAAAATCTAAAATGATATTATTAAATTTTAAAAGTTAAAAGAATAATTTTATAAATTTTACTTGAGGATTAAATCATAAATATATGAAAAAGACTATTATTAAGTTACATGTCAAATATTTGAATTATTTTTTAAAAAAATATATCCAACAATTTAAAAATATTTACCCACTCATGTGCCACTTATTTGCTAACTTAGATTAGTATGAAACTATTAATTATGTTCATTATCTTTTTATAATGTATATCTATTTTTTAATTTAATATTATTTTAAATTTTTTGTAATTTATTTTTTAATTTAAAAGTTATTTTTCTTTTATCTATAGTTAGAAACTAAAAAAATATATAAGTTGAAAGAATTTAAGGTTAATTTTCGTTTACAGATTATGGTTGCGTTGATAAAAAAAATATTTGCAAAGAATAAGATTTTAATAGAAAATTTCAATTAAATTAAATTTGTTAAATTTAAAAATAATCATATAATATATTCTTCAAACATATAATGTTTCAAATACCCTGTTTTGTGCCATCTTATAACGCTTAAACGGTCGTAAGTAGCTGACTGTGTTTCAGTTTCGGTTCGAAATGTTCCAAGTTAGAGATTCTGCAACGAAGCGTTTTGGAGCATTATTCATATTCCTATTACCTATAAGCCAACCAACAACATCATCGTTCATCATCATGGTGTTGGCATTCAAACCTCTTTTCTCTCAATTTCTTTCCAATGATTTGTTCGTCCTCAGTAGTACTCTTCTTTTCTTGCGAATATTTTCAGCAAGGTCCATGCCAAACTTTGCATTTCAAACAAATCCTGGAATTGTATCTGGCTTATGGATCCCATTATTCAGAATGGAACTCTTGGATTTATAAATGTACAATTATTTTTGTCTAAATGTACAATTATATTTGTATAATACATGCCCAATGCACCCCAAAATTATGCTTCTGGATTTGAACTTGGGCTGAGTTGTTTAACTAGTAATGAACATTATATAGTTAAATGAGACCTAATTAGGTTTTGTTGTGTTCTAAAAACTGTAGCAATGGAATATGGAATGAGGCTTGGTGAAAGAAGATTCTTATTCTTATTATGTTACATTAGAAATTCAAGGTCACTAGCATCTTCAACTTGATTTTTAATGTTCCATTGCCCCTTGTTTATATACTGTTGATCACTTTGTGGGAGCATAACCATGAAGGATCCATTTAAGCCACCTGTGTACATGTATATTCTAGGAGGGGTATGAATTAACTTTAAATTTGTCTTGTAACATTTATTAGAGTAGGTAGTTATGTATTCAAAATGTAATGTGTAGTTATTAGAATAGGGGGTTACATATTTAGAATATAGTATGAGAAATTGCAATTTTTTTAAGATTGTGTTCTGCAGGAGTTTTTAAAACTCAGGAATAACAACATTTAATTGTTATATTTATGTGTTTTCTTAATTACTTAACAGTGTTTTATCAATTAGTTCGACCTCGACCTACCAGATTAAATAAGGGAAAGAATTTCTTAGAAGCCAGTAAAGTTTTTTGCTATAATGGCTTGAGTTTATGACAAAATTGAATCATTAGAAGAGGGGATTGAAGCTTGGGATGCTCACATCACTTTAATGGATGAAAGGACTACAAGAAAATTTGGAAAAACTCTTGTTGAAATGTAAAAAATTGGTGATGATACAACAGTAGATGATAAATTATTATTCTGTTACTTAATCTGAAATTGTAGTTTATTTTTTCATTAGAAATCTTATTTTATTTCCGACTAGTTCGTAATAATGTCACTCTTTTTTATGCTTGATGTGCTCAACTATTTTTAAAGATGGAAAGTGTGAAGATGAAGTTGTTGTCAATTATTTGAACATTGTTTACAATTTCACAATGTTAACTGCATTATCATAATTCCTTCTACTTTCTTGACTATATCGTAATAATGTCACTCTTTATAAAGTTTCATGTGCTAACTTATTGTTTGGTAATTGCATAACTCTAAGTGAATTGTTATATTTGGCGAAGAGGAAATGTATCAAATGAACTCCTACCGGTTATTTTTAATTATAATTAACCTTTCCTAAAATTAAGTGGACATGGTATATGAAATTATTTTATTACGACTATAATTTTACAAGTCTAATTTTGTCTACTAGTATCTAGGTCGTACCACTCTCTTATTTGAGATCAAAACTCAAAACTCCTCACTAGGTCAAATTTTAACTAATAACTTTCTTTTCAGTTTAATGGGTCACACACTATAATTTCAATTTCATGCTATATAATTATGTTTGTTTTCCTTTATCACCCTATTTTGTTTCCTTTACTTAACTTCATTAGTCACTTTATTTTCTCTTGTATGCCTCAATAAATGTGAAATGAAGTTATTTGATCACTTGTTTCAAATTTAATAATGTTATATGCATTTCTGTAATTCCTTCTATTTTTCTGACTACCTCGTTATAATGTCACTTTGTCCAATGTTTGATGTTTTTTCTTATTGCCTCATAATTGTTTAAGTTCTAATTGAATTGTCATTTTTGGCAAAAAAGAAAAGAAAAGAAAAGAAAAAGTACTCAAATAAACTCTCATAGGGTAGCGTTGATTACACTTAACCTTTACAAAAATAAGTGATCAAGACACCTAGAACGAGAAATATAAGGGCACAAGCTATCTATTTAAGTAGTTGAGCCTAGCGAGTTTTGATGCTCACTTCTATCAATCTTCAATTGCAATGAATAATCAAACAACATAAGTTATATTGAATATAGTTTTGCCTATCAAATTTTTATTCTTGTTGTAATTAGAAAATTAGTGTTGTTTAGTGCTTAATAGAAAACCTTGTTTTGAAAGGTTATAAAATTATTTTTAAAAAGTATCTAAAGAGAAATATAATCTTAAGCCTTTTAAAAATATATTTGTAAATAAAAGCAAACTATTAAAAATTAACCTTGTAACAATTTCACTTTTTGAAAGTTTTATTTGCTAACATAGTTACGTAACTACATGCATTGAAAAGACATGTAACTAATTTTACATTTCTTTTATTTGAATAGTTTAAGTGACAAATTTTTATTTTAAATGGTCACACACTATAGTTAAACATGATTGTATAATTCTGCTCGTTTTCCTTGGTCACTTGATTTTCGCTTGTAGCTTTGTATTATGCCTCAGTCAATAAAAATAAAGTTATTTAACTACTTAATTTCAATTTTACTATGTTATCTAACCACTTGATTTCAATTTTACCATGTCATCTACACTATGATAATTCTTTTGATTTTTCTGACTAACCCGTAATAATGCCACTATTTTCAATGTTTGATTTGGTTATTATTGAAATATCATTTTTGTAGAAGAGAAAAAAATATTCAAATCAAACTTTACAAGTTAGTGTTAATTACACTTAACATTTTAAAAATATAAGTAAACACGGCACATGAAATAATTTTATTACGATTATAATTTAATAGGTCTCCGATTCCAACTAGTATTTATGTCTTATCACTTTCTTTTCAATTTAATAAGTTACACTATAATTTTAAATAAGACTTGTTCATCCCATATAATCATGCTCATTTATCTTAATCAATTTGGTTGGTAAGTTGGTTTTCTATTGTATAACTACACTGTTTCTATTGGTGGGTAATTGCATGAATTTTAATTGAATTGTTATCTTGAGAAACAAAAAAAAGAATCCAAATGAACTCTTATAGATTAGTATTAATTACATTTAACTTTTTCCAAAAATAAATAGACAAATCACATTGAAATTATTTTATTACGTATAATTTAAAGAGTCTGATTGTAACTAATATCTATGTTCTATCATTTTCTTTTCAATTTAACGGGTCATTATAATTTAAAATAACATTCTATGTTATATAATTCTACTCATTTCACTTTAATGTTATAAAGGATATGGTTTTTCAATATAAATCATTTCATGGTGAAGTTACATATATGCTATGAATTAAAACAATTAATGATTTTAGTAGTAAATAATGTAATTTCTTTTGTCAATAGATTCTTAGTTCCATGCCGTTCATCCATCATGAACTAATTTGTTTTCTTGAGTTAGGTGAAAATATTATGAGTTACAAACTTTTTTTCTATACCTGTAATGCTATGCATAAAAGAATATCTGAGTAAAACTACAAACTAACAATCACAAAACTAAAACAACTTATAAATATTTAGACGTTATTTCACCTTAAACCTTTAGTTGTTCTAATTTTTACTTACATAATAACAGTTCAAATTTTAGCGTGTATTGCTAAATGTTATATTAAAAATTCATTTATTAAAATTATATATATTTAAAATTAAATATATATAATTTACATTCAAAAAATTTACATTCCCTAACAACCATTGTTTGAGCTTATGCCATACCCTAACATTCAAAAAATTTGCATTCCACAACAAAAGTATGAATTTATGCCCCATTGTTAAGTAGATATTTTCTTTAAATAGCATGTATGCAATTTGTTCAACAATCTTTATCTATGTTAGATCGACGAGCATACTTTTCTTAAGCTTTATTAGTTTGAATGGTAACCGTTTATATTTAAATATCTTTTTCATTCCCTATTATTTTCGCAGTAGTATACAATCGTTATATAATTTTAATGATTTTAGAAAGAAAATAACGAAATTTTACACTTGATTATTTTTGTTTTACATTTTTTATAAATAAAAAACTATTAATTTAATATAAGGAATAGTAAGACCGTTTAATAAACAACACATTTGAAGTCGTTTCATTTGCCCTTACTAATATTTATGAGAAAATTTATGTACAATGAAACTCTAATAACGTAATCAATTAGATTTGCCATGGAACTCTATTTGCCAATCAGGTTTTCTGAATAATATATAACAATGATAATAAACTTCAGAATACAATGGCAAACGTAATAAAACAATTTCTAAAATTGTAACAATCCTTGTGTGAACATGAGCGGTGAACCGTGCAAAGAGATAATATTTTTTTGTTATTAATTATTTGTAGTGTTTCATATTCAGTCAATATTCTTTGTTTGTAATATAAAGTTTACGACATGGATGGAGAAAAATAAAACATCATTCTAAGAATGTGTATCTATGATTAATCGAAACAGATAACTATTATCTTAGTCATCATCGCATGACTTTACAAAAATATATATGAAATATGTTGACAGAATAAAATAATTTATCAGATTGATGAATAGGTTCTCTCCACAACTATGGTCTTCATAGTTATCGTCATCCTTCGTTTTAATATTGTAATTTTATATTGTACTGCAAAACCTAGCGCACGTGAGGAGCATTTGTCACATGCTTTGCTCATGTAAGACTATGTGCATACAAAAATATAAAATAAGTAGTTTTTATTTATAATATAAAATCAATTCTCAGGGTATATAAAAGGACGCGACTTCAAGAAATTTGGCATTCCCACCACCCACTTCCTCACAAAATTAAGAAGGCAATTTAATCAATTATCTATCAATATAGAGCTTCGAAATGGCTACCAATTCCATTTTTCGAGAATATATTGGTGGCAAGTCATACCCAGATGATTTGAATAATTTTCCTGATATCATCAATTCCAACTTGCAAGAATTCCACTTCATTCTTGCTTTTGCCACAGAGGACTACGACAAGAATGGAAAAGGTACAGGAATTTTTAAGGCAACTTGGAACGAAAGGTACTTCGGAGCTGAGAAAATTAAGCAATTGAAGGAGAAGTATGAAAAAAAAAGTGTAAAGGTGAAGGTGATAATAAGCATTGGAGGTCGTCTAGTAGGTCGTAAGAATGTGTTTGATCCTGCTGAAAAAGATGTATGGCCTGATAGGGCCAGGAATTCACTCAGAAGGATCATTGATCTCTACAATACCCAAGTCGATTGTAGCTGTGAGGCTATAATTGATGGCATTGATATCAACTATGAGAACATCAAATCCAATAACATTGACTTTGCCCATTGCATAGGGACACTTATAGATGGCCTAAAGAATAAGGATGAAGTGATAAAAGATGTGTCCATTGCTCCTTCACATCCCACTTATTCCCATTACCTTAACTTGTTCCGAGCTCACAAAATGGATATTCATTGGGTTAACTATCAATTCTACGATCAGTTTTTGCCCTCAACGGATGACTTTGTAGAACTCTTTCAACAACTATCAGATGATTACCAAGAAGATAAACTCTTGGCTGGATTCAGCACTGATCCAAATGACAAAGGTATGCTATCACGTGAGGTCTTCTTTGAGGCATGCACCAAGCTCATCGATACTGGATCACTCCACGGCATTTTTGTTTGGAATGCTAATGACTCTGCAGATGCTGATGACCCTTTCTTCTTTGAGATCAAAGCTCAAAAACTCCTCACTGGATCTGATTCCAAGTAACATAATATATCATGTATGTGTGTGCGTGTTTAATTCTTGTCATTTTGTTTTAAGTTTAACGGGTCACAAACTATAATTAAGAGCTAGGCTATTCCACGTGTGCATGTATATGCTAGCCTAGCTGTCTAGTTATAGTTTGCTACAATAATATTCTAAATAAGACCTGTTCATGTTCTGTGTGTGATTCTACTAGTTTCATTTTATCACTGTATTGTGTCTGATACTCAAGTTGTTTCAGTCACTTGTTTTTCTCTTGTATCACTGTAATATGCCTCATTTGTTTGAAATAATGTTGTTTGATCACTTGTCTTCAGTTTCATATACAAGATTATCCATAGTATATCATTGCATCTACTTTTCTGGCGACCTCATAACAATGTGGCGCTTTCCAAAGTTTAATGTACCCATCAATTGACACTTAAACTGCATACACTTAAAAGACTTGTAATTAATTTGGTAATTCTATTATTTAAATAATTAAAAATTATCGTATATAATTATATTTATTTTCTACAACAAATTTGACCTTTCTTAACACCATTTTTTAGCTGTTAGATAGTAATTAATAACCAGCTAACCAAATATTAAATATATATTAATGCATGTTTCCAAAAGGAATGAATTTTAACCAAAAAATTAAATATTGAATGCAAGTGAAATCATGTAGTTCAATAAAAATGAAAATCATTCTTAAAAATATCCTAAGCTATGGTAATTTCTATGAGCGTTTCATTAAAGAATGATAACTCAATCTCAAAAATAGACAGAAGTTGATGAGTTATATCATTGAGTTAATTATTAATACTAAGTCCCTATAAAATCAACTCAGGTAATCATCTTCTTTAGTTATTAAATTGATTTCTCCAGTACCCCAACTACAATAAACATCTTTAACAAATTTCAAACAATAAAGATTGATTTGTAAATGTTTATTTACATAAAGACCAAATTATACACTTTTTTTAGTAGAAAGACTAAATTGAACAAATATATCAAGTATATTAATTAAATTTATAATTTAACTTTTTATCCAATATAAATATAATTATTAAAACTTCTGTTTTAGATATTATTTGAAAGGTAAATGTACTCGTTGAAAAATAATAAAGAATTTTAAAATAAGTTCTCGAGATATTGTCTCATAAATATTAATTTTTAATTATTAAGAATTTTTTAATTTAATTATTTAAGTTTAAAAAATATAAAATTAAGTAAGAATCAGAATTTAATTAGAAAATTAATTAAAAATAAAAGTAAATAACACAACACACATTTTAGTTAAACTTATAGGAGAGGAACTTAGGGCATATAGATTTTTTCATTCAATTCTTTATGTTATTTTTCTGTTTAACTCTAAATTTGATTTCTTTTTAATCACTAATTATTCATATAAATACTATTAATACTCAATGATAATGCAATACTAATATTCTTTTTTTTTTTTAAATTAATTTCTCCAATGATCATGCAAGATATCAATTAAAAAAAGTATAAATCATTTGTGAACTTGTTAATTTAATAATGTTTGAAGGAGAAAGATTGAATCATTTGTCTTTTTTTTTTATATATAGATTTATTAACTAATCGAGATACAGTCATCTGACAATATAATTGATTAGGATTATAATTATGCACAATAAGATAAAAGCTAATCATGAACAAAAATCAAATATAGATTCAAATTTCACAATCTCATAAATTCAAGAACAATAGTTCTTATAACTCTAACTATAGACTTAGTTACTCATGCTAAATAGAAGAACTAAAATAATTGTAAATAAAGTCACAAGAAAAAGCAAACTAGAAATAGATGATTTCTCAGTCTTCAAGTATGGTAGCTTAAAGCTCTAAGTTCCATTAAAAGTATGCCAACGATTCTGTAGAAGAGATATAAGATGAAAGGTGTATTAAAAAGTAAAAGACAAGATATCAAACAAGATGCATGAGGTCACTCTTCAATAGGGTTTAAAAATCCTAAAAGTTTTTCATTAATTAGACTTGTTGCAGATGAGCATATTCGTGCAAGACTGTAAGTATGACCATGTATTGGCCCGAAACACTCCTGTGCTTAATGATAGGGTCTATACTTGCTGACTGTTGCAAAGCTCTATTTTGTAATCAATTTGGGCCCAAAACACGTTTTAAACTTAATTGTGACTTTTTTATGCTAAACTGCACAATATACAAATAAATTAGTATAAAACTAAATAAAATAAAGGTCAAACATTAATATATGAGCTATAAAAGAGGGCTTAACTATGGACTTATCATATATATTATTCAAAGATAGACATTAGAAAGCAACAAAGTCGGACAAAAAATTATTCTTATTGTCACACCCCGATTACACAAGAAAGACATGTTCAAATATCGCTCAAGCTTCTAGTTCTCGCCATTAATTTATGTTATTGTTATTATTTTAAAATTTTCTTAATTTCATATTTAATTTTATTGCAACTTTAAAATTTTTAGTATTTATAATTTATATTAAATATATAATTATATATATATATATCTATCTACATAATATTATTTAATAATTTTTATTAATATTAATAACATATTTTTTAGATAAATAATTATGTATAAATTTTAATAAAGATTATTATCTCAAAATAAATAAATAAACTGGTTATTATTTGATACTTTTATTTATTTTATAAATATATAAAATTAAATAAATTATTATTGTAATTTTTATTTTTTTTAAATATAATATTAAATAACCAAAAATATAATTTCAGAATATAATATTAATATTATTTTAAAAAATCAAAATTATATTAAATAATTTAATAAGAAAAAAAAATTATTTATTATCTTAAATATGTAAAATAAATTTTAATAAACATGTAAAATAAATATTATTATTATTTTTATTCATTTTCAAATAATATAAAAATATAATCATAATTTAAATAATAAAATTTATTTTATTATATATAATTAATAAAATATTTATTAGAATAACATATTATAAATATTTATTTTAAAAAAATATAAATATATAAATATAATTTAAATAATAATATTTATTTTATTATATAAAAAAATAAAAAAAAATTTAAAATAAAATTAAGTCAGAGTTCGGTTTCCGAGAACCGAATTGTGACTGACAAAAATATACTGTCTATTTGGGTAAATAATTAGGTGATGGATCTATTTGTTTAATAATTTTTCTGTAAAAAATTCTAACTTCCTCACTTTTTTCTTTCATTCAATTTAAAATTAATAATACGATGATCTTGTCTAAATCAATATGATAAAATTTTAGTTATTTTTAAAATAAATAGAAAATCAAGGATCTCAAATGCTTCAATTTTTAGAGACTCTTGAAGCCTTTCTACATCAGCTTTGAGACCCCATGCTAAGATAATCTCATTATAAGCTTTGGTTGCAAGCTTATTCAATAATACGTTGTCCACTCCAGAGACAATTTCACCCATCCTGCGTAAAAAGATAAAAATTTAGTTATTTTTAAAAAAATAAAAAATAGTTCATCCTCTACTTAAGTCATTTTGTCACTCTATAATAACATAATATAATATTTATTATAATATTACAAAAGATAACATTCAAAATTCAAAAGTAAATTCATTAAGATATATTTTTGAAAATAGAAAAAAGTTACTAGAATCTTTATATCACATAAAAATTTCATATGTTGTATTCACCTTATACTCTATAAGGTGTGGGTCTAATTTGTTAATAAAAGTTTTGTTTTTGAAACTCGATAGACTTTATCAAATATAACTTGACCCAAAAATTAATCTAATATCTTCTTGTTATTGATCAAACACAGACAAACACACATTTTAAAATTATTATTTAATTATAACTAGTCATATTAATAAAAATAATATGTGAATTTTTATATTAAATACACATAAAAATTAAACGCACTAATTTATTAACTGAAAAAAGCTTTTCAAAATCCCTTTAAGCGTGTTCTTTTTGAAAAAAATAAAAAATTAATTAATCAATAAATTTGACTTAAATGAAGTGTGATATAAATTCATAAGGATGCAATGGACAACCTAAACTATTTTCTGCCCTATAATACAAACCATTCTTTTATTTACTTTACTCTCATATGGATTAAAATAAATCCTATATTTAAATTCTACCACTGGATATGAAAAAAGAAAAAGTTAATTTGTATACCAATGAGGGGTTTTACATTTCTTGGTAGATGACGGAAGAGGAGAGAAAAAGAGAAGAGAATGTCAGGGTTGAAGGGATTGGTGAAGAAAGGGTTGGGTTTGGGGGACATGGCGTTCAACGCCGGCGGGGGAGCCATCAACTGGTTCCCCGGACACATGGCAGCAGCAACACGAGCCATCTGTCACCGCCTTAAACTCTCCGACCTCGTCATCGAAGTCAGAGACGCTCGCATTCCCTTATCCTCCGCTAACTCCACTCTTCAGCCTCTCCTCTCCGGAAAACGACGCGTCGTCGCTCTCAATAAGAAGGACTTGGCCAACCCTAACATCATGCATGTAACAATATTATCCATGTCATCATCTTCGTCGTTTACCTGTTCATTTATGTCGTCTGATCCTTTTCTTTTTTTTTGAAGAAATGGAGGCATTATTTTGAGACGTGCAAGCAGGATTGCGTTCCTATAAACGCTCACAGCAAGAGTTCGGTTCAGAAGCTTCTAGAACTGGTGGAGGTGAAATTGAAGGAGGTGATTCGCAAAGAACCTACTCTACTTGTGATGGTCGTTGGGGTTCCTAATGTTGGCAAATCTGCTCTCATCAACTCTATTCATCAAATTGCGCTCTCTCGATTTCCTGGTAAGGGTTTTGACTGATTTCAATTCAGTTGAATGTTCATTTTGAGGCCAAGCCGTGTTGTTTGATAGTGCAGGAAAAGAGGAAGCGTGCTGCTGTGGGTCCTCTGCCTGGTGTTACTCAAGACATTGCAGGATTCAAGGTTATTGCTTTAGTTTTACAAAGCTTGCTATTTCAATTTATGGTTTAAAGTTCTTCGGAAATTACTAAGTCAAATAAATTGAAAGGGTTTTTAACTTTAAAGAGCATATATGATTTGAATAAAATATTTGTAGAAAAGTAAGAACAGATGTTTTCAAACGAGGGGGACCAATCAAAATATTATAATGTACAACAAACTCAAATACCATACCTACTATGTATACCCCCAATGAATTGTGTATTTGGCAATGTATTGTACTGCACAATGCTTATCCTTTCTGGAAAGTATTGCAAATATGGTAACTGTGTTTTGGAAACAGTTTTTTGTTTTCGTTACATTTGGATATGCATCAGAGGTTATTTTCTAGTTATTCCAATGCCGGCAAATTTGTGCAGTTGCTTGAATATTTATTAGCACATAAATGAAATTTTGTTTGCAAAAGAGAAGGGAGAAGAAAAACAATGCTTATTCTATCCCATAGCTAAACTCTGACTTTGACCTGATGTTTCAGATAGCACATAAACCGAGCATATATGTCCTAGATACCCCAGGGGTTCTGGTTCCTAGTATCTCAGACATAGAGACAGGGTTAAAGCTGGCTCTTGCAGGTACTATATCATGAGTGAGACTTCACATGATGTCTTGGTGAGCCAACCTTTTTAAAAGTTGACATAAGGAAAATGTTGAAATTTATAAAATACGCAATTTCTCTAATACTGTTTATAATTTGTGTTGTCCCTCAATTGTTAACGTCTTTTGCATACAAACACATTCTCTGTTTACTATTTTTTTGTTTGCATTTTATAAACTTGCAAGGTTAGAATTTGAATTTTTTAATTTGGTGTTTTATTCCATAGAAATGGATCTAACAGCATTTACAGTGATGATCTATTCCCCTTTCTGTTGATTTGGTTTTTGAAGTTGCAGTTGATGTCTTCAAATAGATGCTTCATGCAGGATGTAAAAGTTGTTTGTTGATTGCTGAACTCTTGCAGTCCCTTTTTATGGATTGATTCTGTTTAAATTACTTGCATATTATGCAATCAATATCCTTGCTCCTTATTTCCCATTTTCTTTTGTGGACAAAGTAATAGGAATAGGAGGATAGTTCGCTATTCAAATTGATGAATTTTGTCTTATTGCCTAGCTGATATTTTATCTACATTAAAAAAAAGCTGAATTTCATTTCTTCTATAATGGTGGCCCTTTGTTCTAAAGTTAGATAAAATTGATTTGAACCTTTGACTGTCATTGTGATGTATCCCCAAATTAATATTAATCACAAATTTTATATTGGAACGTTTGCATGGTGGGGGGGAGTTGATTGTTGATATAAAGCAAGCAGTCCTTTAATAACTACCGATGTTCTCAATTATCATCGTTATAACATAAGCACAAAGCTGATACAGTGTGTGAAACTGTGAATATTACTTGCATTTGTGAAATGGAAAAACACTTTATAACTTCTTACTCTTGATTCTTGAATGTAAATTGGCATTTATTAAGGGCACTAGTTCAATAAACCTCTCTTGAGAGGGGCATTTTCATTTTCTCACGAGCTCTTTTTTGAGTATGGGGTATTTAAATTACCTTAAGGGGTCTGGATGGGGCATTTACATCTTGTTGGGTTTCTGAATGTGATATCCTTTGTAGCAAATGTCCAGGTATAGTTTTTCATTTAAACTTGGTTGTTGCATTGACAGGGTCAGTGAAAGATTCAGTAGTGGGTGAGGAGCGTATTGCTCAGTACTTATTGGCAGTTTTGGATACCCGGGGGACGCCACTTCACTGGAAGCACCTAAATAACAGGAGAATAAATGGGATTGAATATGAAGCTGCGGAAAATCATGAATATAGTCTGAAAAATCTTAAGCCAAAGAGAAGAAATTTACCAAATAGATCTGACTTGGTATATGTTGAGGTAACAAGTAGCATTCTTCTTTAGTTTATCTTCTATGTGTAACGGTATATGATGCTTTTAACTACTTTTACAACTTGGCTGATAAAGTCCAAATTATATTACACTTCCAAATTGTTTTAAACCCATTTGATTGAGAATCTGTGCTTTAGATGTTTTGACAATGACATTTGATTGTAGCCTCAGTTATTTCATCATTTATTGCTGTCTTGAATGGAGTTGGTTATTACTTTGTGATTTTTAATTTAAATCTATTGAAAATGAAAAATAAAATTGTTTTACAGCATTGTGATCCACAATCAATGCGATGAGCAGTCCACTAATTATTTTAGTATCAGGGTTGCCTTCCCTTATTGAATGTGAGGCTTAGGGATTCCTGCTATGTCTGTAGCAAAGTCCAGCACTTCCCTTGTTATTTCCATGTTTTCTCTAATATAAGGTGATTGCTTAAAGCAGCTTTTGTATAGTTGCACTCTTCCCCATGCTTCCTTTTCTCGAATGAAAGCCTTTTCACCTCTGTTCTAAAACTAGGGCATTTCTCTGTGGGGCAATTGTGCCCTTAACTTTTGTTCTTGCAGTCTGCCAGAGGTGGGAGGGTAAGCAGGTTCAACCTAGTCACCATGAAACTAGTACCTGTAGTGCCCGTTGCTCACTTGGAGGAGTATGAAAAGGCCTTTATTCCTGATTTGATCTGTCATTGTCTTTAATGAATAGGATTGTTTCCTTGTTTGACGTATTTGGAAAACTGTCTGGTGCTTATGGTAGAGAAATAATAAAACATTCATTACTACAAATGCTTCGTAGTACTTTTTTTTTCTTGGGTTAAATGTTTTTAGTTTCTCAAAATATATTAAATTTTGATTTTAGTCTCTAAAAGATTATTTTCTTTTTTTTTTTTGGTCCCTATTAAATCATGACATGACTAACTAAACTCGCATCAATTTTTCATGAAGTCACATTGGTGAGAGTCCAAAACCAATAATTTTTTAAAATGTAAGGAAAAAATAATTTTATTGGGACCAAAATCAAATTTTGATGTTTTTTAAGAATCCAAAAACAATTTAAACCTTTCTTTTTTTACTTGGTGTTTGGGAAGTTATCCACCGACAACTGATCAGGCATCTCATTTGGTAAAGTTGATTTAGATGTTCTTAATTTTGTCTAGAATCGCAGAAAAAGTTGATTTGTTTTTTAGAAGGACTGGCTGTCTTCTTTCTTTAGTTCTATTGTCTTCCATTTTAATTTACCAATAAGGGTTTTATTAAACTTTCTCACATTTCATGTTGCAGTTTATTATGAAGGAACTTATCTACGCTTCTCATATTTTTTTGTCTTTACTTTTATTCTTGTTCTATGATAGGATCTTGTAATGGAAGTTCAGCATGCGCTCTATTCAACTCTCACAGAATTTAATGGTAATGTAGAAGATGAGAATGACTTAGAGAGCCTTATTGACCTGCAATTTGGTGCACTACAGAAGGCATTGAAGATACCTCACAAGGCTTCAGAAGCGCGGTTAATGGTATCCAAGAAGTTTCTCACTCTATTCAGGACTGGTAAGCTTGGACCTTTTATTCTTGATGATGTTCCGGATGTCAAGCCTGTATCATCATGATATATTGAATCTTTCTTTTTTTTTCCTCTTCTTGAGTATTAGATCTCCTACCTTTCCCCCTCTTCCATTTGTGCCATATATATTATCTAGCTATCCGAATTTGCTGTTACTTGCAAATAGGGATGAATTTAGAATGGGATTGAACTTTTTTCCGGTGTACGTGGGTGATATGCTAGCATTAAGTGGCCGTCTTTTGACAAAAGAAGGTAGTTCAATGAGTCTTGGCAAGTTTGGCACCTAATACCTTTCATCATTAGCATGGAGTTCAAAGCCTGTAAAACTTGAGTGTTTTGAATGAGATGTTTTAAGCGAGTAATTTAATTTTTGAAAGAATTTATAATTTTATAGGTTAAAATTTGCTGTTTGGATATTGAATTTTAAAGAATTTAAAATTCTAAGAATTTAAGGGGATATTTTTAATAGATTAAAATTAAAGAATTTTAAATTTTAATAAAAGAGAGAATTTTAAATTACTTTTTTTTATTTAATGTGTCGTATTCATATTTTTATTTAGTTATGGTTAATTTAATATTTTAAATTTCATATTTTTAATTAATTTGGTTAAATATATAATAATTTTATTTTTAAAAAAAGTGCAATTAATTTAATTACTTTATTTAAATAAAAATATTTAAAATGAAATAAATTT
Organism: Abrus pulchellus subsp. cantoniensis; assembly: GCA_024086825.1. Lineage (NCBI taxonomy): Eukaryota > Viridiplantae > Streptophyta > Magnoliopsida > Fabales > Fabaceae > Abrus > Abrus pulchellus. The sequence continues at coordinate 10,950,699 of CM044054.1, forward strand.
AATTATTTATCCGAACAATGTTTTAAAATAATAGAAGTTTAAGTGATGTAATTTATTTTGAATTAACTCGTTCAAACATATCTACATTATAAACAAAACTTTACAATGGTATAATCTTGGAATTGTCACCTTACTATCTTTGGTTCTCAGCTAAGGTTTAGTGCTATAACTATGTCGGGATATCCGGTCAAAGGAAAAAGGGAAATAACATTAATTGTTTTGATAAAGATGTAATGGATTTGTTGAATATTATATGTGTCGACAAAATATTTTTTTATTATGAAAACATCATTAATTGCTTTTCTTGAAATTATGTAATTAAAAATTTTAAATTCAAGCAAAATATTTATTAAGAAAATGTAAGAATTAATATTGATTATAGTAGAGAAATAAAAATGTAAAAGAGCTTATTTTATACGTGAGATGTTTAAAATAACTTATGGAAAGCTTATATAACTTATTTTTTTTTAGTTTATTTTAATAAATTTATTGGTGTAGTTTATTAAATATTTTCTTTAACTTATTTAATGATATAATTTTTGGCACAAGTCTTTGTATGAAAAAATAATTAAAGAAATATTTAATTAAGTTGTTTATTAAATGTATGTATTATTTTTTAAAATATATATTGCAAAACACTTAATCTAATTTCTAATTTTTAACATTTTATAACTTATTTTTGCATACGGAATATCTATTACGTTAATAAGTGATTAGTAGAATGATGACTCGATATTATTTAGGTCTGAAAGATTATGTTGATAAAAATATTAGTTTATTTATTATAGCTTGATATGATCTTTTGAAAACCATAGTGGGTGCTTTCGATTTATGTTCTCTAAGTTCTCCGGGCTACCTTAATGACAAGGCGTATGCCATGGATGAAAACGATAGGCATGAATGCTTGCAAGGTAAAAAAAATGAGTAGGTGGGGTGAGGGTATTCGTGATGTAACATGACTTCAGAGTTCTTGATTAAGGAGTCACAGTTATTTATTTATCAATTGTATCAAACTTATTACTATTATTATTACTAACTGCTCATGTAATATACATTTTCTTTCTTTAAGTGGTAAATTTTGTAGATTACTTATGTACATTAATCTTTGCGTACGACAATTAGATAGTTATGTTCAATATTTAGAATGAAAAAAACAAGGTCCATAGCAAGAGGGAGAAGAACCTTATTTTAAATTTTGAGTATAAAAGTTTTGATATATAAATTAATTAAAATACATATTATATTTTTCTCCTGATAGTAGAGTATCAACAGAAAACTATGAAATATATTTTTTATCATGCATGGTTGAAAATGTTAGAAATGAGATCTAAATATTACATTTAAATAAAATAACAAGTTTTCTTTGAAACAACTGAATATATATATAAATCACAAGGTAAAATAATCTTAAATTTTTTGAAAATTATATCATGAGTTAGGATAAAAAATAATATAAATTTCATATATTTATGGTTTGGTATAAAATAAGAGAAATGAAAATCAAATTAAGATGTATAATAAAAGGTTCCTTTTTGGTTATCGGTTAGTTTATTTATTTATTTATTTATTTTTATCAATTTAGCAATTTAGAATAGTTTAGATTGAAAATTTATTTGATTTTTTTTTTCATCTAACAAAATTAAATAAGTAACTTAAAGCAAATCAGAAGTCTGTTTGGTAAAATAATATATTTCTTTAGCTTAATTGATTTTTTTTTTATATATACTAAACTGGTACTTGAGATTAGAAAATTTGTATTAAATGATGAGTTGATGTTTAATACCTGGTGTATAAATTGCAATATGAAAAATATAAAACAACATAATTACTTCATTTTTGCTCAGACCAGACTAATTTTCAACTCATGCACAAGTGGGAGAAGCCTCCCCAATTCATTTATCCAGTAAATGATGTGAACCATATATATTTTTCATTTAACGAATTTTATTTATTATTTAATTAGATTCATGTAATTTGATCCACTAATTGAGAGATTTAAGAAGAGTTCTTTTTTTTGCAATAAAAAAAGTTAGAAACAAAGGTTAAATATACTAGAAGAGGTTAACCTATATCAAATTAATGATAAACTATGATTTTTTTTATTTTTTCTACAAGAAAGCTTTAACAATCCAAGACAATCAGAGACCTAAGTAATAGGCATAGAAAGTTACAAACTACTAACCATCCATACTTAAAAAAGAGAGTGAGGGAGAAATATAAAATTGAGAACTAGGAGATAGAAAATTTAGGCCTATTTTAGCTAAATAGTTTGTACATTATTTTGTTTCTTTATTACGTGTAAAAATATAATAAAACTAATAATTTTTAAAATTTTTCTAATTTTACAAATTAAGGTTTTGTTTGAAAGTTTGGAGGTAAAAAGAAGAAAATAGTTTAAAGGGCTTAAGAGGGTTAAACTTCTCCCTTATTTAAATGTTTAATATTAAGAAAAAAATGTAATAGAGAAATTATCATGTAAATAATACTATTATCTTTTTATATTATTTAGTTATATATTTTTTTTGTCTTTTTTATTTTTTTAAAATATAAAAATTAAATATTTTCTCTAAAAATTAATATTTTCAATTTATATTTTTATTTTTTACAATTTTAAAAAAAATCCACTCTAAAAACTAATATTTTTTAAAACTTTTTTATTATTATTTTATTCTAGACCATTTTAAATATTTAATTTAACAAATAAAAATATGAATGATAAACTCTCACTATTCGAGTTCCTAAAACTCTCTAAAATGAGAAAATGCACAAAAATAAAGTTAGGAAGGTTTAAAAAAAATTCTTAACTCTTCGTCTCATATTTAATTTTTAATTTCCAAATAAGAATAAGTGATCTCTTACCCCTTCCTTCCTCTTCTCTCTCCTCCTAAATATGAAATTCAATCAAAGTTTAAGGTAAACAAAGAATGGAAAGGTTGTTGGACATTCATAATAAGGACAATTATCTCTTTGAAATCACTTTGAATCCATATAATCTTCACATTATAATTAGCTACTAGTTGGACACCTAGATAAATGTCCCAAGTTTAGTAGTTATAGGAGAGAAAGGACAAAGACTGCTATTAAAACCAGCAATAAATTTGCCATGACTATCACAAATTAGTCATCCACAAGCAACATCCCTACTGAATCTAGAAATTGCCCCATCTACACTCAATTTTAATTATCCCTTAAGAGGTGGAATCAGTCTCACCTTTCCATGCTCAAACTAATCTAGACATGGAACTAGTATTATTTATGCAACAAGAGAAGAAATCAAAATTATATAAAGCTTTTGAGCTAAGCTATTAGGCTTAGCAGAAAATTTTGAAAGATAAATTCATTCCTATCGTTTAAAAGATTTCAAACAATGATTCCAAACAAAATATTCCAATTCTAAAACTTCCTAAAGCAGGTAATAGACAAATTAGACAACATTCAATCAGATAGGCCTTGACTAAAACTTATGCCCACTGGTTAGAAAAAAAGAAATGGTTCTAGACCTTCTTAGCATAGAAACAGTCCCTTAAAACATGCATAACAATTCAGGACTATCCCCACACCTAAGATAGGTTGGGGAATCAGACATACCTCACCTTAATCTCTCCTCATCTGTGAGTAGTTTTTCATGAGCAATTTTTCAGAGGAGAAAAGCAACTTTAAGAGGTCCTTTCCAATTTCAAACAATTTTGAACAAGGCTTGACCTAGTTTCAAACCCTTTTATTACAAAACAAAGCCATAGGAGAGTTCAAATCCAACTCAAAGGCAAGAGATAAGACATGACTGGACAATTTTCTAATACTAGGGATCTAGTTGTTTGTCCAAAACTTAATAGACGTGTTATCCTTGACAAACCGACATAAGTTCTGAGCAAATAAGGGTTAAATAAACATGAGATCTATCCAAAGATGAGATTCTTTATAGAATTTTTTAATTCTTAAGTTTTTCTCAAGGCTAAAATTTTACTTATGGCTGAGGATTTGAGCCCTTAGATCTAAAAGGGTAGTCACTAGTCTCCAAAAGAGTTTCATCAGGTAAAATTTATTGAGCATATGCAAGTCTTTGAACTCTAAATTACTCTCAAATTTTGGTTTACAAATATTTTGCCACCTAATAAGGTGACATTTCTTACCTCCCAAAGTCCTCCAGATAAACTTTTTTGTAGATACTATTGATCTCATTACATACAAAAGAAGGAAGTAAGAGAAATTGCATGATGTAGGATGGATACTCATTAAGCAAGAGTGGGCTAGAGTAACCCTACCAATCAATGATAGGGAGTTTATTTTCCATAATGATAACTTTTTTCTAATTTTATCTATCAGAAAGGAGAACTGATGATTTAGAGATTTACTATGAAAGATAAGAATGCTAAGATATTTTCTAAGTTGACTACCAAGTTTAATATTCAAAACATTCACTAATAGACTGAATAAGAGAAACTTCAATATTCTCAGAAAAGAACATAGATGACTTGTCATTATTAATTTTTAGTCCGAGGAAAAGTAGAAGGTACAAAGAACCTTTTTAATAATATTGGCTTGATGGATATTTGCCTTAGTAACTAAGACTATGTCATTTGCAAAGAAAAGGTGAGATATTTTAAGTCCTTGATTGCTAAAAGAGAAGGGTGCCCATTTCTCATTACTAATTTTATCTTTAATGAGATAAGCTAGTCTTTATATACATAAAACAAAAAGATAAGGGGATATGAGATCCCCTTGTCTAATTCCTCTAGAAGGAGAAAACTGATTGGTCAAACTATTATTCCAATTATTGTACATAGAATACGATGAGATGTAGTGGTGAATTAGGCTTATCATACTAGAATCCAAACCTATCTTATGGAGAGTGTCAATTATAAAAATTCACCTAAGTCTATTATAAGACTTATCTAAATCAACTTAATGATCATATAATTAGATTTACCCTTAAGATTATGGAAAGAATGAACTAATTCTTACAATATAATAGCTTTATTAATACCCTATTTGTTAGGAATAAAGATTGATTGATTAGCTGAGATTAAATGAGGTAGAGACTCTCTTAATCTATTAGCCAACAATTTTGTAACTATTTTGCAACTTACATTACATAATGAAATTGACATGAAATTTTTAATTAACTCAAGGTTATTAAATTTTGGGATAAATGCGATGGCAATATCTTTTACAACAACAATTTTAGAGGGATTATGAAACACATCAAGGACAAAATTATATATGAAAAGAGTTAAAAAAATCTCATTGATTTTTAAAGAAAAAGTGCATAGATTCCATCAAGGGACTCAAAGTTCCTAATATTGAACAAAAAGGTCTTGAATTCTTCAATAGAAGAAACATAGAAAAATCTTTGGTTGTCAGACTCTCTTAGGACAGGAAAAGAATTATGAGTACAATCCAAACTTAGAGCAGGATGAGTCATAGTAAATATCTTTAAAAAATTATAGGTCCATTTATTTAAGCTTGAAAGGATTAAACTTCGACCCTTCAGCCTCATCTTTTAGGGCTTCAATAACATTTTCATGCCTACAAAAATAACAACTCTATGAAAGAAATTTGTATTTCTATCACTTAAACTAGTCAGCCCACTTTATCCTATAATGATGATACCAATAGGTTTTCTTATGATTCAAAACTTAGTTATACTCTTGTAAGAGAGATTTCATCAGGTTGCTAAGAAAATGATTGTCACTGATAGTAAGTTTTACTAGAAATACTAACAATTCTACTTAACAAATATTTTTTTCTTGTAAAAAATGTTACCAAAAGTAGACCCTTTCAAATAGGAGATATTGATTTTGAATTTATCTACATTTTTTGTCTAGGAACTTTTAACTTAGTTAGAGAACATGATGAAACAATCAAGAAACAAAAACCTTAATAGACTTTTTGAAAGATTGAAAGTTATCTTAAAATCTAATATTGAGTTAGAGACTATTATGGTCTAATTTTAACACATAAATATAAAAAACAGAACTATTTTAGTAAAAATAAGTGTAGTCTCGTTTACAACCACTTTATTTATCCTTTTTTTTTAAATTAATAGTCGATATAAAAAGAATTATTTTATGAAAAATTATAATAAAAATAATATTAAATATTATCTAAACATAAATGAACAATATTTATTTATTTAAAAGGAACATTCTTAAGATACCAAAAAATTTATCTTTTTAAAATACTAAGTACCATAAATATAACAATTATACTTAAAATAATTACACTAATATATATATATATATATATATATATATATATATATAACTTTGTTGAAACTAAATATGATTTAAGATATAGTTAATTATACTTTAAATATTAGTTAGACTATTTTTTTTTTCTAAAATAGTAATACTTTTTAGTAAAGTTATAGATTATTGCACTTTTTTTTAAAAATTGATACTTTATTATTAATATTTATAATATTTAAAGATTATATTAACCTACTAGTATAAAAATTGTCATATTTCGTTCCCGTATGTATAGATCCGGATCCCGTAGAAGGAGAAGGATTTTTGACCTGCTAACCGAGAAGTGAGGCTTCAGTAAGTCCGTTTCCAGAAAAATCAGTAGATCAGAGCAAGGGCGAGAAAGTGTGCAAGATTTTTTTTATGCCCTAGAGGAAATAGAGTTAATAAGAACTTAAATTAAAAATAGTAAATGTTGCTACTGAAATTAAGAGAAAATATTTCTTAAGCTACTATAAAAGGACTTTTATTATTAGTAGTGTCCATTTCTAGATCAACTTCCTTTTAAAATTAAAAATTAAGCCAAAATATCAATACGTCAATGAGTCTTTTGATATATTATATATATATTTATCATTATTTACCGCTATTAGAATTAAGCTACTATTTTAATGAACAATGAATTAAATACTGAAATTATTTAAATTTTTTATTTTATATTTTTAACAAATTAATCGACAAAAATCACGCAGACAAAATTAGATGTTCACGGTATAAACAAAAGCCAAATATTTTGGCACACGTTCATTAACTTCTAATATCATAAAATTGAAACAATCTCACCCGACCTATGTAGAATTTGACTTTTGTACATGGTAGCATACATCCTATTAGTTTTTGGAAACTTCATATAAATCTTATGTCTCCTTAGAAGATGATGCAGGTGATTCTCTGTGATCATTTGAGTCTCTTCTCCATGAATTCTGAACTTGTGCTGCAAACTGCAAATTCCAGAGAATATCTTCCACAGAGGGCCTTTCAGTTGGTTCACTAGAGAGACACCTTACACATATATCCATCATTGTCATTAATGATTCATCTGAGCACTCCTTATGAACTACTGGATCAACAATACTCCTCCTAGCTATATCATCAGTTTTGATGCTGACATGTAACTGCATAAGAACCACACAATATTGTAAGAATTAAGTGTTATTTTATTAACTCTTGTGCTTAACACAACAAAGTTGGTTTATGCTTTCACCAGTTTGACATTTTTATAATTGTATACTAGTAGTATACAACATTTTCTCCTGTTCTTCACATTAAAAATCAAATAACGTACATTTTTTTATGTTATACTGCCCAGTATTTTTTTGACAAATAAAAGGTATTCTTAAATGTCAAATTGGGAAACTTAAATCACATTTTATTCTAAAAGCTTTAAGTCTGAAACTAGAAGGTAATACTCACAAGATCCTTTAATGTTCCAACTTCATTGTGGAACATTATTGGTCGTCCCAGAATGATTTCTAGCAAGATTACTCCAATATCATAGATATCATTCTTGTCTGCATCCTTTATCCTGCAGAAATAATTAATGCAATCACTTCAATTAGTACCACAAATGATAAATTAAATTATTATAGGCGATCAACAAGACATCCATTGTACAAGACTATGGAAAACAAAAAGGGTTCTTAACTTGTCCAAATGATTGTGGACATTTTCAACCTTTCAGATCCAGGGTCAAAAAGTTAGGCCATTGAAGATAGTTTATCAAATCATGTGTTTTACCAACATTTTTTTTTTCCACAATAGAAATACCAAAATGTGGTTAGCATTAGAAGAAGCGAAGATATATGAATTATTGAGATTTAACTGAGGCGTGGAAGTTAAGGAAGGATTACTGTAATTCTTACTTATCTCTGCAACAAGTGGCATATTTTTTTCAACTGTCAACAGAAAGCATATGCTAAAATGAATGTCACGAGGCACTCTAGAGAGATGATCTATTGTTTATAAGAATAAACAACAAATTTTGACTGTTGGAAAAATGCTAGCAACACACTCTTTTCAACATACTTATGATTGGGTAAAATTCACGTGAGACTTGTAATTGTGGGTTTGACATCAATTTCACACATAATAAAGAGCAAGTTATTGATATTCAAGTAGTTGTCCTCATTTCTTGTCCTCTTCCCTCACCCTCCAATTAAAAAATAACATCTTAGCGAAAAATATCATCCTCAAATTTCATTCAATGGGAGTAAGACTAGGTTATTGAAAGTTTAATGACAATTCATACTTTCTTAGTAGTAAGACTAGGTTATATTTTATTATAAGGAATTAATATTCTTTTACCTTGCTTGGACATTTCCTTTTAATCCAGGGGATGTTCCATTGCTACACTGAAAATTTTAAAGAAAAGAATTATGCAGAGAAAAATTAAAAAGACAAGTGAAGATGTACAGATATACAATCAGTAAGAGCATATAAACAGAGATTTTAATCATTTTATCCATTTACCATTCTTTTATTTTCAGAAGAGAGTGGCAGATTATAACTGCTTATTTTAACATTATGATTGCTATCCAAAAGAATATCTGTTATCTTCAAATTATTTAAGTATAGTCCAGGCACTATCCCTGTGTGCAAAAATTGAATGCCTTTCGCCACTCCAATTGCAGCTGCTATTCTCTGAGTCCAAGAAAGCTTTTCCCCAGAAGATCCTATTGAAAGTAAATGTTAGAGAAAATAGTGAAAATGAGAACAGCTTAGGTACTATTTAGTTTGGAAAAACGTCTTCAAAGATTCATTTTCTAACTAATATTTGAAAACAAGAAATAAAATGAAAACAATGTAATAATTTTGTAATTATTCGTAAAAATAGGAAATCAAAACATAAAACGTTCTGTTAAAACAAACAGGCCTAGCAAGGACTTGAATTCATTGTATAAAAATTTTTACTTTACAGTACATCAGAACATTAGAAGGAAGATTGAGATGAAATTTTTTTCTTACCAGAGACACAGCTTCTTAAACTTCTGTTTGGAACAAACTCAAATATGAGATGGATAGTGTTTACACATGAATCATCCTGGTTGCACTCAAAAGAATGCCCAAGAGCACTCACCAAGTGTGAATGCCTAAGCTTCGAAATCAACTCAACCTGGTGCATATAGGACTGAGGACTGTGTCTCTTTCTTATTTTCAAACTCCTAATAGCAATATTCATTCCATCAGAGAGCACCCCTTTATATATCTGCCATTATAGTTAAAATAAATTAAGTCTCAGGGATAATGGAGAACAACTATTCAAAGAATTATTTTCATAATCAGCAGGGTGAATTACTGAACCTAAACAATAAAAAACTATTGAGTTATAACGAAGGCAAAATATAATGTAATTAGAAAATGTGATTATTAAAGAACCCTAGAATATGTGTCGACTGCTGCTTGGTGCAGAACTTAAGTTTTGCATATGGATTCCTGTAAGTTATCCTATTCTAGGGATAGATAACTAGCCACTCAGTAAATATAATTTCCAGCAGAATCCATGCCAGAATTCAAATGTACCACATGTAAAGACATTATATAGCCATGGTGGACTATGTAATTATCAAGCTTTGTTCTTATTCATTTAAAGCAATATGAAGCGCTCAAATTTTTGCTAACATGCACTTATGTGATGTCCAGATTATTGACATTTGTCCTACAATGGAATTTCTAGAGTCTAGTGGGAATCATCACAAAATTGTAGTCCATAGGTTAGGGTGTCAAAATATGTGGTAGGTAAATATGATTCCATCAATATTAATAACTTCTAGTGCATACCTGACCATGTGGGCCTTCACTTATGAAATATGATTCATCAAAATTATTTGTAGCTTCCTTAAGTTCGTCCAAAGCAAAGGTCCTATAAGCAGGAAGGCTGGCTCCCATCTTCATTGTTTCTGATATATACCCTACAAACAAAGAATATAAAGGGACAATATGTGACCAGTAATAATTAATAGAAAAAATAGTTTGTGAATCACATGCTCTAGTTCCCTGATCTGTATGATATATTCTGCACTTCAGCAGAAAAGATGTGATCCAATCTATTGTAGCAATAAAATAAGAATTTTCTCCAACTCTAAATTCAAAACTTTTGGTATACATTGATACATCTATAGCCAGACAGTAAAACACACTCCCAGAATGTTGTGTTTAATCCTTTAACTAAAAGCTTGAAACAAAATAATATCGTTTTTCAAAACTAAAAATTAATGAACCAATCAGAGTATTTGTGGATTTACTTGCATCTGTGAGTAGTTTTGCTGTGTTTGCTGATGATACATGTTCTATTATGGACCTTGCAGGTGTCTTCACACTATATTTGTTGTTCACTCGGCTCATGACATGCTCCTTAATGGATCTTGTTAGTATTTTCACAGCATGTTTATCAGGAACCCTTTTGATGATGTGCTCCATTATGGACCTTGCAATAGTTTTCACTTCATCCTCCTCTTTTACCTGGTTGGTGACATGCTCCAATGTGGACCTTGAGGGTGTCTTCACAACTTCTTTCTTATGAACTCTGCTAACAACCAAAACAACCACTCCCAAAATCAACACTCCACCAACAACACCTCCCATACTAGACACAAGCACTGCTTTACCAGTTGTTCTCTTGTGCTTCTGTTGATGAGGTATAATTCTCACTGCCAATGCCTCATTGCTGCAGAAATCTGAAGGGTGCTGATCTTGGTTCTTGTTTGATAAGCAGTTTCTGGCATACAAAACAACCCTGGTCTTTGGTTCTAAACAAGTGGGAAGTTCCCCTTTCAGAAGATTTGAAGATAAATTTACAAAGTGGAGATCATCATTGCATGACAAGTTATTGTAAAGCATCCCAGTGAATTTATTTGAAGATATATCAAGGTAATTGATGGAAGGTAGTGACAATAAAGATGGTGAAAATGGCCCCACAAAACCATTCAATGAGAGGTCCAGCTTTTGGAGCTGATAGAAGGAGCTTAAATCAGAAGGGACACCAAGCCTGAAGCTGTTATTTCTAAGCACAAGAGAAACTAACTTGGTGGGGAGAGAAGGAAAATGAGGTCCAAATGTGTTGTTTTCCAAGTGAAGTACTTGAAGGTTTTCCAAATGGTGAAGATGTGGTAGTTCCCCAGATAACTGATTATTTGATAGATCTAAAACTCTCAAGGTATGAAGAGCATGCACTGAAGTTGGCAGGTTCCCACTAAGCCAGTTGTTCTTCATACTTAGAACAGCCAAACCTTGAAGGGACCCTATCCAGTTTGGAATTTGACCATTGAAGTTGTTATCATCAAGTACCACTGACTGTAGGTTCCTCAGAAGTGAAAGTTGAGCTGGAATAGCCCCATTGAAGTGATTGGAACTAATGTTAAGTATTTCCAATGAAGATAACTGAGCAATGCTTTCAGGTAGAGAGCCCCAGAGACCCAAAGAAACCAAAGAGAGGACTTTCAAGCTTGATAGACTACCTAGTGTGGCAAATAGAGTGTCTGATGAAAAATTTTGAGGCAATGAGGTAAACACATTGTTGCCAACAACATGCAGCTGTGTCAAGCTGTCCTCATAGCAGACTAGTGTCAAATATTGGGTAGGTTCAATGTTGCAAAAATCTGTGGTGCTGCTGAAGCTTCCTAGTGCTGATGGATAGCCAAGAAGTTGTTCAACTTTGAGAAGTGTCTGAGACTCAGAAAACTCTAACTGCTCAGAAAATTGGATGACAAGAAACAAGATTAAAAGGAGTAGATAGGAATGGGCAACTGGTTTTGGTGCCATCTCCTCTTCCAATGGATAGAGAGAGATCACTTGGATAAATAAAGACACGAGGTTTTGAATAAGACTTCTAGGACCAAGAAGCTGCTTCTGCCATCATTCAATTCAAATGAATCAACTATCTTTTCACTCTACCACTTTCTGATTTTCCATGGCATGCATTCAACTTTCATGTGTTGACACATAACAAACACTAGACACTGCAAAACATGAAACATTTTACTGTGGACCACATTATCAGTCCAGCCGTTACCCATTTTTGCAATCTAATGCCTTATGCTTTTCTGTTAGTTTGGCAGCACTTAATAATGACAACATGCTGGTTACCTAATGCTAATTTTATATTAAATAAAAAAAGTGTCTTTTTTTTTATGCTTATCTTACTGAAATTTGTAGTCCCTGGTTTGGCATACTCTCTTTTTAAGGTTAAACTTAAGTTCACCAACAAATGAGCTGAACACTTCTGAAAGAATTAAAATTCCAATCTTAGTGAAAATAATTGGTGGGTGGATTTTTTTTATTAAAAAATACTAAAAAATAAAGCATATATTTATATGAAAATATATATTTTGCACATGTTTTTATGAAATGATAATTTGATATTATTTCAATAACAAAATGGTTTAATTAAGTTTAACTATGCTTGAACAATCGCTTTTGCATATAGTTTCATATATACGAAAGACTGTTATTTTCTTTGCACTTGCCATGACACTTTTAACACCACATTGACACATTATTTGATGTTATAGGTCCACTCCTTTGTTCATCTCCACCCATATATATGAGATCTATGAATTAAATAACAATTATTGTTTTAGAATGAGACAATGCAAGTGAAGATTAATTTAAAATAATATTTTGTGAAAGTCTTGCTTTCCATCTATTTCTTCTCTCAAAAATAATTGTCGTTAAGTTCCGTCAATGTCACCAATAATTTGAGGCAAATACTTAGTTATTTATATCATTAATTAAAAAACTAGTTAATTTCTTAATTAATAGTCTAGAAACAATAATTTAAATTATATTATTTAATATATTTAAGAATACACAATAAAAATTTATATATAAGAACTTTTTAGTAAAAGTTATAAAATTCAATATTTTAATAAGGTTAGGTATTATAATTTTTAATACAATTTATTATTAATTTTATTATATATCTTTAGATATAAAATCACAAACAAATTAAACTCACAAAAAAATGCTTAAATATAAAATAAAAAAAATTCAAATTAAGAAATATTGTAGGTGAAAAATGTCTAATCGTAAACATGAGTTCTGCATTCCCGAGGCAAATAGATTAAGGCATCAATTAAATAACTGTGTGATAGTTATCATAGCATTGAAGGGCACACACAAATCAATGAAAAAGTAGTTGTCGTTTACATACGAAGTTGTTCATGCTACGCCAAAATTGCAATTTTAATTGGATCACAGCCCATTTATTTTATTTTATTTTATTTTATTTTAGCCCGGTTAATTAAAAAAAAAAAGGTTAATTTCTCCTCATGCAACTCCCAAAAAGTTGATCAAAGAAAACTCAGAGAAAAGAAAAAACAAAACCCTTCAATATTGAATGTGTCAGAGTTACATGTCAATTTTCCTCTCTTACTTAACGAAAAACATTGATTATATTAAAATATAAAATTAGCTCGTAATTATTTTAAGTATATTTAATATTTCTTAATATTTTAAAGACATTTGATACGCAGGTTATTTTGACATAGAGTGTTTTAGGGCAGTGCCTTTTAGGATAATTAGAAGTTTATTTTTGTGAATTTTGTTAGTTAAAATACTTATTTAATTGTTAATTTTATGAAGCACAAAAATATATTTAAAATACTAACCGTTATTATTTAAAAATGAATGGCACGAATGCGTCACCCAAGAAAAAGGAAGTAACAGACAGAGAATATATTGTTACTCTCGTGACACATTTGTCAATTGCAAAATGCTGCTCAGTGAAAGAGACAGCGATGCCTGTGGGACCAAACTTCACGGGTCTGCTTCTTCTCTTCTGTTCTCGTGACAAAAATGCAGAGACTAAAAGCAAACCCATAACAATCATAAGTTCATTTGCCTATCGCAAAAGACATGACATTCAATCACGTTTAATGGCTCTTCTTAACATTTTCTTAGTTAAATTAGAAAAAGTTAATTTACGTAATATGTACAAGTCCTATGTTAATCAGAATCTTAAAGTATTGATTAAAAATTTGGTAATTTAATTTTTTTAATTAAATATGACGTCGGATGTGTGAATTGAGTTCAATCCGACAGGAAAAGACTCGCATATGATGCAAATTTGTTATTTGTTTATGTTTGTAGTTAAATAATTAATTTGAAATAAAAAAAATTAAATGATCAAAATAGAAAGTGTACATTTAGGATTAATGAATCTAAAAATTAGGTGTTTCTGCCCTCATGGATTATGGGCTGGTATGCTTACAAAATGTTTATGGAATGAAAGAAAGTAAAGAAGAGTGTGAATTGGATTGAACTATTGGAGACTTTTTATATATCTCCATCACATATTTATGGCAATGTTAAATTATACACTTATAGAATAATGACAAAACAAAGCAATACTTTAATGGGTAATGATGAGTGTTAGAAATTATGAGTTTTACTCTTTAACTATCATTACATGACATTTTTTTAAAAGGGCATAATTCTTTCTTTTGCTAAAAAAAATTATCTATTTTAATGCAAGTAACTGAATAAGTCAATTTCTGTAAAAAGTTGGGCACCCCTATTTTTACTGTTAATCCCAAAATCTCTTTTTTGTAGTGGACAATCAAGATGATGATGGTATATCTTTTTGAGAATATGCAACTTTGATGCAGCACTAAGCCCAATATCTATTCCTAGTTCCTTCGCACAGGCGAGGTAATAGGTGTTCCCAAAAACTACGTTACTAATAGTTCCTGAGCCAAGAGAATATCACTTTTGCCCGCTCTATCCACGACTATAGTGCTTAGAAATAGAAAGTGGAGTTAGGGAAAGACAATAAGCAACAATCCAAAAATGGTTAGGACATGAAGGAGAAAAAAGGGAGCTTTACATCATCATGAATGGTTGTTGAGCTTACGAGGGAAGGAAGAAAAGATACATGAAGAGCAAAGTTAAGGGGAGAGAGTCGTGTGCTTTGCAAGTCTACTAATCCCAACTTTCTAGGAATCTTTCATTAAAATTTTAATTTTAAAACATTTGACAACTCTATTGGAGAAACACACTCTACACTCGAATCCCAAGCATGCACGATTATGCCAAGAAAGTTATCATTCAGCCTAGACAATCTCCTATATGAAGAAGAGCAATGAATCAAAAAGAGTGTCACGACCCCTTTTTATAAGAAATCAAGAATATTGTTTTTACACCATATACTTATTTAAAATAGGTAAATAATAAAGAATATAAGTATAAAATTCACTCTACAATCGAATCCTAAGTATGCATGATTATGCCAAAAAAGTTGTCATTCAGCCTAGACAATCTCCTATATGAAGAAGAGCAAGGATAGAATAAAAAAAAGCATTAGACAAACGACACTAGACTTAATTCTAAACTTACCCTTAGAGACGTCATAGCAAAATTCATCTTACTGCTTGAAGAATCACTAGAAAGAACCCTCGTGACAATTCTCCATGAACAAATATATCTGTCAAAAAAGTAATACAGAGTTTTAAAATAAATTTCTGAAATATCGTTCCCTAATGATTATTTTTAATTATCAATAAATTCTTAATTTAATTATTTTAACTTAAAAGATGCAAAATTAAATATAACAATAATTTGAATATAAAATTAATTAACGAGAAATTAAAATAGTGCAGCCTTTAATAATAAATTAATTTAGAAGAAAAATTATGATTTAATCTTCACACTTCTCTATATTTTCTTTTAGATTAATTCTAATTTCAGTTTTCTTATGATAATCATGCAATATTAACCATTTTTTTTTTAAATTATCACTCTCAATGATCATACAAGATAAAAGGAAGAAAAATCATAAAGTGTCTATGAGCTGTTAATTTAATAACGATTGAAAAAGAATAATTAAGCTTTGTCCACCTAATCCTGTGTCTCATTTTATCCTATGGATCCATTAATTATATCTTGTATGATCGCCTACAATATAATTAATTATTGTATATTTAAGAATTGTCAATTCTAACATAAATATAGTGCACTAAGGTACTATCAATTAAATGAAAACACAAAATTATCATAAATCATAAAAATTTCATAGAGTCATGCAAAGAATCTATTATAACTCTAGCTATGAATTTAGCTAAATATAATATAAAAAAAAAATTAAAATAACAATAAATCAATCCATAGTAATTGAAAAGTAAACGCAAACTAGATGAATCTCAAATGGAGAAGAGATGAGGAGAACTCTTGAACCGATGCGCTCCTAAAGCTCTCCTGGTCGTTAGCGACTGGCCAACACCAAAATTAAAAAATGCAAAAGAGATATGTAAAAGATGTAGAAAAAATGATATCGAAAGGATGCTTAAGTTGCTACTTTTGAGGTCTCTTTTATAGGGTTTGAAAACCCTTTTCTCAAAGATAAGCACAACCATGTTAGGCAATATGCACGACCATGCTAGTTACTAGGTTTTGAGGTGTTGACCGCT
Source organism: Abrus pulchellus subsp. cantoniensis (assembly GCA_024086825.1). Classification (NCBI taxonomy): domain Eukaryota; kingdom Viridiplantae; phylum Streptophyta; class Magnoliopsida; order Fabales; family Fabaceae; genus Abrus; species Abrus pulchellus. The sequence goes on from CM044054.1 coordinate 10,967,344, forward strand.
GTTGCTAAATCCTATTTTTTAACCAATTTGGACCCAAACTGCATCTAAAACCAACTATAGTCTTCTTATATTAATCTACGCAAAAATTAGTATAGAAACCTGATAAATTAATAAGTAAAAATAAATATATAAGCTATAAAAATATGTTAAAATACAGACTTATCAGCGATTATACCATTAGTTGTTTTTAACTCCCTTATCACCAACCAACAAAGCTTCCTAAAGGCTATAATGAGGTTGTAAGTGCGAGCATTTTGGTCAAAACAATAGTGACACTTTGCACTATTAAACAATAAAACACATGTGGGAATCGATTTCCAATGACACGCTAAGAGCTATGTCACTAACTCATAAAGAAGCAAAGGGGAAAGAAGAGTGATAGGGAGGTGGAGCCACTATACTGCCAAGAGGTAGCTGAGAAGGTACACCTGCTAGAGTATGTACTCCTAATGTTTAGAAAGTTCAATAATCTAAAAGTGCTCACAAACACTCAATGGATTTTCAAGACAACCTAGACACATTCTGCAACAAAAAGGACTTACAGCTATGTGAGTTCTTCGATAACACTGAACTTAGGCAAGAGTGAAAATAAAATAAAGTGATTCAAAGAAGGATGCAAAACACCTATTTGAGATTAAGGTGAAATCCATGATGATTAGTGAACACCTACCTGGCAGAGAGCCAGTTTGGTATATGTTATAAGAATACTTATTCCTAGTTAGCCTTGTAAACTTGGTGGACCCTGCCGAGAGTAGAGAGTTGAATATGAACATGATGCAGGTCAAGGAAGTACCACTAGTGCTCCAAGATACCCTTACTAAGAGCGAAGAAAAATAATAAATGAAAAGTTAGAAAAATAGACAAAAGATCCCACCACATACAATTGACATTTAACTCACGCAAAAATAAATTCGGGCACTCGTAACAAGAGAAAATGAGAGAACTGTTTGTTTAAACACTAAGTGTAGCAAGGATCAATGAGGAAAATAAAAAGTTGCACTTAAATATTAAGTGTTCCAATGAAAAGAGTACATAAACGAGAGTGTTTGTGAAAAGCTAGACAACTCTACATAGAAAGATAGACAACAAGTTAGTATGCATAAAAGACCATGAGTAGCTCAAAGCGAGTGTGTGTAAAAAAGTACATGCGCAATACAAAGTGAGCAAAGAAAGCCTAAAAATGCTTAAAAGCACTTGCGCAGAGCATGATAAATGTGATAAGAACACATGTGCAAAGTATACATGCTAATGTCACAGAGTTAAGTACTCAACTTTGACTCTTAATATGATATTTACTTGTTATTATGTTTTGCAAATGTTTAAAAGTATGCATATTGGAAATGGTAAATATTCATGTTCTAGAATAACATGCACATATATGGTTTTCATAAGATAAACATACATGATTGCTACCATGGAAATTATTAAGATCATGGATCTAGACACAAATATCTTGTAAATGTAACGCTCCCAGAACCAAAGTGCTTGAACGATGATCTTATCTAAGACCACTTACTTGATTAATCATTGTGTTGTTTAAAATTACAAAATTATCTTAATGTTGAAAGTGTGCGCGCAATGTTTGAAAAAGTGCATGGGTATGATGAATCATTTGCATGACTCTACGAAATCTTTGTGATTACTAGTAATTTTATGTTTCCTTTTTTGATTGGTGTTTATTCTATTGCACTATATTTGTATATTTGTAATTAACAACTCTTAAACATATCATAATTAATTATATTGTAGGCGACTGTATCACATATAGCTAATAGATCTATAGGATAAAATAATACAAAGGATTAGGTGAACCAAACTTATTTCTTCTTTTGCAATTGTTATTAAATTAACAGCTTGTAGGCTCTTTATGTTTTCTCTTCCTTTTATCTTACATGATCATTAGGGATAATAGCTTAGAAAAAAAACTATTAACATTGCATAAGTGATTGACAATCATAAGAAAATCAGAATTAGAATTAATTTAAAAGTAAACATAGTGAAGTGTAAAGGTAAAACCATACACTCTAAGTTCTTCTCGATCACTTTATTGTCAAGGGTTGTGCTATTTTTATTTTTTTTAATTGCTTTTAAATTTAAATTTGTTTTATTTAATTTCATATCCTTTAAGTTCAAACAATTAAATTAAAAATTCTTAGTATTTGCAAACAATCATTGTAAGATAGTATTTTGAAAACTTATTTTATAACTCTTTTATTACTTTTCGATTGGTACACTTGCTCACAAATAATAGTCTAATACTTAAACCTTTAGGTACTTTATACACATGTTTTTAGATAGACTATATTTATATCATTTAACAAACAACACTAAAACACTTAAGTAGATTAATTAGACAATTCATCTAAGATATGAGTATTTTTTATCTATCAAAACTTAGATTTTTATACCTTTTTGAGGAGCTTGCTTCAACAATTATAAATGTATTGTTGTTATTGAACAAATTACATTTTTCTTTTTCATTCCTTCTCCTCATAATTTCTACTTATTTTATTTTTTTATCACACTAATAGAACTCTTAAGTAACTTACAAGCACAAGAACAAAGTTGTGCAATGAAACAAGTTGTTAAAAAAGCCTTACATGTCACGCATCATAAAGGTGCAAGACACAATAAAAAAAAACTTATCTTCCATATCATCTTTGTGGGAAAAACAATCATCCTCCTTTCAAATGTTTGAGGAGACCTAACACATAATACAATAAATGCAACAAAATAAAACATAAAGATGTTATATGCAAGAATAAAAAGAAAGAAGAAGCTAAGATCGTTAATCAAGAGAAAGATCAATTGCTTGTTTCTACTTGCCTTTCAGAATGTAAATCAAGTAAAATTGATTAATTGATAACAATTGCACTAATTACATGACCAACAACAAGCAATTCTTTTGAAGTTAACTATCATCACCAAAGTAAAAATAGGCAATGGTTTCACCTCGGTCAAAGTATAAAAGATAATTGCAATAACAAGTTATTCAAGCACAAAACTAATTTATGATATTTTTTTTGTTTTTTAAAATTAACTAAAATTTGTTAATTGTTAGACAACTAATTGAAAGAGGATTTAAAATAATCTTTTATGACAAACATTGATTGATTAAAAATGTAGTTGATTAAGATATTTCCAAAGCAAAAAATAATAGAAAAAAACTACTCTAAATGCGTTAGAAGAGAAACAAGCTTATCTTATGCAATTAAGAAAATATCACAATAATTCATCCCAATATCTATGTGCTAAAAATAAGATTCATTTTTATACATAATTCAAATAAAAGGCATCTTAAGGCTGAAAAAAAAAATGATAAGCTATTTCAAGACACATGCAATTTCAGCATCAATTTTAAGAGAAATGAAAAATTCAAACTAGGCAGTGTCTCTAACAATGATTGGAGTGGCTCAATTCATGATGAGAAATGTTCCTTAAGATCAATTCGATTGGAGTGACAAGAACAATTTTATTTGACAACAAATCCACTTCTTATTAGCAAATTTAAACTTTTTAGATAGACAATTAAAGTTTGTAGCTTTTAAAATAAGGAAGAGTATTAACATTACATTTTTTTAACTGCAATTGGTAGTTTTGATTTATTATATAAGTGTTCTAGTCAATTAGTAATTCTTACAATTTTAGATTAAATTAGTTTGTTATCTAAGTTTGTTAGAAAACTTAGTTACATAATTAATTTATGTTTTGTTTAAATTATTTTAAATGTATTATTGCTATTGAATAAAGGCAATTTTTTTCCCCATTCCTTCTTCTCACAATTTCTACTCATTTTTTTTCTTTTCTTTTTTTTTTTTTGTTTGTGCCATAAAAACTAACAGTTATTAATACATTAAATTCTGTAATATATCCGGTGGTTTCCAATAAAAACTTACTACACAAATTCTTATGTTACGCCCTTGGGTTCCAACAAGAAAAAACCAAAAACCAAAACAAAATTTGCACACGTCACCAATGTTGTTACTGCTCAATCTTCAAGAATGTACCGGTTCCTTCTTGCCCCAAATGCCAATCTCTGTAAAGTTACAGAAAAGGAAGCATTGAGCTCTGAACAAGATAGATATGCTAGACTATATTATGGAAATTGAGGACTAGTGCACGGGTGAATTGATGTGATGATGCTAAAAGAATGAAAACTTGACTACTGTGGATTATGCTTTATCTTAACTGAAAATATCTGGGAATAGGCTTTCAAACCAGTGAGGAATCGAATGTATGTTGGTTTCATTGATCCATTGGCAGGGATAGATCTAATGTTGGGAACTAAATATTCTGCAACCTGCGAAACACCATAGCATTGGACAAAATAAGGATTAAAAGGCACAAGATATACAGAGAAAAGGAAAGAAAAAGGTGTAAATTGTTACAAATGTCATCCAAATCCTTGACACATCAAGTAGAAATCAAACATATACGTGTATAAATGCTCATAATGGAAATATATGGCTAAATACTCTTACTAATTTTCTGTTGTGCATGAATTTCTACAGAAATAAATGCTGTAGTGATGAATGTAATTGCAGAAATATGGTTCCAGTAATCTAGGGACAACCAGCTGTTAGAATTATTATTTGATTCCGTTTCATTAGGTAATTATCATGCAAACCATATCCCATCAGTTAAGGCAAATTGAATATCCCTTATGCTTAGGTAGTCTAGGCTAAACAACTCTGTTAAGGGGAGACTATTTCTCCCTCCTTTCCAAGATCCTAATTTCCTACACACAGCTTACTATTTATCTGTACCTATATTCTGAATACAAACATCATAGAAAGGACAACATATTACTCAAGCTCTGTATTAGACCCTGTATGACCAGGTGGTCTAGGATTTGGTCGTTGCTATCCCTATTCTAACTAAAATAACTTTGGATTTTAGCATCAGGTAGATGGGCTTTGCTTAGTTAAAGCATCAAACCTGAGGGGCATGTTAGAAATGTAATATAAAAACATTTGCGACTTAATCTAATAGCTTAATCTTTTGGGGAGTTGGTTTACAAAAGTAATCATGATGGATTTTATTTGGAATATTTTGTATATTCTTATCATACTTCCACTTGAGTTCATTTGCATGAAGTTAGTCAGAGAGTCCAGGAATTTATGAGACACAAATGAGAAAATCATTTTGCTGTTGATTATCAGGTGATCAGAATGATGGCACCCCACAGGGTACACTGCTAGCCAATCTATCACCACTTGTGCTATGAAAAGCTTACCACTTCGGCTGGTTCAGCCAAGACATTAATGAAAAACTTTGCCTGAAAATAACGACGAAGCCAGTCAGTTAAAACACCAAGGGGAAATAATAATATAACTTTTACATATTTACCTGCTTTGTATTTGCGCCAGACATAAGAAGATCCGTTGTAACCATTCCTGGCTGCAACACCAAAAGAGAAAAGAAAAACAAGTCATAACTGTCAACATGGATGAGAGCATCAAACATAAAATCTTTACAAGTGCATCATAATGTGTTTTCTCAAATCATCTTTAAAATAGCCACATCTAAAAAAGAAAACCATGCAAGTGAGGTGTGTTTTGGAAATTGAGATGTTGAGATTCCACATTGACTACAGATATGGTCAAAGTAGAACTTATATAAAGGCTTAGGCAATTCTCACATCATGAGCTAGCTTTTGGGGTTGAGTTAAGCTAAGCTAAAATTTAAAATGATATCAGAACCTATTGTAGATCTGATATTAGATTACCCTTGACTATAAAAAAAAAATCAAATCAAATCATCCTGACCTTACGAAATTTTCTAATACAACTAATCTGGCCCCATAGACTTTCCAAGGCAACCAACATGACCTTGCAACTTTCCCAGTGCAGTCTACCTGGTCCTGTAGCTTTCCTAGTGCAACCTAGGATCTCTAAGCTCCATATGTCCAATCTAGGATGTGACAGGTGTGTGGTTGAGATCCCACATCAATTACAGAAATAGACAAAGTAGAGGTTATGGCTTAGGCAATTCTTACTTTATGAACTAGTTTTTGGGATTGATTTAGGTTAAACCTAAGTTTAAGACAAGATTTTTTCCAGCATTATCTTGCGGCTAGAAGCATTTAGTTTTGGCACTTATGTATGTGTTTAAGTTTCCACTAAGGTTTAACATATTTCTCTTTAATCTAGTGAGCCCGAACTCTTCTTCGAGCCTTTCTTCTTACAAGGATTTTATTTACTATGCTCTTGCACAAAAGGTATTTTTCTTTTTCTTATTTTTCTTTCCCTTTTCTTTAACACCTCTTATATTGAACTTGCACGACAAATTACAATTAATAACAGCACTACACCTACTCTCTTCAGGAAATCAAATTTATTTGCATTTCCCAACAAGATCTGCATATTTACATATGCATTACCAAATATCACCTGCTCCTTGACAATTTGAATCAGATCCTGAAAGCACTACATTCTTCAAGGCTTAATGGATATCTCATAGGATTGAGACAACATAATAACAAAAAAAAATTATAATATATCTAATTTACTTAAGTTTTTGTTAAGAATATATCATAATTATTATGATTTATTGTAAATATTTGTTGTCATTATCTCTTATTATTAGAAGATATTCTAAACTATTCTCCCATGTAAATATTAGGATTAGACTCCTATATATACATGTAAATTGTAAGGTATGGACACAAAATAGAATTCAGAATTTCCATGTTGGTATTAAAGACTCCATTTCTAGGGTCACTGCTTTCGCACACTAAATTGTAGCCGCCTTCATCACATCACCCAAAACCCTAGCAGCAAGCAGCCATCTTCATTACAGAGTACCTACAGTAACATCATTGGGCTTCGTTTTTCCTGTTTAGACACTGGATGCCTTCGCCGTGCCACGCGCTGTCACTGTAGGGCCCTTCACCAGCACTGAAAACCATGCACCACCTTCCTAACCTCCAATTGCCGTAGTGGAAAAGTTGTTCTATTTGTCAAGACCTCCTTTGTTAGTTTTGTTCCCACATTTTCTCTTAAAATATACGTTTTTTTTTCCACCATGACTGAACAAAACAATTCTGCTGCTCAACCTCCTGTGTCCCTTGGGTTCAATGACCTTCCCATATTGCAGGGATCATATCATCTTGAAGGGACGTAAGAAGCAGAATCATATTAAAGGAGAGGCTCAAGGTAAAAATGATCCAAAGTTTGAGATTTGGGATAACAGATAACCTAAGTCAGACCTATTCCAAGAAACAAGATGTTTTTGCCTGTTATGAATTGGAGAACCAGATATTTAATGTCAGGCAAGGGTTTCTCCCTGTGATAGAGTATTATGGGATCCTACATGGACTATGGATTGAACTAGACAAGAATCAAAACCTGAAGATGAAATGCAACATGGATTCTACCACAAGGGAGGATTCTTAAATTTCTTTCTGGCCTAAATTCTGAATACGACCCCATTCAAGTTCATGTTTTAGGGAAAGAGAACCTCCACTCTCTATGATAAAATCTTTCATAATATTCGAGGTGAGGAAAATTGGTGGGTTGTAAACTTGTAATATTAGAGACTTAGAGAAAAGAACATTGAGTTTTAGAGCAGTAGCATCTTTAGGAAAGTTACCTAAGGTTAGATCAACTAGTAAGTTCTTTGGAAAACCTAGTAAAGATGATTGTCACTGTAACCACATTCATTAAAATTTTTCCTTCTATAGGAGAGCATTAGATGCATAACCCTAGTGTGTGTGGTTGTATTCATTCCTATGCGACTACTAACATATTGATGACAAAGGACTTTAGCAGATTGTTCGTGTAGGTACTTAGAGAGACATGGTTATAACTGCCATGTTTGCCAATAGTAGGTAATTATAAAGCCAAATGTAAGTGTGTATGCATACTTTGAGATGTGATAATGGCAGACATTTGAAAATTTTTGTTCTGCTACCAATAACAAGCATATAATTCCCAACATTATTTGCCATTATCTTTGTGATTATTAAAAGATATTGTAAGATAATCTCCCATGTAAATATTAGGATTAGACTCCTATATGGGCTTTTTTGCTAAAGTATGGTAAATTTAAAAATAAATTATCAAAATAGGGTTCATACAAAATATTTTTCTGATCTAGGATGATTTTTGTCACGTCATATTGAGTGTCGTCCCTTGTGTAGCTGATACTTGTTTTTTAATAATAAAATATTGATTTTCGGTTACATAAAAGCCGATACTTATTTTTTAATAATAAAAAAAAATATTGTCCGTGTATATACCGACACTCATTTTATATTATTAAAAAAATAATATTACGAAGAGAACAATCACAAGTTTCCTTGGTGGCATTGATCTTTGTGATGGGGAGGTATGATACTCAAGAACATCCTCTATTTTCAACTTTGAACACAGTCCATCATGATGATTTCCATCAGCCAAACTTCCCAGGCGCTTCCATCAAGAAAGGTGGTCCAAGAGAGCCGTGGCATGACATTCACTACAAGCTAGAAGGACCCATTGCATGGGATGTTTTGTTCGATTTTCAGCAAAGGTGGGAGAAGCAGGTAGGAAAACAATTCCTACTCCCTTCAAGCATGCTTGATGATTATCTTCTCCCTCAATCCACTGTGGCAGCGTCAAATGAAAATAAAGTATGGAATGTTCAGTTATTCAGATCCATTGATGGTGGTGCTGCTTTTGGCTTCCCTCAAGACCCAGAAGAGGCAGCTGAATTTGGCCTTGTTAGGGTTCTTACAGGTTACATAAAATTCATAATATTATTTTTTTAATAATAAAAAATAAGTGTCGGTATATACACGGATAATACTTATTTTTTTTATTATTAAAAAATAAGTGTTGGCTTTCATGTAACCAAAACTCAATATTTTATTATTAAAAAAATAAGTGTCGGTTACACAAGAAACGCCACTTAACATGACATGGCAAAAATCACCCTAAATCGGAAAAATGCTTTGTATGAACCCTATTTTGATAGTTTGTTTTTAAATTTACCATACTTTGGCAAAAAAGCCCTCCTATATATTCATGTAAATTGTATGGTATTGACACAATAGAATTTAGAATTTCCAAGTGTTTCTAATGGGTCATTATAAGTCATTCAACGATCCAAATATTTCAGTGTTTCATTCATAGATGGGCTACCTTTCTAATGATCTGTGATTCAAATAAATAACATTAAATTTTTCCTCTCTATAGTACACTTTTTATTAGAAATGTCAAGCTTAACTTTATGTACTATGGTTTTTTTCTAATAAATACAAAAAATTCTTTATGAAAGAGTAGGTAACAAGAACCATTTTGTGACTAAGACTAACATCAGTATTAAATATAGGTGATATGCATGGTCATTGTTAATGTCGGTGTAAAGTTAATATAATTTATCTTCAAGCTCCTTCACTACAAGTTTCTGCAACATGTACATAGTAATAATGTAATATATGTTCATTATAAATTGAGCATATCTAAGCCTGCAACTCAGTAAATGTGAAGGGGCTCATTCAGTTTCAGTAACACAACAATGGGTACTAAAATGATTCTGCACAAGAAAAATCATGTCAAATTATCACTTCTTTTCTAGAAGTTATTAAATTTACTATATGAATAAATAACTATAACAATACTTAAATTGGAGAAACATGCAAGTTTTCATATTCATGCATCCATGCCCGTCATACTTATCATAGGAATTGGATACATAAAGCAAAACATACCGAAAGATTATGCACCACAACATTTTTAACATCTTGCATCTGCAATTCTGCCTGTAAAATATCATCAAGACTGATTTATATATGTACACATGCATATCCACAGCCATAACTATAATTCTGATTCAAATAAGTTTATTAGGAAGAGGACAATAAGAAATATTGATCTAATGGAGTGTTAATTTTCCATATTATCTTATACTGAAATCATTTCACTGAAGTTCACAAGATACTCAATGGTATTCAGCAACACCAAACATCTCATGTATGAATGCAGAAAATAGAGTTCATTACTAGCATAAACATCCAACGAAATACAAAAGTCAATCCACCATGCATTATGAAGCAAAAGAATTTTGGTAGAAAAATTTAGCTTACAATTCTACTGGATATGACCTGGCATTGTTAGTCAAACATAATTCAATCCTAAATATAGACTTGCATTGCTGCATACTCAGCAACATTATGTGACCCTCTGTTTGGAAGTAAGGAGATAGGAAGGAAATACTACTTTTCCAGTGCTTGGCTAATGGAAATGTAAGGACATAGAAATGGAAATACTATTATTACATTTATTATTTTGTTTAATTCCTTACATCTAGTATATCCAAAGAGAGGAAGCACAGGAGAAAGAAGTGAGGTAGATGGAGAGAAAAATAAACAGAGAAAGAAATTTTTTGTAACAGCAAAAATTTATGTCAGCTTAGTGAGTTGATAGTAACATTTTCTTAAACAATTAATATGATATTTGAGTAGAAATTTATAACATATCGGGGCTGTTAGTGTGTATAGCTTTAAGTCTACTATACATTTAATTTTCTAAAATTTTGTTTGATCCATTTATGAAAATCATTATAATTTTCAATGACTAAACTATATTTTAATTTATCAATGCTTATACTAATTATAATTTATAAGGAATAAAAAAAATAACTTAAGTTTTCATGTGTATGAATGTATTTATATTGTTTTCTCTAATAATGCTTGATAATATATACTACACTTTGATGTTTTTATGCATCAACTTATTGGTTACCATATTAAAGTAGTAATAATAATAAATAAAGATAATGATTTTAATGAGATTTTTCATATACATTATTATTTTAAAATAATTCTTGTGATTTATTAAAATTTTACTAGAACTTGTTAATTATAAATAATGAGCATTTGTCATTTAAAAAGTTGTTACAAATATAATAGAGAAATGATCCTCTAGTAAGGGGAGATGATCTCAAATGAGAAACAGAAAAAAGTTAAAGTACGAGAACACCCTTAAACCTACACAAAGCTCTACTCCAAAGATAATTCTTGTAAGATCACTAAAATAAAGTAATTATTGATTTGATTATGTATGAAGCTTTTATATGATGTGCTTTTATTCCTAATCACAAACAGGTATTTTTCCAAAAGAGATTATAGGTAAAAGCATTATATTCTAAAATACTTTATCTAATGTTATCATTAAGAAAGAAATTCTAATTAATCAAATATTTTTTCAGATAAAAATGCTGCAACTAGTCTTCCATATAATAATTGAATACATTATTGACGTGAAAAAAGCATATGATCAGGTGCCAAGTGTTTTGAAAGGCTTTGAAAAAAGAAATGGGCCTGTGTAGCATATATTCAGGCTATACAAGACATATATGAGAGGATAACTATATGTGTGAGAACTTCTGGAAGCATACCTAAGGACTTATCAATTGGAATAGGTTTACATCACGGCTCCGTTTTGGGCCCTTATTTAATTTAATCTTAGATGTGCTTACAAATGACATAAAAGATTATTCCTCAATGCATGCTCTTTGCACATGATATAGTGTTGATTGAAAATTCGAAAGAAAAGGTTATTGCTAAACTTTAATTATGGAGAGAGACTTTAAAATCTAAGAATTTTCGCTTAAGTAGAAATAACACAGAGTATATGCACCATAGGTTTAGCTAAAAACAAAATGAGAATCATGTGTTGAAAGTTAAAATTAGAGAGAATATTATATTATTAGTTTCCAATTTCAGGTATTAAAATCGATTATACAAAATGATAGGAAAATTAATGAAGATGTTACTCATAGAATACAAGATGGGTGATTAAAGTGAATAAAGGCATCAAGAGTTATTTGTCACCATACAATACTTATCAAGCTGAAAAGAAAGTTTTATCATACTATAATACGATCAACTATCCTATATGATAGTGAATGTTGGGCCTTAAAAAGGAAAAATGCCAAAAAAAAAAGTGAAAGTGGCCGAAATGAGAATACTAAGATGAATAAGTGGACATACGAAAAATGACAAAATATAAAGATAGTATACAAAAAATATTGGAATAATACTTATAATGGAAAAGATGACTGAAAAATGTCTAAAATAGTTTGGTTATGTGCAAAGAAGATCTTTAGAGGCACTAGTAAAGAGAGTGCATGACTTTTAGTCGGTAAAAAAGAGTCAAGAGAGACCCAAAAGAACCTTAAAAGTAACTATTAAAAGAGATCTTTCAGTTAACCAAATTTCTGAAAATTTAGTTTTTGACCAAGTTCAACAGCATCATGTGATTCATATAGCCAACCTCATCTAATGAGATAAGGCTTAGTTGTTGTTGACAATACTAAGAATGCCATAAGAATGCCACAACCAGTAAGAGTAATTACCAACTTCATAACTAACAAGGATATCCATGATGGAGAAGAGATGGAGGAATTGACAAAGTTGGAAAAAATTTGTTTAATGTATGAAAAAAATTATCATTTCTAACAGTTGTAAGACTAAGACTACTTTAACCTTGAGATATACCACTAATGATAATTTGGTATTTTAAGGCTCTAAACTTGAGGCAGGAAACAAAAAAAAAAGTTATTATACTTTACATTAAGGAATGTCATAGATTCCACATATTAAAAACATCTCCCCTCACTTGTGATGAAATGGAAGAGGGAAGATCATATTTTCTTTTATGTTTTAATTATTTAATAATTAAAATGATTTTCTAACAACACAAAAGAAAAATAATAAACAATTTTATATTAAGAAAAAGTAATATAATTAAATTTTTATATTTTTTATTTTATATTTTAATTAGTATAACTTTTTTTAAATTATTTATTTATTTATTTAAACTCTTTTCCACTTATCCAAACAAGTCTAAGAAATTTTTCTCTACATCGTTCCTTCTTATTCTATCAATTCAAACAACAAATCTTTTACATTCTATTTTCCTTTTATTTACACCCCTCCTACTTTTTTATTTCTTACCCCCTTATTTCACTCATCATCAAATAAAGCACTAGAGATTAATAAATGGAGACAAACCTACTTATTGCCTTGTGTGGCAACTGCCCTACAAGGATTTAATTCCTTTTTCTTAATATCACATCTATTTTGTGTGTTTTACCCCCACAAATTTATATATGACTGTTACCCCAACTTAAAATTTTTTTAATCTGTCACTAACAAAAACCAAATCTTTTTGCACTATGTGAAGTTGGTTACTAAGACCAAGCTACGCCAAAATGTTCTACTATAAATGAAGTTTATAGAGAAGCCATTAATCTCTAAATCTTTCTTAGTTGCTTCACCTGTTGTCTTTTCATCTCCTTCTACCTAAGCAATTGGGCTACCCTTCATCTGTTCTGCCCTCCTTCCAAGTCACAAGGAGTTCTACAAGTTTTTATCACACATGCCCAAACAACCTATGTCAAGATTCTACCATTGTTTCTGTAATAAGTACTACCCCAAGATTCGCTCTAATGCATTCATTTCAAATTCTATTCCTATGTTGTCTAGTATACTCCTCCAACACAACATTCTAATCTGTACTACTTATCTTTTCACGTCTAAACATTTAAAGAATGCCAATACAGAAAAAAAAAATGGTAGAATTTTTATGGGACTTAGTCTTTTCTTTTCCATATAGTAGTTCCAAAATTATAGTTTCTTTTTATGGTTAAGCTGAAAATTATAATCACAATCTCTCATATTTATTAGAACAGGTAGAAGTTGAGGAAAGCAAGAACCAATAAGAAACATCGCAAATTAGCAGTCTGACTTTATTACAATAAGAATGAAATATGCAATAAATACTTTTAAGCAATAGAACAAGAATGGACAGGAACTGAATAGAGTTGTAGACAGTTAGAGTGCATGAATAGAAATATAAGTTTTAACAAACAAATATCAACCTGTAATGACTTTGTTAAATGCACTACACTTCTCTTTGTTGCTCCATATGCAGCAAACCTAAGGGAAAAAACAACAAAAATATAAAATTTTCACCATGGTGTGATTAACTAGTGAATTTTCTAAGAAGCTGACAGAGATTATGATTCATCATGGAATCCAGAGTGCATTTTTGGAATTTTCATATCATCCAAAAGCTACCTTTCAATTGCCACCACCTAATATGCTACCTGTTACGTTTTGCAACTATTTGTAGAGATTATAAGAATTATTAAAATGAAGAAAGAACTCATGATCTTTCACTTTCATCAAAATGGGAACCAATCCAATGTGACCACATGAGATGAGACTACAGCATGGTTTACCAAAACTGATTTAGTATACCAAATAGCAACTAAATATTTAGCTTGGAAAAAAAAAATTGTGATGGAGCTCAGCTAACCAAATCATACAATACTTTTGGCATGAGAAACCACTATAAAAGTGAACCCTTCTAGATTTCTAGAGCACATGAAGCAGTATTGACCCATAAGCAACCAAGATTTAATTGGCTCTGTCCCAGAAGACAAATACAAAATAAACAGCAACATTCTAAATGTATAAGCAGAATATTGCACATAATCAACAAATGAAATACTCCAATAAAGTCAAAAAGTACCTGGGAGTTGGTCTTCCATCTGAACCTGCTCCATCAATATTAAAAATATGACCTCCACGAGGCTGGCCCACCATCATCCTTATTGCCTAAATGGAAACTAAATATCTATGCATAACAGTGCACCCACTTTGTTCATATTAGCTATGGCCTCTTAGATGAGAATATATTTTACCTCTCTACAACATATCATCAAGCCAAGTGTATTTGTTGTAACCACCTCACTGCATGCACAAAATAAAGAAATTAAAAAAGATAATATAAAAATTTGAAACTAAGGGTGAAAAGTATAACGCATCTCACATAAGATCTTCATCAGAAGCCTCAGCAAGTGGCTTATAGCTATATGCATTTGATCCAGCATTGTTGATCTGCATCTTTCTCAAAATAGGGTGACAAATAATAAAATTAGTATATTCTAACAGACATATTCAACGAAAGGCTGGAGTAGAAACTGATAAAAAATTCCTATAGCTATAAGAAGGGGAAGCATGGAAAGGAAATGCTAGTTGCTAGGTGTAAGTGACAGCTGGCTCTAAATGTCATATATGAAATAAGATGACCAGAGAATTCTACAAAGCTTATTTGTCGTATGCTTCCTATTTTGATACAAAAAGAGGCTAAAATGAGCAAACTGACATGAGAAAATCAAGTAATTAATAGAACATATTTTTCAAGGTACTGCTGGCAAGTGGAAATCATTTACTTGAGCCAGGTTTCGAGTTCAAGTTCCACTATAAAGAAGTAACAAGTAAAAATAGTGGCAATAGTGAGGCTAGCAATATAAAGTATCCCCTAAATTTTCAAACAGGTCATCACCTAAAATTCAGTTTATATATAGACAGAATGCCTAATCAAAATTTTCATGAAAGGTGTAAGCACTGGAAGCAGGTACCAGGCAAACTGTGATTAATTTGCAGAAATAACTGCACTCACGGTTGCCTATTTGTTAAAAGGAAAACAGACACCACTTTACAATAATAAGTTTAAGGTTGAAAATGTCATAGTAATGTCATTGAAATTTATCATAATATGATAAACAAATTTATGGAAAACTAGTTTCCAAATCATTACTCTGGTCACACCTAGAATTGTGTTAAGAACAGCAATTTACGTAGTTGATCAGACCATGACTAAAAATTAAACACTAAATACTTTTTCATCCATTTATGCAAAATAAACAATCAAAACAGGAAAAAGAAGTCAGACATGAATACCCATATATCAATGTATTTCAGTTTCTCTTGAGCAAATGAAACTAAATTCTTCACATCCTCTGCGTTTCTCACATCACATTTAGTGCCCTGCAGGAAACAAAATGTGAACATGAGAAAACACGAGCCAACTGTATATTTGTAAAACAGGGTTTATAACTGACAAAGAAGTTTTAGAGGAGGTACCCACACATGCTGCTCCCCAAATTCTACTCTCAAGCTCTGGACAGAAGTCTCTACCCTTTCATCTATTAAATGAAAACCAAAATATTAAAAAAGACAAAGAAATCAAATAAATTAGACAGTAAAATACTAAAATCCCAAGCATTCAGCAATAAGCTGTTAGGTAACTTAAATTTTCAAGAGAAAGCATAAATAACAGGGACTGGGGCTAGGAAACAGAAAGGGAACAAATATCCACAAATGATTATCTGACAGAAAATATATCTAAAAAATAAATGCTAATAGAATAACTGATTTACTCTCTCCTGCTCGAATGCCAAGAACTAAAAGGAAAAATTAAAATGAATTACATTCTTCTCTGGAAGAAACTTTTCGACAACAAAATCACATCAAGCCTGAACGAAATTAATAAATAGCATATGAATGAGTTTCTGGTTACAAAAGTTGACAAAATTGTGCAGAGAATCCATTTTCATTTATTTCTAGTAACATAATTGAAATGAGAAGAGGAAAACACAAGAAAAAAGAGATCATTGATGCATTAGCAGTTGTATACAGTTTGAATGACATGAATAAGTATAAACACAAAATAAACAAATTGCATGGTTGAAACACATTGAAACACCAAGAGTTACTCCATACATGATCTTGAGCAAATCATGACGTTGTCACCGGCTTTTAAAAATTCTTTTGCCAATGCATACCCTATTCCTGAATCATATGGAAAACATAAAACACCAAAAGAGAATAAGTTAGAAAATACAGGAAATGCTACTCAAGCCACAACCTAGATGGCGCAAAGATTTTATCACTCCACACCAAGAGTTACTCTAGACATGTTCTTTCTTTCTCATTCTTGTCTAGTATACTCTTTCTCATTCTAACAACACAACTTATTTCTTTTGTTTCTTATCTCTTTCTTCACTTTTCTTTTTGGTGTTTAATTTTGGTGTAACGTGTATAGATCTTTAAAACTGTAGATACAATTTTTAAATTAATTACAACAAAAGTCAACGATTCTCATTTATATAGCAATACATAATTGGATAACAGTAAAAAAAAAAAAAAAATTCACACTGTCAATATATTTTAATTATTCTTTTATCGTCAAAACAAAGTGAGTGAGCTGAACTGGATACTATTTTTTTTTTTTACGGATTAAAATAACATTATCTTTGTAGTCTACTTTATGTGCCACGATGACAATTTAGTTAATCAAGCTGTATGTATAATTTGTGAGCATTAATTCTTGGAAAATAACGTTTTTAGGAGTATTCTGGAAGAGGAGAATTTTAAGAAATATTTTGAAATGAAAGCATTTTCAGGGATTAGTCTGGTTACATCATGCCAAGTAGTTTTTTTCTATATTATGTATTTACTTTTTAATTTAACACTAATTTTGATTTTAGTTTTATTCATAATTTATTCATAATTTTATTTAATATAATAAAGTATTTATTATTAATAGTTATAATATTTACATTTTTAAAATTTAAAAATAAACATTATTTTAAATTAGTTATTTAATTTAATGATATCCTGCACAAGAAAATTACTAGTATTTATCTTCATTTGTTTATCTCCAACAGGGACAGACTAAAATGAGAAACAAAACATAAAATAACTCAAATTAGCGACTAAATGGCAAGGTAACTACATTTTTTTATTTTCACTACCGATATACCATTTCATTCAAATAAAATAAAAAATCTGACCTTTGCTTGACCCAGTTATCAAAACGTTATAAGGAGGAAGCATAGGCTCGGTGTTGGGAGAAGACATTGCGAGGAACGTTGGAGAGGTTGTTTGGTTTCTGAAAGCAGAGACAGAGATAGTGTTGTGGGAGATGCACAAGAGTTGGCGGGAAGCAACGGTGTAGGGTTTGAATTTGGGGACTGAAGAGAGCGAAAGTTGATAATGAGACAAAAGCGTTGGAGATGGAAAGAAGGAGACAGTGGTAGCCATTGATTCTATGAACTATGAATGAGAATTATTGGGAAAGAGATGGCAAACAGAACAGAACCCAACAAAGAATGAACGGATAGTTGGGCTATGCCAATGCTTAACACTTTGTCGTTAACGCTCTTAGACACGTAGCACGACACGTGTACCGCTACCATTCGCTTCCTTTTACTATATGTCAATTAAATTGCGGACAAGACAACAACGCGCTTACTATAGCATAAGTTTTTTTTTTATTAAAATTAATTTTTGAATTTATGAAATAGTATTTAATAAAAAATTAGTAAGGGATAAAATTTTAGTTAAAACTTATAAAATTTAATAGCATCAAATTTTTAATTAAAAATAAAATTCAAAAATTATTAAAAAAATTATATGTGTTGAAGGTTAAAGAAACATAATGTCAAGAGAAAAAAAAATTAAAGTTAAGTTTCCCTAAACTTTTAAAGATGATTTTACAGGAAGAAAAATTTTGGTATAAAAAATAAATAATTTTTTAATAAATTAAAAATAATTTATTACTTCAAACTTTAAAAATGTTAAATGAGAAAATTTCTTTAAAAAAACATGAGTTATTTCTAATTTATGGAAAAAAAATTATTCATTTTAATATTAATTTATTTGTGATTCTCTAAAAATTTATTTAAATAGGACCTACACATGAATAAAAGTATTATTTTAAGCTTTAATCTTAGTCAAGTTATCTATCATCCTACTTGTATCTCTAAAACTATAGAAAATACTTTCATTATATTTCGTGAAGCTAGTTAATAATCTTTTAAATATTCACTAAGTGAATATGAAAATTAAAATCAATCTATTTGTCAAAATTCACCACCTTTAGATAATCACTCATGCAAATCACATGTTTATAACCACAAATTCACACATAATATATTCTTATTAAGGGCAATAAGTTTTATCAAAACTTCAAAAGTGCATCTTTCATTCTTACAAAATGAAAGAAAGTCAAGTTTTTACAATGTATGTTGTGAATGAAGCTTTCACAAGGAAAGAAATATATTGAGCAAATTAGTGATGAGCAAGTGACATAAAAAATCTTTTTAAGAATAAGAGGACATCAAATGTAGGTACATGGTGACATATTATGTGACAATTTATTTTATCTTTACAACCAATTATAAATAGAATAAGTGTTATATGTTTTTCCTTACTTGCGGTCCATGAAATAAGTTTATTTCCAAAAGGATGATTTAGGATCTTCCCTCCGTGATTCTTCATGAATATCTTTAGAAATGTTGGTGAATAACCTTGAGAAATTCTAGAAGTCATTGAGCTATACATTTAAAAGCTAAGTTGAGAGTTTGAAAATAGAGGCACTTATACATAATTAATTATCGTACCAAAATTAAGTCTCCTAATTTGATAGGACATCAAATCCATGTTGAATCTTGTTAACAACTTTAATAATAACTTTTTAACAATATGATGAGTTGTTTCTAGACATAGAGAAAATTAAATGGTACTTAAGATATTTATGAATAAGGATCAAGACCCACAATATATTTCTGTCATTCAAAAACTTACACACCAATTTGCCCAAAAAAGGGCATTATTCATTTTCAAAGTGTCCCTTAACCTTATCCACAAAGCTTCTAATTTTAAGTAATTGTTCACCAACTAACTTGATTTCAACTATGTTCCTCTCCATTCTTATACTAAATAATCAATTTAAGTTGTTTGATGATATCATTATGAGCTAAAAAAGTTGCATATTATAGACTAAAATAGTAGATAGTATTGATTTTGCTAAGCAACCTTTTTAGCTCTATTTAGAAGCTTAGTTTTTTAAAAAGGCATTTTTTTTGAATTTTTTTCAGGATAAAGTTGAAATCTACTTTTTTTTTTTTTTTAATTTGTCCACAAGAGAAGAGGAAACTCCAAGTATTTCCCTAAATTAGATGTACTTTAAATACCTAAAATATTATAAAGTCTTACACATGGTTGATTAATAACTTTCAAGTAAATAAATCTAGATTTTTTAATCTAAAAATAAGATGCAATACAAAAAATCATCCAATTAATGTATGAATTACAATATTCATTAAGCATTGGAAGCCTTGCAAAATAGTAAGATGTGATTAAAAAATAAAAATAAAAAGGTGAAATGATAGGAAATCTCCTTAAAAATAAAATCATTAAGCTTGGATCTCTTCTACATTATAAAAAGGTTAGAAGAATGAAATTCCACGTGATAAAACTAATGATCCTAGAGAGAAATCTGAAGTCAAAGAGGGTAAATTAAATAAATCTCCAGTTAATACAATAATACAATTTCTCAAGATCTATCTTAAAAGTCACAGTATATTTTTTTCTTTTCCTTTTCCCCACATAATGCATCCTTTTCTACTCCAGAATGACATTCTTCGAAGTTCTTCACCCTAACAAGGAATTGCCCTGAATTGGTCTTATAATCTTGTTAAGGAAAAGTCAACCTATTCACAAAAATCTTTTTTATTAGCTTTATTAACCACATTAAACAGATTAATGGATAAAGTTTTAGTATATAGGGTTATCAATTTTAAAAATTAATACTCCAAAAGTTTCAAAATATTTTCTCTCTCTAGCACGGCTATGCTTAAGTTAGCATAGAGTATGCTCATCAAGAAATATAACATAAGTTATTTAAAAGTGATGCTCAACTTAAAGCATGGTTGTGCTCAAGTTAGCACAAGATGTTCTAGTATAAAAACATAACATCTTAAGAGTGGTGTAGCATGACGCGTGCTCAAGTTTAGCATGCCTTTGTTCAAGCTCCATGGGTCTTAAACTTTTCAAGGCCATAATATTTTGTATAAAATTTTAATTTATGCAAATTATATATTCAATTTAATCAAACTTATCTAAAATTTAAAACATAAATCACGCAAAAGTAGTGCTACATTTATGCTAACACAAAAGAACATTCTACAAGGACTTTTAACACTAGTTAATTTTTGAATAATAAAAAAATTTATCAATTAAATGAAGTCATCACCTTTAATGTTTTATTATTATGTAATCAAGCATCATAAGAGAATCAAACCAAAATATAAAAAAATGACAAAGCAAAAATACTAAAAATAAAAAAAATAAACAAATAAGAATAAACAAATTTTTTGTCCAAACAAGCATTACTTATATACAAATTATATATAGTTTCACCTTGGTACGACTTATCTATTAAATACGCTTAATACATATTTCAAATTTTTTAAAAAGGATTTTTTTAAATAAATTTTTACTTTAAAAAATGTAACTATTGGTATCTTTTAAAGAAAATTTTAATTACAGTTAACGATCCTTCAATTTGAATTGCATGCAAGTTTACTTTTAAATTTTTTTTTTAGCAATCTTATTAATCAAAAAATCAAAAAGTAAATTTTCTTCTTCAACATTTCCTTTACATTACATTCTCAAATTATTATTCTTTTATTCAAATATTTGGATGTTTGGTGGTGTAATTGAAATATCAAATGATTCTAAAAGTTTAGAATCAATAAATTAGTTTGAAAAATTTTATAAGATATAACATAAGATCAGGGTTTAAAATAAAAATTTTTAAATTGAGTCTAGTTTGATATTTGGCCAGTAATTTTGAATATTACTCAATTTAATCAATTTATTTTATAAGAATTTTTAAAGTAAAACTATAGTACAAGTATAAGACGAAAAGATGTAAAATATAAAAAATACAAAAGAAAAATGAATCAAAAGACGAATAAAGTTTTTATAATATTCTAACTTAAGTATGCAAAAATCTGTAAAAAAAATGCACAAGATTTGAAAGGAATGAAGTGCAATTGGTTTCATTTAAAAGAACATATAATTTAGCAACAAGGATTATGTTTTTGCAAGGTCTAACTTTATTCTGAAGGGTTTTTACAAAAAAATTTGTAAACAAACTTCTTTAACATACTCTTGTTTTGATAACTTTTTTTAATTAAAATAATTTTAAAAAATGAATAATATACAAAATAAATACTCATTTTTTCTACAAAGACTAATCACATGGTGTACTAAAAATATGTTAGTCATGTTTCTCCTTTGTTATACTTGAGTGATATTGTTTACTCACCGAGTATTTGATTAGTATTAACATGTGCCAAACACGTTGTGAAAGCAGATACATCCTCGTAGACAACTGTTCAGGAGCAGTCGTACACCAGAACTTACCAACACTGGCCCTCTACAGACTTCAGAAACATATAACGAAATATAAATATTGATTTTATTGAGTTTTTCAGTGAGAAATTATATGACATGTCACTCTTAACAACTTTAAGCATCTTGGTCTTGGACCCAAGATACAGAATAAAAATATATAAAAACAGTAGTGTACAGAATGATGCCAAAATTTTGGATTTGGACAGGGATGGCTAAAATCTACAATAAACTTCTTGCGTGCCAACAACTAAGATTGAGCACCGCAAATTAACTACATTTTCCTAAACCTATATCAACCCCTCCAAAAAAAAGGGGAAATAAATGAGTAAAGAGAATCCTAATGTCACGTAATTACATCCCACTCAAAAAAATGCTAAGCAGGAAAACCTCATTGGATCTCATAAATGCTTTCATTTCACCGCCATGCATTAAATTGCATGGTGCTGGGCTATTATCCAAGATGAAAGGATGAGATTAACTCCCCTAAGACCATCTAGGATGAAATGTCAACCAGAGCGTCGCTTTGATTTTCTACGCTTCCCTAGTAGTTTTAGCATGTTGTCAGTGACATCAGGAGGAGAGTTATCATCTTCATGCTGATAATTATCAGAAGTGTGAGTCAACCAAGCCAATGCCTCTATAGCAGCATCCCTCTCTGCAAGTTGCTTGTTTCTCTTTGGTTTGCCAACAAATTGCATTCCTTTAAACTCCACGAGGGCCCTAAACTCGTTTGTTTTAAGATGTTTTGTTTTGTATTTTGGTGGGGAGTGCCCTGCTCGCATCAACAGTGTTTGCAGCAAGCTCTTGGGGTTTGTCCCATCTTTTGTGAATTTGTTCTCATCATTAGAGGCCCTAGGCTTCCGGCTTTCACGGCCAAATACAAATCTTCCTTCACATTGATCCCCTGAAACCAGCTCCTGAACAGCAAGCATCAAGTACTTCCCCTCCTTGTGAATATCAAAGCTAGGATCTTCCAGCTGCATTATTACAAATCCATTATCATTTGAATTTATCTCCAACCAGCAAAACATATGAACATCGATTTAATTTAACAAAACAATAACTTCTATTAGAAAAAGTTTAAGCTCACATCATGCAGCAACCTCTCACAAGGAATATTATTAAAAGGAAACGGTATCTGCTAACCTTCTTTTGGATAAGCTTATCAAGCTCTTCCTTAAGCTTCAAATAGCAGTCAGCTAAACTAGGATCCATGAAGAAGTCAACATACCCATCTAACATTTTCAGATGCCCAGCCTAAACCCATGAGAGGGGAAAAGAACGAAAAGGGTGGGATGTCACTATCTTGAAATCAATGGAGATATTTGACTGGAACAAACATATGTATCAATTAACAAATCACCTGCATTCCATTACTTAGAGCACCACCAAAAAGGATGAGTATTGAATCAGATACACCAGTGGAGTCACGGATGAAAACAGCATTGACCTTAACTTTCTCACCAAAAACTAACCACGGGTAAGGAATGGTCTGGTAGCGTGCATTCACTGAATTCTGGTCAAAATAATAAAAACTAATCCATATGAGAACAAGAATAATATAGGGGCAAGGAAGAGTTATCTCAATATATTGGTACGTGGTTTAGTGGCTTTGACACAAGAAATGCACAAATAATCATTTCAGGTAAAGAATACATACGTGGAACAAATATGTTCTTTTCATAAACAAATACATCATAGAAAACACAAGAGGGTATACAACTAAGAGAAGATAAGACATCCTCCGAAATGCCAAAACACAGTTACAACTAGGAACAGGAAAATACTCGAGAATGTAATGAGGAGTCAGTAGAGTAGAATGGTTATCCCAGTCAGGCCCTAATAGACTCACTAGATGTATATATTATATAGTCTTTTTTCCTTCTTCATTGTTGAATAAACAAGGACTTTTTACATCATTATGTCCCTTTTCTTCAGAGAACCAAGTATGTGTGGTAAAGGTTGCAACCTCAACAATTGGAATTCCATCGTTTTGGTAATTATTTGTGAAAATTAGAAACTAAAACAGAAAAAGTTTTCTCCAACCCCAGAAACCCTTAGATGCTCAATAACAATCTAGATTGTAGATAGACAAAACTTAGATAATGTACCAATGCCATTGGTATTGTTCTTGTTATTTTCTGATTCAAATCAGCATTTTATCTCAGTAATGGTTGCCCACTTAAGTTACGGAGATAAAATGTTTATTTTAATTGAAGAATAGCACCAATAGTACTAGTAATGATGTATCTAAGTTTTGTCCATTACAAAAAGGATATTCCATTGAATATGAACCATAATAGAACTCAAGATAACAGATGAATTCATTGTTTGAAGGTGATATTAGAATTGGTTTGCCACTTACAGCATATAATAAAACCTGGCCATCGTCCATTGTTTTAAATGACATGGATGTCTCCCTGTGCTGTACAGAGGAATAGTTAAATAAATGAAACCAAAAAAGCTCAACATGAAAGCTAAGCATGGAAGTTACTGGAAAAAAAACATTATACAAAACAAATAGCTCACCACCACTGATGCTATGCCAGGAAAGAGTCCAGAACAAATGACTGCACGCACAAGTGACTGATTGTGACTCAATTTGTTAATAAAGCTTGCATCTGCATCCACCAAGCCACCTTCTTTCAAGATGAAGCTAAACTGCTTCCGAAGTGAATGAATAGCCTGAAGAGTTTGGGCAGAGAGAAAATTTCTCCAGCAGTACTCATAAGCTGATCCTTCTCTTTCTGCATCTTTCCATCCTTCATATGCTCGAACAAGAGCCATATGGTCACTGTAATCTTTAGCAGAAAATCTAGACTTTGCAGTGCCCGCTAACTGAAAACAAAGGTAAAAGCTATAATTAATTATCTTCAACAGTATAAACTAAATTTTTTGTCAGAGCTTGGTCCAAGCAATAATATGTGACCATTGAAAAAGAATGGTGTATGACACAAAAAATGACAAGGTTCAAAATACTAGTTTAATCTGTAATGGCCTATCATGATGTCAAATTATTAACATTACAGAACATGATGCTGTGAATAATGTAAATAGGGAAATTTTGTAAATAAGGAAATTATGTAATTATAGTAATTAGCATGATTATAGGTAATTACAAATCATGCATTTATTGTATATTTATTGTACTCTTGTTATAAATAATTAGCTCCATTGTATATTGAGACTCAGATTCATCTTACGCCTCTTGTTTTCCTCATCTCTCTCAACACATGGGAATCACAATATCAGATACCAAGATGAAGAGGAATGAAATGTAGGCGTGGAGTTGATACCTGACCCATATTGGTATATGCACACTCAACTAAAGAATAAAATGTACTACACGTTATAAACAGAAAATCCACATATAGTACATCAGTAACAAACAAACTTTTAATACAGCCATACTTAATTACCAGAATGTTAGGCAGGCACTGTTCACTAAGGTTTGCCACAAAAAGAAGGGAAAGTATAGCAAGGACAGGAGGCTCCTGTGAAAAATGAAGGGAATGTGATTGGTAATCATTCTGGGGAACTGCTTTGTGACAACCTGCATACAAGGCAGGTGGGGGGCAGGAACCAGATTGTTAAAGAGAACGGCAAAATGTCTGAGTGCAGATTGGAAGGGAGGAAAAACTAACTCTTGAAAGAGTCAGCAGTGTCTTTGACATTTTCCTTTTCTGCAGCAAGTGTTTCTTTCTAGTATTTATTTTGTAATTTGTACAAATCATTATTTGTAATGATATTACATTAATAGCAGTAGCAACAGTAGGAAATCAGTGAGCATTTTTTTAAAATTAAACAGAGGTCTTGTGACAGGATCTTATCGCTGTATGAAATGAAATATTTTATTCATAAGAAGTCCTAAGAATATCTGAAGCCATACAGCAGGATGAGAGGACATTTTATTAATTTATTTATTAACAAATCTCAAAATCTTCACATCACATTACTACTGTTCTCACAAATCTAATGATGCAACTATTGTGATCAACATGTTAAGGATGAGAATAACTGTTCTCCATCAAAAGGATATTTAATCCCCTCCAGACTCCAGAGAATTCTGATTTAAAATATCAGATAAAGTTGTTAGAGATATAACAAAATCATTCATATAGCAAGCTTTGGCAATAGTTCGTGAAATATTTACCAAAAAAATCACAAGAAAATTACTGAAGTGTAAGTGTGTATTTATTGCCTTGCTACACAGCCAAATTCATATAGATTCAAAGATTGGATTCAACTGTGTACTAAAAGGTTTTGAGCTGACTTACATCCCTCTTGTCTTGGGGCAAAAGAAAAGGATCCCGGACACTAAGGCCAGCAACTATTGTAAGAACAGGATCAAAGCATCGAAATATAGCTCCCATGATTAACATTTTTCCCAGCTTGGGATCTACAGGAAGCATAGAGAGAAACATCCCTGATTGCAAGAAATTGGAAACAAAGAAATCAATTACTTATAACCCAGAAAAATATCCATTCACCGACACATAAGCAACCAATCAAATAAGAAAAAGACTTACCAAGATTAGTAAGATTTTCTTTTTCATCTAATGCTCCAATCATCTTGAGAAAATCAATAGCATTTTGAACCTGTTCCATTAAATTGCAAAAACTTTGTATATTTACAAAGAGCCAAACCAATCACTAAGTCCCAAATATTTGTGTGTGTAAAGTGGAGGAAATTAAAGTATAGACCATTGCATTCTCTGCTTTTGCCTGACTGATCCTACTAACAAAAACAGACACATTACATAAGCAGGCATTTGACTTAGTTTATCAATAGAATCAAGCAGTCAAACATTTGAATACTCAAATCCTTAACATCATAAACACCTTTCAGAATTATATCAATGAAGCACCTACCTCCAACTCAATTTTTCTTATAAAATACGCCATTTCGTACTTCTTGTTTGTATTCTCCTTTCATGTTTTATTTTTCTGCATTTGTCAATTTGGACATGAAAGGCTAAATACTTGATTGATTCTCCAATTCAAGTTCAATAATTGAAGTTTGAGGTTTTGCCCTTAATTGAATTTTGAATTTGTTTAACCTCTTCTTCTCAATCATGTTCTAAGGTTTTATATGATTTTTTAATGTGCATGCTTTATAATATCTGAATTCCATTACTGCTCTTACTACATAATTAATAAGAATTTCTAATCATAGTAAATCTTACTTCTGCCTATTAGATTAGGATTGAGAATCATATTTGGGTTGTTTTAACTTCATGTATGAGTTTGAATGAAATTCGATGAATAATAATTGAATTAAGATTAAGAAATGCTTGGTTGACTAACCTAAATTCAATGAATACTTTGTTATTTTAATCTGGTTAGTACTTAATTAATCATCTTAGATCAAATTAAGAATGAGAATAGAATTCACATTTAATAATTAGTAACCTATGATAGTTTCGTTATTAAATTGAATGGAAAATTGATCTATTAGTCATTATTGTTTATTTTTTTTATTTTGTTATGAGCTTTTAATAATGATCAATCAATCTTCAACTATGCTTTTTACTTATTGTCAATTCTTTGATGACCACATTGACAGAGAAGAAGAGGGAGAAAAGAGGTTGAAAAAGGACTTTTGCAAATACTAATTTTTAAATAATAAAATATCAGAAAATAATGATGACATGGCAATGATGAGCTGGACTTCCGTTATTCAGCTCATCACTTAACAGAGGACAGTTCATAGCAGGAACTAATTCCAAACATTTTAAAATTCTTAGGGACTAAATCATAACATTTCTTTGAAGAACTAATTTTAAAGGATGCTATTTTTATAAGGACTAAAAATATAATTAAGCCATTTTTGTATAATTATTTTGATAGAAAGCGACTTTGATTAGTTGACGACCACACAATATGAACTGCCTCCCTATGCACAAGCCAACGCAACTGGACTCATTGATCAGAGCTCAAACGCTCCCTTATTGCTGCAAATTGTAGCATGTCAAATCTGCTCAGCCACCATTGCTGTGCCTGACAGTGCATGACGCCATTCTTTTGATCATTGTAGACATCAATCAAATCGCCATTTTTCAAATCTGTGGTTAGTTTGTGTTAGGATCCGATTACCAGGTATGAGACTTGAGTTCCACATTGGAAGTATGAGATTCTAACATAGATTTTATAAGACCTTGAACTCTCCGACTATAATAGCTAGCTTTTGGGGTGGGGTTCTCCCAAAATCCAGATCAATTAGTATTAGAGCCTTCAACCATATCTCCCACTGCAAACGAGTGGCGTAAGTGGTGACACTAGCATTGCAGTGCTGGCTGGAGACTAGTCAAAGGGGCTAATGCATAGCTAGCCCGCGTGAGCGCAGGGGCTGCAAAGCATGGTGAGATGTTAGGATCCAATTGCAAGGTATAGGACTTGAGTCTCACATTGGACGCATAGGATTCTAACTGGGATTTATAAGGCCTTATAGCTAGCTTTTGTGGTATGATTCTCCCAAGGTTCTTATCAGTTTGCTCATTTTTGCTTCTTATAGCCATTGTTCGGCATTTTGGACATTGTTCATGTTGGTTTCTCTTACATCTGGGTTGTTTGATGGCCCCAAGTCATTTGCTCATTCTCAGCGGACAACTTCAGTTGTGCCTTAAACTTTTGATCTTCCTCCCATCTACAATGACTTCCTTCAATGACAACAGGAGCGTTAGGCATTTAGTTCCACTACCTCTATTGCACACACTGGTCACAGTAACAAGTTTTTTCTCTCTTTCTTTTTCTATTTAGGGTTATTTACCATCAATTACTAAGGCCTACACAATCTCGAGGTCTTGGTATTGTTTATCTCCTTCAATCACTATGTTACTGGATCTCCCTTTAATTTGTTATTCATCACTCATATAACTCATTCTTTAGATTGCTCCATATCCTTTCCTAAATACACTGCTTTTCTGCAAGACCAAAGGTCAAGATGGATGATTGGTATCGGATTTGAGTCAGAAGGGCTTCATCAACTATATCCCTCTCTGCTCATACTAGTTTGGTGGTGGACTCTCCTCTTTTGATTCATTCTCAGTTAGGCCATTTAAGTCTTCAAAAGTTACAACAATCAGTACCATGTTTCACCAAACCATCCACTTTGTCTTGTGAATCATGTTAATTAAGCAAGCATATTCACAATTCCTTTTCTAGTCATGTTAATCGTCAAGCTTCATCTACTAAGTTTGGTTCATTTTGATGTTTAAGGTCCAAGTTGTACTATGTCTACCATAAGATTTAGGCATTTTGTTACCTTTACTAATAATTATTCTCATTACACTTAGTTATATTCAATGAAAAATCAATCAAAGTCATTTTTGATATTTTTACTATGAAATTAAAAATCAATTTAGTATTCTTATTCACACTTTACGTAGTGATAATAGTCGTGAATATTTGTTTCACATTTCAAAATTTTATGACTTTTAAGTTTTAATGACATTCTTCATCAAACTTGTACTCATCACCCTCAACAAAATGAAATTGTTGAAAGAAATAGACACCTTATTGAAACTATTCACACTCTTTTCTTCTAGGTAATATTTCTCAGCATTTTTGGCATAATGTCCTTTCAGCCAACATTTTTTATCAGATGACTTCTTCCATCCTTAACAACTAAGTACTTCACTCTATCTTGTTTCCTCATTAGTCTTTACATTATCTTCCTCCTTGTGTCTTTAGATTCACTTGTTTTGTTTATAATATTGGTCCAGGGATTGACAAGCTTTCTGTTTGTGCACATAAATGTGTCTATTTTGGTTACACTCCACCTCAAAAAGATTATGTGTTACTCTCCGACTCTTAAATCATTACCTTGTCTCTGATGTTACCTTTTTTGAGTCAATTCTATTTTTTTTAGGTCTTCTCCTTCACCTTTTGAGTCTAAGTCTGTCACCCGCATCTCTTCCTCTCGTTCTTGACTTCTGATAGATTCAAACATATATATACTAGGAGAAAGAAGACTAGTCAGAAAAATAAAAGTGTAAATAACCAATTCTGTTAATAATAGACAGCTGGCTTTGTTATTAAAAAAATATGAGCACAGATAGTTAGTTTTCAGTTTTTCGGTTGGAATAGAATAGGGTCTGGAGAGTGAAGTCTCTCGAATCACCTCAGGTTATTGAATTTTGTAACCATTCTTCCTATTCCTAATCTGTACCACATTGGTGAAGCATTGGGGATTAGGTTCAGTAATAAAGAACAGTCTTTCATATTCAGTTTAAACATTGGGTTCTATCAACTTCCTATTATTTTTCAACTACCAAAGACACCATCTCTTTTAGCTTTTCAGTTTCCTTTACAAGTATACAACAGACTAAATCATACATCCTCTTTGCCACCACCAGCTAGTAATGAACCTCCTTCTAACTTACCTTTAGCACTAAATCCTTTGCTTCCTCCAGCCTTGCCTCCTGAGTCTAATTTTCCTATTTCTCTTCAAAAAAGCATACGCTCCACTTATAAACCCTCTCCTCATTATGATGCTTTAACACGTCATCATTTATCCCCTTCTCACTATACTTATCTTTCCTCTTTGTCTGCCCTTTCAATTCCTAAAAATGTATGCACTTCAGAGTAATGGTAATTGAGACCTCGTTTTTCTTCTTTCAAGGAAGTTTATTGTTGGATGCTGGTGGATTTACACCAAGGTTGGCCTTGATGGCCATATTGATTGTGTTAAGGCTCATCTAGTGGCCAAAGGCTACACTCAGGTTTTTAGTCTAAATTATGGTGATAAATTTTCTCCAATAGCAAAAATGGCTTCCATCCATCTATCATATCCATAGCTGCAATGTATCACTAACCCTTTTTATCAACTAAACATCAAGAATGTCTCTTTCCATGGTGATCTTATGGAAGAAGTATATATGAAGCAACCTCCTAGATTTATTGTTCTTGAGAAGTCTTCTAGATTAGTTCATCGTCTTCAAAAATACTTGTATGGCCTTCAACAATCTCTCCTAAAGCATAGTTTGGTCGCTTCAATATTATAGTCCAAGAATTTGAAATGGCTCGGTGATATTGATCCCTTTGTTTTCTATCGCCATTTTGTCTTGTGATGCATTTATTTAATTATTTATGTCAACAACATTGTTATTACAGAAAATGATTACCATGACTTACAAAGATAAAGCATCATCTTCAGATAGAAGATCTTAGCAGATTTCAATACTTATTGAAAATAGAGGTGGCACAATCTAAAAATGACATCATGATTTCTCAAAGGAAGTATAATTAGATATCTTAGAAAAAATATGATTAATGGGTACCAACTACCAACCTTGTAGACACTCCTTCCTAATTCGAAACTTCCGCCAAATGAGGGGAAGCCTTTTTTTTATCTAGAGAAGTATAGGAAGCTTGCAGGAAAGCTAAATTATGTGTCACTTGTCCAAATATCTCCTTTACAGTTGTATGATAAGTTAGTTTCTTAACTCCTCTTGTGAAGGACACCTTATTGGTGGTAATTTGATATTTTGGAAAAG
The DNA here is from genome assembly GCA_024086825.1 of Abrus pulchellus subsp. cantoniensis. Lineage (NCBI taxonomy): Eukaryota > Viridiplantae > Streptophyta > Magnoliopsida > Fabales > Fabaceae > Abrus > Abrus pulchellus. The sequence goes on from CM044054.1 coordinate 10,998,889, forward strand.
TAAGAAACAAATTGTAGTTGCTCACATAAGTGCAAAAGCAGAATATCAAGTTATGGCCTCAACTACATGTGAACTTATCTAGTTGAAAGTTGAAACAACTACTCAAAGAACTGAGCTTTGCAAAGGTTATGAAAATGCCACTCATTTGTGATAATTACACAACCCTGCATATTGCCTCAAATCTAGTGCTCATGAAAGAACAAAGCATATTGGAATAGATTATTACTTCATGAGGGAGAAAATCCTATCCGAAGACATCACTACTAGTTTTATCAATTTAAATGATCAACTCGCATATGTCTTTACCAATCATTGAGGGATCCTTGTATTATTTATATATGTGACAAGCTTGGGCATAGGACCTACATGCTCCAGCTTAAGGGAGTGTTAAATATATGTAATTATAAGAATAGGAAAGTTTATTTTTATATGTTAATTAGGTAACTGAATATTCTGTAAATATCTATAATTATTACTATTATCAATATAAATATATGTTTAGTCTTGCAATTGAAACACAAATTCATCCACATATTCTCTTACCTTTCTCTCTTTCAACACTATCAAATACAATGGTAGCTTACAGGGCCATTCCCATAGCTACTAAGAGTCATTCCCTACCCTTTCCAAACCAGAGTTATTACCAATAACGCAACTAGAATAGAAAACCTTAATTTGAAAATTTGCGATCTCAGCTTGAGATAAAAGCCTTTATTTAAAAGAAGTTCTGATTTGTTAGAACTCTGAAACAGCCACACATTATGGAATGCATAACTGGTAAATTCAATTCTCACAAAAATGAAATAATTTTCATAACCTTAATATTTCTTTTCCATGCTCCATCCCCAATACTAAATAGTTCTATTAAGCCCAAGAAGGAAGTTCTCAATTCAAACATGAAGCTACAGCCTATATCCAAACTTCTACTTATATGCAATCACTTAGGGTAACTGATATTACCATTAAAATATACAGATAATAGACACGTAAACGGATTAGAGAAAGAAAATATTTCCAATTTATGAATAATTAACCACTCAAGTGGTTAATTGGGTCAAAATTTTAATATTCATTAATCATTCTGATCATCATTAAACAATTGAGCAGCTAATAGTTCCTAACAGAGAAAGCTTTTGCCCCATAATTCACTTTTGGTTGTTTTCCTTGAAGAAATGGTTTTTTTTATGGCTGTTGATATCCAGCTCATAAGATTACTGTTGATAGAATATTTAATGAATACAACTATGCAACTAAAAGAGTAATGGTACTCACAGCCCGATGCTCTGGTGCCTGTAAAGCTGCTGATAAGAACTCTCCTATGCTCTCAACCTGCAAACTTTTTATTTGCAAGCAAAGAGAGTTCAAGGGCGTTCTCAGTAGTTCAGGGAGTTGATATTCAGAAAAGGCTTCATAAACACATTTAGGATAAAGGTGGTAGCATTCTCCCGGCTGCACACGACCAGCCCTACCCCTTCTCTGTAACCAAAGATGCCAACAGAAAGACAATTAGTTGCATGTTTGGAAGTAAAGAAAAAAAAAATACTGTTTGAGCAATCAGCACAAAACAGCGACAAAAGCTGCTAAAAGGTATCCTAAAATTTTCTAATAAAACAACTTCAGCATCCCCTAATTCTAGAATTTTAAAAAATAAAACAAAATAAAGCTTCTCTTCTGTTGTGTGACACTTCTCAGGCAGAGCCACCCATCTCCGGCAACATCCATTTCCTATCTTCTCTGTGTTCTTCGATTCTGCAGGGCTTCTGCTGTTCTGTTCTCTATTGTTTTTATCAGCAACAGTGAACAGCAAGCAATGGCATCATCTCCTTTAATTACTAGTATATTTTGCTTAAGACCTATGACTATTTGTTGAGAATTATTCATATGCTACACATTATGAATTTATGAGTATTTTTAGCATTATCTATGTAATTATGTGCATATTCATAGATTATGTATCGATATAAAAAAAATCAAAATAACAGTCATTCCACTATGCGCTATTGCGCTATAGCATTTTTTGGATCAATTGTGAATTGACGACTATGGGTGCAATTGTGGATCTCATAATTCACTTGCGTTGTCTATTGACATAATTAATATAACCTCCTCTGATGGGATCCTCTGACTTTGATGAAACGATGTCAGCTTTTCTAAAATATCTTGGAAGTTTAAATCAAAAGTTTTATTAACCTCAGCACTCTGTTGAAATTTTTCTTAAAAAAAGACATTCGCTTTTATGTCACCATCAATGTCAATTGTCAAAACACCTTGCGTGAGCAATATGTTGATCATATTCGGGCATTCTGCCCTTAGTTCATTCAGAAGCAGACTTTCTTCATGTTCATCAAAGTAAGATAGATTATCTCCCTCAGTACATAATAACTCATCCTCTCCCTTTACCAAAGGCTATGTTGCTTTTAAATTCAACAATATGTCTACATTTAAGAGAAAGAAATATTACAAGACACACAGCCAGCGCCCCACAAAAGTATATATACAACAGGGTGGAGCATCAGTAGATGTGCAACCATTACAAAAGTCAAAAGCAAAAATATAGGAGACAAGGATACTTGCCTGCCGGGCAGATGCTTGAGATATCCAAGAAGGTAAAAGACATGGTGTGTTATTCAAAGCATCATAAGTGGTCTCTTTTGCTTTTCCACAATCAACCACAAACACTATGTCATTGATTGTAATACTTGCCTCTGCCATATTTGTAGCAAGTATTACTTTTCTTATATTTGGAGGTGCTTTCTCAAATATGAGTTTCTACAAAAATATAAAGAAAAATAATAAATAATTTATCTAAATACAGTAAGACAATTAAATTAATGGGAAAAGGAAATACTACTATCATTATAGAACTCAGTATCAGTAAGAGTACAAATTTAAATATGGTAGTATACCACAAACTACTATTTTATGATAATAAAAAAGTTTATGAAAACAATTTCATTTTATAAGAGTGCAAGAGAATGAACAATGGCAGAGGCTCAGAAGGCATCCCCAAAAATATATAACAAGTCTTGTCTTTGAACACATACTAATTATCTGATATACCTATCATATGTCAAGATACAATATGGATAACTGGATAAATCTTTGTTTATCTTTGCTGTTTTTCCCCCACCCACCCACCCCCCATTGTACTTTTATCCTTTCTCTTTAATAAAATATATTTTCCTATCCAAAACTATGACAACAGAATACCACCAAAATCCACTGGCATCCTATTATCTGTCAAAATTGTGACACATTAAAAATAATATTTCAAGAAATGCCAGACATAGGTCATAAAAATTTGTTTTATAAGATACAACTAAATTTTACGCAATTCAAAATTCTATAGTTTACTTTTTTTCTTTTTGCCAAAATTTCAAAATTTCTTTATTTTATTTGATGACTGTCATATATATATATTTTGCATTTTTTTTTTAACAACCACAATGACATTGTCAGATTCATGTAACCGACCTCACCTAATGGGATAAAGGTTGGTCATTGTTGTTTTTAAAAAACCACAACAAACAGCACCGTATGTTATACAGACAGAAGGCCAAGGAAAAGGAAAGTTGCAACAGTGAAAACTTATGACATAAAATAAACAAAAATCATTTGTCTTTTTGAACTACACAAACAGATTATTTATCATTACATATTCAAAAGCATTTTAAAGCAACAATCAAATCGATTATTACTTTATATAATTAATTTCAAAGAAAAAACATAAAATAACTTAATTAAATGACTTGATTCAATTTGTTGCTAACAAAAAGACATGATAGGTTCATCAGAAATACAGATCACCCAAAGGGGAAACAATAAAGGTTAGGAGTACATGTCAATGCAATAACACACTCAAAAAGAATCAAAAAGAGAAACAACCAACCTGTTCTGATGTTGCCATTGAACCATGACATGTTAGAAGCAGAACTCTATTGGGATCTCCTAAAAGAGGATGCGCTTTAAGTTGATCTCTTAAACAGCTTATATCCTCCCAACCAGTCATAAATACTAAGACAGCACCTGGTCGTTCCTTCCGACATATATGGCAAAGAACAGCCTCAATTAGATTAAACCCTATGCAATCAGGTGCCCAAGATGCAAGAGAATCACATGCCCTGGAGCTATAGTTCTCAAAACTTGATTTAGAAAGAGCATCCTGTTCAACAGCATGAAAGTAACAAATTCATATTTGCAACAAAAGGCACTTTTAACAGAATTCAGTTTGAGTTTCAAAGGCAAGCAAGGAATAGCCAGCCATTTCATCTGATTTTTGAGAAAACAGGGAATTGTAGAATATTAGCCATTTAGCCAAAAACCAGGAAGGACAATCGTGTACAAGACACACCATTTATATACTATCAAGTCTAAAAAATATACATCCCTGCTTTCAAACAGTTAAGAATATGCATGCAGCAAGGCACAGCATCAAGGTATCAGCTTGCATTTTAAAGACAACTCAGGCCAAACAAGAATCTAAATTTTTTTGGGCCCCACCAGAAGTTAAACTTAGAAGTAATTAAAAATAAAAACACTTTATGCCATCATACAGTGAGGAAAAAGATTGGTGGTCAAGATTGAGAAGATAAACAATTTGTTTTGGCACCAAAATATGCCATAGTGGAGAAGTTAAACAACTTCTTTCTTTCTTCCTTTTTTTAATGTTATTCCAGTTTTTCATCTCCTTCCCTGTCATTGGCCCAATACACCAAAATATAGAAGAAGAAATCCAACAACAATGAAGAGAATGACACAAATTTTCTATCAATCCCATAAGAAAAATGTAAAAGTGAATTAACTTTCCATCTGAAGTTGATTTAAGATTCAACAGTAATATTTTTACAAAAATAGGGAAATCTATTACTGAAAAAGAAACAAGGTGACCTAAACAGACTTAAACGATTACATCAAACATGCATTCATGTGCCGCTCAGCATCTCTAGCAAACAAATCCCTATAAGTATCAATGGGCTGGGCATCCAAGTGAAGCCAAATAAATAACAACAATAACAAAATAAGTGAAAAACCAACTTTCCTTCTAGATCCAATCATAGCATTCCAATTCCAAACAATTGCACCAAACAACAATAGCAACAATGCAGAATCAATTCCTTATGTGTACATATAAGAGAAGCTTGAGATTTCTGTTAAATTTGGGCTTTAAGCCTAACTCAACCCCAAAAGCTAACTTTTAAGCATAGTTATCAATAGCGGCCGCTATAGCGGCATAGCGGAGCGGAGCGGAGCGGCGCAGTTCCGCTATGGCAACCCTATAGCGTTGCGGTTCATTGTCACGGCTGTCGCGCCACGAATAGCGGCCGGAAATTGCAGAAATCGCGGCTGTAGCGGCCACTATACTATTCTCCTTAAAAATTCCAAATTTACCCTTTGTTTTTTTAACATCTGGGGCTTTTAAGGGGGGGTAATATTGGGATTTCAGCCCCTTTTATTTTCTGAATCTTCTCCCTCCCTCTTGCAGACCCTAGCCCCTTAACTCACCTTTCAACTCTCTTCTCAGCTCTCCTCTCATTTCACCTTTCATTTCTTCTATTTTCTCTCTGTTTTTTCTATTTCTTTCTCTCTTTTGATTCCCCTACTTTGTTCTGTTTCAAATTTCAAAGCTTCAAGTAGAAGCAATGGCTGCTCCTGCACCCTTTGCCTTTTGTTATTTATTTCCTTATCTAATTTGAGTTTTCCTTTTTTGTATATTAATTTTATATTTTTCAGCATGTATGTGTGTGTATTAAAACTTCAGAATAGCGGTCATCCCGCTACCGCTATTCCCGTTATAGCATTTTTGAGGTTGGCCGCTCCACGCCGCTATCCGGGATTGACTACTATGCTTTTAAGATGAAGATTCTTTTAGCCTTTATAAGCTATTATTTAGCCATATCTATAATCGATGTGGGGCTTCAACATACCCTTCACACTCAAGATTGGACATCTAGAACAGGGCATTTTGTTTTTTTAAATATAGCACTGGATAAGTTGCGGGATCAGGTAAGTTGCATTTGAGAATCCACAGGCCAAGTTAATTGCACTAGGAAAATACATGTCAGATTTTTATATTTTTTTCAGTCAAATGTGGCCCAATATCATATAAGCTCTGATACTATATTAAATGTAAGCATTAAGCCTAACTCAACTCCAAAAGCTAGCTTTTAAAGTGAGGATTAGTTTAGCCTTTATAAGTTTTTATTTAGCCATATCTATAGTTGATGTGAGACTTCAATAATTTCTGACAGAGTAAAGCAGCTGGGAGAAGAGCATTAATAAACAAAGGAGTGTTAAGCAATATCTTATGAGGCCAATAGATTCATCCGGCTTTTAGCTCAAAAAGGGAGGTCATATTTCAATGATAGATGTACCATCCAGGAAATCAAGAAAAATTTCTCTAATCCTTACAAAGTACCATGATTCAGCTATGAGGGACAGCAGGTACTTTAGAACCTATACAAGGATTCCTGAATTTTTACATTGGGAAGGCTAAGAAGGGTTCAGCAATGTGCTGCAGTTTGTGAGACCTGTCAGAAAAGTATCAGACCTTTTCCTTCCCCTTCTGGATTGTTACAACCCCTCTCTTTACATATTATGACGGTAAGTCTAAGTTGATAGGCTAACCAAATATGCACTTAACTTTTATATGCACCTAACTACTAACAGTTATTTTCTGCTACTAACATTTATTTCCTACCACTAACTTTTATTTTCTGCAATTCTAACCCACTAACTTTATATTCTTATTACTAGCTTTTATATTCTGCAAAGCTAACCCACTAACCTTTACATATATTCTGTCACTAACTTTAAATTTCTACAAGGCTATACTTGAATATATTCTGTTACTAATTTAGTTTCTGCAATGGTAATTTCTTTTTTACTAATTTTAAATTTTGTAACAACTAACTCCATAATTTTTCTCTTACCTTTACATGAATTTAACTGAATATAATATCATGTAAATTGAAATTAAAAAAGGTGGAAGCAATAAATAAACTTTACTAAGCAACAAATTTTTTTTTTTTTAAAAGGCTTCATTAAGTGTTTAGTTTCTACAAAAGTTGCACGATTTGAACTTAGTTCTTATAAATTTTTTGTTAGGATATAATCCCTACCTTTTTCTCATGCTTTGTTTTTAATCCCTCTAGCAATTTAATTAAAAGTGAAAAGCTAATTAAAGAAAGGATGTTGTTTACTACTTGTGAATTTTGACTGAAATTTTTTTTATAAGACTTTGAAGTCTAAAGTGAAATGAGACATTAGAAAGGATCAATGATGTGAATGGGAGGCCTAAGGCCTTTAAAAAAAAGTAATTTTTGAACACCCAAAAGAATTAAGATAAGGTACACAGTCAAAATTAATAATGAATCTTGACTTTTACTTTGATTAAAAAAGAGAACATTAATAAGTAGGCTTATCTAACGAGTAGGAGATGTTTAATGAAGGGAGAAACAGAAATTTTGCGGTTATCATGAAAATATAGTTATACATTCAATAATGGAATTTTCTTGTAATTTCTCAAAAGTATGAGTTAAATTACAATATTTTAAAATTTTGAAGACTACTTTGCTAAAAATATCTGAAAAATATATGAAAAATAAAGTTATTAATTAGGTTTAGTTTAGTGTTTGGTCTTTTGCAAAAGTTAAACAATTTAGTGTTAGCGGTTCAAAGATAAAATCTAGGTAAGAATTGAAGAAAATGATGGTTTTATCGATCACTAGAAATAATAAGGATTACAAAAGAATCTCCCAGAGCTAATAACTCTTGAACAGAGATTGAAATTCTCCCCAAAACAACCAACAGAATCAATAATTCCTCAATAAAGAAACTAACTCTATTTATAGAATCTATCTTAACAGCTAGCAATATTAACAAACTAATTGCATTATTAATACTAACAAATTAACATCAACTAAGCCTTATCCTTATCTTCTGCACTAACAAACTAACTGCATTATCAATACTAATAAATTAACTAAAATTAGCTAAGCATTATCCTTATCTTCTGCAGCTGACTCTTTTCTACCTTCCTCCTAAAATAAACCTTCCACACTTTAGATCTCTTATTGACATCTATTATATGATCCTCTACCACGGTTCTAACATTTGGACTTGGTCTTTATAAAATATTTTGTAAAGTTATAATCCCTACTTTTTCACAAAATATTTTTAATCATTCTATCCGACGTGGTCCATTAAGATACTGCCAAGTGTCAACTCTTGACTAGACTACATCAGCTATAATGACTAAAAACAATAATTCATGAAAAAGTAGAAACTATATCCTAACAAAATATTTTATAGGAACTAAGTCCAAATTGTACAATTTTTGTAAGGACAAAATACTCAATTAAGTCTTTTTAATTATAGTTGTTAAGAAATTTGGACCTAACTCACTCCTAAAAGCTAGCTCATAGGAGGAGGACTGCCCTAACCCTTATAAGAAGTATTCTGGTTCTATTCTTAACCAATATGGGATGTCTTAACACATCCTCCTCACGCCCAGGACTAGACATCTGGTTCGTGAAATTTGCAGGACTGGACATCTGCATAGATGGACCCAATAGGATTGGACATTTGTGGGCAGCCCAACGTTCAAACTGAATAGGCTACTATGTTAAGAAATTTGGGCCTAACTCACTCCTAAAAGCTAGCTCATAGGAGGAGGACTGCCCTAACCCTTATAAGGAGTATTCTGACTCTATTCCTAACCAATGTGGAACATCTTAACAATAGTATTTATAAAAATTTAGTACATGACTTTGTGTGTAAGAAAATAACCAAAAATGAAATTTTAACTCTAACAATAATAATAACTGTTATTTTGAAGTAAAATCTTATTTTATGCATATAAGCTATTAAATCAAAGAATATAATGATTGTAAATGAATTTTAACTTATATTTAATCTTGGAAAAGCATATGGTAAACAAAGTATTACTTTTGAAACCACCGCTTGGGAAGTTTATTTAATATTAAAATATGAACTGCAGAAAACTTATGGAGAAAAGGCATGTTGTTAACAATCGTAATTAAGTATACTAATGGTTGTGCTTGTCACTTGCATTGAATGGTGTGTTATCCTAACTTGCAATTAGATTAACCATGATAGGTGGAAGTGACTACACCAGTTGTTGTGCACTTCGATTGAAAATTTAAGGATGGACCCCTATAGTTCATCATAACAATTACATAAAAAGGATAGATAACAAGTTGTCTTAGTTCACGTGTTGCACAGTAATATTTCCTTATCCCTTGATTTATTGGACTCAAAGAGTCTCATCAATAACAAACTCCTGCCTGAAAGGAATCAGATGGTACATGAATTGAAGTTGATTCCTAGGCTAATGATGGCACCACAAAGCTGCTCATGCAATGGCCAGATCTCCAATCTCTCATTTACAAAGATCCCACATTGACTAAAAATATAGATGAAGTAAAACTTATAAAAGTTAAAGCAATCCTCACTCACCTTATGAACTAGTTTTTGAGATTGAGTAATGCCAAAGTCCAAATTAAGATATATCGTCGATCCAATAATAGGCTACCCTTATATGAAAAATAAAAATCAACCTAGCCCCATAGATTTTATCAGTTCAATTAACTCGAACCCTTGCCTTTCCTAGTGCAACTTAGCTAGTTCCTTGGCTCTCTCTCTCTCTCTCTCTCTTTATATATATATAGGGCAATATCTTCTCACACTAATGTAAGTTCAAAAACTCTTACACTAAATCTGAACCTTTTATTTAACTTATATTTAACAGATTATAATTTATTACTTCACTGGCCGTTAGATGTAAGTTAAATAAAAGGTTCAAATTAAGTGTAAGAGTTTTTAGACTTACATTGGTGTAAGAAGATCCTTTCCCTATATATATATAAAAACCAGTCCTATAATCTCTAAGCTTCAAATGTCTAAACTTGAGTGTGAAAAGGGGTGTTAAGATCCTCAACTACAAATATAGCAAAAAATAAAGCTTAAGACAATCCTCAACTTACAAGCTAACTTTTGAGGTTATGTTTGGTCAAAGCCCAATTTAAGATAGTATCAAAACCTATTGTAGATACAATATTGGGTCACTCTCAACTGAAAATGAAAACCAACTTGGACCACCATATTTTTTTAGTGCAATTAACCTAGTCTGGTGATTTTTCTAATGAATTTAACCTAGTCGTCGTTTTTCAAGTACAATTTAATTGGTCTCATAGATTTTCCAGTGCAATATAAAAAATAAAATAATTAGTCCTACATAAGTTTCATGCTTGGGGGTGGGGGTGGGGGTGGGGGTGGGGGTGCGGGGCATTAAGATCTTTCGTCAACTATAGATATGGTGAAAGTAGAACTTCTAAGGATTAAGACAATTCTCACCTTACAAACTAACTTTTGAGATTGAGTTAGGTCAGACAAATTTAAAGTATTAGAGCTTATAATAGATCTAATATTAGGCTACACCTGACCTAAAAATAAAATCAACCTCCCATGAATTTTCCCAAAACAATTACCCTAATCCTATGGATTTCTTAGTGAAATTTTCTTGGCCACACAACCTTCCTAGCGCAATCTACCTAGTCCCACGGCTTTCCCCGTGCAATTAAAAGAAAATCAGTCTTTCAATTTTCATGCTCTAAATATCCAATCTGGCGGATGAAGGGGTGTATTGTTGATTTCACATTGACTATAGATATAACCAAGTAAGACTTACTCCTCACCTTAGGAGCAAGCTTTGGGCCACAAGACAGGATGTGAAGGATAGGCCCTCATTTTTTCACTTTACAGATCTCCTCACTTTCAAGGAGGCATACCCAAAAGTTTAAATACAATGAAGTGTCAGCTTATTCTACAATAATTAACGGGGTACCATAGAGTGTCACATCAGTAATGAATAAATACATAATATAGCAGGGACTAAATAATTAACAAATCAATTTTAAAAAATTAAATTAGTAATTTTAAATTTAAACTAAAATCAAAACAAAAGCCTAATTTTTAGATCTCTCACTTAAGTTTCTTTCTTATCTTAGGATAGTTCTCTCTAAACCATTCCTCCTTGTTCTTCATTGAAGATACCCATAAACAAATTCTTTATTAACATTGATTTAAATAAGTTGCATACATCATGAATTTGTGTCAAATAACCAATTAATTAACAATTGACAGCATTATCAAGTAAATGTTCTATTATTTTTTCTCTTTTTATCATAAAAATAGTAAAAGACAATGCCATTATTAGCAAGTATCCAATTTAGCAATTAGTTCCCAGAAATTGTAAAATGTGATGACATTACTTTTTATTTTCATTTTTTAAATTGCAATACATAATAGATAGCAAGTTTTGATTTTAGCAATTAATTTCTAGAAACAGTAATCATAAGAAAGATATACATTGTAGCCTTTCTATTACTTCAATATATGGTTGATGATTTCAATTTTCACATGTAATTCATGTAGACCTATGAATTATTAATTATGTGGTTTTCTTCCTACCGATTATTAGCTGTTGTCAATCAATTTCCTACTGATTATTAGTTATTGATTATGTGAATCATGAGTGTTTCCTTCTTTCTGTACGTTGTGCATCATCTCCTCTCATCTTCATTAATATTGGGTCAGTAAGGTTAATATATCTGTATTTCTACCCTGTTTATAAGGGAATCTGGTCCGTTACATTAGTACTGAAGCATCTTTTGAACTTGTGCAGCATTTTTAAAATTACATTTTTTTTTCCCATACTTTTTCAGACTGAACATATGAAACTTTCAAGATTGCACATACACCACATGAAGAGATGTTCTTAAGCATCAATTAAACTTGTAGATAAATATCAAGGCCAAATTTTTAAGATAGCTACCTACATACCTCGACAAGAGCAGTGATCTGATTTTTCCTCTTTCGTGGCGCTAGTTGCTTTTGTGTTTTCCACATTTTCTCTTGACCATAATCATCAATTTGGTTAAAGGAAGTCAACTTATATCCAGTCATTTCCAAAACATCTTCTAAAAAGTGAGCTCTAACAGGATAGGTGAAACCCTAGGCAATGAACAAAAGAATTCAAACCATCTCAATTTATAAATAAACATTGCAAACATGTAAAAGCAGCTAACATGAAAAGATTTAGTTACACTGCTATGTGAGAATAAAGTTAGAAATATGCATCGTGAACTAAATTTTAAAATAGACTGAACTGTTATAATGGCATGTACTGCACAATTTGATACAGCAAGCTAGTTATTAGAATCATATGATGAATTGCAGATGGCTTTGAATCATGAAATAAATGCAAGATTTGGTGTGATTCAATATCAATGATACTGTTAGGTTCATGAACCTAAGTTGACAAGTCCAATCCAACTCAATCATGGACCTTGGATTTGGAAAGCATATAGCAGGAGAAATAGGAAGGGAAAGGATGGGAATTAGAGAGATATATCAGTTATTTGAGACCAAATTGACAATAATGTTTTATATAGTGGGGGAAGAGAGAGAGAGAAGGTACTTTTGCTTTTTCAGTTGGTAGTGGGCAACAAACACCAGAAAAGTCTGCGGAGGAGCAGATGTTGGCAAAGTTTCAACCCACAGTAAAGAAGGTTGAGTTTCTGGGTTCGACAGCACTGACCTAAGGTGCTTGGGTTACTCAATGCTCGGGCTAAGACATGCTTTGAGATTCAAGACACTCGGCCAGAGATAAAAATGTAACTAGACAAAATTTCCACAAAGGGGTCTACGATTCATTGGTTCTATCTATGGATAGAAATTGCGCTACAGCCATGGTGGGATGACAACCAAAATCTCTAAGCCAGCTCCCCATGAGAAAGAGGAGTTCCCTACTCTTACTAAGACAGTTAGAACACCTGCGAGCCCTCATCAGCACTTCCTCGAGTAAGTCCTCAAGCACTTGCAGCTACATGACTCGCCAGAGGATTAACTCAAGTTAAAAGTTCAATTGTTCAACTTGAAGAGAGATGTTTAAAAGAAAACACAGTGAGGGTCCGAAGGATGATACAGGTGAGGAAAGAAACAAAAAGTAACAAAGAAAAAGTGGGAAGTGAAACTAAGAAAGATCAAAGATAAGAATAAAGAAAAGAAACAAACGGAAAAAAAAAAAAAAAAAGTAGACAACCGCAGCTACATGACTTGCCAGAGACAATAGTGCTCCTTGGGGACTGGCTGGAGGAGGTGCACTGCATAGGTGATGTGAAATAAGTGCTTTGTTGTACTCTGTTTTCGTATTTCTAAACAGAGGAGCTTAATGAGGAAAGAAAGACTAGTCGAAGACAACAATACTCATCGGAGACTCGCTAGAGGCAACAATGGTTGCCAAAGATAACAAGCAGAGGACATGTACTGAGTGGGTGGTAAGAAATGAGTGCCTATATTGTGCTCATGTTGTGCTCTGTTTTTCGTTTCAGCAAACAAAGAAGGTGAATGGAGGGAAGAGAGATTGTTCCTCTTCAAAATTAGTCGTTGGAGTAAGTAGTGACTATTCAGTTCCTTTATTAAAAAACAAAAACAACCGTAAATCTAAACAGTGCTATTTCTGCTGCATATACAAACTCCACCACATGAATAGCGTCCGCCATTTCAAAAATGGTGAAACCCGCAATGCAATAACCATTGTATGGAGGCAAGCACAAAATCTGCTCTACAAAAATGCTATGGCAGCGCAATAGACACTATTCGACAACATTGGATATGTTCACTATGGATTGGCAACAAAGCAATTCCAAGATCATTCACACAATCTAGGAATGATAGATATCCACTTAACATTGAGGGTGAGTGTTGAGAATATCTCATAATTATTATAATTTATTGTACTTATTTATCGTCATTATCTTTGTAATTATTTATCATAATCTTTGTAATTATAAAAAGTTATTCTAGGATATAGTCGCATGTAAATATTAGGATTAAACTCCTATATATATAAATTAGAATGTATAATAACAAATTTCAGAATTTCAAGTATATGAGTTTACTTTTCCTCATTGATACGTTAAATTTAAGCATTATTTGAGACTTTTGAGTATTATCGTAGGATTTTCTTGAATCATGTTATTTAACCTGTTTATTGATCTGTTTCTGAATTGTTCCGAGTATTATGATTCATTCACATTTCAAGATCAAGCCCAGAGTTGCACATATAATTGCATGTACAAAATTGTCCACCAATCACTCCCTACCTCCCCCAGCCCCAGTCACACACAATTTAAATTGGCAAACAACAACTTCAATTTCAAAACTAATGAAAATTGAATTGCAAATAGTCATATATATACACGCATTTAACAGTCAGAATAATTGAAGTTCAATTTTCTACACAAATAAATGCTCAGCTGAAAGCTAGAGGATCATCTTACTGGAATATGAAATGTAGGAGCACCTCCAAAATAATTTGAAAAAAGCTCAGCATTCAAGGTGGCACTCATTAAAACTAATCTTAAATCCCGGCGACGTGGCAGCAGATCCTTTAAAACAATCAGTAAGAAGTCTGAGAAGAACAAAAAACAAAAGTGGAAAGAATAAGTCTTCTTAGATACTTCTTTAGCATTTAATGATGTTAAATTGTCAGTGAGAAATCTACCTTCATTCATGCCTCTTTCATGAATTTCATCCACAAAAACATGTGTTATACCATTCAGGTTTCGATCACTCAGCAATCTTCTAAGTAATATACCACTGGTACAAAATAGTAGATGGGTGTTTTTCCCCTTCATTCCCTCTAATCGAACTTTGAAGCCAACCTATCAAAAAACCTCTGTTGTCGTATAGCATCAAGAACAAAGATATTCCCAATTTTAAAATCCCATTCAAAAGTTCAAAAAAAAGTAGTTTATTAATCTTTTATTTTCTTCATAAATAACAATATTTGCATCCATGTTTACTGTAAAATTACATGCATTTGTGTTTACGTCCATTTTCCGGACAAGCAGGGCTTACTGTTTCACCAAGAGGCTCTCCTCTCTCGGCTGACACTCTCTCAGCCACTGCCATAGCAGATATCCTTCGAGGTTGTGTGCAAATAATGCTGCAAAATGCTCCACGACCAGACTCTATCTCTGATTCTAATACATACTGAGGAAGTTGAGTGGTTTTACCGCATCCAGTCTCTCCGGATATAACTATCACCTAGATCATTATTCATCAATATAAGGAATCAAGAATACATAACCCAACTGAGTTCATGACATACATAACAAGCATGGTTTGAAATGGAATTAGGGATGTAAAACCTAATAAGATGACATAATCATTAAGGTTGTAAAGCTGTTAAAAGAAACCTGCTGCTTATCACAAGGCTTCTAGATTCTATCATCACAAAAGTTATATTAAATACATAAGCATCTATGGATTTTATGTCAATGAAATTATCAAATCGATCATTCAAAGTGGAGGAGGAAAAAGAAGGATTATGAATCAATTTTAAAAAATCTTTGATACAGGACAAAAAAAGACCAATAAAACAAGCTCCAATACCCAACAAAATAGAAATTGAGGTCAGATTTTGATGTGGCTTTCATTTTTCCAGTGTGTAGTGTTGATTTCAAGGGCCTGTTAGAATATTCTAAGTATTGCTTTCAGTTCAGCTTAATTTTACCTAATTTTCAGTTGAAGGTGTTCCTTGCTAGTTTGGTCGACAATGACCAAGTGAGTCCTGTTTGATTCTTCTGTTCTTATTTGTTTAATATTTCTAACAAAATTTTAAAGCCTTGCTGGATCAGAGATGGTCTATACAGTGTTTGGTTTTCATTGTCCAAGGTAGTAAAGACACACTGACCTGGCACACATCTATTGAATTTGAAAGACAATAAGCAAGCATACCTGGTTATGTGCTATAGCTTGAAGTAAACCTTGCTTCTCCTTGAATGATGGTAGTGACTTCCGGAATTCCAGCATCTTCTTGCCTTCAGGTGATTCCTATATATAAAAACATACAATAGATATATAATTTGAAGCCAAAAAAATATTTCAAGAGCCTCCTACTTCATCAAAATAGAACTAGAGGCAGATCCTGCAGTAAAATAGTAGGTATTTATCTCAATTCACTGCAAAATATATGTTGGTTAAAAATATATACACAGACTTAAAAATATAGACATAGACTAAGATGTACATAAAGCAGCCACAATGAAACATACAATCAAAGTCAACCATATTCTTATAACAAGAACCAGCAAAACAGCTTTTGGCGTGCAACTTGACTTATCTAATAATACATGACTCCTCATGACAGTTATATCAGTTTCCATCATATATTTTCATTTTAACTTAAAATAACTAACAACTATAACCAACAAATTGGAATGGGAAAAAAAAATTACAATAACAAACCCAAAAGTCACACTCTCAAGATCATTACTAATTCAAACTCATGTGATACCAAATGCAATATCCATGTGAAAAAAAAAATCAAGAAATCAAACAGAACCTGCCAAGCCCTTTGCATATTACGCATCCTCAAACTCCTCTTCTGAAGAACCTTTTCCATAACAGATTCATCCACAAAAGAATCAGCATTTTCATCCATGTCTATATCTTTAACCTGTTTGGCAGACTTCGCATCATCCAGGTGGTCAATTGTCTTTTCAGAATTCAACTGAAGTCTATCAAGGTATTCTTGCAACAAACCCTCAACCCTCCTTTGCAAGCTTAGAGGAATAACAACCTGAGACAATGAAATGTTGGAGGATTATTTTTCTAGGATGACATCAATCCTAGTATAAGTTGGGAAGTTCTCACTGATCCCACCAAAGTTATTACCTCTCTTTGTGGGCGTTTGTCATCCAAATCTGGGCGGTAGTTAGGAAGAGGCACCTTGCTTGCAACAACGACTTTTCCAAACAACTCACTGTACATTATGATAAATGACAATAACAATCATTGACTGAAAACAGTGGAAAAACATTCACTTAAAAGTCTAAAGTAACCAGGAAAAGTCACTAAAGTTAAGTTACTTCCAAGCAATGAGTCAGTCTTTTTTTTTTTTTCCCCCTTGTTAAGCAATCAGTCAGTCTTTTTTTCCCTTGTTACATGTAGCATGTGCAAATATGAATTATTTACCTGAAAAGTCCCATTCTTTTGGCAAGGTTAGCTATCTGTTCATAGTCTCTCCTATCTTTCCTGTCTCTAGATACAATCTCCTGGTCCTTTTCACTGCGTAACAGCATGCTGAGTTTCCATTTCCACTCATCCACATTGGCCACCGTCGACGATGCCTGTAATAACCATTACACTTTCTTAGAACAGATGAAATCATAAACTAGAGCCTTATAACACAGAGCTGATCGTGGTTTTCAGTAGCTACTGAACACAGAACAGATTGATCAAGAGTAAATTTCACTACACATTCAATCCAAAACAGTATGGAAAGACTGCTTTCCACTCACGATAACCAATGATCTTTTAAACAGATATTAATTTTTTTAATAAAATTGCAATTGCAGAAAACACATTAACAACATGTTGCATCGGGTATATAAGAAAATAACAGTAATCAAATGAATACTAGTCAATTAGATTTCAGACTTTCAGTTTAATTCCAGCAACTAAAAAAACAACAGAACAAAAATACAAACCCACTTAAAACACCTAAATATAAATCATTAAAAAAACATATCCAGCAAAAACAAATATATTCAAAAACAAATACAAACCTGTTGGCTACCGAAATCACAGTCGTATTCATCGTCGGAGAACTGTTCGAGGGAGTAGTAACCGGAGAAGAGGCGCGTGGCGATGAGGGATTTGGCATTACGTAAAGAAGAAAGGCAAGGCTGAGGTTTGAAGAGTGGGGTTGAGGTTGAAGAAGGGAAACGGTGATAGTGGTGAAGTCTGAGGGACTTGGCACGTGCTATCAGAAAAGACGCTGCAGACTTTGGATTATGCATTGTTGTTGTTGAGGCATGGCGGTGTTGCCACGCCTTTGCTTTGGGCACCTTTTCCTCACACTCTAGTAGAGAGATTATCACATTGGACCATGGAATGTATGTGAAATATGAACAACGGAGAATGATATTCACGGATTCGAATCGGGTCGATCCGACCCGTAAATGCCTTAGCTATTTTACTTTTGACGATTTGGATCGGATCTCTTGGATGAGAATGAAAGTGTCTCATAATTGGATAAATATATTTTTATTTCTTATATAATCGTTGAAATTTAGTTTTAATTTTTATAAAAATATTTTATTTTTATTTAATATAAATTGGTTAAAGTTAATTGTCAATGATAATTTCTTTATTAATAGCTAATTTTATTAACAAAATTTAATGTCATATAATGATATGTGACTTTTTTTAATTTATAAAAAAAGATAGAACAATTAAGGGAGGTCCAACAATGATGAGAAAGATTTTCCAAAAATATAGTTTGAATATTTCTTCCACGACAGGTAGGTAGATAATTTTTTATGACAATTAGATTTTTAGTAACTAGACTCTAGAGATATGCACGGTCAACTCTATAGCAGGGTAATGAAATGCATTTATTTATAGTAATTAATACAATAAATTTTAAAAAATATAAACTTCATTATTTTAAAAAAATTAATAAATTATAAATTGAATCAAAATGTATAAATATTATTATTTAATTATAAATTATTATTTGAGCAAAAATTTTTAATGTTTGTAGTAATTGTTTTAAATGACATAATTATAATTTGTTAATGGTGTATAAAAAAATTGTACTAATATTACTTCAAAATTACAAACATAAATTATTTGATATTTAGTTTTTAAAATATTGATTTAAAGTGTTTAAGAGACGTTAGAAAAATAAATGTGTGTTTAAGAGACTACATTCTCTCCTGGATAAAAAAATATAATAAACATTATTTTATATTGTATTTTCACTATAATAAAATTGTTTTGTATTTTGATTTTTACTATTACATTTTTCTAATAAAAAATAATTACTATTATAACAAAGAAAGAAATCAAAGATAATTTGTAAAGTGAGAGAGAGTGAAGAGGGAAAAAGAGATAGAATCCTAATAGTGAGAAGGGGTTGAGAAAGAAATCATAGGCAAATTAATTATTTTATAATTTTATTTTAAAAAATCCCAAAAGTAATTCAAAAAATTAAGTTTAAGATAGTTTTTAGAGGATTTAGAAAAATCCCTTACCTTTTTTAAATTAATTAATTTCTAAAAAAAAATTAAACTCCACTAATTCCTCTCTTCTCCTCTTCAAAACATAACTCTAAAAAAACCCTTAAAAGTTATCGTAAACAAGTTTAATTAGGAGGACTTAATACTTGATACTATTTTGATTATAGTATATCTACATGATAAAAAATACTGTTTTTTTTATCATTGATTTAATAATTTTTATATTATATGAAAAATTTTAAGTGTGGTAAGTCATTATTATGATTAATATTTTATTATTTAAAAATTAATATTAATATAATGTAGAGATCTTAAGACCTTTTATGAGTGAAAACTAAGGTTGTTGTTATTATATAAGGTAAGGATCCCTATTTACTCTTAGTGCTCTTTCCATCAAGGAGCAAGAGAGAAAAATATTGTTACTGATGTATATAATTGTATAAGCTTGAACAAAATTGACAAGATCACAACTAGATCACTCATCAAGTTATTATGGTGTTTTACATTTTAGAATAAACTGGATAGAAATGCTTACATCTTTGATGCACGGGTGCAAGTACGCATCGGGTATGCACCAGATATGTACCCATTCAACCAAAAATATATCGATATGGGTATCAGATACAAGAGGGTGCAACAGATACTTGTATTCCACTAATTAAACTTTCTGTCTGTGTGTTTTTTCTTCTATTTTTTCTATTTCTTTTTTTATGGTAGTATATAATAATATATAATCATCCTTGCGTGCTTCGTTCATCGTTGTGGGCTTTGCTTGCGGACTTTGTTGCTCTTCTAATACGCGTATATGCTTGTGGACTCTTGGTTTTCTGATACGCATTTCTACCAGTGGACTTTGTTGCTTTGCTGATATGCGTTTCTACTTTCAAACTTTGTTTCTATTGTTACGTGTTCTATGGTATGTGCTTTCACTGCTTTGCTATGTTGCCTAGTGCCTACATTTTGTCATCTTCTTTTGTTTAGGGAGTAGATGAAGTCATCGTTTTAGTTTTTTTTTTTTTTAATAACATTAATATTGATTTATGTGTTTCATAAACACTAATATATCATAATTATGTTTTGTTTTGAATTTTTGTAGCTTTTAAATTTTTTTTAATATTTATAATTAATATAGACTATAATATTATAGTAAATAAAAAGATGTATAGTAAAAAAAATGTATTTGTTTAATATTAATTTATTATAATATATAGATAGGTTCACAACAATCAAATAATATGTTTGGAAGGGAGCAAACAATTTAGCTACAATCTGTAACATTTGAAAGATAGAGAAGAAAATATAAGTTGATGTTATAACTATTGTAAAAGAACATATAAAAGTTTCATACTTTAGATGAGTGAGATTTCATTTATTGAGAGAAAAAAGAAATAAAATTGCAGCTTATTTAAAAGTGTCATGAATATCTTACAAAAATGACACAATATGACAAAAAGGCTAATGAAAAA
Source organism: Abrus pulchellus subsp. cantoniensis (assembly GCA_024086825.1). Taxonomy (NCBI): domain Eukaryota; kingdom Viridiplantae; phylum Streptophyta; class Magnoliopsida; order Fabales; family Fabaceae; genus Abrus; species Abrus pulchellus. The sequence continues at coordinate 11,019,470 of CM044054.1, forward strand.
TTAAAATTTGTATAAATTTTTCTTATGTATTGGAATTACAATTTTAAATTTACTAGTGGATAGGAAGAAAAGAAGAAGCATTGGAAGACTATCAAAAAAGGCATTTAATAATGAAGTAAGTGAGAATTTAACATATAAAATAGGTAAGCTATTTTATTCAATTGTTTGTCATTCTACGTTGCTATTTAAGTTGCAAATACTTTTATCTTAAATATTTTTTTTCACAAGCTATAATGTTGTAAGAACTAATTTATTCAAAAGAGAAAATGCCAACATATTAAGGCTGCTTTAATCTATAAAAGACACTTGGCTAGAAGAAAGTATAAGTATAGTTACTAATGGTTAAGCTGATGCACATTATTAATTAATTTTATGGTAACCTCATATTTAGAATTGATATTTTTGAAGGTTGTTAATAGGTCTAGTGAATACAAGAACAAATATAACATTGTCAATCTAATTTTGTCAATCATTGATGAGGTTGGACTACAAAATATTGTCCAAATCATTACTCATAATACCTTTGTTTACAAGACTGTAAGTTTAATTATTGAATTTATTCATTCTAATATATTTTGGATACCATGTGTAATGCACATATTAAATCTTACTCTCATGAATATTTACACACCAAAAAAAAAATATTGAGACTAGATTTGTGCATTCGAACTTATTGGCTATTACTGATACTAGATTTACCTCACTTGTTATGATGTAAAAGAAAATAAGTGTCATTAAGCAATGTCTTCAATCCATGATAATTAGTGAACACGTCGCACTATAGAAAGATGATGTCTAAGAAGCTACATTTGTGAAGGAAACAATTATGAATGACTTTTGTTTGGATCAAGTTTATTACATTTTAAGCTTTACAAAGCCTATATATAATATGTTTCATTCTTGTAATATTGATAAGTCAAGTCTTCATCTAGTTTATGAAAAATAAGATTTTATGATTGAGCAAGTAAAAGTGACAATATATCAACATTCGAAAAAGAAATTAACTCAATATTTATCCTTTTATGAAGTGGTATACAACATCTTAATTGATAAATGAACTAAAAAGTTACACATCACTTTATTGGTTGGCTCATTCACTTAATCCTAGGAAAATTTAATCAATTTGAAATGTCAAAATTATTTAATTTTTTATTTCAAGTTTCAATTTTGTTAAAATTATAATTCATGTATTTTTGTAATAGGTATTATTTTAGACAATAATTTGAAGAAGATCCAAATTGAGTTCATTCACAAAAGGATAGTGAGATTTGTGTAGGAAGAAAGAAATATTTGAAGAATTACTTTTCAGCTTCAAAGAAAATAGTAGATGCTACTACAAAGCCAATTTGATTCCTTGAGAGATAGGTAGAACTTACAACCAAAGGAATGATAGAACATGTATGAAGCTGCAATTCTTGAACTTCAATCCATCACCTTGTAGCTCATTTCACAATTATGTTCTTCTTGTTGTTAGAAGAGAAATTGTAATGCATATTTCTTCATCTACTCCTTGAAAAGAAATGAGTTAAATTTCGAGTTAAAGGTTTATTCTTTATTCATTCAAATCTTTGTCTTCTTTCAATGAAGTATAAAAATTATAACAAGAATGAGACCAAAATATAAGATATTAGTGGAATAAATGAGATCAATTCAAATGATATGAAATTCTTAAAGTTGTTAGTTTTTCTCTTGATTCTCCAGATTTAGAGATTGTTATTTTTATTCATGATGGGTAAGAAAATAATGAAATTGAGACTATTATAATATAATTTCATAGTTATATATAAGATAGATTCTGATGAAAAGGGTTAGATCTAAATGAAAAACTGAAAATGAGTTTTGAAATGTATTTTAAATTTCAAATTTAAAAATATTTAAAACATTACCATATAATAAAAAGAAACTCGTATTCTATGCACATTTTAAAAACATACATCGGAGAACACAACGTTAATCAATAACATAAAGCATTAAAATTTTGGATGTAAAAATAACATGCATAGAAAATGAGAGAAGAGTTGACCAAAATGCTATTCAAAATATAGATTATATATTTAATATTATAAAGAGGTAAACAACATGATACAACTAAAAAAATTAAAAGGTAATAATTATAAAAGTTTGTTTTATTAGAAATGTAAAAGAAGAGTATACAAAAAAGAGTATACGAGAAATTGATACCTCATAATTTTTTTTAGAAAATAAATTATATATATAGGAAATGCAAGATTTACCAATTCAACTATTTTATTAAATAAATTAATTTTATAAAATTTTATATTAAAACAAAACTGATAGATATTTTATCATTATTGTATTTTAACAAATAATGTGTTTTAAAATATGAGTAAATCTAAAATTTTAGATAATATACTTACAAATATTTAAATTATGTAAAATTTTACATAACTATAAAAATAATATACAATTATTCAATATTTATATTAATCATTCTTGCATTTTATAAAAAGTTATTAAGTAGTGTAAACATAAAATTAAGAAAAATTATTTAAATATTATTAATAGTTGATTTATATTACTTATCATGAATACTTTCTATTATTATTATTATTATTATTATTATTATTATATTATTGATTGATCGTAGAAAATTTTATTGAAATATAAACTATAATTTCATATCTCTCTTTCTTTATATATATATATATATATATATATATATATATATATATATATATATATATATATATATATATATGAAGAAAGATTTTCTTATGTTAATATAAATCTAAAAACTCTTATATTCAATTTGAGTCTTTCATTTAACTTAAATCTAATGGCGAGTAAAGTAATATAAATTGATGCTTTGATTATTGATTTAATGAAATATTTTTATATTATAGTAAAAATAATTATTATAGCATAAATAAATACTTTATTATTTTATTTTTAATATTATGATTGAAGTGTACTATTACTGTAACTGTTATATTTATACGTATGATAATTAAATAATATATATTATAATAGATAATAAAAAAAGTGTAAAAAAATAAATAAAATAGTAGTCAAAATTAAATTTTAATTTTATAATTATAAAAGAAAGACAGAACATTAACACAAAATACAAACATTATTATTATTATTATTATTATTATTATTATTATTATTATTATTATTATTATTATTATTATTATTATTATAACTTTTAAGTTCATTCCGAATAAACAGAATGACTGGTTTTCTGATTATATTACATTGATTTAACTAGATCAAATGTTTAACCGATATATAACACAATTCATTTTTATGTCGTTGACATTTATTTTCAAAAGAGTATCATTCAATGAATACATCCGGTTAATTGTAAAAAGGGTTAGATGCTTGGCAATTAGATATCAGTATCACTGTCATTAAAGTAGAACATCAATATATTGGATTAACTTACCCTACAGCTGTTCGTTCTCCTAAAAAAATTTCTCACCTTGTTTTACCAAATGTTTGGCATTATTCTTTCAATTAATAACATTGGTGAGATTAATTTATAATACTTTTCCTTCTCCATCGCAGATTAAAATCCTCAACAGTTATAAAAAAATTGCATGGGATCTCAATAATTTAAATTTAATATTTGATAATTTTAAGATGTAGAAAGAAGTTTGTTTGAATGGAGGGGTTCCATTTCCCTTTAATCTTGAACAAGTCACGGTGCATATTGTTCAAGATCTGCCCTGATTGCATAGGGTGCAACAACTGTGCAAAGCTACATGCTGCCTATGTTTGATTCGGTCAGTTTTGGTTCTTCAAAATGAATATAATATAAACTCAATTACCTTATTTGAATAAATCTAATTTTAACTGTCCTTTAATCAATTCTTTTTAACACTCTTGTTTGTAATTGATCATTTAATAAAAAAATCAATGATTTTAAAAAAATTATAAATGGATTACCAAAAGAGTATTAAAAAGTTTGTTAAAAAAATCTTGGGTATCTAACATTTATCTTTTCAAAATTCAACTAAACCTAACCCGAACAAAAATAGCCAAGTTTCGACGTTTATTTCTCCTGAGCTCGACTGTTCATCCCTACATTCTACTTTTACTTACCAACTTATTGACCCCTTTACTCAAAATAAATTACAAGCTCAGGTCATGATGAAAGGACTTAATTATTTCATAATAAAGTGAAACCCATGAAATACCCGTTCAACTCAGATGAATATTGAAGAACGTGCTAATGAAGTTCTATGATAGTAGGCGACAGCAAGTTAAGGAAGCCACTAGATTATCCCAAGACAAAACAAGAATTCAAAATTTTGCTAATATATTGAAAATTAACTCTTATTTGTACATAAGGAATCCCGAATTCTGGACCATATGTGGAAAAATATGGTTATATCTTGCAAGGAAATTTCTACAAACTTATATCTTGCAAGGAAATCAAATTTTACCAACGAATATTTGAAGATATATTCTACAGCGAATTATCTGCAGTCAGCAGTAGAATAGTTGAACACTGCATCAAACTTCTAAGTTTACGGGAATATTAGCTTAAAATGCTTACCATTAGTTGACCGAGGAATTAAGATTTAGGCTTTTTAGGGATATCCGAGCTTGATGGCTCAGCTTTCCTCTTAATTCCTAGAAAATGCTCTACCTGAAACGTTAAAAAAATGATGTTAGGAACAGAAATATGCAAAAGCTACATAATGAAACTCAACTCATTTAAACACGCCGTAAATTACCTTTCGATCACCAAGCATTGGTGTCAAGCCCCCAGGAAGATCCTTTTCAACAGTTGCAAAACCGCTTTTTGGGTCACTAGTTTGTCTGCCAATAAAAGAACAAACACAGCCACAAACATCGGTATATCATCTGAAAAATACGAGGAAATGGAACCAGAAAGGATAGAAGCAGCTACATAGAACCATGCTTGCTACGTTTTATTTCTTTTTGATATTTTCAAAAAACATGCACAATCCGGTACAAAAGCTTCTGTTTGGCACAAAGAATTTTAAGGGGAAAGGATGGTGCACCATTCCAATACAGATAAAGCCACTGGGCTCGAAGGGCAGTTACAGCAAACTTACATTTAATATCCTAGGGACTTACAGAGGTTGCCTGCCATCTTGGCAACAATCTGCAAGAGATGACAGTCCTATAGTGGTCAAAGACTCAAATCAAAACAGGAAGGGGATTGTTTTAAGCAAAATGTGATTTTACTGTATATTGGAATTCAAACACAAATCATCACTTTCATAACCATTGATGAGCACTGATTTGAACTAAGGATACCCAAAATAAAAACAATTTCCATGACAGCATTTTTCACAAACCAACCCAAACGATATTTTTGTGGCAAGAAGTGAAGGCTGAAAGAAGGGAATGATAAGATGTGAATGAAATGACAGGAAATGGACTACAAATCCCATCATGACAGATGGCAGACATAAGGAATCTGCTAGAATAATTAAAGAAGTCATATCCACTAAGTAGCCTGCGTCTTATTCTAGATAACAGTCCTAGATATGGATCACTATATGCACCCTGGTGCCATAAGCATTCGATGTTAAGAATCAAGAGTCATCACTCCAAAATGTAGACATGACATGAAAAGAAAGTACAATGCTTAAGAAGAGGGAGAAGATATAGTCCTAGTTTTAGAAGCATGTCCCCCATTGCAACACTAACTTTAAACAGCAAATTGTGAAATGAATGATGCTCCTAGTTTCTCATCTCATTTAATTGTATGTAAACAGTTTTCTAACTAAAACTTTGAGAGTTATTAGTATGTAAAGTTAAAAATATATACCCTGGTTTAACATGGCCACTAAGAACAAGATAGGGTGTCTTCAAACGAGCTTGAGCTTCCCTCATTCTCTCCACAGAGAGTGATGGAGTATCTGAACTCTTCATCTGCTTCATCTTCAATTCTTCTTGATATTGCTTCATACGCTTTTCTTGCTTCATTTTACCAGGTCCTTTACCATGGAACTTATGAGAGAGCATCCGAAAGGCTTCCTTAGGAGTCAACTGGAAGCAGCATAAGAAAAAGTCAATCAAGGATAAGTGATTTTCCACTACAACTCGAAAACTGAAACTTGGAAATGATACTAAACTTGATTAAAAATTCATTTGAGGCAATGAAGGATCAATACCATTATATGTTATAATCATTAATCATCCAAACCCCCCCCCCCCAACACACACACACACACATTATAAATATCACAAGCATGCAAAACATATATTTATACATTTTTGGTACTCTTCTATTCAAAGCAAACTCTACATATAGTCTTATAGCCAGTTCCAAGTCTGAGTAAAGGAGGAGGGCTGCATTAGGCCCTCAACAGTTAATGTAAAACTTTTTGAAACTCATACATGGATTCTATTCCAAAGCACAACACAAATCAACTTTCCTTTTGGCAATTAGAAGAAGACACACCACACACACAGGCATAGCATATCTATATTCTTCATGCATGTTTATGTCTCATAAGTATTTTTTTCTAAGGCCAAAATGACAATGCAGTGATCATAAATAATATAATATGAACTTAGTGCCATATAAAAACCAAAATTGAAAAAAGAGGTATGGAACATAGAAGACTTACAATTCTCCCAAATTCATCCGTCCTCTCAATGCGAATCTCCTTTTTCTTTTGTGCTTCTTTCTCTTCATCATCGACAATCCCAATCAATTTGCTTTTTTTCTTGTCCATGTTTCTGCCACCCCATTCAATGCTTTCTTTAAGTGTTCCTCGGTCTTTAAGCAGTTTCAAAGCACCTGACAATCCTTTCCCCACAGCAACTTCATGAATAGTTTCATCAGGAACTATCTCCTCTTGGTCTTCTGAAGTGGGTTCTTCATCGTTACTAACTTCTTTAACTTCAGTCCATCCACCAGCCTCATTACTCTTTTCTTCATCAGGAACATTAACCTCTTCGTCATCTTGCATGAAAACATCCTCACTTTCTGGTTTCCGTGCTTCTGAAAAGTAGAAAGTAATATACCTTTGTCATAACTTATACCTACTTATCAGCTTCCCCTTTATGTATTTTATGGACCGACACTTCCAATGAGCTAAGAAAACATTGTTTATAACTTGATATGTCAGAATACCTACTATATTTAACACAAAGGAAAAAGATAACATCACATTTGAAATATTATTGTGCCATTGACATAGATGTCAATAAGAAGAGTACAATGGAAGTAGTTAGGCCCAAGTTTCTTAAGATGGTATCAGAGCATATTTTCTCTAAGATATGACAATAACAGTTTTTGATTGAGCTACTACAATCCCAAGGAAAGGCCCAAGTTTCTTAACAGAAGCAAAGATTAAAAAGAAGATTGCCAAAAGAAACAACAAAATTCCAGCAATCCAAATGGAAAAAAAAAAGGGCTGATTCAATTTTACATTTAATCAGGCAGTCACACTTTGTAATGCTCAGGCAGTATATTTCATTACATCAGACAACCACAAATAATTAAATAAAAACTTACCTTCATCAATGTGGAGACCCCAGACAAATTCTTCCATCTCTGTGAAGACCACCTTGTTCTCTCGTGACTCAGCAGCTGTAGGGTTTTGATCATCATTCTCATTATTATGACTTGAGGTGGCAAGCAATGCAATAGCTTGAGGGCCAGATGCCCCTTCTTCCTCCTGCTTTTTAAGAGCTAATCTTCTTGCTTTTTCTAAAGATTTACGAAGATCCTCATCATCATCTACAAAAACAGGAGTTTCATCTTCCTTTGTTTTGACATTGTGAGTTTGTTCCAGGCGCAGCAATTTGGAGGCTTCATCTGCTTTAGCATAAGCAGACTGGTAAGCATTATTTCTCATCTCAGCCTCCAATCTTTCTTGCTCATCTTTGATGGCTTGCCTCCTAACATCTTTCCTAGAACCAAGGTCACCAACACCCAATCCTGAAGAGATAGCTTCAGCTTCAAGGGCACTGATGTCCAGCTTATCTTTCTTGCGCAGGGACTTTTTCTTCTTGGGCTTCTTAAATTGTAGCATTTCATCGTGAGTATAGTAATCTGATGATACCTTTCCAGATGAAGTTAGATCTTCAAAGGTATTTGTGGAAACCCCTGTTAACCGTCTTCGCAGCTAGTAATGTGGAAAGAAAAAGAAAAGATTTCCCTTAGAAAAAGGTAAAAAGCAAAACACATGAACATATGCATGTAACCAAGACAATTCTGAGGAACAAATTTTGAAAATAAAAAAGTCAGAGGGCAAGAATGATAGAAAGGCAGTCACATAAACAATGATATGACACAATATTGAATATTCTGATCACAAAAGCTCAAACCCAGAAAATTGAAAACTTCTTTTACTTTCTTGGAAAAATATTTCTTAAAGCAAAAGAAAAGCATAAGCAACCTCTTCAAGTTTCTTCTCAGCTTCACCAGAGAACCGTCCCCTTTCATCCAAAGTTAAACCCTGAATAAAAGAATCTAATGAGTAGAAGCATTAATAAAAAACTACTGTACTCAACATCTGTTTCTTTGGAATGTATCAAGAGAAAGCAGCAAACCTCTTCTGTCGCTGGATCATCATATTGTGGAAGTATTTTCTTCTCCAAGGAGGGGTCATCATTGAACCTGAAATTGAGAGAACAATCTTCATAAGATTTCTTTCTCCTTCATTAGTTGGTTTTAGTTTTTATTTCCATTATTTCAATAATACATAAATAATAGTAATGAATAATGATCATCTTACTTATCATCATATACACCAGTTTTCTTTTTTGCAGCTTGATATGCCTCATCTCGTCGTTTTTGTTCTCCAATTTCTACATTCTCAAGCATATCGACATCTGCCACATGAGAACAAAAAACTCTTACAAAAACGTGTCAATCATAGACTTCAAACTTGAGTAATATAAAAAGTGCACCAAGCAGTTCTACCTTCATTAATATCACCATCAGCAAGTATGGGCTGATCTTTAATAGTCAGAACTACTGTCCCACCTTCCATAACTTTATCAACACCATGAAGAACTTTCATCCCCGCAAGGTTATCTGTCAGATATTCAATATACAAGTATAGTTTACGAACCACATTATCAACAATCAAATATAGATTCATAACCCACCAAAGAAATAACTTAAATACCCTAGGCTGCTGGAGAAGTTTAGGGTTTTAACATAAATTTTTCAGGTGGAACTGGATACCAATATTAATCAGGTTGTGTGTCAATCATAGTTGTCAATGTCAGATAGCAGTGGAGTGGTCGACTCCACAACTGATATAGCAGTATAGTGGATAGCTGAATGGCCACTATATTGAAAAGAATGGGGCAAATGCAAATAATTTATATTACACAAAAAAATGCTCAAAAAAAATAAATATTTAAGAACATATTCATCACCACTAATCAAATGTTATAGTATAACACAATTCCCATTAATCCAAGGCATATATAATTGAAACCTGAGCTTGGAATGAACAGAAGGAGATGAAATTACACAACTTAATCTGGGATTATTTATGTCAAATTCAAACAAGTTAATATTAAATATACCACAAGGAAATGAAGCCAGCTAAGTTCAAACAGAGGGCAGAACAAAGGCCTGAGAAGTAGACCATAAATTAAATAGGGTCAAGTAATCAGCAATTGGTTGGGAAAAGGCGGCAAACTGGCCTTAAATGCTGGTTCTGGCTGAAAGTGCAAGAGGGGGGGGGGGTGTGAAGAACAGAGCTTTTGCACCTTGGCCGCTGGGTTTGTCAAATGGTAAAATTAACCCTAGAGGTTCAGAAGCAGTAAAATGTAGGAAATCCTAAAATTAATCTTAAAATAAGCTGGCTAATGAAAACAGGGGTGGGCCAAGATATTTTTCATATTGTGTACTGACAGCTATAGCTATGAATTTGCATTGAGTGTCCTTGATTCCACTCCACAAAACACTCCTCAAGAAGCCAACCTTTGCAGCCAGCAAACTATGTTGGTGAAAAATTGAAAAAACAGCACTACTGTCTCCCTTCGCCAACTATGGTACATAAAATCTAAAATTATTGCAGTCTACATGGATAACACAGTCATCACAAGCAGCAATCAAGTTGTTACTGTAGAACTTAAGCTTTATCTTTGATAATCAAGCCAGTTGCAATCATTTATGTGGCCTAACTCTTTTACTTCTACTTAATTTAAGGCTAAATTAATTTGTAGGTCCTATAATTTCAGTATATTTTAATTAGGTCTCTACAGTTTAAAAACTTTTAATGAAATCCTTATAGTATAAAAAGTTTACAACTAAATCCTCAATATTGAGCAACTTGGTTTTATAACAAAACCTTGTTTCAAAAGATGCATTTATCTACAAATCCATAATTTCCCAGTGAAATAAAAGGTGTGCAGTAATAACTAAATCCTCAATATTGAGCAACTTGGTTTTATAACAAAACCTTGTTTCAAAAGATGCATTTATCTACAAATCCATAATTTCCCAGTGAAATACAAAGGTGTGCAGTAATAACTAAACCACTCAAAAGAAAGCAGTATGCTGCAACTTTAATCGTTTGGCACTGATAGAAATTAGCCAATTTGGTTTCTTAACCATTTATAGGATACATGCCTGACTCAAAATCTTACTATACACCAATAGCTTAATCCCAAAGGTTTAACAAAAACAAATAGAGACTTCACTGACAATCAAAAGACAAGAAAAGAAAGAGGATTTAATATTATATTGACCAGTCAGTCCAATAACTTCTACACAAAACTAGTATGGACTTTTCCCTTTTTTTCCCAGCAGATATTCCCGAGTTTGAATTTTGGCATATAAAGATCTAGATGTTGTTTTTGAAAAAAAAATAAAAATTAAGGCTAAACAAAGTAAAGGGAAGAATTAACATTTCTGATAGCATTCCCTCTTTGCCATTCTCAGCAATCTTGGTTACTTTATTAGTCCCAGATTTAAAGGAAGCATTTTCTCTCCCAAGGTAAGGGATTTGGAAACAAATGCATTTTGGAATCTTGGAATAGTGTTTGGGCCTAACTCAATCCCAAAATCTAGCTTGTAGGGTGAGGATTATCTTAACCTTTTTAGCTCTATTGTAACCATTTTTGTACTCTATAGTCGGTATGGGATCTCAACATACACCCACGATTAGACATATGTAGCATGGATTGCACTAGAAAAGCCACAAGGCCAAGTAAGTTGCATGGGAAAATCCATGAAACCAAGTTAATTGCACTAGAAAAATCCATGGGTTTTATTTTTTAACAGTTATGGGTGGCCCAATATCAAATCTACAAAAAGCTTTGATACCATCTTAAATTTGGTTGAAGCCTAACTCGATCCCAAAAAACTAGTTCATAAGGTGAAACTCGCCTTAATCTTTATAAGCTCTATTTTAGTAATATTTGTAGTTGACGTGGAATCTCAACATGGAAAATAAACTTAAGTGAAAAAAACATTGAGAGATGAGGGAAAGACGAGGGTGGAGGAAAAAGGCAAGAGGTTGCCACATAAAAAATACTTTGTCAACAATAAAAACCTCCACCAAAAAATTGGGTATTCTAGACAAAAAGTAAATTTCTTTGGGCAACAAGTGGAAGGGAGGATAAAGAAACAAAGAATTTTACCAGTGTGTTGGGCTGTATCCTCATCGTCACTTCCTTCTACTGCAATGTTGTCCTGTGAAATTTTTGATCATGTTGTATTGATTACATATCCAAATTGGGAGAAACAGTATCTTACAAAACATATTAAAGGTACAAGATAAAGAAAAAAAAAACCTGCTCCTCAAAAATCTTTGAGAGCTGCAATGCTCTTTCCTTTTCTAGCTTACGGCTTCTATTAACCCATGCAGAGATCTCAGAAGCAGCTTCACATTGTTTATTTGTCCTTGCATCTTTCATCCTATCCAGATTTCATACTTTTAAAAACTGATTTCACATATATGGTCACAACAGAAATGGTTTCATACCTTTAACCTCAAAAATGTAATATTGGGAACTCAATCGTCAAAATAAGTCAATAGAATCATGGTAGAAATGCTAGCAGCAAAAAAGCCTAATGTAAAGAACAGTATGCTATCTTTGGATGGGAAGTAAGGAGGGAGTGGGGAGGACAAATTGTAACTCAAATCCTTGTTTGGAGGGTTTTTAGGGATGCAAAGATAGAGTGGCATATGTTCCTCCTCCTTCCACCTAAATGTGGGGAGGGGGTGTTAAGCAGGGGAAAGGTGTATTTCTAATTTTCTATTTACAAACAGTCAGTTTGTGCTTAAGGAAAAATTAATGTTCAAATTTTTTTTAAAATAATTAGATGTTTTCTAAAAGAAAATGAAAAGAGAAAACAGTTCACTGCTTTTCTCATATGCTAGAAAGAGTAACTTTTGAAAAAGAATAGTCGTAATATTAAACTATATCATAAAGGAACTTCATTAGTAAAACATATCCAAACACGCTGAATAAAGGGGGAAAAACCTTCATTCCTTCTACTTCAACTTCAACTCCTAAACAATAGAAGCGGATTCTTTTCTTTACTTAAACATCCAAACAATGGGAAGTAACTTTCTTTCCACCCCCCTCCATTTCCCTTCCACAGTTCCACTCTGCTAGAAAACTTCCAAAATTACTGGCTTACATATGGACATGGTTACTTATGAGGCTGATTGTCATATTTCATAGATCTGGCTCACTCACAGTTATTGACATTGTACTGTATTAATTAATTTTAGATTTCAGTGAAAACGGAATTTTAGGAATCCTCAGGAGATGTTGTATTTGGGCATGGGTTTTTATTTCATAAGGGGTTAATATTCATGTCCAAGTTTTCCTTGTGATTAGCAGTAAAGCATGCATCCTTATAGGATTAGAAATGTTCCTGGTAGGAAGAGTTAAGAGTGCGTTTCTTTAAACAGTTTTTAATCCTTGATTTAGATTTTAGACAATAATGATGAGATCTATTAATCATGGCAACAAATTTCTTCTTGATTTTGTGGTACAATTAATGGCTAGCTGTGATGCTAGGAGGTACCCTAGCTAGGGGTGAAATCAGGTTTCCTTTTCTTATTATTATCCGCTCTCCTATTTTCTTCTATCCTATTCTTGCAGGAAATGTTTACAGCACCCAACTAATATTAACTTGAACCTTTGAACTATTCCAGGGCTTCCAAATCTCCTCACCTACACATAATATCTTTAACCTCCATTAAATCCCAAGTCTTTTGACGTCTTACATCATATCTTATATTTACAATATGCTGACAGCAAGAGAACATATAATTCAATTACTACAAAATATTTAAAAATTAAACAGAAAAAGGATACACTAATGAATCAAATGTTATATGCTGTGACCAAAGTGCAGAAATTATATCCTTGTCAATATAAAAGTGCTGGAAGGCCTACAAGCAACATATCAATATAGTGCTTATTTGGCAGATGCATGCAATGCAAGATGTACATATTACAATGTGACTACCTCAAATCATAATTGCAATACTAACAACACAGAAATAATTTCAGAAAAGAGTCTCGACTATCAAATATCCAGTGATTATATGACATCAACTACCAGGCCCCACAACTTAAAAAATAAAAATGATACATAAAATCATTCAAAACTGGAAACGAGGTAAAAATATTTTAAGATCATCAAATCATTCATCTCATAAGCAACAATGAACAAAAAGAGTCCTCGACATTCTATGTAGGACCCCAACTTAGATAACCTTGACTGAAGCACAAAGTAATAAATGAGAGTTCAACTTGACATTGCACTGATTGCAGAGTCTAGTTGTTAATAACACTACAAAAGTAAAAGACAATAAAGCAAAGATAAGAAGCAAGGATAATTTAACTTACTTCAAGATGCGTTCTTCAAGTTCTGTTGATGATACATGTGCTGATGTTTGACCATCTTGACCATCTTCATCGAGCTTCGAGTCCTTTGCTTGCTTGCCAATCTCCTCATCTCTTTGGTCATGGTAGTCCACTTTATCATCAACATTATTCAGTTCATAATCTTCCTCATGAGTCTTTCTGCTCACTCGATCTCTTGACCTTTCTTTATCTCGATCAGTGTCCCTCTCCTTCTCTCTATTTCTATCTTTCCCCTTATCCTTGTCCCCATCTCTATAGCTTTCCCTCTCCTTTTCTCTATCTCTATGCTTCTCTCGCTCCCTTTCCTTCACTTTATCCCTTTCTTTCTCTCTTTCCCTATCCCTACTCTTCTCTTTACCCCTCTCCTTCTCCCGTCCTCTATCACTATCTTTCTCTACCTCTCTTTCCTTCTCACGGTCTTTATCCTTACTCCGGTCCTTCTTATCTCTATCCCTCTCCCTATATTTCTCTCTATCATAATCCTTTTCCCTGGCCTTGTCTTTACCCCGGTCCTTTTCACGTTCATCCCTATCTTCTTTCTTCCGCTCCCTTCCCTCTTTTGAAGCATCCTTCAGCTGTTCCCGGTCCTTACTCCGGTGCTCCTTGTCACTCTTCTTCCTGTCCTTGCTCCTATGCTTGCTAGATTTCTCCACCCCATCATCATCATATTGCTCCCTCACTGGGGAATCCTCCTTATCATTTCTACCATCATACCGTGAATCAGACCACTCCACATCCATCAAAAACTAACAAACAAAAACCATTAAACTAAATCAATACCCGAATTCCACAAATAACTATTAATTAACAATAAAATCAAAGACCTATTCCATTCAATAGAACAAAAATGAATAACTAAATGAATAAACTGAATTAAAGTAACAGCTCCTCTATTATAAACCTACATTCAAAAATTCTGAACTGAGATTCGAATAAAAAGTAACGAAAACATTTATCAAACATCACAAGAGCAGACACCAAACCACAAGACAAAACACTGAATTCGAGAATTTAAATAAACAAAAAAAGAAGTGAACTGAAAAGCTATTTTAACCCCTTCATATGGAAAAAGGAAAGAAAGTTGAGGATGCCCTAAAAATGTTAAAGTGATGAAGAATAGAAAGGGTGGTGAATACAAGCAGTGATTTTATGAGAGAGAGAGAGAGAGAGAGAGAGAGAGAGAGAGAGAGAGTAGCACCTTCGTCTGAGAGCTTTCGAATTGAACAGGAACACGAACAAACCCAAACTTCGTTTCGCTGCAGAATTGTTGTGCCACTTCGCTCTCGACGCAGCGTTTTATCAACCAGAGGCAGAGGATGCTGGCTAACTGTGGGACTTCGAAAGCTAACAACTGAAATATTTTATAACTATTCATTTCCTGCCCCATTGGCTTACGTTTAGAAAAAAAATTAGTTTTTCATTATTGTGTCAAATTACTTTTCTACATTCAATATTCAATATTTATTTTTAATTCAACATTGATATAAATTTTTCATAATTTATTTTTAATTTTATTTAATATAATACAATATTAATATAATAATTAATTTTTAAAATTTTTTATTGAATTTAAAAATATTATTTAACATATTTTAAATTATTTGTTTTTTAATGTAGATTTTTAAAAGTATTTTTTTATATTTTTTATAAAAGATATATAACTTTTGTTGTAAAAATTAAATTAATTTTTTGTAATTTTAATTTTTTTAATCTATGTTTAGTTATTTTTTTTTTACAACTTTATAGTGTGACTCAAAGTTTAATTCTTCTTTAATTTGTACAATTTTGAATATGATCCTTATTCTTATATATAAGAACTACAGCATTCTTTCGCTCTTCATTTGATATACTCTTAGATCTCAAAATTTCATTAAAAAATTTAGTAAACTATTGAAATCTTTATTTTTTTTCTTAAACTTTTACAAACTTCTACAAAACTATTATGGGACCAGCCACTTTTTCATTTTCCTATTAAGAACTTCTTTTACTTCTCTTACTCGAATTCTTTGATAATATGTCGAATTTAGATATTTTACTTGCACTTCTAATCATGTTATATTTCTATTTGCTCCTTGTCTATTTAAAAAGTTTATAGGAATATTTCTCTCATTTATCCTTATACCTTCATCCAAAATAAAAACATTTCATTCTTCATGACATCTAACTTGATACAAATCTCTAGATTTTCTTTCTTTACTTTTAGTAAGTTTATGAATCATTCTTTCATCATACTTTGTCCTAAAATTTTGATAGAATCCTTCAAAAGCCTTAAAATGTGCTTCACTCACTACTTTTCTTATTTCATTTCTTCTATTCCAATACCTTGTCTAATTTTCAGCATTATTACATATATGCAAAATTTTAAAACAAATCCTCTTATGTCTAATCTTCTCTTACACTTTTATTCCACCACTATAAATCTTTATCTTTTGATTCAAAACCTCTAGATTCACCTAAAATTTTCGTGGCAACTTCTCTCACCTTTGTAGTCATTTTGTCCTAAATAATATTAGCATTACCTTGTGTTACCTAGCTACCCTCTTCTACTAACTACTTTTGAAAGTCCAACTATTTATCACCTTTAAGTAGTTGCAACTTAATGAAAAATAAATTGTTGAATTTTTTGTTTACTAATCTTTAGATTCTCTTGAGAAATCGCTTTACAATCCTTGACAAATTTTTTTGTCTAGATTCCTTACTAGGAAAAAATGATTTGCGACCTCAAAATTTCACTCTTAAAAGTGATAAGATGTTCACCCTCTTGTTAAAACAAATGTTCATAATATTAAAGTCATAGAATATTGAGAAATCAAAGATAAATTATTCTTCCTCATTTAACTTTCTAAAACAAAACCACCATGAGCCCTTCTAAATTGTCTTACTTCACAGTTAACATGTTCATTAAAGTCTACATTTGTAAATATCTATTCGATTTGGAAATCCTACAATGAGAACAAAAAGAAGGAAAGTCAAAGAAGCCCTAGATATGGTAAAAACTATGTTCAATGCACTTAAGAACGTGAAAGAGAAGAAACCAAGGTTTGACTGTTACATTCTATTTGAAGATTATGGTATAATTCAATTTATGATATCACAATCCTTATTTTTATTATTATTTTGGGCCAAAACTTTATATTTTAATTAAGTGATTTATTATGTTTTAGGTTATTGGGCTGGATCACATAATTAATTAAATACTTGTGTAAGATTCTTTTAAGAGGAACCTTTACTTGTTGGATAAGAATTGAAGGTTACCTCTTCAAGAGAATTTATGTGCCTCTTAAAGTTCCTAGAATGAACCATTACTTGGATCTTAGCAAGGGTTTCTCCTACTTTTGTGGCGATTCTACATCAAACTTATCATTCTCCATTTAATTGAGCTTGTGGCACTTTCTTCTATTCTTTTCATTTTCTTCTTTAAATTTTTTTATTTGTCATATTTAAATCCTAATTTTTGTTCTAATTATCTCACAATTATATCTCACGATTTACTAATCTTTTTTTAATATTTCTTGATAGCATTTTGTGTTTCAAAACATCATCTTATTCAATGAATTTCAAATTTTCTAGAGGAAGATACTCTTTTTATAATGCAAACATATATTTCTTAACCTAATTGACCTAACTCAAGGATATATCCATCAATTTCACATCATTTGGTATTGGGAGCTTGGATTCTAAAGTTGGGTGATTAATTTTTCATTATCTTTTCACACAATTTTATTTTTAATTTTCTCTTTTTGCTTTCATCTTTATTGATGCATTCTCCTTATTTAGGGTAAAATAAAGGATTTGTTTCAAAAATAAAAAATATATTGTCTAAATTATTATTTTTCTTAATTATCTTGTTTGACCTTCTATTTTCAAAATGCTTATTTCTTTTTTAGCTTTTATTTCTTGCTTTTATTGATTCTTTGGTTTTGTTTAGAGTATTTATTTTCTTTGGCCTCTTGAGTGATAAGTTTTATATAGTTTTTTATTTTACAATTGTGTACCCTTTGCATATTAGTTTTGGTTTAAAAATCAAGAACTTGAAATAGGACTTGAGTGGTAAAAAGTAAGAGAGATTATTACATAAAAGCCTAATTTGAGAGCAAAACACAAGTAGATTAAAATTCAAGAATGCAAACATGTGAATAGAGTGGTTAGGTCTTTATTTTACTAACTTGATTTATTTTGTAACTATGTCCAAGGTAAAGGGTATGGATGGAGAAAACACTCATCATTCTCCAAGATTGGCAAAGATAAAGTGAGACATTGAACCAAGGAATTGACCAACTTGAGAGAGTAGAGCGTCTAACCATAGAAGATGTTCTAATCATGAAGGTTTGTCCCATGGAGGGTGATCACTTTTATGATTCCTTAATGGGGTGTTTGGTATCCAAAATCTTTTTAAGCGAGATTCTTGGGAATGTGTTTCATAGTTACCCATGTTTGTTTACTAAGTAACTTTCTTGGGAATCTTTTTATTTTCTATCATTCCTATGTTGGTATTAAAAAAACTTACCCAAAAATGTTATTACTTTTAGAAAAATACTCTTAACTTTATAAAGCTCTACAAATAATGGCAATACGTAAACCAACCAAAAAAAAATAAAGAAGGAGCACAGGCAAATAATGGCAATTGACAGAAGGAAATGATGTTGATGAGAATTATAGCAGTGAGGAATTGGAGACTGATATAGATTATGATGAGGAGCAAGACAGAAATATCTTTAAATTATTTAAGTTGCCATAAAAAATGACTGATTAAAAATGAAAAATAGGTACATTGTTTGCATCTAGAGAAGATTTTAAAGAGGTTGTAAAAACATATGTTATTCACTCTAGTAGAAACTTAAAAATTCAAAAGAATGACAATGAAAGAGTGAAAGTGGTATGTAAAGGTGAATGCGAATGGATGACATTCTGTGCTAAGTTATCAAGAGAAGACACTTGACAATTAAGAAAAATTATTGATGAACACACATGCAGGAGAGTATAAGGTGAAGATGTTAAGTTCAGCTTGGTTGAGTAAAAAATTACAAGATGGTGCAAGAAAAAATCATAATATAAAGGTTAATGACATTAAAGAAAAAATACAAAGATAGTGGAATATTGAAATAAGTAAGTCCACAACATAGAGAACAAGGAAGAAAGCAATTGACTTTGTTGATTAGAGTTTTAAAGAACAATATAAAAGAAGGTCAAACCTTGGTTCAACTATAAAGTTGACAGTTGAACAAATTAGTCATGCAATTAAGCAAGATACATGAAAATGTTCCAAGATAACTTTTTTTTCACTTTTTACAAATTGTATGTTTGTTTTCAGGCTTGCATTATAAAAAACGATTATAATCGATTTCTATATACATGTGTAAAATATATTTTAATTGACTTCCATACAATCTAATTCAGGACATTTATGTATAAATTTTTTTAAGACATATATGTAATTTATTCTTTAAAATATTTTGTTTTTGTAAATTTGCCTTAAAATTCAGAATATTTATAGTCACTTTTATATATAAATAATAAATATATATATTATTTTATTAATTTACAACAAAATTTATAATTATAAAAGTTTAGAATGTTTAAAGTCACTCATATCGATGGTGATATAAACAAATTTACTCTAAATTACATTTTAAATTAAAATTTATTAAAATTAATAATAATATTTTGTATAACTTAATTAAAAATTAAAATTATAATTAATTCATACTTATTATTTTTGAATTGTGTTTAAAAAAACTTTATTAGAATTAATAAGTGTATAATATTAAAAACAACAATAACAAAACTGTTGTGAATGATATTTAATAAAAAAAATACTAATAGTTATTATATATATAAAAAATTTATTATCAAATGTTGAAAATAGGGATAAAATATTAATTAAATTATTTTTAAGTGATATTATATATTGAATTAGATTTTTAATTGATTAAATTTTATTAAATCTATCAATATTTTCTTAACTAATCCAATGAAGTTCAATTTAATGATATCAATATTTTATTTTAAAATTTGTAAATAAAAATATTTATAAATATTTTTAAAAAATATTATGAAAAATAATAAAATTTTATGTTATATTATTTTTACAACACTCATAATATATTTTAATTAAAATATCTAAATCAATCGATTTTTTCTTTACCAATGCAAATTAATCATGTTTATATGTAGATTCAATTTATTTTCATCACAAATGATTATTTATTTTTATGTTTTTCATACTTTTGTAGAAGAAAAATAACTTCCAATGAAGACAAATTGACTTTTCTTGACATTTTGAATTTAACAACAAATAATTGAAAAATAAAAGTGCAAATATCACAATTGTGAAATACTCTAAAAATATATATTACAAAAAAGAGTTAATTAGTATTGACATGAACTAATTGATGAAAAGATATTCGTATTTGTATTTTTATATTAAAAATAATAAATTTTTAATAAATTCTAATTATGTTCTCTTTTATACATTGTTGTATGTTAACTAACTTTTGATTAATTTATTTTTAATTGATTATTTTTTCCATAGAGCAATTACATAACTGCTTAAACAATAAGGGATATTGCTCTATAGAAAGTAGAGAAGCAATATGTACTCTATTGATATTGCTCCTTTACTTTGAAAAACTCATATTTTCATATTCAAATTTTATCCATTTATAGATAGAGCTTCAATTGCAGCTAGATCTAGAGAGAAATTATGAGCATTACGTTCATGCATTACTTTCATACCAAGGTTAGCCTGATTAATTATATCAGCCTAGGTATTAATTACACAACCTTGACTGTCAATTACAAATTGGTTAAAATTGAAACCATTTAAAAAAAAAGCCATAGTGATAATACCTAACATGATAAACCAAATACCTATTATAGGTCAAGCAGCTAGGAAGAAATGTAAAGAACAAGAATTGTTGAAACTTGCATATTAGAAGATCAATTGACCAAAATAACCATGAGCAGCTATAATATTATAAATAGGTTTCTTCCTCTTGATCGAATATGTAACCTTCATTAGCAGATTCATTTTTTGTGGTTTCCCTTATCAAACTAGAAGTTACCAAGGAATCATGCATAACATTGAATAGGGAGTCATCGAATACACTAGCTACACCTAACATGTGAAATAGATGCATAAGAATATTATACTCAACCTGAAATACAATCATAAAATTGAAAGTATTAGAAATTCCTAGAGGCATACCATCAGAAAAGCTTCCTTGACCAATTGGATAGATCAAAACATAGTAATAGCCGCTGAGTTGAATATGCAATAGCAATCCAAGGACGCATACCTAATGAAAACTAAGTTCCCATTCTCAGTCTATATAACAAGCTACACCAAGTAAGAAGTGTAGAATAATTAGTTCATAAGGACCGTCATTGTATAACCATTCATTAACAAATGCCGCTTCCCATATTGGGTTAGCCTATAACCTAACAGCTTTCCTTTCGATCCTCCCATGACTTCTGCATCTGAGTTAAAGGAACTAGTGGAATTCAATACCACCACTCAACTTTCCATTAAGCTCAATTCTTCCAATTATCCTGGCTGGCATAAACAAATCAATTACTTTCTTGTTGCCCATGATCTTGTGGGCTATGTCATTGGTGAAACACCTTGCCCCTCTACAACTATTCAATCGAGTGATTTTGTAGCACCTAATCCTTAATTCTCTTTATGGACTCACTCCTTGGTTTCTATGATCCTGAAGTTCTGATTTATCCTTTGCTAATACTTCCTATAATGCTTGGCTTGCCCTTCAACGTGCCTTCTCTAATAATTCACAATTCAAAATCATCTCTTAAGGAATGTCTCAGCTCTATATCCTGTTTTCTTCTATCTGCATTTCATTCGGTATGTTGTTGATGAATTAGCTCTCATTGGACATCCTCTCGATAACTTTGACTTGGTCATTCATGCCTTAAATGGTTTGGGATCGTCTTTCTGAAAGTCGTTACTTCTACTTGTCTTTGTGACTCTCCAATTTCCTTTAATGATTTGTATGACAAGTTGGTAGATTATGAAATGCATCTCCAATGTGAGCAGAGTCATTCTACTCCTATGTCTATGATAATAAATAATGCTCAGCCTCGGCACAACAGTACTGGATGAGGCCGCTATTTCTCTGACTCGACTACTTCTCATAACAACAAGAAATCATCCACAACTATTACACCTCTTGTTTGTCAATATTATGACAAGATAGGTCACTCAGCCAAAAGCTGATACCAAATCCATAGCTATCTAAACAAGCCACGCAAACCTTCTGCCAATGCAGGATACCTCACCACATCTAATCTTTCATCTCCTCTTGATTGACTTATTGATTCCTGAGCATCTCACCACATTACCAATGATCCCAACAACCTTTCGATCAAGAGTGATTATACTGGAAATGATCATCTAAAGGTTGTCAATGGTAATAATCTTCCTATCACACATACTGGCTCCATTACTATCTCTACTTCTTCTACTCCTTTGAAATTATCTAATACTTTGTGTTCCCGTTGTTATTCAAAATTTGATATCTATTTCTCAGCTATGTCAAACTAATAAAGTCTCTATTGAATTTTTACCTTGGCATTTTGAGGTAAAGGATATGCGCACGCAGGAGATACTTTTGCAAGGGTTGAATGAAGATAATGTGTACAAATTCTCTCTATGGTTACCCACTCCTAAAACCTCTCTTGCTATGGCAACCACTTCTATTCAACTTTGGCATCATCACCTTGGCCATCCAGCCTCTAATGCCCTTCATCATGCTCTTAAAACCAACAACATTCCTTTTGCTGGCACCTTGAGTAAATGTCATGATTGTCTTTAGAAAAAAAGTCACAAATTACTTTTTTCTAGGTTTACTATAACCAATAGTTGTCCTTTAGAAATTATGTACTCCAATGTTTGAAGTCTTACTCCTTTTTATTCAATTGATTATTTTTGTTATTACATTATATTTATTGACCATTTTTCAAAGTATGTTTGCTTTTATCGCATGAAATTCAAATATGATGTTTCTTTTCTTTTTCTAATATTTAAAAATTTGGTAAAAAAACAATTCAACACGAAAATTAAAACTTTCTACTATGATAATGGTGGAGAATTTCTAAAATTTCACTTCTTTTTCCAACAACATGGCATCAATCACTTAACAACTCCTCCACATACACTGAGCATAATGGCCTTTGTGAACATAAACACTGCCACCTAATCAAAACTACCCGTTGCTTTATCAACCATGCTTCCCTTTTATTTCAATTTTGGCCTTATGCCTTTCAAACTGCAACATTCCTCATTAATCGCCTACCCACCCCTAGCCTAAACATGACCACTCTGATGACTTTACAATTTATAAATATTTTGTTTAGCTTTTTATAGATTTTAATAGAAAAATAGACTTAGAAATTGTAAATAATATAAAAATTTCATTTAGGTCAAATATTATAAATTTCTTAATTTTTGTTTAATTTATGATGATTTTTGTAAATATTTTTTGCAATTTTACTCATTTAAATAATTGTGCAAGAAATTCTAGACAAATTCTATGAATTTTTGGCTCTTGAGAAAATATGAAGTGAGAGTAATCACTCTCAGACACAATAGTAATCACTTTTGAGAGTTAATTCCAAAGGACAGGTCATAGTAACCACTTTCAGAAGCAATGGTGATTACTCCAGCGCCAAAGGAAGCACCCAAGCCTGTGCGTGTTTACTCTTGTAAGCGATAGTACACTTCAGAGAGGCCCAAAGTTGAGGACCCTCTGCATGTTTACTCTTGTGAATGATAATGATTACTATACTCGCGCATGTTTACTCTTATAAACGATAGTAATTATTATGCTCGAGAGTGTTTACTATTGTAAACTATAGTAACAACTCTGAAGGCGTCAACTTTACTATAAATAGATTTTTATCATTTAGGGTTGATGACTTTTTGCAGAACCTTTTACATTTGATTTTTTAGGGTTTTAGGATACTTTTGGAGAGCCTAGGTTGGCCTTGGGTGACAGCCAAGGATCCAACCTTAGGTTTGAATTTTATTTCTTCTTCACTTTTCTTTAATTTTTCATCTTGATGTTATTGATTTCTCTTTACTTTCATTTTATAATTATGAGACCTATCCTCATGGAGGGCTAAACATTTTGCAATCCCTAATAAGTTCACTTATATTCTTGAATTCTTGGGTTTTGAATGTTAATATAATTACTTTTCTTTCATAAATATCTTTTTCCTAATCTCTTGAATTGAATTAATTGTTGAATAAAGGGGACATTGCTTAATTAACTCTAATTCGCTTTTATGAGATCTAAACTTGAATTGCTTAATTCTAGATTTATTTCTAAGGTAGCGTAATCTTGAGATGAGAGATTGGAGTCCATTGAATTGCTTAATTTGTATGGAAATATAAGGTTGATTTTCGCTTGTTAAATTAACCTAATTCTGGACGGAGAGGAAAAGTATTAAATCTTGAAAGAAATAGGAATAGAGTCTATATGTGGTGATCACAAACTGTGTCGCCGAATTAAATGATCTTGAATTAGATTTCATATAATAAAAATGAAATTATTAGGGCACAAATAGGAATTGAAATAAGAAGAAAATTAATAAAAAGTGAACTTGCACTTGAGATTGAGATGAACTTGCACTTGAGATTTCACCATTCTCCTTCAAAATCATAGTTTTCTTGTTTGGACATTGGATGCAATATGACCATTTCCAAGACATTTGAAGCATTTGATTGCTCTATGCTCAGAAGTAGGAGAAACAGAAGTATTAGTAGAATTAAAAGAAGTTTTAGAAGAAGGTTTACCATTTTGCACAACTGTATCCTTAATTGATATTTCCTCCTTCTTTATTTCTTCCTTCCATCCTTTTGAGTTGTAAGAAGAGACATTCTTCCTCAAAGTACCCTTTCTCTTTAGTTGTGCTTCTACTTTAATAGCTTGGTGAATCAAATCTTCAAGTTCTACATAGGGATGAAGTTCCTCTATGTCATGGATGTCATGGTTCAACCCATTCAAGAAACGGGCCATTGTTGCTTCTCTTTCTTCAAATACATTAGCTCGTATCATGGCAACTTCTATTTCTTTATAATAGTCATCAACACTTTTGCCACATTGCCTCAAACTTTGAAGCTTTGTATGAAGCTCTCTATTGTAGTATGTAGGAACAAATCTCCTATGTATTAGGTTCTTTATTTCAATCCATGTATCTACAGGCTCCTCATCTTATCTCGTTTGATCCCTTTGAATTTGATCCCACCACACTAAAGCGTAGTCATGAAACTCTAGGAAAGCCACCTTTACTTTCTTTTCTTCACTATAATCATGACATGAGAATACTTACTTTATCTTCAATTCCCACTTTAAATATGCTTCAAAATTATTCCTTCCATGAAAACTAGGAATCTTTATTTTAACTCCACTAATTCTCTCATTTTCTCTTATTCTTACATCTTCTCTTCTTCTTTGATTCCTCCTCTCTCTATTATCTTTCCACCTATCATACCTCCTTTCTTCATCATCTCTCCTATTTCTTCTTCTTTCTCTTAAAGAATTACTAGAGTCTCCATGGGCATGTGGGGAGCGATCACATGACCGCCTTCTTGCATTATTTGTCAGCACCTCTTGAACATTCCTTATTGCTTCATTTTGCCTCTCAAACATTCTTTCAAATCTTTGACCAAGTCTTTCAATTTGTGAGGCAGAAGTGTTCTCTCTACTTAATCCTCCTTCTTGAGACATTCTACAAAACAATAAAAGTTAATGCAAAAAGAAAAGGTTCTCTCTACTCGCTAAATGTTTTTACTCAATAGATATTCACTCGTGTTTCACTCTAAATTGGCTTTTGTGTAAGGATTTCTTTGTTGCCTTTTTCCCCTCAAGTGCTCTTAAGAGTTCTTAAGGAAGTCAACCTCCAATCCACACAATCAACCAAAACTAAGAGACGATCAATCAACGAGAAACAAGTGAAGCTAACAAAAGAAAACTTTAAGACAAAACTAAAAAAGCCAACAAGATAATAGAAAAAGAAAAGGACTAAATAAGAAAGAAGCACACTCAAAAGTAGATTGCAAATAAGACAAAATTGAAGAATTTAAAGATTATGTAACGTTAAATAACTATTTTTTTTTTGGTATGGAATCAAGCAAAATAAACGGAAGATTGGAAGAAATATATCAAAACACACTTTTGTATGTTGCAATTTTTTTTGTAGTATATATATTTTTCTCTCTCTTTTTTTTTTTTTCCAATGAGCACTACGTTAACAGTGTGCGATGAACAGTACCTTTCAATCCAATTCTAACCAAAGCTTTGATACCAAATGATAACATACACCCAGTCCACCGGTTAGCATGATATTGTCCACTTTGGGAGTTAACCTCACACGGTTTTGTTTCTTCCAGATATGACATACTAAGAAAAGGCCTCATGCTAGAAGAAAGGACACCACAACTATTTAAAAATTGATAAGTCATTCCCCCAACCGATGTGGGACTCATCATCCCCTCCCTCTTCGAGAGAGTCCGCCACAAACGCACCGATAAGGCACTTAAGCTGCCACGGATACGTCAATAAGGTCCATCAGCTCCGGCCCAAGCTCTGATACCAATTGATGACAACCACAAACCGTGTCGCTGAATTAAATGATCTTGAATTAGATTTCACACAATTAAAACGAAATTATTAGGGCACAATTAGGAATTGAAATAAGAAGAAAATTAATAAAAAGTGAAAATAGAATAGAGATGAAAAATAGCACCATAATCGCAAGATTGATAAGTCAAGGAACGATCGCTATAAGAGTCTTGACCTCTTGATAAGATCAAAGAAAATTGGCTCACTTAAGAAGCTAGAGTCACACGCTCTTATAAGAGTATTCAATCTCAAATTGTATTCAAAAACTAATTAAAAGTATGTATACAAGAGCTTATATATCTCTAATGCTTGTAAAGTAATACTAAAGCAAATCCTAATGGGCTTCTTATACCAACAAGCTTAAATTCAAATAAACTAAATAAAATAACAATATTTTATCCTAAATAAAAACTCAAAATAAGTAATGGCTAATATTAAAATAAATAAGCTAAACATAATAATTAAATCCTAATAAAACTCGTTAAAGTTCAAATCCTTTAAACATATGTAATTGACCATCTTGGGCTTTTCTAACTCCAAATTAAGCTTTTTTTCAATTAGAATAGCAACAATATTTTCTAACTCATTTATTCTCTTTGCCCTTGTCCTTGTCATTGGTCCTTGAAGTCCTTCTAATGTCTTCAAGTCTTTGTCTTCAATGGAGCTTTCTTAATTTTTATCAATATAAATAAACTAGGGGTTACTATATTTTATTTACTGAACTTTACAATTTAATTTTCTACTTAAGTATATTGAACTTGAAATCATAAAACCCCTTTTTTTTACTTGCTTTCTAAATACACTGTACACTACATGTTTGATATTTGGTTACTCATCCAATGATTCATGGGAGACGACCTAGGTTAGCATCCTAGTATTAGATTAATTTCTGTTTATATTTTAATGATGATTCAGACAAATCTTTCGTTCATCTAATTGCATTTTTCTTGGCTATAGCCTCACTTAGAGTGCCTATATTTGTTATAATTTTAAAACTCACAAAACTCACCATTCACAATATGTTCAGTTTTTAGAAAATATTTTTCCATTCTCATCATCTCTTAATTTTTAACCTATCCCTACAAATACTTTAGGACCCTTGCCTCTTTCAAACTTTGAACAATCACTACCTTTATCCCTTACCCCCTTGACTAATATTCTACCCCTTTCAAATGTCTATTCATGTGACCCATCACCTAATCCTCCCACAAACTTACCACTCCCCTAACCCTCACCTCCACCACCCCTAATACCTACAACCCGTGACACTCCCACTTTGTCACCAATGTACACATCACCTTTAACTCAATCCCTTGCAGTCGCATCTCATAACCTAGTTCAATATACTCATCATATGATTACTCATGGGAAGGCCATCATATATAAACCAAAGAAGTTATTCATAGTCACCAAATACCCACTTCCACCTTTTGTGGAACTTACATGTGTATCTAAGGCCCTTCAACATGTTGAGTGGAAACAAGCCATGTCAGATGAATTTACTGCTTTAATGAAATATGGCACTTGGTATCTTGTTCCTCCCTAACTTCATTACAACATCGTTGGCAACAAATGGGTTTTTTGGTTGAAAAGAAACACAGATGATTCTATTGCTCGCTATAAGGCATGATTGGTTGCTAAAGGTTTCCATCAATGTCCTGGTATTAACTTTAAGGAAACTTTCAGTCCTCTCATTAAGCCTCAAACCATTAAACTTGTACTGTGTATTGCTATATCAAAACATTGGACTCTTAGTCACATGGATATCAACAATGCCTTTTTGCATGGTACATTGACTGAGGAGGTCTATATGTCTCAACCTACTGGCTTTATTCATCAAAATTTTCTGAATCATGTTTGCAAGCTTCATAAAGCTTTGTATGGCCTCAAGCAGGCTCCTTGTGCCTGGTACAATGAACTTAAATCCTTTGTTGTAGCTTATGGATTCTATAACTTCAGGTCCGATTCATCTCTTTTCATCTACAAGAAAGGTACTATTATTTCATATTTCTTGGTCTATGTCGATGACCTTCTTATTAGAAACAATTCTACCTTTCTCCTAATTTCAAGAGTACTCTTGCTACAAAATTTCCTCTTAAAGATCTTAGAACCCAAGTCACTTTCTTGGTGTTAAGCTTTTAATCACATCCAGTGGTATTTTTCAACATCACTATATATATGAATTATTACAAAAGACTACCATGATTGATGCTAAGCTTGTATGCACACCAATGTCTACTACATGCTCTCTTGGTTCAGTTTTTGATGTTTTGACATGTGATCTTTCCTCTTATCACAACATTATTGGCGCGCTACAATATTGATTTATTACTTACCCAGATGTAACTTTTGCTATTAATAAGCTTTCACAATTCATTAAGGCTCCTATTGTTGTTCATATGCAAGTACTTAAGCGAGCTCTTCGTTATCTCAAGTCTACAATATCACATAGGTTACACTTAGTTTCCACAAAACGTCTTACCCTCGACACCTTCTATGATGCCAACTGGGGCAGAGACACAAATGATAGGAAATCCACCAGTGCATATATAATTTATCTTAGCCCAAATGTCATTTCATGGTTATGCAAGAAACAGTTGTTTGCTCTTCAACAAAGGTTGAATATCGCATCATAGGTTCAACCACAATTGAACTTCTTTGATTACAACAAGTTTTGCATGAACTTGGAGTTGATATTCCGTAACCACCAACTATCTTCTTAGACAATATTAGTGCAAGTTATTTATGTGCCAATCTTGTTTTCCATTTACGAATGAAACATTTTGCTATTGATTATCATTTTGTTTGTGACCTTATTGCCAAGAATCAACTCAACGTCTCTCATGTTCTGTCTAGTCATCACCTTGCAGACTTGCTAACTAAGCCCCTCGTTGTCCCAAGACACAAGTTTCTCATATCCAAGATTAGAGTCATCGAATCCTCCTCCATCTTGCTCACAAGTTCAATGGTATATTAAAGGAAGGAAAATTGTTCTCTTGTAGTAAAAGCTTCAATGTCAAAGAACAAAATAGATTTAGTATGGTTGAAAAAAATTATTTCATGTTGCAATTCTATGCCATAACTATTATGAAAGAATTAGACTACCATGATAGCATAATTTTTTTAGTGTAAACTTTAAATATATCTATTTATTACACCACATATTTTAAGTTAAGTTTAAATATGTCATTTTAAAATTATAAGTAAATAGTTTATACATAATATATTAAATAAATTTATCATAATATTTGTTTGGAAAGTGCAAATTAGATTCCATCCAGGTGGGCCTTACTTGAGTAGATATCACGTTTGCATCCATTATAGTAAACATCATTTTTTATTAAAAAATATTTGTTGTTATATTTCTAGCCATTAGTTTATATTTTCTTTTATGTATTTTTCAATTTTTATATATAATAATTATGCAAACTAATTTTTTTCTATAATTATAAAAAAAATTAACTTTTTTTTATAACAGTATAATATTTTAACGTACTTATATTAATGTTACATTTATATATTCTTAAAATAATTTCAGACTTCATAAATAATATACATTCTTTTACTTGTTTTTTAAAAAATATTATCTCATCCTTTAATAATTATATAGTAAAAAAATTTATTAGCAATTCTAAATTATAATTATAAAAGAATGATATATTATATAAATTTAGTTTAATAAATATAAATAAATACATAAGTCAAAAATTAAAGAGTTTTTTATTTAAATTTTATAACTCATATTAAAAAATTTATATATATATATATTTAATAAATTATTGTTGTAATTATTTTTTTAATTTTATAACAATAAATAGTTTTATGAGATTATTAAATTTAAAAAATAAAAAAAATATAAAATTTATAAAAAAATTATATATAAAGAAGTATTTTATAATTTTTTCAATGTAATTATATTTAATATAATAAATTATTATTATTATATATATTATATTTAAATCATATATTTTTATTGTAAAATAAATAAATTTAATAAAGTAAAATAAATCTGTCGTACAAACATATTTATTTGTAAGATTAACAATATAAAATTTTTAACGATTTTTTAATATATATTGGTTTATGATTAAGTTTAGTTATCCGAAAATTTGGACATTTCCGAATTCTAAGGATTTTATTTCATTTACTGATTAGTTAAAGCATTTGAATTTTCATACTAAAGAGAGATTTTGGCGTCTGTGTTGAATGAAGCTTATCCCTTCCAACGGACACTTCCTTAATGCTTTGTTAACAGAATATTAATCCTAACCACCAAATGTTTTTCTCCTCTTTATATACTCTAAAGACTCCTATTTCTGTTCTTTCAATTCAAAAGCCAAATATCGTATCTCTTTCTTTTTCATCTTTTTCCGATCAAACCCTAACCATGGATCACTCTTCAGGAAAAGAAAATGAGCGCAAGAAGTTGACGAGTTCAATCCACCCCAACCCTTCAATCCACCCCAACCCCAACCAGTACTCGCTCCGTGCGCATCAACTTTGGCATCCATCGATCTCAACTCCAAACCAAAAGACGACTTAGACACCGTTACTGTTATATCTCTTTCTCGTCCCAATCGCCGTCGTCCGTCTCGAGGGCCAGGCGAAGGAAAAAGCACGACCGTCCCTCCACCTTTCCCTTGGGCCACAAACCACCGAGCCACCGTGTACGACCGCACCCACCTCTTGAAAAACAATATTCGTACCATCACCGGAATGGTGCAGTGCAAGAATTGCGATAAGAAGTTCGAGATGGGGTTTGATTTGGAGGAGAAATTCACTGCACTGTGCATCTTCATTCAGAAGAACAAAGCCACCATGCACGATAGGGCACCCAAGGTCTGGGTTCATCCCGTCCTACCCATTTGTCAGTATTGCGGGCAAGAAAATTGCGTAAAGCCCTTCCTTGGAAACACCAAGAAGAAGGCCATTAATTGGCTCTTCTTGCTGCTGGGTCAAATGCTCGGTTGCTGCACTCTAAATCAGTTGAAATATTTCTGCAAGCACACCAAAAACCATCGAACTGGTGCCAAAGATCGTGTTCTTTATTCTACCTATATGGGTCTCTTCAAGCAGCTTGTTCCTGAATGGTCTCTCTGATGATTTAGCCAAAAATAAATACAAGATATGTCTTGTTAGGTGCATGCATGCATGCTTCTTAGGTTTTCTTGGTTTAAGTCACTTCTTTTATGATGTCTACTGATTCATTCTGGAATTTGCATGTTGGTTTAATTTCTATTTTGTGGTACCCTTGTTTATATTTCTGAATAATAAAAGTAATTTACTGAAATAGCTGGCTTTATCTCACTGTTGCCACTTTACTGTTATCTGTTTGTTTCTTGCCGGTGTGTTAGTAAGTGTTTGTTATTATAATTTCAACTTGTGTATGTGTCTATTCTTGGTAGATTGTGGCCAGGTTAGTTTGTGTTTAGTTAAAACAGACCCTTTGTCAATAAAGTTAGTAAATTTACCCGGACATAGTAGACCGATTAATATTAATTTTATATTAATAGGTGATAAATTTAAGAGTTTAGTTTAAAAATGGTAACATTCTTTAATTTTTAAGATATTAGATAAATCAAATCTCTTAATCTAAAGAAGTTATATAATATCGACATTAATTATAGGTGTGAAGTAAACTTAAATATCGCTCTACATATCTTGTCATTTATTTTTTATTGTTTAATTCTTTAACAACATAAAAGAAACAAAAGCTCTACCCTTCTCTATTTATCCAAGTGATGGAAAGGCAGTGTGAACTTTGGTCTATAGAAGAAATTCAAGTACAAATTTTAAATGAATA
Organism: Abrus pulchellus subsp. cantoniensis; assembly: GCA_024086825.1. Classification (NCBI taxonomy): domain Eukaryota; kingdom Viridiplantae; phylum Streptophyta; class Magnoliopsida; order Fabales; family Fabaceae; genus Abrus; species Abrus pulchellus. The sequence goes on from CM044054.1 coordinate 11,051,726, forward strand.
AGTAACTGACACAAGATTTTTTGTTTAGATATATGGACATGTTTGGAAAGGGGACATATTTCGTCATTAATGTTTGTTTCGAGTGAACTCCCTAGTTAAGATGACAATAGATAGGGTATGGGTAAGGTACTATAGTACCTATCTCTATATCCACGTTTTAAAAAAATATTCGTACTCGACTTCATACCCACGTGGGTATGAACATTAATCCTCATACCCGTACCCTTTAGGTACTCATATACCCATCTTGTACCCATTACCCGCGCTTGTTTGAGAAAAAAAAATATTTATAAAGAAAAAATATGTTTATATAACTTCATATAAGTAGCATAATAATATAAAAATTCAATATGTAGTTGCCAAATAAGGTACAAATATAGATAAAAAAAAATAAATATTCAAAGATTATAAATGTTAAATGTATCTTAATATAATAATTTTTTAAACTAAAATTCTTAGAAATAATAAGCGAAACTAAAGACACAAGTTATTTGTCAGTGATAATCCTATCTTGTGTGAGATTTGATCGATTGACAATGTCAGAGCGACAATGAAATATATTTGTACAATGATTGTCCCTTCATGTGGGATCACGTAGTGATCTCTTGTGACGGTATTGACAACTAACTCTAATGAATAACGTTTCATAGTTGTTAGGTTTTAATGAGATAGATACTTAACTCATATACTATACAAAAGTATTTTATAAAAAATACAAAGTTTTAAAAAATTATTTTAATGAATTAAATATTTATAATGTATATAAATTTTAAAAGAAAGAATTTGAATAAAAGATAAATAATTACAATAAAATTTTATAATAAAGAAATATAGGTGTATATTAAAAAATTGTACTTTTTTATCTGAAAAAATTAACAAATAAAAATTAATAATAATTTTTTATATTTATATCTTTTCAAAAACCTTTTTTGAACGTGAATAAATAGTAAGAATAATATTATTTAGATTCAATAGATTATAGTTGTGCTTGTAATACATATGTTGTATAAAAAAATATTATTTTAAATTAAAATATAAAAATAAAATTTAAATATTATTAATAAAAAATAAGTTTATGGTAATAGTAAGTGATTGTAAAATTTATAAAATATTTACAATATATTTATTATTCACTTTATGATTTAAATATCAATATGATTTTATTAATAAAAATATTTTAAAAAAGTCAATCTCATATTAACTATACAATAATTAAATTGTATTAGCCTAATTAAATGATATAAAATAGTAAATAAATTTTCTATTAAAAATATAAACAAAAATAATTTTTTTGGTTTACTTTATTATTAAATATATTTTTATATTAATCTTATATAACTTCACATAAGTAATATAATAATACAAAAATTCAATGCATAATTATATATATATATATATATATATATATATATATATATATATGCAGGTATGGGGTGGAGTAGGTACTTAGATACCCATATCCGCACCCATCTCCATTAAATTTTGCGGATTTTTACCTACACATATACCGTACCCGCATAACGAATAAATATCCTACCCATTGTGGGTAGGTGCCTATCGGATACTTTACCCATTGTCATTTCTACTTTTGGTGATGTCTCTTGTTTGCGATTCTGTGATCATCATTCACTTATGTCAGTTGTATTACACTAATACCTTAACATGTTAATTTTTTTAATAAATAATAAAATTAATAGCTTAATTAAAAAAATATTGATTAAATTGTATGAAAATATTTGTAAAAATTTAATGAAATTCTCAAATTCCCTTTTAATTGAAAATAAAAATAAAATTTTCTTTTAAATTTTATTCAAATTTAAATGATATTAATTAAAATTATTTTATTAATTTAATATATTATATATTTAAATATATATTTAAAACTCTAAAATATATTTTGAATTAAAAAATTATACTTACATGATAAAAAATTTAGAAAAATTCATTTTCAAATGTTAAAGATAAGAAAAAGAATATTGATTAAACCCTAAGAAAGTATCTTTGTAAAAATATAATGAAATTTCTAATTTATTTTTTAATTAAAAATAAAATTGTATCTTTATTTTAAGTTCAATTCAAATTTAAATGGTATTTATTTAAATTATTTTATTAGTTAATTTAATATATTATATATTTAAATATATTTTTTAACTACTAAAATATATTTTAAATTAAAAAAATTATACTTATAAAATTATTATTTTATATTATATATTGTTCAATTAATTTTTTTTATAAAAAAACAAGTAAATTATAATAAGATATATAAAATTTTTTATGTTAAAGAATAAAGATAAATTTGATCTTTGATGAAAAATATTATTTTATGTTACAATTTTATGTTATAACTATTATAAAAAAATTAAACCATAATAATAATATGATTTCTTAACATATTTTTGAGTTTATGAACTTTAAATATATCTATTTATTACACCATATATTTTAAGTCAAGTTTAAATATGTCATTTTAAAATTATAAACAAATAATTTTATTATGATATTTACTTTAATTTGTCTAGAAAGTGAAAATTAGATTCCATCCAAAACTTTACTTGAGTACATATCAGTTTGCATTTATTACAGTAAACGTTATTTTTAATTAAAAAATATTTTTTATTATATTTTTAGCCATTAGTTTATATTTTTTATGTAATTTTCAATTTGTATATATAATAGTTCTGTAAACTAATATTTTTCTATAATAATAATAAAAATAATATACTTTTTTATAATATAATAATATTTTAATGTACTTATATTGAAGTTATATTTATATATTTTTAAAATAATTTTAAACCTAATAAATAATATACATTCTTTTAGTTGTTTTTTTAAAATATGATCTCTTCTTTTAATAATTATATAGTAAAAAACTTTATTAATAATTTTAAATTATAATTAGAAAAGAACAATATATTATTTAAATTTAAATATAAATAAATACATAAGTAAAATTTTAAAGAATATTTTATTTAAATTTTATAACTCATATTATAAATATATATTTAATAAATTATTGTTATAATTATTTTTTAATTTTATAACAATAAATGATTTTATGAGATTGTCAAATTTTTAAAAAATAAAAAATATATAAGATTTACAAAAAAATATTATATATAAAGAAATATTTCTTTCAATGTGATTATATTTAATATAATAAATTATTATTATATATTATATTTAGATTATATATTTTTATTTTAAAATAAATAGATTTAATAAAAAAACAAAGTAAATTTCTCACACAGACATATTTATTGGTAAGATTAACAATATAAAATTATTAAATATTATTTTAATATATATAATTTATTTGGATAAATTTTTTTAATATTTTTAATCTTAATAATGTTATTAAATTAATATTTAAATACTGATAGATTTATGTTTATTTTAGAGATAAAACTTAGATAATGTTAGTTGTGTGTTTTTAGTATAACAAAATTTTATTTTAATAAAATATTTATAATTAATATTATAATATTTTTTTTATTTATAAAAATAATTATTAAATTTTTATATTATTATTTATTATAAAAATTATGTTAACAAAAAATTTCACTTTTTATTCAGAAAAATTGATAAATACATTTTTAATATATTACACTCTAATTTGATTATTGATTATTATAAATATTTTTAAAAAGATATAGATTTATGACATATAATTATTTTTCTATTAATAAATTAAATATTCATTTTCTATAAATAAAATTGAAAGTAGTATATTGTTAAAGTAAAAATATAATTTTTAATTAATAAATCATATTAACGATATCTAATTATTGTACCTAATTTTTGTATTTGTGTGAAATATTTATAATCATCGTTATGCATTTATAATGTAATAAATTATTATTATTATATATATATATATATTATATTTAACATTTATATTTTTATTTTAAAATAAATTAATTTAAGAAAAAATAAAATAAATATGTACGTTGCATAGGCATATTTACTAGTATGGTATTATTTTCTTTTACTTTCTTTGCTACCGTGGAAATTAAAGAGGTGGAAATGAAAATTTTCAATCAGCCAGTAATTTATTTTTATCATGAATAGTAACTGGACAAATTGGGAGAAAAAATGTCAGGGTTTTTATTTTTAAATAAAATTTATATAATGTAAAATAATATTTAAAAATATTTTAAATAAAAATATTACAGTAATTTTTTATGATTATTATAAATTATTTTTATTTTCTTTTTCGTCTATTCAGACAAACAAAATAAAAATTTTAATATTCTTAGTTCTATCCATTCCATCAACCTATTTTTCGTTCTTCATTTTAACCGCCTATTTCTTTAATAATATTTCCTTCGTTACCTATTTCATCTATCGTCCAACTTACAATCGAGTATTATATGCTCAGAATCATGTTATTAACACCATCGTTTTGAATACTACAGAACTGTAGAATACTCTTGGAATTGGAGCATTTAAAAGGGCTGACACACACGGACTTTTCATTCTGTGAGAGAGATATTAGGAGAGAAACACAACACAGGCAAGACGACTTGAACCAATCGTGGTTCTTGTGACAGATTCTGTGGCGGGTAACTTGTTTTCTCTCTTGTTTTCCTTTATTTTCAGTGGCATTAGAAATTGTGAGGTTTTGTTTTGTATATCTTATTTAAACATTTGGAAGATATCGTGACATCAAGGGTTGTAATGAATAATGAATGTGCTTTCTCATTCCCATGCACGACATCTGTTTGATAAAAATATTTGTCATCTGTAGTGTTCCTTTGCTATTATGGTTGAAAAATACTGAATTTCCTTAGTTACAGATGAATAACGGAATGGTGTAGTTATTTTTTCCTTTCCACGTGTATAGTATGAATGGGAAATGCAAACTAATTGATTGAGTATTTCAAAGATTGTCGTTGAAGCACGAGAATCATTGACCCTTTGTATGCTGTTGAGGAGATTGTCTGAGTAGCTTTTTGGTGAATGATGTGAGTGTAGGGAGATTTCTAACTTCTGAATCATGATTTTGACCTGATTGGGGTACTAATGTACCCAGCCAATACGTTGTAATATTATGGGATTAAGTGTAGTATAGTGGGTCAAAAGACCTACGCTTATGAATGCATGCAATCATTTTTTTTTTCAAATAAAAAATCTATTCACCATTCTTTCTTTACTTTTAATAGATTCTTTGCACCATATTTCTTCTTTTTGCTCGTGAATATACAATAACAACCCAGCTTTATTTCACTAGGTTAGGTTGACTACATAAATCACACGACGTCATTCAGCTTCGTCAAAAACCAAATTTGTAAAAGTCCTGTTAATCCAAATCTCTTTTAATAATTTTCTCTAGGGTTCTTTTGGGTTTCCCTTGACCATTTTCTTAATTTTATTCTCCCTTGCTCATAGATGGCTTTAGTCCATTTTTTTGGCTCTATCGGACCCGTCCTGGACTTCCTTTTTGCATTAGGCGGTTCAGCAAATTGGGTTTCCGTTTTCGAAAGAAGGAGTTCATAGTTAGGATGCCTAGAGTACCCAGTGATAGAATCCACAGCTTTACCGAACTAAGAGTCATGCAATCCACTCTCCTTTTTTCCTTTTGCTTGTGAATATAAAAATAATTAATCAAAAAAGTATTTCTTTTGACTATTTAATGAATTTTTTACTTTTAGCTTCCACTTTTTGCCGTAAATATTATTTTTGATAAATAATAAAAATTAAGTGGATAAAACTTTTCTTTTTCTTTTATAAAAAATCAATTGGAAATTTTTTCTTTTTCCAATGAGTTCTTAAATTTTATTTTGTTGTAAATAGTTGTTTGTGGAAAGTATTTGTAAGATAATTACTTGCTTGTAAATATCCATGTTCATCTATTATTGACCCACACAATCAATTCAGGGTTGTTGAAGGACATAGTTTCTACTTTCTACCATTCTATCATGCGATTGATTCCTAAACCTTGCTTGGTTTTTGACAACCATTTCTCTAATTTTATGTTTTCCATTTTTCTTAAATTAAATAACATTGGTGATGACTTCCTATATTTTTTATTTTAAGAATTCAATTCTGTTAGATAACAGTTAGAGATTAGATAATAATCAAGGATATGAATAGATATGCAACTGTAAATTAGGGATTTAATTGATTCCTTTGTAAATATGATTGATCCTGTTGTACCTCATTGTATTATTATAAATACAGCCCATGTGTGATCATATAACACACAACATTCAGAAATTCCTTCTCCTATACGGTATCAGTAGTCTTTTGGTTCCTCACACACACACACACACTTTTCTCTTTCTTTATTTTTTGTGTGCATGCTGTTCTTGGTGGCAAAAATCTGTGGATGATTTGAAGTTGTTCAGAATCTAATCAGTTGCATGCATGCGAATCATATGATTTAATTTTGTTTTGGTATTAAGCTTTGCTGATTATGGTTGTGGTTATGATTGTTATTTTTTGTTGTCCCATGACTTCATCTCATAATTCAGGTAACATGTCAGAGAATCCACTACAGGCCTTGTTCCGTAACTTGGAGCAAGTCTCAAATTTTGTTCAACATCATCTCTCTAATTTGAGTGGCCTTCATCTTCAGTCATCAGGACCCCCTGATAGAGGCTCTATGTTCTCTGTCTCTTCTTCTACCAAAGTCCCACTTGTGAAAACTACATCTTCTGTACAACCTGGTGATACTGCTATCAAGGTATTTATGTTATCAATGGCATGCAACCTAACCTGTCAAAACTTTTATTAAAATGTATGTTGTAATTCTTGCCATTTACTGTGATGAAGTTGAAAATTTGCCTGTTATAATTATAATTATACATTAGATCTCTGTCTCCTTCTTTATAAATGGGAAGGACAAAAATTCTAATAGAAGAATGAGTCAAATTGTTTCCTGGGAAGACTATGGTGAGACATGCACATTATGACTTTAGGGCTTTCTTTTCTTAATAAACAAATTTATTTTGCAAATTTGCAAGGTTTATCTCAAGGTACTCTTGTTTTGATTGCCTGATTATTGGATCTATTAAGAAATTTAGGCGTAACTCACTCTCAAAAGCTAACTTATAGAAGGAGAACTACCCTAACTCTTATAAGGAGTATTGTAACTTTATTCTTAATCAATGTGGGGCATCTTAACACACCTCCCTCACGCTTAGGATTGAACATCTGGTGTGTGAAATTTGCAGGACTGGACATATGCACGGATGGATCCAATAGGACTGGATATCTGTGGGCAGCTGAACATTCAAATTGAATTGGCTCTCATACCATGTAGAGAAAAGTGAACAAGAAACATAGGAAGAATATGTGTTTTGACTATACACCAGAAAATATATTTATAATAGGAATTGTTGATACAAAATAAGAAATTACTTTAATTATAAAGATACCATAATAGTCAATCCCGGAAAGCGGCGCAGAGCGGCCAACCTCAAAAATGCTATAGCAGGGATAGCGGGATGGCCGCTATTCTGAAGTTTTAACACATACATGCTGAAAAATATAAAATTAATATACAAATTTGGAACAAAACAAAAGAGGAAAACTCAAATTAGAGAAGGAAATAAATAACAAAAAGCAAAGGGTGCAGGAGCAGCCATTGCTTCTACCTGAAGCTTTGAAATTTCAAACAGAACAAAGTAGGAGGATCAAAACAGAGAAGGAAATAAAAAAACAGGGAAGAAAAATAGAAAAAAAAAAGGATCAGTCATCGAAAAATGTGCAGTTCGTTGGAAAGTTTGCCGGAGATGGAGAAGATGACCGGAAAGTGTTTGAGTGATGTTGGAAGCTTTGCTGACCTTGAAGAAAATGACCCAAAATAATCTGGGTCACATTAGAGGCTTCACCAGAGACGAAGAAGATGACTGGAAAACGTCCCTTTCTTGTTAGAAGCCTCGCTGGAGATGAAAGCTACACTCTAGTGGTGGAAACTAATGTTATCAATGGCGGATGGCGGCTCATGGTGAAAACTCAAAAAACTGCCATAAAGTTATGGCAGCTGCCATGGCGGGTTATGGCGGATGTAATAAAATATATAAAAAAATACTATAGGTCACAGAAAATAATAGAAAATAATTAACTAAAAATATATGTAACATAACCTTCAATCTAAAGTATAATTAAATACAAAATATGTAATTATCAAATGTCAAGTTAACAATAAAAATAAAGATTACCAATTTAGTCTTCTTCTTCAACTCCAACATAATCATCCTCTTTCTCATCTAACAAGGCATATCACTCCTCCTCTTCTCCTTCAGATTGTGGAAGATTAAATTCTAATTCATCTTCTGTTTCTTTCGACATTTCTTCATCTTCTAATTATTCATCATCATCTTGAAGAACCATTTTCTCTTTTCCTTTTGTTGTTGAACATGCCTTGATCTTGGAAACTTTTGCAGCTTTGATAGTGATACCACTTGATGGACTCTTTCTTTTCTTTGAATGACACCTAGTATATGTTGTAGGCTCTCCAATTCCAGAAGCTTCATAAACAGTTGCCCAATTTAAAGTGTTATCACCATAAAAAACTAAGTCATTTCCAGCATCCTCAGCTAAAGTATCATCATCTATTTCTCCAACCAACCACTCATTACACTCATCAATATCATTGAGTGTAATTGGATCAATTACATCTTTAAGATTATGACGTTCTTTGAGTTGTTGGTTGTATTTCACATAAACCAAGTCATGTAATTTTTTGTGATTAAGCCTATTTCTCTTCTTTGATTAAATCTGCAACGTGAGTTTAATTATAAGAATATTAATTAGTTTTTCTCTTATTTCTAAAAGAAAGTAGTAGGCTCGAGAGATAAAAAATTACTTGCTCAAAAACACTCCAGTTGCGTTCACATCCAGATGCACTACATGTCAAGCTCAAAATTTTGATAGCTAGTTGCTGCAAATGTGGAGCTGAATGTCCATACATTTTCCACCATTGAGCTATAAAATGAAAGATAAATTATAACTCTAAAGATGAAGTATAACCTTAAAATTAAAATATTGAAGAATTTGATGAATTACCGGGAGTAATGCTTTTTCTTTGTGATTTTGCAAAGTCGGACCCAAAGAGACCACCACCGCTCTTGTAAATTGGTAATTCAAGTAGTATGCTTTGTTGCACATCCCAACTTGGCACCAACTTCTTGATACAATCATACAATCCATTTGTAACTTCCAAATCAAATTCAATTTGAGGGTTGTCATAGTAAAATTCCGGGTTTAAAATGTGACCAGCTGCATGTAATGGACGGTGAAGCTGACAAGTCCATCTGTTATCAATGATTGCAAACACATCTTTGTATTTACTTTCATTATTTTTGAATGACTTCATGATAGCTTCTTTACTTTTCTCCATTGCTTCATAAATATACCTCATAGCTGGTCTTCTTTCTCCATCAACCAAACGTAACACCCGGACAAGAAGAGCCATGATTTTCAAAGTATACACCACATTATTCCAAAATACAGGATTTAATAGAATGTTTGTTGCTTGCTTCCCTTTAGCTTCCTTTGATAACTTGTTTTTACACCATTCCTCAGAAGTAAACATCTTTCTAAGATTTGCTTTTTCTTGGTGAAGCCTTTCTAATGATAGAAAAGAAGTTGCAAATCAAGTAATTGTATGTCTTACCAATTCCCTGTTGTTTGTAAAATTTCTCAACAAACTCAAGGTACTTGAATGACTGTAGATAAAGCCAACAACCGATATTCCCCTTTGAATTGTCTTCTTTATCAAAGGAAGCTTTCCAATATCTTCAAGCATAAGATCTATGCAATGAGCTGCACAAGGAATCCAATAAAGATGTGGTCTTTTCGCTTCTAACATCTTACCAGCCAAGACATAATTGCTTCCATTAACCGTTATCACTTGCACAATTTTATCTTCTCCAATCTCTTCCACAAGAGCATCAAGCATCTCAAATAATTTTTCACCGGTCTTCACAAAATTAGATCTATCAATAGACCTCACAAACATAGTACCAGCAGGAGAGTTGACCAAAAAATTAATCAAGCATTTTTGCTTTCGATCGGTCCATGCATCTGACATTATGGAACAGCCATGTTTGCTCCATTGCTCTTTATGATCTTTCATGAGGGAATCGGTATATTCTAGCTTTTTCTTTGTCACATCGTTCTCTTATATTTGTTTGTCTCAATTTTTTCTTTTTTCTTTTTTCAATTGCACTTTCAGGCTTTCTACAAAACAAGTCCATTGGCCCTTTCTGATTTCCAATGGCAACGCTACGGGTTTGGGTATCCTCTTCTTCTTCACTTACATCATAGCTTATACCTTCAAAGCTTCTCACATTTGGCATCTCAAAATTATTTTGATTCTTTTTTTCCTTTTGATATGTCTCAATCTTTTTTCTAACTTCTTTCGGACACTTGGGACAAACTTTCACGTTACCCTTCTTTCCAATTAAATGTTGTTTCACTCTAGTGATTCCAGCACTCATAACTTTTTCACAAAAATTACATACAATGTTGTTTGTATTCAATCTTTCACCGAATGAGCATATTTCCATCCCGGGTCAGAACGATTAGAAGTTCTTGAACAATTTGATGAAGACTCATGTTGAGCCATGTTAAGAGTAGCTGAAATAAATAGAATTTTTTTTTGAGGAAAATTAGAGAAAAAACAGAGAAAAATAGAGATGTGGGAGAGGTAGAAATTGAAAGATGGAAAGGTTAAAATTTAAATGGGGGAAATAAAGAAAAAAATGAGAGGAAAAATGAAAAAAAAATAACTACCAGAAAAATGGAGTCTCCGGAGATGGAGGTGCAGTCGCCGAAAATGGAGGTTGGAGTCGTCGGAGATGGTGCAGTCGCTGGAGATGCAGTTGCAGTCACCATAGATGCAGCTGCAGTCGCCGAAAATAGAGACCGAAATGCACCAAAGCAGAAACACAAAGAGCCCAAGACAAAATGAGATCTCAGCAGAGAGATCTCAGAGAAAGCAGTCGCAGAGAGAGAGAGAGATGGAGGGAGAGAAAAGAGATGAGCAGAGTGGAGTTTGAGTGGAGAGTGAGATCGCAGAGAGACTGCGATTGCAAAGAGAGCGAGAGTGAGATCGTAAGGAGAAGAGAGAGAAAAAATCTGGATTTAGGCAGTTGGGTTCTGAACTGGGTCGGGTCGGATCTGGCCCAAAAGTGCAGAAAATCCATTTTTTTATAAAAAAACACCATTTATCACGATTTCCGCCATGGCCGGCCGTTACCGCCATGCTCGTAACGGCCGCCACGCCACGCCATCTTCGTAACGGCGTCCGTCATTTTCGCCACGCCATACTGCCATGGCGCCGCCATAACGGCCATTTGACAACACTGGTGGAAACAGAGAGAAAAGAGAAGAAATGAAAGGAGAAATGAGAGGAGAACTGAGGAGAGAGTTGAAAGGTGAGTTGAGAGGCTAGGGTTTGCGAGAGGGAGAGAAAAGATTCTGAAAATAAAGGGGGGCCAAAACCCCAATATTGCCCCCCCTTAAAAGCCCCCAATGTTAAAAAAACAAAGGGCAGATTTGGAATTTTTAGGGAGAACACCATAGCTGCTGCTACATTTGCGATTTTCAGTCACTATTTGCGGTGCGACAGCTGCGACACTGAACTGCAACGCTATTGATAACTATGAAAGATACTAATTTTTCCTATTTATAACATTACTATAATTACATTATTCCAAAAGGACCCTTTCTTTTTTGCTAGTTAGGAAATGCATTTGTCAATTTTTATTTGGGAGGGTGTGAGTGGAGGAGGGAAGGTAGAAAACACAACTCCAAACTTATGGTTACTATTTTTTGTGATGATATAGGAATTTATATCCTATTTACATTGGTACAGTATGCTGTATTCTATCTCTAAAACGAGAGAAAAACCAAAGAACACATGAGCCTTTCATTTATTTTCCTTTTTTGTTTGCTTTTTGATTTGTTTATTTGTATTATAAACTAAACTTAATCTATGTTGTCATGAGTAGAGCTTTCTCTAGTGAAGAATATTTGGATGGCTACAGTTGAGGAAAGGACAATGCAGTAGCACATATTGTAGAATTGCCATTTGTGTAGATGTCTTAAAGTTGGCTTAAATATGAAAAAAAATCCTTATATTTGAGTGCTTTTTTGTTTTTGATCCTTCTGAACAATTTTCTTTGGTTTTGGTCCTACATTTTTGCAAATTTTCTATTTTAGTCCCTTTTGTTGAAGTGGTTCACTTAGAGGCTGCTACATATCAATTTTTTATCAGACCATGTCAGTGACAAGGAGAAAAACCAAAAATTTGTGAAAATGTAGGGACCAAAACCAAAGAAAAAAGTTTGGCAAGATAAAAAATGGAAAGCAATCAAATGTAGGGACCAATTTCATATTTACACACTCAAATGTTAAGATCCAATTGCAAGTTATGGCACTTGAGTCCCACATTGGAAGTATGAGATTTAAGTGTCAGGTTTATAAGGCCTTGGGCTCTCTAACTGCGGAGACTAGCTTTTCTGGTATGGTTCTCCCAAGGTTCTTATCATAATATATGTAAATTTAGTGATTATTTGCAATCCTGTTGGAGTAATTGTCAATTCAAATAAATTATTCATCAAGGATTCAGATGTAAAGTGTACCTTTATGCATTTGAAATGTCATGATTGATTTATTTTTCATCTTCATTTTGTTTCTGTAGGGAAAGTATACTGCTCCAGTATCTAAAGAAGAGCTTGGGAGGGCTACTTGGACTTTTCTTCACACTCTTGCTGCTCAGGTATTGTCACTGCAATTTGTGCTGATGCTATTGATTCCTCCATTTTCTTTTATTTATCTAGTTTTGTCATGTGCACAAGTTGTCCCCGGTTGCATAATTATTGAATTATTTTCTATTAGGAGACAGATGCTCTCGTGAGTGCTGACCAGTTTCTCACATGGTTAATCATTAATAATGATTAACCCATGGATATGGAGTATCCATGAATAATGAGATTCACCATTAAAAACTGTATCGGGAGCCATTTCTCTCATTATCATGGTGTTCTACCTGCCATACCGAAATTTCAACATAGTTATCTTCCAACTTTCTGTTTCCATGCATTCCAGAACCAAGGTAATGGATTACTCTTGGAAAACCAATTGATAAACCAATAAAATATAATGGTGAACACAGATAACACATACAATACAGCAATACACTTACTGGCCCCAAGACAAAAGTCTCCTACAGAGAGTACTCTGTGTCCATAAACTGCTAATAACAACTTCTCCTAATTACACACGCTACTATCAAATATACCCTAATAAATGACTGTTATTCGTTATCTTCTGTGAATGTTACACTGGTATAGGAACAAATGATAAAAGGCTCAAATTTTTGCAAGAAAACTGATTCTCAGGGATGAACTCAATGTGATAACAACCTGAGATACAGGATGATAAATCTTGGAGAAATTCTAGACTCTCTGAACTCCTCACTAACAGAACTTTTCTTTCCAAAAGTTCCCCTTCCTAAAAATCAGCTTCAGTATGCAATTGGGCCTAACATGCCCCTGGCCCAGCCCTTGTTCTTTCTTTATTTGCCGAACATAGACCTGCTTAACTAAAGGTCTCCTATCAATGAAACTATCATCAAGGCATTTTCTAATTCCAATACAAAATAACCAATGCAGGATAAGTTATTTAATAATACATTACTACTAATTTCTATCGTAACTGGCAAGTTGGCAACACGTTAATTAATATTATGCATATATCTAATATACATGACTGCTTATGACAGTAATTATCAATTCCCATCAACTACTAGTTCTTCTGTGTTACTGGCTTTGAAGTTATCAACTCTTTACAAGCTGTCACTTTCATCTACAATGTAAATTTACTGTTTTCTGTTAATGTAGTTATATCCCAGTTAATTCACACACAGTAAAATATTAGTTCTCATTGTTTTGCATGTTTGGACCTCAGGATGTTCAGAAAAGAAAAAGATTGTCAATCTTTTTCTGTAGTAATGAAGTTTGAAAAACTTTGATGTTTTCAAATAGGCAGAGTTCTGAATGACAGTTTCTCTTTTCAGTATCCAGATAATCCTACAAGACAACAGAAAAAGGATGTAAAAGTTCTGGTATCTTCCTTCCTTCCTTTATCCCTTGTTGTAAATGATATAATTTCAGCTGTCAGAAGTCAGAACATGCTGTGGTCTTTTTGAGTGTCTCATGTTGTAATTGGTAGGGGAAATCCTTTCAGTTATATTTATGCCGTGGTCTTGTGTTGCAAACCAATAATGCCATATATTATTGATAAGACTAAATAATATATTATGCTGAAAATAAGTGTGTGTGAGAGAAATGTTTAAGTGGGCTTGTGTTTTGTTCCTGTCCTAAAAAGTAAGATGGAGTCATGTTTTAACCTTATGATTGGGCAAATTATAACCAGAGATTGACTTTAAGACATAATAAATATTGTCAAAATTTCCATCCGTATGGTAAGAGTAGGGCCATTGAGTTATACCTGTAGATTATGAATAACTTATTTTAGCAGGATGTAATTTGTACACAGGTACAGATCTTATCTCGAATATATCCTTGCAAGGAATGTGCAGATCACTTTAAAGAAATTCTTAGGTATATTAATTTTCTCACTCTTTATCCAGCAATTGATCATATGCTATTAGAATTGTTTATTTGATTTTGCTTCTATCTCTTTTTTTCATTTTAATTTTCATTTCTTTAGATTGTCAGACTTCTTAAAAATTTGACTTTTGTATGAATATTGACTTAGCAATGAATTTGGTTGGTTGAAATTGTAAATTCGTAATGGTTGTGTAAGAACTGGATCAAGTGTACAGCAAAAAAATAATTAAATAACAGTGACTGAATCTTGTTCAATTTCTTTGAAAATGAGGAAGAAAATGAATGAGTACAAGAAAGATCTTCAGGATTTCGGTAGCCTGTCCTCTCCCAACCAAGTCCCAACTGTCTAACTAAATGCCCCTCTCCCCTCCTTCCTCCTTATTATTAGCCTCTGCCTATTACATATAACAGATTCAGTTATGCACAACTGTCTCAACTAACTGACTTGATTATCAAGAAGACTGAATAAAATCCATTGAAAAAATTATAAAAATTAATATATTTGTTTAAGGTGAATATGATATTATTTTATTTTGTTATAAGATCTTCTTGTAAAGAGACCAAGTACTTACATTGTAAAACTGATAGGAACTGAATGAACAAAATGGATTTACAGATAGCTTATAACAGCAAAGAACAAAGAAAACTACTGATAATGAGGTAACCCTCCTCCCTATGACAGCAGCTACTACAAATTAACCTCCCAATCAGATCCCGCCTCCCCCCCTGTCCAACCTTCATATTGTTCCTCCCTTCCACTGATTCTCGCCTCTTCCATGCCATCCCTTTCATGCCACATATTCAGTTTGTTAGAATCCTTCATAATGGCCTCTTTGCTTACAGTTCCCATTTTACCCTTATGCTTATTACTCCTTCTCTGATATGTCTTTAGTGGGGGCCCAATTTGCTTAGACCCATCAAAACAATGCCTCTTAATAGTTTTTTGAACACACACACACACATACATGTATGTATGTATGCAGTTTCCTAGTATACTATGTTTTAGACATTAGCCATGTCAGTGTCTGTCTCTGTCATGTCCCGTGTCTATGTTGGAGTCTGTGCTTCATAGATTTCAGCTCCTTCCCTCAACACAATAGCATGGTCATGTCTCCTTAGTGGTGCTAGGCCTTGTGGTTCTCTGAATACTACGTCATACTCCTCCAAAACCTACTGAATTTCCTGTGGAATTGTGTCTTTAACTTCAAATTCTTTAACCACCTCCTTACATTCCAAGGAAAACCCTTGACCTTCATCTTGTAGAGCCTTCACGATTGCCTTTAAAGAAGCTGCACTTCTAGTCAATGTTGTTTCTCCTCTCAATACCTTGGTTTCTTCATTAGTCAGTACATTCAAGGTAAGTTCCTTGACGTTAGCTTTAATTTCCCCCAATCTTGCCAACCACTTCATCCCCAACACCACATTCACATCTCCCAAGTCAAAAACAAAGAAATCTTGCTAAATATTTAACCCCGTAAACTTGCAATATCAGTTGATGACAAACTCCTGTACATTTAATCTTCCTTCCATCACCAACCTCTACTGTATAGATCACTGTTTCAGTCATCGGTAACTGCTTTTTCATAACCAATGTAGATAATATGAAATTGTGGGATGCTCCACAATCCACTAATACCACCACCCTTTTTCCTTCTATTTTGCCCCACATTTTAATGGAATTCTTTGAAGTTTTAATCTGGTGATACTAAACATTGATCGTTGTGATGCCTTGTTATCCATCTCCTCCGCATCATGGAACTCCCCTTCTTCTCCTTCATCATCGTCCTCATTCAGGATTAGCATCTGAAGCTGCTTTTCTTACATATCTAGGCCCAAACATCTCATCACACCTAAAACCACCCTTTCCTTGACCGTCCTTTTAACTCAGTATGGGTTGATTTCTTGAACCCTAAACCTGTTATTCTAACATTATTTTATTCAACAGTGAAATCCCTTGGGTCCCTTGCCTGTTCTGGATTCCTTGCTCCCATCTTCCAAGTTACAGTTCTTGTTGAAGTATAATTTCTGGATGAACCCTCTTTTTTATTCCAAGAAACTCCTTTGCTCAGCAATCAGTTCTTCTAATCTATTCTCTGGGCATGATCCATCAATTCTGGTAGGGTGCCCAATTGGTGTAACTTCAACTCTGCCCAAACCATCTTCATTAACCTGTTCAAGAAGATCCCTTCAAACTTCAAGTATTTCGAATTTATCCCCTTTAATGGTCCTGCATACCACTCAAAATGGTCTTTGTATTCCTCCATCGCCATTGTTTGCTTCAGACCTAGCAGCAACTTGTATGGGTTCCGCTCCATGGAAGGCTGGAACGTCCTTATTACTGCAGTACAAAAATCTTCTCAATTGGGATACACAAAATTCCCTCAACTGAAACTGTGTCAGCACCTTACCCTCCTTTGCCACCATGGCCACTTGCAACCTTTCCCTCTGTATCCCCTTCAAATTAAAGTATCTCTCCACACCATTGACCCATCCATATGCATCATCTCCTGAAAACAGGAATTTCTAATTTTCTTCACCGATCCTCAATTGGTCCACTTCCTGCTTTCGTTCTTCCCACATTTCTTGAGTCTTTGTCAAGATTATTCTCTTGCCTTGGAGTATTTTGATTAAGGCTCTCCAGTACTTCTTCAAACTTTGTCCTTATTTCCTCTCTATCTTCATTAAGTTTCTTCAAGAGGTTTTCTTAACTCCTCTCCAAACCTTCTAATATTGCCTCTATCCTTGTGTGCACCATGAAGATCTCCCATGTTCGAAAGCTTTGATACTAGTTGTAAGAACTGAACCAAATATATAGCCAAAAAAAGAATAACATTGACTGAATCTTGTTCAATTTCTTTCAAAATGAGGAAGAAGATGAATGAGTACAAGAAAAAGCTTCAGGATTTCAAGAGCTTGTCCTCTCCCAACCAAGTCCCAACTGCCAAACCAAATGCCCCTCCCCTCCTTCCTCGTTATTATTAGCCTCTGCATATTACATTTAAAAGATTCAATTATGTAAAACTAACAGATTCAGTTATGACAACTGTCTCAACTATTCTAATCCATAGGTCTCTGGTCCCATTCTTCCCTTTTTCCCCTTCTAGTGTAAACCTTCCCAATTGGGGGTCTGTTACTAATAGTTAATAAATCTACTAGAGGTTTGACCATTGGCTGTTGTTCATGGGTGTTAAGTTTGCTCTGTCTCATAGATAGCATTTTTGGACCGTGAACAATTAATTCCTTTTAAAGTTTGGTTATTGCCTTGAGCTAAGGGAACAAAATCTAGCAAGTCCACTATATGGGCCATAAACTTGTTCTTATGTCATCCATTCTTTCCTGTAATTTTCCTGAAGTATAATTTAGTCTTCACATTTTTGTTTTCTGACAAGGTTCTTTTTGAACATTTCGAAGTAGTAAGATATGATGAGAGCGCACATCATTTGTCATATGC
Organism: Abrus pulchellus subsp. cantoniensis; assembly: GCA_024086825.1. Classification (NCBI taxonomy): domain Eukaryota; kingdom Viridiplantae; phylum Streptophyta; class Magnoliopsida; order Fabales; family Fabaceae; genus Abrus; species Abrus pulchellus. Next base: position 11,069,771 of record CM044054.1, read on the forward strand.
AAATTCATGTCTTTGGTACAAGAGGATAACCCCACATCTTCGTCCATCTGTAACTATATCCAAATTCCCACATATTGTCTCTATTTGCAAACATTAAGGAGCTTTTTCAACTATAATGCCATTTATAAATGTGATCTGATCTGGCATAGAGGCCAAACTGCTCTAATACCATGTTTTGCCTTACTCATCTCCAACTTTTGGCTAAAGGAGCTCATATCGTATGGATCTTCAATATTAGCATGTTTCAAAGACACATGCTACTTAATGAATTATTTATCTGCTCTAGTTTTCACATGTTGTAGTACCATTTTAGTCTTCCAAAATTTCTGTTCTATGCCACCTCTTTTACTTAAGATCTTCTTTACATGTTTGGCAGAGCAAATCCTGTACAGACTGGGTCACATGCTGAATTTTCTCAGTGGTTATGTCATGTGCATAATGTTGTTAATAGAAGGTAAGTTCTGCCCACTATGGTCTCTAAGATGTTATCATAACTATAATCCCTGCATCATTTAACAAATATTTTAAACGATCTTTGTTCATGGGGTTCGTCACCGTATACCACTTTTAGTGTATTAGTTGGTTTGTTCTGTTAAACTTGTGGTCTGTTTTTCTGGTGTATAAACAAAACATCTATCTTTCTCAAAAAAAGGGGAAATATGGAGTTTACAAATGCACCAAACTTTTAATCCATTAAAAGTTGCCAGGTGTACAACAGTTTTCTTGTGGCTAAAGAAGTTCTTATGTTTATACTTAGAGTGTCCCTTTTAATAAATAGCTTAAAAATTGACACGCTTGTTCAAATTTTTGGCTTCATTTTCTGTTGTACTTGTAATCATAAAATCATGCATGAGTCTCAACCTATCAAATTAAGCTTGCTGAGAGTCAGTTTTGACATGGTAGGTGAGCCTCTTTGAAAAATTAGTTATAGGAGTTTGATCCTTACCGGCCTGATTTTGTAAACAAAGTTGAATGTCAACAAGGTAAAATGGATTTGTGCGTTGTGCATCAAACCCTAAAGGCTCTTGAGGGTGTAAGTTTGATATTTTTAAAACCATCCATGGGCCTCTGCTTAAGAACTTTGTTAGTCCTATGATAATTTATACTGAATTAACCGCTACTTTCATCCTTAGCAAACTAACTAGTGTAAGTTCCATAATTCCAAATTCGCATGACACTTGATATTATTCTTAAACAGCCTTGGCAAACCAATATTCCCCTGTGAACGAGTTGATGCAAGGTGGGGCAAAATGGAGTGTGAACAGAAAGCATGTGAAATTATTGGAAGTACTACCAGTTTTGGGAACATATAGTTGAAATTTATTTAAAAATGATAGCTTTGCTATATTAGGTACGTGTTAAATTTGGATCTTTTGAAAAATGTTTTAGATAATCTTAGTGCTATCTTGTGGCTTTGCACCACAATATATGATTGAATTTTATGTACAACATCCATAACTGGATTTATTTTGATAAATGAAATCTTAAGCCTGGATTGTTTTTCCATACCTCGTCAAATCTTTACATGAATTATTCTATCTCGCTACTGTGTTGTGAATTATACTATTTGTTTATGTACTGTTGGGAACTTCATTTGAATTACCAAATTTCTTTAATTTGCCATGCATTTTTCTTTATTGAATAATCTGAGCTGAATTGCCTGAAGTTCATAATTATGATTGTGGTCTAACGTCTCATGTAGTAGTGTGAATGGTTCCCTGACCGTCAATGTCACGAGATAATGCTTTTCTCTGCCTTTTAAGGGAGAAAAGAAGGAATGAGTAATATAATCCGGAGATTAGACTGCATTTAGCTTCGAATTATATATTTTGATGATTACCAATCTCGCAAATCATATATTTTCATGCATGGGCTACATAAACATACAAGTTATAGTTTGCTGGATCTCATCGCCACTATTAATCCCCTCCAAAATTACATAAGATAAGGAAATATGAACCTTCAGTTTGATTGTCTCTCACGCCGAAAAGATTGGATAATGATTATATGTAGAAGTGGAGCCTCACCCAATTTCAATATATAAAATAACTCCAATAATCAATGGTTGACTTCCTGGTATCGACATAAATGGTCCAATCAGCATTAGCATAAACAGATATATTTAAGGAAGGAATTTGACAGAAGAAGAGGAAGAATGAGATAAGAATAGGAGCCCTCGTAGGGCGGTTTAAGAAATTCTAACACTGTTTGGGTAATGGAAGAATTATTAAAGAAATAAATGAAAGAGAAGAAAAATGATGAGAAAAAAAATTGTAGATTTTAAGTTATTTGGTTCAAGAGAAAAAAGGAGAGAGAAAAGAGAAAATTTGAGACCTTTCTTTATTGATTTTTTAAGAAAAAACTATTTCTTAGCTATTTCTTCCTTGCTTGGGTACCAAACAAAGCATAATTGCATGTCTTGCTGTTGGAGGTACCTGAAATGGACGTTTTCCCAGAAGCTCTCTAAGACATGCTTCTATGTTTAACGAAAAATCAAAACACACGTTGAGTACCTTCGCTAACGGAGAACAACATCAATATAATTTAAGACACGAGACAAATTTAAAACAAACTTAATTTGTTTATAGTATAATATATGAGTAGTAGAGACAACAATTAGATTCAGACTTAATTGATGCCTACAAGAAATACTTGTAAAATGTAAGATTTTTACTGATAAGTTCGAGTTTGATTTAGGTAATTACTTGTAAAAATTTGCTAGCAGGAGTATTATATAATAGTCAATGTATTCCAGATTTGCACTCGTGCACTTATATAATTAGTTTTTATTAAAAATTTTATTTTAATAGTTTATATAAAAATATATATCCAAATATTTTATTTAATTTTAGATAATGAATCCAGATGAGTATAAATAAGTACCCAGAGTATGAACAGACATCAAAATTAAGTAGTCTTTGCGAGTATAGATCCAAATACAAGCCTTCTTTTCTTTAAAAAAGAAAATACTGGTATAGGTACAAATCAAAATTAATTCATTAAAATATGAAGAATACAAATTCAAACAATTTCATTATGTATGCTTAGAAGCAACATCAAGTTGAATAAAAATAAAAAAATCTTTCTTAAAGAATTGTCCATTCCTAAGTCTTCATCAGAAAGCTCTAAATGTGATTGTGTTTAGATTGATTTATTTTTAGAGACAATTTCAATAATCAAATATAATCGATGATATAAATTTTATATTTAAAAACATTAAGATTTAATTTTAATTGTCTAAAATAATCAATTTTTATAGTAAAATTACAGACAATATATTTATAATAGTTTTATATTTAAATTAATTAATAATGGAGATAAAATAGAACAATAAAAGTTAACTAAAACTAGTGTTATTTTTTCAAGTCATGGTTTCCAGACTGCTTATCATAAGACTTCGTATGTTGAGATTATAATCTAAATTATCAAATCCATTTAAACAGTAACCTTAACTTTTTTATCAATCAAATTATGTAAGAAAAAATTTCATCCAATAGATGCTGTCAACAAATTTAAACACAGCAATAATTAGTTTGGTTAATGACATACGTTACCAGCTTCCCATAAATTACAAACGACTATATTGTTTTTGGTCAGTGCTCGGTAGTTGGTATGATTGTCATTTAGCAAACATTATCCACCTTGGACTAAATTTATATAGATGGTAAATTCAGGTACCTTCCACTTTGGATTTGTTATTTTCTTGAGAAATATCGTGCATTCAAGCGTGCCCAAAACCCTAACTTCAGTAGTCAACGGAGCTGGGAGCAGAATGGAACACTCCATTTCCGGAATATCTTGGGGACCCCGAGGACCGAAAAATAGTTACCAGAATCTAATGTTTTCAACCGTTGCTAAGATATTGATTACAATATGAAATGATTCACGGTATGTATAGCATGCCGGACCAATAATGCTTATTGGTAAGGTGCCCAATCTAAACTCAAGATACAACTTCAATAATAGGTAGGAGGATGTGAAAACAAATAAAGATGTAAAAACAAAAAATAAAAATAATGCAAGTTTTCTTCTCCACCTCACAAAAATGGTTCCCAACAATTGTCTCCCTTCCCACATTTCTAAATGCATCTCAGGTTTTTATAGCAAGTGATTCTTGTGCTCTGTCTCTTATCAGTGTTCAACTCAGAAGGGGGGCAGGAGGGACATCAAGGGTGATTCCTGCTTGGATTTGACCCCACCCAATAAGACGCCAATGCTTCTCAACACGTCGACTAAGTGCAATCTTCTCACCCTTGCTAGTGCACACGGGTGAAGTAAGTTGCAACTTTGCCAAGTCGTTCTTCACAGCAATTACTCTGGCCCCTGTTGACATTGATCCTATGTTCAACATTAGCATCTCTCCTTTGGCCAGCTTAGATACCTTCCCCTGTCGCTCAGAGCCTTTTGTTCGGACACCAAGAAGTCGTCGAAGCAAGAAAAAATTTACCTGCAACACCAAATGCAGAATTCATCTCTCAATAAAGAATTTCCAGCTCAACGGGGAACTGAATCTCATCTTGAGTCCTGACAAAATAAAGTTACACACAAGATTGGCAAGCAAAAGTAATGAAGATAATTTATAAAGTAGGCTCTTTATCACCACCCATCTTAGGAATTGCAAAATATAGAAAGTTGAATGATAACTCAAATTCATGGCAAGCGAGCATAAAATGATACACTTAGGCATAGCCACCTACCTCAAGTTCCACAAAAACCTCAGGGAGTGATCCAACTTCTCCAAGAACTTGACCAACCAACCTATCAGCACGTGTCAAAGTGGGATCCATAGTTGTCCCAACACCAATTAGGCCTCCAGGCACAGCAAATTGAAGCTCATTTTGTTCAGCATACAATGAAACTATTCTGGAGTATATGGGTGTGCATCTGATATTTCCACTCTCATCTTTAACAACAATCCCAGGTCGAACTTCAATGAATTGGTTGACCTTCAAAACACCCTGTAAAGAATAAATTGTCAGCCTGGGATCAATGGGTCCATGGTATCTAGAGGCCATGTAAAATTCATCATAACAAGCTCAACTTGGATGCAAAAATACAACACCAAGTGGATTCCTATATTCTGGTTTGGAAATAGAATAGCATAGTCCTCCAAGTTTGGAAAAGTGCATGCACAAAAAAGCTTCTAAAAAAAAGTGCAACAAATTAGAAGGCCTCTGTTTTTCTCTTTCATTGAGCATTCATGTATCATAGTGGACACCTTGGCAATATTTGGATAACACTTTGCAATTTTAGCATAGATTATACATTTTAAAACTAAGCATTACACAAGTTAAGGGAGATATCATTCCAAACATTATTAGGAATACTAACATCTGTGTGTCAGGTCAGTGCAAAATCATGATACTTGAGAAATTGACCAAAAGACTTACCCTTAGAATGCTTCCACCAGCTACACCTCCTTTAATTTCATCAACCTCAAAACCAGGTTTGTTGACATCAAATGACCGGATTACTATCATATTAGGTGGAGAAACAAAGTTCCTTTCAGGGATTGGAATCTTCTTCACAATATACTCACAGACAACATCAATATTATACTTCAACTGTGCTGAAATAGGTACTACTGGTGCACCGTCAGCAACAGTTCCCTGGTAAGTTACAAAAATAGGGAGTAACATGGAAGTTATTGAAAAGGGATTCACTAGTATAAAGAAAAACCTCTTATAGAAAAAACTTACTTGAATAAACTTCTGAATTGCTTCATGCTGATTGATTGCCACATTTTCTTGAATCAGGTCTACCTTGTTCTGAAGGATTATTATGTGCTGCAGACGCATAATTTCCACAGCAGCTAAATGCTCAGAGGTTTGTGGCTGTGGGCAGCTTTCATTAGCAGCTATGAGTAGCAAAGCACCATCCATGATTGCTGCTCCATTAAGCATTGTAGCCATGAGAATATCGTGTCCCTACAGAAGTTGTTAGAAACAATCATCATATAGATGTAAAAGCAAGCAAACCAAACAAAATATAGATTCAATTATTTAGCTTTAATTGGTAACCTGTAACTTCTTGGCTTATAAAAAGGATACCCATAGGAGTATGAAAATCCCACCCCATATGTAAAAGAGTAAAAGCAAAAAAATGTGAGATAAACTTGGGTGCTCTGTTAGGTAAACCCCCTTGGAATGGTCAGTAAGTTAGTTAGAGTGTGAGGTGATAGGCTATAAATAAGAGGAACTGGAGATTAGTGAGGGTCATCTTTGGTTATGAAGAGGAAATCAGAGGGGGAGAGAAGCAAGTCTCTCAAAGACCTGGAATGTAAGAGTTTTCTGTCAATAAACAATGTTACTTAATATTTGGAACCAATACTCAGAACACGAGATTTTTCTTCATACCATAGAATGTATGCCACTTCTATATTCTATATAGCATTTAAAGTGGAAGTATAGATGGTAATGACTCAATAGCTGAGGGGTGTGTGTGTGTGTGTGTGCACATGCATTCTTGCCTACATATACACACAACAATATCCATAACTTCCTGCCATTTAGAGAATCATAAGAGATTATGCATAAAAATAAACATGTCTCAACAATATATCTAACCAATGTTGAGGTATATGAAAGTATATCCAATCTAACAACAAACAAAATTATGCATAAAATAGCCCTAAATTGAAAATGTATATTCAGAACTTTACTGGACAATCCACAAAAGAAACATGTCTCAGCAATTTCATCTTGCAGTTTTCAAACCCAGGTACATCACACATAGGACTATCTTCCTTTCCACTTCCGTAAGCCCTGTCAAAAGATTTTGATCACATCAAAGGTGGAAATAAACTGATATCGTAATTGCAAATGCAAAATAAATACCCACTTGTAACACATAGGCCTGGGACACCGTTCATCTTCACACTTGTATATTTTTGCATTTGCATAGCCAAGCTTGATTGTAATGTTACGCTCCAACTCATTTTTGAAACGCACAGTCTACACAACATTATGGAAAACCAGAGATCAACAGTGTACATATCCAAGGGTATTGAGTAAAATACATCTAACTAGCAATAATCTTTACGAGTTATGAAGATTAGCAAATACTTCCTTTCCATTTGAAATAAATCATCTGTGTTTAAATAGGTTCTAGATGAAAAACCTTTCAAGAAGAACATGTGCCAAGAATTACATATATACAGTACATAGTTAAACCACCCTCAACCCAACACACTTAACAAATTATACGAAAGATCAAACACAAAGGAATACCTGAACACCTGATATTGCTTTCACAACTGTTGACTTGCCATGTGCCACATGACCTATGGTGCCTGTCAGGATGCAATTCATTACATCAGCATTAACAGTCACAGATGGAAAAGAAGCTTACACAATGCTTTTGATGAGAAAAAAATGCTTAGGTTCTTGTATGGATGTAGCAAATTTGAAATAAATAAATCATCAAATGTGAAATATTACCAATATTAATAGTAGCTTGCCGAGATATGACTTCTGGAGAAAGTGGATGCAATTTTGTCACATCCAACTTACTCAGGTCTTGTTCCATCAAACCCTTCCGCGACATTTTGGCTGCCTTCAACGGAAACTTTAATTGAGTGACAAAACTGATTTATGACTTGACAGCTACACTATCTGCATGTGCATATCACAGGACAAGAAACCTGCATCAGAGTCTACAATTTTTTTTTGCAACAATCTGCATATAAATACATGACACAACCTAATTCTCTACATTTTTTTTGCAACTAAACCCAATTGTCTTATCCTACCATGAGCCATCATCAGGTAAATATGTATTCCTAATGCAGATTCATAAATTCCACCACAAATTAAAAACAATACCTTTTCCAGAATGTCCTAAAATAGACATTGATAACTATTCTGCATTTTTTACTATATTTTTCTAATACAAGACAAGTGCACAGAAACCCCTTCACATTTGACACATTTATAAATAGATTCTTCACCTTTCAGTTTGGGTAGTTAAACCCTTCAACCATAGAAAGTTATAGTAATAAATGGTGTATAGGAACTAGCTTTTCTAAATGCAAAGCTCTTGCAAAGTAAACATGAGGTAGATTGCTGGTTAAAAAATTTAAGCTTAGGAATAAGAGTAAAGATGAGCTTACTAACAAAATTAAAGTCTTTTCAAAATTAATGGAAATCAACATACTTCTACATTCTCCTTTAAATAATTTCAATTTCCAGCAGCAATTAAGATATCGAGCAACAACATAGTCTGATAACTGTTTTAACTTTTGATGAAATCATTGTATGAGATAGAATCTAACTTGGTGGTAGGCCAGTTCTATCATATCATCTCTTTGGTTTCACTAACAGAAGGTCTCATTATAGTCTTAACTCTTAATATTACCTATTCCCACTCCCAGCACCTAAAGACCTTTTAGAAATTAAATGAGCCCACAAAAATAAAAAGAATGTTAATGAAATTGTGCTTGAGCTATAGCCTATGAAGTGCTACCATTGGGAGTTGGACATACGAGGACAAGAAAAATAATACATGAAAATTGTCTATAAAAATCTTTTGACCAAATTATTAACACTTTTTTGCCTTCGCAACTGGCAAATAGGTCCCCAAAGATACATTCCACCACTAACCCAAAACTACTAGCTTATGGATAATAATAAGTCAATTAGTGACTTAGGGTGCATTTGGAAGAGTATATGGAGACCCAATGACTCTCATAAGCTCTTTTCAGCTCATACCAAGAAGTTTCACAGTCAAAGTTATGATATAAACCCCTTAAACAACAAATGCTTATTGAATAAGCATTTAATTAAGTTGTTATCCAAATGCAACCTTGTACCTTTGGATAGGTAGAATCATTTGGAGTGGCATAAATTTTTTTGAAATAACAAAAGAGAGTAGTAGCAAAAAGCAACTCAGCAAAAAGTGACAATTAGAAAGAGATAAAACGGCGAATCTAACTTCAAAAATTGAAAATCATAAAAAAAAGGGGGACAGATGTGGATATAACTATGAACTAAAGCAGAAACCCTATCATCCCGACGTTTTCATTCAGAACCACATATAGAAACAAAATGCAGAGGAAATTATTACCACTGTACGCAGAATGGAGAAGCATATTCTCAAGCAATTTAGTTTAAAGTCAGGATTTGAACTTTAATCGTAAAGGGGAGTAATTGAATAGTGGGATTTTACAAAACTCTATATATATGCATATAAATTCATATAAATCCAAATAAAGTGGCACAAATTAACAAAAATAAAACTTAAAATCACTAAAAACACTTAATCAAACTAACGTTCATAAAGAATAACCCATATTCCATAAGAATGTGATGACAAACCATAAAGTGTTGAAAAAACTTAACAACTGGAAACACAAATCATCAAATTTTTAACAAGGCATAAAACTTAAACTCCGAATAGAGAAGAGAAGATGCGAGGAAGGTGAAAAAGAAGCACTACACTCGAAGAAGAGCAGAAGATCGCGTTTAGACCAAGTCGCACACCGCTGGCTCAGGCGCAGGCATTTAGGGTTCGAACGAAGCTGTTTCTTGGAGGCATTTTAAACCGGGTCATCATATCAAATCGGGTCAATCTAACCGGGTCAAATCAAATGGATCAAAATTCAGACCCGAAAATTGAGATTTTATGAGTTTAGGGTACATTTGTTTCCTTTTTAAATATAATTTTGTGTTTTTAAAAAGAAAAAATATAAAAATTTGTTTATTAATTTAAATCTTAAAAAAAATATTTTTTATTTTTAGTCTTTAAATTAAAAATCAAAATTAGTTTTAGGGTATTTTTATTTTTCTATTTCTCTTCCCAAAATTAATAATAATTTAATTAAAAATAGTTTTAAAAACTAAATTAACAAAAAAATTATTTTCATTTTCATCTTGAAAACATTTTTATAAAATTATTTTAAAATGTAATTAAACTAATAAAAAATTATTTTAATTTTCTTTAAAATTATTTTTTAAAATTATTTTAAAATGTAATTTTTTAATACTAAAAAAACAATCAAGCCCTAATAAAATTTTAGGGATGGTTTATGTAAATTATTTTTTGTCTTTATTTTTTAATTTTAACTACAAAATTATTATTTTATTTTTTTTCCTACTGCTTTATGTATCAATCATTAAAAATAAAAATAAGATACTATTTTCATAAATTAAAAACCAAAAAGTATTTTTTAAAATCAAATAGGTTCTTGTTATTCTAAAAAAAATATTTTATACTTTAAATCTTGATTTCATAATAATTTATTAAGGAGTGATATTTTAAACAACTTAATTGTTTAATCCTTTTTTATTATAAAATTAAATTCAAATTTTGATGTCAAGAGACATTTTTTATGAGTAGGAAAAGAACAAATTAATTACATAATATACAAAATAATTAAATTATTCTTTATAAAGAATCTATGAGAGGATGAAACAAAATATTTCAAAATAATAAAGGTTAAGTTAATTCTCAAACCCATTTTAGCATGATTATCATCAATAGTATTAGCAAATTTATAAATACACTTAAGTTGACTATTCAAGGCTTTTGGAGTAATAAATATCAACTCTTTATATATGTTAAAGCTGGCAAACAAATTTAAGTTAAGCAACTAAACTATATTAAGTGAATCAAATTCACAAAAAATCTTCTTATATTCTTTAGTTCAAGACAAGTGCAAGTCATTCTGAACAAAATTTAACTAAACTAGGAGTATGTTTCTTATACCATAGTGGTCTAAAAAATCAAGTAATCAACATCTTGAATGTAATAGACTGTAGCATTCCATTGTTGTAAAAAGAAGAGTTTCAACTACTATTAACATTGAGTTTAATTTTATTGTTCATTAGTTATTTTCAAAACTCAAACTTTCTAGTGCTATTTTGAATAGCTTCTTATAGGACAATATTAGCTTTTATAGTCACAATTTGACATTACTTTATAATATAATCAATGTCCTACTTGATTAGGACATTGATTGAGTCTATAAAAAGGTTGTTTCTCTAATGTCAAATTCACCATAGTATTGCACCACAAAGGCTACTCATATTAGATGTGAGTAAGCAAGTTACCCATTGTTATGTATCGTTACTAAAGAAGTTTGGCAAATAACAAAAATTCAATGACAACCAAACTTCTTGAAGAAATTGACAATCTCATAAGGCATAGAGGAGTGATTCATTTATGTCGCTACGACAAGAACAAACATAAATCTCTATCACATTTTTGCTAAATTTAAAATAGTTAGTAGGCAGTACTTTATGCAATAATAGCCAAAGAAATAATTTTAATTTCTTTAAGAATTTTCGCTTCCAACAATAAGACCATATATGATTACATCCTTTTTTTTTCTATTGAGTAGTCACGCATAACCACTAGTTATTGCAGACCTTCTTAAGTTCAAACTTCTCCAAAACTAAGTAAAACCATATATGATTATGATCCTAATTCCTTTTTCTTTTGAGCAGTTAAGCATAACCACTAGTTATTGTGGACCTTCTTGAGTTCAACTTCCCCAAAACTATGTACCTTTCAAGAGTATTCAATTTGAAGATGCTTACTTGACTAAGGAGTATTTGTATGACCTTTTCAATCAAAGGAGGTACAAGTTCTCTAAGTTTCACATGTCTTTAATTTATATATCCTTTAAGCAAAATTAGATCTAAAATATGAATCACTCCAATTTGTCACAAAGTGGTCTTTCACCTAACCAATCATTATATGTACCAAATAAAATATGAACCTTCCCCTATGCGACATGCGATGCCTTCGCATATTGAACAAAATGTTTTCATTATCCCTTTGCAAATGTAAGAACTCATTATGAATGAGTTTGAGTTAGTCATCTCTTGTAAGTTATATTTGTACCCATGAACTTAGGCTCACAAGTTATCATCTAAATGTTCCTATCCAATTTACTTACAAGGAGATGTTGGTAATATTTGTTTATGTGACATTGAGCCCTCTTGCTTCTTTCTAACATCATGGTATTTCAATTTATGAGGTGTATATTCATTCTTATTTATTTTTTCCAAATAAATTGACAGAATATACATAAATAAAGGCATCAACATATTGATTTAGCTAAGTAAACCCTACCTACCTTATCTAACAAATTGTCCTTCTGAGAATAAAATGTCTCTAAATTTTTTGAATCGCGTGATGGAAGTTTTTCTTTTTGACTCTTCCTTGGATTAAATGAAATCCAATATATAATCCCAAATCACTTACTAGGCAAATGAAAGACAACCAATATAATATTTTTATATAATAATTTTTCTAAGTTGACTTGAAGTGCAGATGCTTTGCAAAAATCATTGAGCACATTAGTGACAAAATTAAACTAATGAATTTTTTCTTACAAAATAATAAAATACCATCAACAAAAAAGAAAAAGAAAAAGTGAGAGACATGAAGACCTCCTTTCTTAACTCTCACAAGTTACCATTGATGGTCAGTTACTCTTTATTGAATCTCCATTCATTGATAAACACTTAATGCACACAATAAATAGGAATGGTGAGATTGGATCTCCTTGACAAAAATTCCTTGAAGGTCTAAAACTCTACATAGTGAAACCATTCTATCGTATAGGGATTTGAATAAATTTAACATAAAATATGATAAGTTTAATGGTAAGATGTGGAAGGCTAATTAAGGTAAATGTTTCTTCCAAGAACTACCACATTAATTTATCATAAGTTTTTTCTAAGTCAATTTTGAAAATAAAAGAACTTGCTTTACTCTTACTTTTGTGGAACTTTTGTGGATGTTATGGAGTATTTCTTGAATGATTAATGCATTGTCAATTATACCACTTTCAAGTATAAAGATACTCTTGGAAATGACCAATCAAATAATAAAGAAAAGGTCACAGCAGTTGCATCAAAACCTTTATCATTACTTAGTAAGTCACATTACATAAGCTACTAGACCTAAACCTTTAGAGTGTGTTTGGATAAAATATTTCAAGTGAATAATTCATTTTTTAAAAGAATTTATAAATTTATATGTTAAAATTTTTTTGTTTGTTGATAAAGAATTTTAAATAATTTAAAATTCAACAAATTTGAGTAGAAATTTTTAATAAACTAAAATAAAAAAAATTCTAAATCTTAACAACAAAATGAGAATTTAGAATTAATTTTTATATTTATTATGTGTTTCATTTATATTTTTATTTAGTTATATTTAATTAAAAAAATTTAAATTTCATATTTTTAATTAATTTTTCAAATATAGTGATGAATTTATTTTATTTTTAAGAATTAAGTAGTTAAATTATTTTATCCAAACAAACTATTTTAAAATAATAAAAATTTAAATGTAATTTATATTTCTTAAAATTTTAAATTCTCTAACTTACCTTGTCCAAACATAAACTTATAGTTAGAGAAAATTATCAATCTTAAAAATAAGAACAATGACAATCTCAACATGCATATGGTCAAAGTTATCTAATTAGAAGCATTTGTCACAAAAATGAAGGTCATCACCTACTAAATTTCAAAGTCTTTTAAAAAAGTGGTTAGAAATCATCAAACTTAAAATTTTACAGTTCATTGTACTTATTAAAGTTCTTCACATTTATTCTTTATCAACTCTTTTAGTCAAAGCTAATTTTTAAAAATATTTTATAAAAGAATATTTTTCATATTTTCTCTTATAAATAAAATAAATTCTTAAAACAATTCTGAGTTCCTAATATATTGATTTATGCAATGTATAGATGAATAAAATGTGAGAATAATAATAATGATAATAGTTTGTTCATAAAAATATAAATTAATGATAAAGAAAAACTAAGTTCTATAATTAAAAAGATAATTATATAAAAATTGTAATGTATCTAAAAATCAAATTTTTATATATTTTAATTTTTTTATTTGCTTGTAATTAAAATAATTTTTCTTTATATTCATGAAATGAACTATTTATAGTCATTTGACATGTGTATATAAAATTTTGAAATTAAAAAAAAACACATTTATAATATAACAAAATATTTTTCATTTGTTTAATAGATTTGTGTAACACTCCTAATTTTGTTATTTATTATTATTGCTTTATATGTTATTTATGTATGCATGATGTGTAAACTTAGGAGAGTTTAAAGTGTGAGAATTGTAGGAATGAGTTATCTCTTGCTGTATCGAGACAGATCATTCAAAATCAACCTCTCTAAAGCGTTCTTATTGTAGTGAGAAGTGGATAAGACTGCCCCAACCATCCCTTCATTGTAGTGAGAAATTTTCACTATAGCAAAAATATCAGAAAATAGAGAAAAAAAACTTTGTTTGATTTTTTCATTGTAACAAGAGCATTGCAAGTCTGAGGGGTATTTAAAAAATTTTCAGCATGAAACTTCATTCATCCTTCATTTTTTGCATCCTCTCTTCACTGTAAACTCTCACTTTTATTTAAAGATAAAACCCTTTCAAATTCTGATCTTTCTTCGAATATGAACTTGGACATCTAATCTAAGTGACTCCAAGTAAGTTTTTCTAAGTTCAATTCTTTATTCACCGTTCATTTCTCTTTGTTTCTTATTTCCATCTTATGATATTTAGAAAAAACTTATGTTCTTCAAATGATAATCTTCATCAATCTTTGTCTAAACCTTCATTTTGTGGTAAGGAGATCTCTATTTTATCATTATACTATACTATAATATATATATATATATATATATATATATTTGTATTCATAGGAATATTATTACACAGTGATTGTATAGGGATATATGTTTGAATAATATTATTTATAATAGAAAGTTGGTAATATATGTATTTGATTGGTTGGTTTAAATGAGCATGCTTTATGTATATGATGTTATAGTCGATTAAGATGTGATGATGTAGAAAAGTTTATGATGTATATTGAATGATCTAAATGTGATTCTGTGTATGTTGATGTGAGATAGTGATGAGAGATTAATGAAGCATGTGTGAATAGATTTGATGATTGGAATTGTATTTTAATACTATAAGTGATGTGAACTTAGTCTGGAAGTGCTTAATAAGCACAATCTTTTGATTGGATAATAAGAAGTGATATGAAATGAAATATGAGATGAGCATAAAATGTTGAGTGGAACTAGTGTGAATATTTATAGAGATACACTAGGGGTATAGAGTCCAGAAATGATATAGAAATCTGGAAAAAAATATAGGGTAGTGGGCAATATTTACATATGTATATACTTTTTCTAAGAGCGAATATGTCATATGGCCTCACACTCACTGTGAATTTGCTAAATGACCTGTTATTGTATATGTTATATGCATGTGTATAGACTAATCATCGACTATTTACCTAACTGAGTAAGAAATCAAGAAATGTTGGAAGCATCATATATCTGTGATCATAGTGCACTAGGGAGTGCATAGTTGAAAGAGAAGAATATAGTCAATGTGATAAAATATGTATGTCTATGTATATGATTGTGTGAAAAGTGCTGATTTTGGTTCTGTGATTGTTGTGACGATATTTTCTTTTATTCTATGATGATAAATATGTTAAAGTGAATTAATGTTATGTTTAAATGATAAGATAGACGCTCATCCTTATTGATATTTTGGGAAACAAGGATGACTATGTCATATCAATGTAATTATGTGTATTCATTATTCTAGTTGAATTGTGCTGTATATATTTAAAGTGTATGAATTACCCATATATTGGAAGGTGAATGTAAAAGTTGTATGATTGTCGGGTAATGAGCAGTATATTCTTGAATATTGTATTGTGATGTTGTCGAGTATGATTTGTAGAACAGATTAGAAATTAGTTGTTAAGCACGTTATACATGAGATAAGCTAAGAAGTATGATCCAGAACCAATATAATCTCATTTGAGAGAGAGATTAAGAGTTTTGCGTGCAAGGTGTTTCGCTCAAGTGATATCAATCTCACTCAAGCGAGAGCAGATAGGATTACCCCAACTGTCCCCTCACCTAGGTAAGAAGAGATCTCGCTCAAGCGTTGGGTGACCTAGCTCAAGCGAGGAGTTATAGGATCAATGGGTAACTCTCTGGACCCAATCTCATAAATGAATTAGGAAAGGTAATGCAGAATGTTATTGATTTTTTATAAAAAGGGATCATGACATTTTAGTGGTATCAGAGCAATGTTCTAGGTAAACCTACGGGGTGAGGTTACTAGACTTCGGTTGTGTATGGTAAGCAGGGAGTCTTAGCTGTGAATCATAAGCCAAAGTTTTCTAATTGGCTGATTATGTAGGGAAGGAGCTTGATCACCTCTGTTCTCCAACATGATAGATGTAAGAAATTTTGAGCATATGAGACTTAGGTGAGCTGTAGGCGGTTGGGTGGATGAGTAAGATGTAGCTAAGCTGAGCTGTGAGAAATGGTCAAAGAAGTTGTGTTTTGTTGTCTGCATTAAATTGTAAATGATAACATGATGCTGTGCTGAATGAATTGAAATGTTATGATAAGTTGCTTTAATACATTGTTATATGATGATGAGTTTATGCCTGTGCTATGTTGACATGTGATGACGTACACGTGATTGTAAATGCATTTAATTTAGTGTATTAATTGGATAGCTAAATAGTTAATCTTGTGATGGGATTTGTTGTCAATATTCTAAATTTATTTTGTCTGTGTTAAAGATGGCAAGACCACCTAAGAGACATGCTTTAAATCCTCTTCCACTTGATGTGAACCAGATGACTCACGCTATGGAGACTATGGCAGCCACCGTGAGGTACAGTCTAGATGTGGTTCAATAGCAGCAAGGTGCAAGTCAAGCAGCTACTACAGCTCAAACAGCAGCAACAGCTTCTACTGCAGTAGTACTGCCACTTAAGTATTAGGGGCTATCAGAATTTTGGAAGAATGAACCCCCTCAGTTCATTGGAATTAATGGACCAGATGCAGCTGAGCTCTGGATCTGAGAGATTGAGAAAATATTTCTCATCATGGGGTGTGCTAAGGATAAAAAGGTTGTTTATGCCGCACATATGCTAATAGGAGATGCGGAGATGTGATGGTAGGGAGCCCAGACTATGTTAGAGGCTCGAGGTGAGGCCATTACATAAGAGTTATTTAAGAATAGCTTTTTGAAAAAGTTCTTTCTACCTCACATTCGTGCTGCGAGAGAAAGAGAGTTCATAAGTTTGGTGCAAGGGAACTCATTTGTGTACGAATATGCCATTCAATTTGAGCTGCTCTACCAATTTTATTTGTATCTAACCTCTAAGGAGTTGAGATGCCAGAGATTCTCCAATGGGCTGAGAACGGATATTAAGAGAACTCTGATTCCATTAAGGATTACTAAATTTGCTAAGACTAAGCCACCATCGCTGAGAGTCTCAATTTAGAGGACACTAGGGGAGTAGGGAAAGCTCAGTCTAGCAGACACGCTAGCAGTTATGGAGGAAATAAGGGTGCTAGGAAGGGCCCTTATAGCAAACCATATTGCCAACAATAGTTTCGACCTTCCCAATTTAAAGGAGTGACATCTTCAGCCTAGGGGAGCAAGTGCACCATCTTTTAAAGCTCCAGCCTCTACGATAGTGTGATGCTTCAAGTGTGGAGGACCACATTATCTGAATCAATGTTAGCAGGTTGATACTAGGGTTTGTTTTTCATGCTAACAGCCAGGACATCTTGCAAAAGATTGTCCTACTTCTCGAAGTAAAGCAGCATCATCCACAATTAGTGCTTTGCATGCCGTGAGACCTAAAGCAGTCAGGGCTCCACAGATGACCAGGCCTAGAGCTGAGGTTCGTGTATTTACTACTTCTATGATAGAGGCTGCTCAGGCTACAAACCTTGTTCAGAAGACAAGAGTTGTGGCAACTACATCCCTTTCTGTTCTTTTTAATTCTGGAGCCACGCACTCCTTTATTGCAGATGCTTGTGTGAAAGACTTAGGATTGCATGTTAGTGATTTGAGATGCGATTTGGTAGTGCTGACACCCACGTTGAATTCGATAACAACTTCGACAGTTTGTATTGGATGTCCTATAATGGTTGACGGACAAAAGTATAGGGTTAATCTTATTAGTATCCCTATTTCAGGCATGAATGTAATCACGGGCATGGATTGACTGGCTGCCAATCATATTTTGATCGATTGTGCCTAGTGATGTTTAATTTTTCCTGAACAACAATTCTTACCAGAAATGATTCCTAAACGCCAATTAGAGGCAACTCTTAATGAGGGAGCATCATGTTTTGTTCTTTTAGCTATTGTGAGTGTAGAGCGGGAGCAAAAACTTTAATTAATACCAGTTATGCGGGATTTTTCCAAAATCTTTCTTGATGTTGTTCCTGAAATACCTCTACCCAGGGTGATTGAGTTTGGCATAGACTTAGTACCTGGAGCTAAGCCATATCTATAGTACCTTACTGGATGGCACCGATAGAATTGATGGGGCTGAAAGACCATATTGAGGATCTAATGTGGAAAAATATGATTAGGCCGAGTATATCATCTTGGAGAGCACCGGTCCTTCTGGTGAAAAAGAAAGATGAAAGTTCTAGACTTTGCGTAGATTACCGTTGGCTGAACAAGTTAACTATTAAGAACAAATATCCATTGCCGCAAATTGATGATCAGATGGAAGATGCTAAGATATTCTCCAAGACTAATTTACAATCTGGATTTCATCAAATCTGAGTTAAGGATGAGGACATTCCAAAGACAACTTTTCGTACTCGGTATAAGCATTATGAGTATATGGTGATGCCTTTTGGGAGTTACAAATGCCCCAACAATATTTATGGACTACATGAATCATGTCTTTAGACCATTCTTAGATCTATTTGTGGTGGTGTTCATCAATGATATTCTTATTTATTCCAGTTCAAAGGAGGAGCATACTGAACACTTGAGGATTGTCTTAGGAATTTTGAAAGAGAAACAATTGTATGCCAAGTTATCCAAGTGTGAATTTTCACTTGAAGAGGTGAAATTTCTTGGTCATGTAACCTCGGCTGAAAGGATTGCAGTTGACCTTTCAAAGGTGAAACCGGTATTGAAATGGGAAAGGCCAAAGACAGCCACAAAGATTTGTAACTTTATGGGCTTGGCAGGTTACTACCAAAGGTTTATAGAGGGTTTTGCAAATATTGCTTCTCCTTTAACGCGATTAACTCGCCAAGATCAACCCTTCATTTGGACAAAAGACTGTGAATAAAGCTTTAATGAACTAAAGCAGAGGTTGACATCCTCTCCGGTGTTGATTTTTTCCTAATACCGGTCAACCTTTCGAGATATACTATGATGCATCGCATCAAGATTTAGGATGTGTATTAATACAAGATAAGAAAGTGGTGGCATATGCATCGCATCAGTTAAGAACTCATGAGAGGAATTACCCCATGCATGATCTACATTGATTTTTGCCTTAAAGATGTGGAGGCACAACTTATACGGCGTACATTTTAATGTTTACAATGATTATAAAAGCCTTAAGTATTTGTTTGATCAGCGGGAGTTGAATATGAGGCAAAGGTGCTGGATGGAATTTCTTAAAGATTATGAGTTTCAACTTTAATACCATATAGATAAAGCTAATATTGTAGCAGATGCTTTGAGCAAGAGCATAGTTCAGGCTTTATCACTGAAAGTTAGTGAATCTCTTTTAGTAGAGCACTTTCAAAACCTGAACTTACATATGGATATATCACACGAAAAGATCAGTTGCGGCAAAATTATGGTGACCAATGAATTCCTACAAGAGATTAATAATAAACAGTTGTGAGATCTTAGATTGTGCCGAATTGTATTTCTTTTGGGCAAGGATCATGCGGTAGGATTCAATCGAGGTGTTGATGGTATTTTTCGATACCATGACCGAATCTGTATTCCTAGAAGCGCTGAGCTGAAGAGAAAAATTTTAGAAGAAGGAGATAAGGGCAGTCTAAATCTCCATCTCCATCCTGGAGTAACAAAAATGTAACAGGATCTGAAAAAGATGTTTTGGTGGCTGGGAATGAGAGGTGAAATAGTCAGATTTATCAAGACCTGTTTAACTTGTCAAAAGGCCAAAGCAGAGCGTCATTGTTCGCTTGGAGAATTGCAAACCATGAAGATCCCTGAATGGAAATGGGACAGTGTGACTATGGACTTTGTATCCCATTTGCCGAAGATTGTTAGAAATTATGATGTTGTTTGGGTTATAGTTGATAGATTGACTAAGTGTGCTCACTTTCTAACAGTTAACAAGACCTATGCCATGGAAAGATCTGCTAACCTGTATATCAGAGAAATCATTAAGTTGCATGAAGTACCTTCTAGCATCATCTCTGATAGGGACCCTCACTTCACTTCTTAATTTTGGCAGAGTTTTCAAGAAGATTTGGGGTACCCAGCTGAGACTGAGTTTGACATATCACCCTCAAACTGATGGTCAGTCAGAACGAACTATTTATTAGAAGATTTGATGCGTGCTTGTGTTATTGATCAAAAGGTGATTGGGAGGACATGCTTCCTCTTATGGAATTTACCTATAATAGTAGTTATCATTCAAGCATCGGCATGTCACACCTTTCGAAGCTTTGCATGGCAGGAGATGCCGAACCCCAATTTGTTGGTTTCAAGACGGAGTACATATGAGATTAGACCAGAAATGCTTCAGAAAACCATGAAGCAAGTTGAGCTTATACAAAAAAGATTAAGGGTGACTCACAGCCGTCATAAATCATATGTTGATCGGCGTCGGAGACCTTTGGAATTTGAAGTAACTGATCACATATTCTTGAAAGCATCAAGAACTACGAGTGTAGGAAGAGTTTTAAAGGTGTAGAAGCTGACACCTAATTTATAGGGCTGTCAAATCTTGTATCACAGAGGACTTGTAGCCTATGAATTGACACTATCGCCTCAATTAGCAGGATGACATAATGTTTTTCATATGTCACAATTGAGAAAGTATGTTCCAGATCCAGCTCACGTGATAGAATCAGATACTGTTCAAATACGAGATGACTTGTCTATTAAGCTTTCAACCGCACATATTAAAGACATTAAAGTTAAGGAACTCAGAGGCAAGTCAATTCGACTAGTGAAAGTCATTTGAGATCCAATTACTGGTGATGCTACATAGGAGTTAGAGGATCGAATGAGAAAACACTGTCCTCATCTCTTTAATGATGAATGAATTTTTGAAATAGAAAAATTATTTTTTAGGGAGAGAATTATCAGATCAGTGTAATTATATGTATTCATTATTCCAACTGAATTGTGTGATGTATGTTTAAAGTGTATGAATTGCTCATATGTTGGAAGGTGTATGTAAAAGTTGTATCATTGTCAAGTAATGAACAATATATTCTTAAATGTTGTACTGTGATGTTGTCGAGTGTGATGTGCAGAATAGATTAGAAATTAGTTGTTAAGCACGTTATACATTAGATAAGCTAGGAAGTATGATCAAGAACTAATACATGAGATTTATGGAGTGTTCTCGCTCAAGCGAGATCAACCTCACTCAAGTGAGAGCAGATAGGATCACCCTTGCTGTCCCCTCACTTAGGCGAGAGGCAACCTCGCTCAACGCCCAGAAACTTCATTTTTCTCACCAAACAACTTCTCTCTCTCATTTTCTCTCTGTTCTCTCACTTCTTTTCATTAGAGAAAACCTTTTTGAAGTCGAATTCCTTCTCGAACAAAATGAGATCGCCTATCTCATCATGATCTATATCTGAACTGTTCAAGCTGTATTTCATACCCAAACGCTTAATCTATCCCTTCGGGACTCACTAGGAGTTTGATTTGAAGAAAATTCATTCCAGGTAAAGGGAGCTTATCTGAGCTGGTTTATTTGTCTAGTAAATCCAGAGTTATTTATGAACTTAGTTCAGTTATAAACGAGAATAAAATGGTCAGATTCTATACTAAAACCCAGAGTAGTTTAGCTGAGTAGATTTCTCTGTTGCTTAAATGATTACTTAGAATACTGTAATGAGACATGATATGTTGAAATATGCTGATATATATATGTTGAGAGTGTTGAAAAGTTTTATTAAATTTGTGAGCTATTTAATTCATTTGGAAGTACTTAATTGGCACTGTGAGTTGTTTGGTTTTATTGTGTAAATGCATAAAGCTGTGTTGCTGAGGTTGTGAAAATATATAAATATGGCTGTGACTTTGAAGCTGGCTGAAGTTATATGCATTGCTGAGACTAAAAATAGATTTAACTGTGCCTTATTTATATTAATTTTACTGTGATACATTACATTCATTATCATCATTCTAGAGCTGATTAAGATGCTAAGTTGAGTTGTGTCTGGATCCAGATACTGGGATAGGTCGCTCCCAGATTGGAAAACAGTTCCTCTGGATTACTTAGGCTGTAAAACCAGATGGAACTGAATCGCTGCATTTGCATTAATTGGGTTGAGAATGGACTGAGCATGCTGCATTAATTGATTAAATCTGTTGTGCTGAATTCACATATTCATATTCTATATTATGATTGTTAATTATATAAGCTCACTCTTGCATTTTTCGTTGTGTTGGTATGTGTGCTGCAATATTCTATATTATGACGGGGTTTGAATTTTTGAAAAATTGTAGCGTCAGTTATTTTGTCAATTTAGGTTATAGTAATATGCCTAGACTGTTTGGCTATACTTTCCAAGGAATGTAATTATTATTCGAACAACTTGTATTTTGAATTCCTTGCTAAATTAGCTAATGTAAATGTATAAATTTATGTAAATTTTTAGTATTGTATAAAATGTCCTTGAGGCTTGTTATTTTGTTAAATTGGATGTTGAAGTTCACTTTTTAAAAATTTATACTCTTTTACACACACACACACACACACACACACACACACACACATATATATATGTTATCCCATAAATGAATTAGGAAAGGTAATGCAGAATGTCATTAAATTTTTTATAAAAAGAGATCGTGACAGACTACACCACAAAGATAAATTAGGCTAGTAGATTATATTGTACATTGTAAATTAAACTATGCTTTTAAGGAACATCAGCATTTTGTCCATTTTAGTTTTAATATGGATTTTGAGGATGGTTAAGTATGTACTTTAGAAATAATTTTAAATTATGGTGCACCTTTTGATTTTTCCATAAATAGTAGAATTCACCATATCCTTAGTTTTTATGTTTACAAAGACATTATTAAGCCTCAAAGAGTTGTAAATAATATGTTCATTTATTACAACCATGAACTTTTTGGGAGACATACTCGATGTACTTTTGAGAACTTTTCAAGCATAGAGATTGTGATAGACTCTAAAAATACATACCTCAGAGAGGATGATGAGTTGACTACTAAGGACATAGTTGGGATAGAAGGCTGAAATAGTGGTGATGATAGTATTAGATCCTAAATTTTTAGATAAGGATTATGATTGCTTTGTGACTTAGTTTATTTTAGATATGTAATTATTATTCTAAGTTCTATTTGATTAACAATTTGTATATTACATTGATTACATGTAAATGAAAGTTTAGTACCTTTATTTCCTTAATTGTTTTATTATAATATAATTATCAAATTGTATTTTTCTTATCTCATTCTATCATGTTGGTAAATTTTGTGAATGATTTTATTCATGAAAAAGTTTTAATTTCTTTGCATTTTTATTACCTGTTATAAATAAAATTTATCTTATTTATTCTATTTCTATATGATATATTGTTTAATTTAAAAATAAAATTCTAAGGATATTACAATTTGCATATTTGATTAATTTTGTGCTTGTCATATGTTCAAAGTTTAGGGAATTTTTATGTCTTAAAATCATCTTTTACATTTCATTCCTTTAAAATAACAAATAATAATCTATTTAATTTATTTAATTAAAATATGATCAATTTATTTAGTTATTTGATTTCTTATATTCTCTGGAATAATCAAATAATGGTATTTATATCTAAAAAAATAGATTTAAAGTAGTGATTATATTTTAGCTTAAATAGTATTTATTCTATACAAAAATGGTAGAATTTGAACTTAATTCTTTTATAAGTTTTTTTGTTTATATATAGTCTTTTAACTTTTGAACTTATTAAAAATTAATTACTATTATTAATTATATTTTGTTAAGTAATGAATTAAATAATAAGAGTCTAACTTATTATTACTAAGTCATCTGTATTTAAAAATTATTTTTAATATTTTTATAATTTAATGGTTAATATTTTAAAGAAGTTTCTAAAATATTAATAATTTATTTATATAATTTTTATTTTTTTTTGGCCTTCCTTCTTCTTTGGTTGTTATTGACTTGACCATTGTCATCTTTCTAACGAGTTTTCCAACAAGCAACCAATGGATTTGGTTCATTTCACCATGTAAGATTTTTCTCTAAAGCCAATATGCTTCTATATCATGCATATTGAGACTCAAACCTTCTAACTTAATTGGAAATAATAAACTTGGAAATTCTCCATTGAAACCCTAAGTTCTAAAATTATAGACTCATCCATAACACAACAATGGCTCAAATCTTTAAACTAGATTAATTTCCTAATACAACTAGTTAGAGAATATGCAGAGTACACAAGTTAATGGAGTTGGCGAATAAAAAATTACAAAAAATGTGAAGAGACATAAAATGAAGACCATTGCAAATAAGAGACATGAACCATCATTAATTAAGAAGCAAAACAAGAACATATCAGTACATAATGAGTGTCAACCATAAGTAATTGAGGAAGCAATTGATGACGCATACACAAGTGATGAACTGAATAGTGAGATCGATAATTTAGATTCAGTTAATTTATCTAAACCAAAATATACCAAGTATAATAGGAAGAAATGTGTAAATATTATAAGTTTAAAGTTAGGATGGAATTTTGAATGGGAGAGACCATTATTAAATATTCTATTTTGAATGGGAGAGAAATTGAATTTGTAAAAAATGATTATTATGTTAGGACAAGAGTAATTTGCAAGTCTAACAGTGAGTTTATTGCTTTTGTGAGTAAGCATAGGAATAATCATACATATAAGTTGAAGACATTAGTTTACAAGCACACATGTGAGAGAGTGTTTCAAAACAAAAATAAAAATTCAAGATGAGTGACTAAACAAGGTGAGGATAAAATTAGGTCAAATGGGCACCTTAACTTAGGAGAGATTATGGATGAAATAAAAAGAAAATACCCAATTGACATTACCACATGAAGAGTTTTTAGGGCAAAATTTATATTTATAAAAAAATTTAACTAAGTTAATTACTTTTTTTGTCTTGATGATTTAGTCTTTTATTTTTTTTGTAAATAGGACTAAAGGGAGTAATTGGTAACTCTAGCCCCTACACTGCAATCAAGGTTTGGAAGCTACTGAATGTGTCTTAAAGGTTATAAGAGGAGTTTTATTAAGAGTTCTAGATCATGTATCAGAGTTGATCCACCTGAAGACAAAATACAGGGGGTCAACTATTCATAGTTGTTGGAGAGATCCAAATGATTAATATTTTCATTTAGCATTTGTTATGGTGGAGACTGAAATTAAGGAAAATTGGAGGTGGTTTCTTAATTTATTATTAGACGACATAGGTAATGCAAAGATCAAGAGACGACTTTTCATCTCAAATCAACAAAAGGTGAAGCTTAAATTTTGTCATATTCTAATTCATATAATAAGATTTATATTTTCATACTATATTCATGATATGATATTTTGTATCACATAGGTTGATACCAACATTTGAAGACTTGTTGGAAGGTGTTAAACATAGGTTCAACCTTAGGCACCTTTACAATAACTTTAAAAATAAGTATGTAGAAGGAACACTTTTCAAAGTCTTGATGATGGGAGCTACGAAGGCAACCTATGAGGAGGCATGGTCAGAGAAGATGCTACAAATTAAATCAATCAATAGAGAAAACTATGAATGGCTTCAACAAGTTCTAAAATCTAGTTGGTGCAAACATGCATTTAGTTTCTACCCTAGATGTGATGTGTTGATGAAAAATATTAGTGAAGTATTTAATAGTACAATACTTGTAACTAGAGACAAACCTATCATAAGCTTGAATGGATTATGACATGACTTATGGCTAGGTTGGCAACACTTACGGATAAATTAAAAATATATCTTGGTACTGTCATGCCTAAACTAAGAAAAAGATTTGACAAGGAGGTAGAAAAAAGTGGGAATTGGTTTGCTATTTAGGCTGGAGACAAGAAATTTGAAGTTACCTAGGTTTTATTTGTTGATAAGTTCATTGTTGATTTATGTATGCATTCTTGTACATGAAACTTTTGGGAGTTAGTTGGCATACCTTGTAAGCAGGTAACAACTGATGATCATGAAATTTATGTCTACTAGTATTATAAAAGAGAGGCATATCAAAAATGTTATGAGTCATGTATCAGTCCAATTAATGGTCAAAATAAGTGGCCTACAACTATTGGCCCTGAGAAATTACTTTCCAAGTACCAAAAATAAAAAATCAAAGGAGCATAAAAAGTTGAGAAGAAGGGACTTAGATGAACCATGTGATGTTGACAAGTTTAGGAGAACCAACAATAGCAATACTTGTGATACTTGCAAGTAGCTTGGAGACAACTCTAGGAGTTGTAAAAGTGCATCACAATCTAATACAACAAAGACCACAAGAAGGATATTTTATTTAAATTACTATATTTCATATTGAATTTAGTTATTATTTACTAATATAATTAAATATTCCATATCATAGAGGAGTAAGAAATCAACTAAAGCAACAACACAAGAATCAATAGTTATGTTAAAGAACAAAGTATTGCTGCAAAAAAAAAAAAAAGTAACACTGATACTAATTATTTAAATAATTTTTCACATGTTCATCACCATGTGATTACTAATTCAAAAGAGAAAATTGGCAAAAGGAACTAAAGCAACATCATTTATTGCATAAAGTGTGAAAGCAACTGAGCTCATATTGTAACAACTAAGTTTATCACAACCAAAAAAGGTATTACACTTGCCTAATGAACCAGAAAAGATATTATACTTGCCTAAATTACATTCACCTTATAATGTTCTTAAATTAGTCTCTTGTTCAAATCTTTATGCAGAAGAAAGAGTGTAAGAAACATGTACCAAGGGAATCAATATCTTAGCCATCTAACCAAGTAACATAACATGTGGTTCAATTGGTTGAAAAATGGATGAATGCAATCAAAATGATAGTAAGATGTTAATTTATTTCATTTTTATGTGTTCATGACAAACTGTAACAATCAATAAATCAATAATACATGTACTTGTTTTTTATTTTATAAGAGATTGCAAAAGCTTTGGCCTGTACAACCAGTGGAACATCTAGTCAAGGTGGACTATCAACTAATAATACTCAAACAAAAAAGAAAACTTAAATGAATTATGTGTCTCTTTTTTAAGGTAGCATATGTGATGGCTGTATGTTTATTATAATTTGATACAGATATTTTGAGATCACTTAAGGTAGCATGTGGGGTTATGTGTCAAATATTATTTGTAGATATTTTGGGACCAATTAATCTAGCATGTGCGGTTAGGAATGAAAATAGATCAGCCTGTCTGACAGGGGCCTACGGCCTAGCCTATTTAGAGTCTAGTTTGGCCTAGCCTATTTAATTAATAGGCTTAATTTATGTTTTTTTAAAAAGTTTAATTAATTAAATAGGTTAGGCTTCAGCTTAAGAAAAAACTTATTAGGCCTATCAGAATAGCCTATTTAAAATTCATAAAATTTATAATAATATATTAAATAATTTTATATAAAAATTTTAATATAATAATATATTAAATCAATTAAATTTTAAAATAATAAAATCTTAAATTAAAAGCTCTAATCCTTTTCGTTAAAGTTAAAGAGTGTCTCTATTACATATTCTCTAAGAGAGAGAGTGCTTTGCTTGCTGGAGTTTTTGATATATTCTATACACATAATATTGATTTACGTTGTATTATCTCGATTACGTCTATCACTAAATCGTCTCATCTCATCCATATCTTCTTACAATCTTGGGCACTTGTTTATATTATATTATTTTTTAATAATGTATTTAGATATAATTCTTATAACTTTTAAAAAAATACCTATTTAGATGGTTTATAGTTTATTTATAAGGAAGCTTAATAACCTTTTGAATATCTTGATACGAAGTAGGCCAATAAAAAGACTAATAGGCCAAATTAGGCTTTTAAAAAAGTCAGGCTTAGGCTTAATAAAAAGCCTATGAGAGGTAGTAGGCTAGACTTCAAAATTATTAGATAGGTCAGGCTTATTTATGTAAAGCCTAACCTAGCCTAGCCTATTTTCATCCTATGTGCGGTTGTGTCAAATGTTATTTGATATAGACATTTTGGGACCACTTAAGGCAACAACTATGATTTTGGCTCTTTTTGTTTGTTAAACATATTCTAAGTAGGTGACCATTTGATATTATTAATGCTAAGTTATTTTGTTTTGTCCTTTACTTGCTGCTTCTCCGGTTTGTATTGGTGTTGCATGATGTGTCAATATTAGGTTCTTGCTATTGTGTGCTCTATTGGAAAGATTTCCTAATGGCTAAGATATTACTAATTATTAGGAGACTAGAGAGAAATTTTTCTCCTTTTAATTTTTCCCAACAAAACTAGATCTATATAAGTTACATTTATTAAGGTAACCCTATCAATAATTATTTCAAACAATTAATATGAGTTCATCCTTTTTTATTGAAATATTGATGACACAATATAGTCACATAGTAATTGATTAATGCTCTTAGTAATTAATTATTAGATGGTTTTGTTTAAGAAATCATTGAATTATTACTAAATAAACTTTCTAGTAATCGATTACTGATCTTGGTAATTGACTACTAAGTTGTTCTATACTAAAGGAAATAAACTTTTAACAAATAGACAATTTTGACAATCAATCTCTTGATAATTGATTATTGAATGATTTTGTATTAAAGAATTTAATTTTTAAACCAACAAAATAGATTGATAATCAATTACCCAATCTAGTAATTGATCACTTAGATAGTCCATCAAATAAAATTGAGTTAATTGAATATATAAACCTTGATTTTTAATTGAGTAAAACCAATATTTTAACTTCCTAAATTTTAATCATAAGAGCACTTAAATAAAAAAACTCTTTTAAGATTATGATTCATATAAATCAATCATAATATGCAAAGTTAAATATTTATGCACACATACTTAAATTAAGGTCTTGAGAGATAGATAAAGCAAAATCTTTCTGTAATCGAGAGCCTTTTCTCATATAGCCTAAAATTACATTTGAATAAGGTTAATTGGTCCTTTATACTATATCCTTTATTAAGTGCTCAAAGATTAGTATCCCTTAATATTCTATACTCAGGGTCCCATTGATAATCATCTATACATAGAAAATGATATACACTTTCTCATCTAAAATTAATTGTACCAACAAATTAAATTGAAAAAAAAGAAAGATAAGTAAAGCAAACCAACTAAGACGGATTTCATTTCTTCAAAGAGATTAGACTATTGCCATACAAAATATACAAATCTCATAATAACCTTCCCACACTAGTACAAACTCCATTTCTTATATTAATCTTTTCGTTACATGTTTCCTAACCTTGACATTGACATTTCATCATACAAAACATACAAATACCATAAGTAATTACTAAACTCATTACAATTCTCCCTTTCAATCTTTCACTTACTAACTTCTTCTGTAAATTCTCCACCTTCAATTTGATTGCTCAAGCACACATACAGACTTGGCATTGACATATGTCAATATTATCCTCTTGGTCAATCCAGTCAAAGTAATTATAACTACATTTATATATTACAGAAAAATGACATAAGCACATTATTTTAGCATTAACATATTATCCCATATCTATTATGAGAAAATGATAGAAGATCATCACTTTACCAAGTCCAAAATCGTCGCCCATTCATTTGTTACAAGAAAATAACAAAAATGCATTACTTTCCAATTAGGGCAAGTCCATAATTGTCACCCAAGATTTCTTTTACTCTTTGACACCATAAGCGTTGCAACATCTCCACATCCACAAAGCCTATTTTGTGAATTCGAGGTGGATCATTGTGATCTAGAAGTTGTCATGTTGTGTGTTTTTTTTTCAAAACTCTACTTCTCTTTCTCTGATTATGTTTATGCGTGATTGAAGAGAAGATATGGAAAGTTTAGGATTTCATAACTCTAAATTTTGCAACCTAACGAGCATTTAACATTTTCCACCACTGCCAAGTCTCAGTAGCAAATAGTAAAAAACCATGCATGTTAATAGTTTCATGGATTTCCATCTACTTAATAAGCATTTTACAATTTTTTAAAATGGCAAGAACTAACGTAAAAAAAATTGAAGGACCAAATAAAAAAATAAATTTAATAAGGAATATTTCCAAAAAAAGATATATTTATGGGACTATTTACTTATTTAAGCCAAATATTAAAAATAATTATCAAGTACATGGCAATGATGAGTGAGACTTCGTTAGTTAGCTTCACTGGTCACTTAAAAGAACTCAATTGATAACAAAAATCAAATTTTAATAGGTTCAAAAAGTTATGGACTATATTTTAACAATTTTTATAAGGATTAAGTTCCTTTAATATATCTTTTTGTAAGATATAACTTTTCTTTCAGCTTGATAGATATTGTATTATCATAAATAACTCTCAATATCTTTTTTTACTTTAACCACTCAACTTATATTATATAAATAATATCTTCATCTTATCATTATGTAAAAAAATAATAGTTAACTAATCTTATGGTCAATAATAAATATCATTAATCCCATAAAAATAAAGAAAAATACTACGATTAGTCTAAGGAAGGCATCTTATCCTCCTTAAAAAATTATACATAAAATTTATTTTTTTATATACATAAAAATAAAATAAAGATAATTTGATATAACTTTCAAATTATGTAAAATTATATTTTTAAAAATAATTTATAAAAATTAATTTTTATCATGTTTTACATTAATTATTATATTTTAAAATTTAAATTATGTGATATTCAACTGATCATGATATCAAAATTATTATATTTTAAATTTCACATATCATATTGTACATTAATTAAAGTAAAATAATACAATAAAAATTAATTAATTATAAAATTATATAAAATTTTTGAACTTTATTTTGAAATATAATATTTTAATTGATATTAGTAACTTTATATAAAATATAATTTTAATAAATCCAATTGAATATAACTGCAAGAATGAAATTAAATTATTGTTTTCATATATTTTAAAAAATTTATTTTGAAGTGTAAAAGTAAAATATCAAATAATTTTATATTAATTTAAATTTTGTAGATATGATTTTTATGATTAAAACATTTAATTAATTGTTATTTTAATTAAATTATATAATAAAAATTATTAAACTGCTGAAATTTAATTATATATATATGAAAAATTATTTTCTTATGTTAGTATAATTATAAGAACATTTTTATTTGATCTAAACTTTTTATAATTTATATTTATTGAGTTATAATTTATTATTTTATTAATTTTTAAATTTAAATTAAATAAAAAATTTAAATTAAATGTAAGAATTTTTAAAATTACACTGTAACCTACAGAAGAACGTGCCCGTATTTGATGCATCAACATTGCATGGCTAGGTGTGCAAGTGTGCCGGCAAAACAAAGAACAATTTGCTTTCGTGGCCAAAGAAGTTATACCTCATATAATAATATATATAAAATTCTATCCTATGGCATGGAAAAGGCAATACCCAACCCATTCACGTTAACAAAACAAAGCATATACAAACAAGAAGGAATTAATTGTCTCTTTGACAAGGAAACCGTTTATATCCTAACAATGACCAGACCTTATATAAATATGCATATAAAGAAATTCGTAACCCAACAAGTCCAATTCAAAGCATTTAGCAGCAAATTCGTGAGGTGCAAAATTACTATTTAGCATTCCACCTAAAAAACACTACTATTAGCATATTGTATAGCCATGGCTTTCAGACCAAGAACACCAACTTTCCGTTCCCAACCTTCTAGTCGTAGCGTGTATGAGGTCATGCAGCCCCGCTCAGAGACAAAAGAAAACCCAGAGGCATACCTTCTGCATGTTTATATTCCCGGTGAGCAATTTTAATTCTCTCTTCCATAATTTTTTTTTATTCTTAAATGCCTTTCTTCAGTATCTATATCCAAATTTAAACATTTTTTAAAAATTTTTTAAATTATGATTATCATATTGTTTCTAGAAACAAATTAAAAAATGTAAATTATTTGAAAATACTCGAATTTTAAAAGAAGAATGTATTAATAGTTTTGTACTATATATTACAAAATCGATTGAAAATAATGCAAGGAGATTTGCAATTGTACTATTGTGTTTTCATAATGTAAATTGAATTTACCCTTTGTTTACGTAATACATATAAAATTTAATTAATGATAAGAATTTTGTTCAAAATATGTCAAACAATATATTACTAACGTTGTTTTGTGTATCCAGTGGATAACATAACTGCCAAGTTTATCTCTATATCTTAAAAAACTTGGGTTTAAGTCTGCTTTTCTTCTACTTTTTCTATGCAAATCAATATTATCTTCCTTTTGTAGGTTTTTCAAGGGATAGTGTAAAGATTACATATTTGGAATCTTCACGGATGGTGAGGATCACAGGAGAAAGACGAATCCAAGGTAACAGATGGAGTAAATTTGACCAATCATATCCTATTCCGGTAGATTCTGTGGCCGAGAAACTTCAGGGAAAGTTTGAAATTGGAACTCTCATCATTACAATGCCAAAGGTCACTCCCGAAGTTGCTCCTAAACAACCAGAAATAGAAACAACCCAAGAGAAAGGTGTAACTGAACCAAAGCCTTACGAAAAAGGCCAAGAAACGATTCCATCACAACCTACAACTACTAAAGTTGAAGAACCAATTGAAGACAAGAAAAGTGCTTCACTCCCAAGTCCTGTAAAAGAGCCAGCTGACTTAAAGGCACAAACGGCTACTCGTGAAGACACATCGTCTCAAATCCCTCCTGATCCAATTAAGGACTATATCTCCCGAAAGGGTCAAGAAGAAGATGTAGAAAGATCCACAGAAATAGGTAAGCCACAAAAGGGTCGAGATGAAGTTGAACCAAAACCAACAATGGCAGCCAAAATACAAGCAGATGAAGAACCTCAAAAGGGTCAAGAGGAATTTGAGCCAAAACCAACACCAGCAATGACAACCATAATGCAACCAGATGAAGAGCCTCAAAAGGGTCAAGAGGAATTTGAGCCAAAACCAACACCAGCAATGACAACCAAAATGCAACCAAATGAAGAGCCTCAAAAGAGTCAGGAGGAATTTGGGCCAAAATCAGCACCAACAATGGCTACCAAAATCAAAACAAATGAGAAACCTCAAAAGGGTCAAGAAGAAGGTGAGCCAAAACCTACACTTTCTACTGTTACCAGAAAGCCAACAGACATTGGAGTAAAGACAACGCTTTCAACAGTTCAAAAGCAGTTAGAGGAAAAGACAAAAGAGGGAACTGGTGCTAAATATGAAGAGACGGAAAGGATCTCAAGGAATGAAGTTAAAGAGAAAGATAATGGGAAGCCTTCTGAGTCAAGAAATCCTGTGAAAGACAAGGAGAAGGGTAGTTTTAAAGAAAAAGAAACCATGGCAAAAAAATTGTCATCCAAGGTAGCAGAATCTTCGGCTCCAAAAGTTTCTAAGAAAGAAAAGGAATCTAGAACTGCTCCCAAAAAGAAAGAGAAGATTAAAGAGGATACCAGGGACACTGAAAAAAAGGGAATCAGAGAATTGGCTTGTGCTGCTTCCCAAGTTGTCACAAGAATAACAGAAGGGAAATGGAATGAGCAAGAGAAACATTTAGCTACAAATATTGGTGCTGCAGTTCTGGTGATTGCTGCATTGGGAGCTTATGTATCCTATAAGTTTACCTCTTGAGGGAGAACCTATAAAGCTAGTTCTCGACTCAATATACCATTGTCACGCCAACAAATGAATGGCAAATGTGTAATTCATGTCATGAATAATGAAATATATTCAATACAAACTTCATCCAATAAGTTGTAAATAATGTTACTTGATTATGTGCATAAATTTCAACTATTTATCATCTCAAGTGTGGGATAATGTTGAACTTGACGGAAAATTTTAATTTGACCTTGTTTCGTAGCCGTGCATTGTACATATACTTTATTTTAAAATAAATATACATATAATTTAATAATTAAATTTTTTTATAGGTATAGAACATTATATTGTATTATATAAATTAAAAGATATAAAAATTAATAATTTTTTATGATTATAAAATTAATTAAATAGAATATACTATTAAGAATGAAATTAACTATGATGTATATCTCGACCAAAGTGTAATTTACATATACTGTACATTAAAAATATTTAAATGTAAAAAAGTATATACATTTTATACATAGGATACTGTGATAGATTAAAATAAGTAAAAGTTACGCTAATGTTAAAAACAAAGGTGATATATCTTTATTTAGCTTTCCCACTATAGTATTTTTTGTGGTGGCTGCTATGCGCACCCTAACCAAGATTGATAACTATGATTTTGGTAACACAGAAAGTAGAGAGAGAAGAATGGAGAATTCGAGAAGGCTACAAGAAGAGTCAAAAGAGTTTTGAGTGAAGGAATTGGTTTGGTTCTGTTTCGTTGGTCAGCTCTTCAAACGGCTGTTGAGAACGAATGGGGTGGGCATCAGCCACGTCTCAAAGCTCATCAACTTGCCCTCACATACTTTCATGGTTCACTCAATCCAAAGGTATTAATGTAAGAACTCACATTCATTTAAGCTTCTTTATATCAACTTGCCTACAATTTTGCTTACCTTCTGGTTCTCTGTAGCAGTTCCTAACACCCCCTAACAACCCAAAAAAAGTGAATTTTTGGTTGTTCTACTGGCATGAGACATGATATTGGTAATTGTCAACTTATTATATATGTTTAATGTTTTCTAAACATGTTTGGTTGATGCATACACATTTTTCCTTGTTTGCGTGTAGCCTAAGCAACATTTCTGGATGATCATCCTCTTCCCTTGAATTTAAAAGTAGTAATAATGTTGGTCATTTGTGATGTGCTAGATTGTGAATGATGATGAAGATGGTGATGATGACGAAAACATTATTGGAGACAACAATACTTCATACATGAATGTGGATATTCCAACATCTGAATTGAACAGAAATTCAGTGAACATGCAAGTAAATGGCCCTTTGCCGGCGGTTGCTGGTGAAGCAGATGATAGATGTGTTGTAGTATCAAACAAAAGAAATAAGGGTAGAAAAAGTTAGATGTAAAATCATTTAAAATTTTCATTTTAAGGATATGTACTGTTCCTTTGTTTTCTTGTGTTTTTGAGGTTATGCATGAGAACTAAGGTGTGTAGCTATTTATCTAATTTTTCGTTTACTCATTTAAAGGTATCCATTAAAAAAGAGAAAAAGTGGATGAGCTAGTATTCTTGGAAATCCTACATCACTTTGTTTTTCTGTTTGCCTATATGACATTTTATGTTTGTAGCTTATGCTATTGAAATTTGAAGGTTGTCATATCTTTCAGCAGAGTGATCAAATTATCCAGTAAAGTTAGTTACCTTATCTGTTCCCTTGTAGCACAGTAGATATTTTTCTTTTAAGCTTAGCTATGTTTTCCGTCGCTACATTTTCTTGAGTCTTTCAATTTTGAACCTCTATTTGTGTAACTTAGGTGCTCACTAATGTGGCCACACAAATAATCAACACATCTTTGTTAATCATGTCATCATTTAGTGATTATTAGAGACCAAAAGGGCTAATTTTAGAAAAATTGGGGACTAAAACAATGAAAAAAGTCGAAGGAACAAAAACCAAAGTCTAAAAAATGTAGAAAAAAATATTTAATTCTTATTTTTTCACTTATGACTCACAATCATTAATAACACATCTTCATCAATCTTATATGCATTAAGGTTCTCGTTCATAGACACATCCTCAATCAAGCATATATTTTCTTCAGTCTTGCGATGCTAACATCTTTTTTAAATTCACACAGCACTACTTTTTCTTTATTAACACGCTGACTACACACGGGGACACGGGGGAGGGTTAAGTTAAAAAGGGTCATACGTATACCTTCCTAACTCAACTAGCCATTAGTAACTATAAAATAAAGTTGTATTCAATGCTTTGTTCTCTCACTCTCAGTTGAAGAGGTATAGTTGTTCATGAGAAGTTTGTTTGTTACACTTGTCTGATAGGAATGAGGTTTTATCTTGATTTATTAAAATCTCAACTTGCTCATGTTGTAGATGTAATAAAATGCCACTTTTTTTTTTTTTTTAAATTCAGTTGTTTTGATTTGAAACCACGATTTTGGGGTTTTAGTATTTGGTTAGAATGAATAGTTTAATTGTAGCTAATGACTACTTTCAATTTGTTAGTGAACTACCAGTGATTTCAACTCGTTTGAGATGAGTATGGGAATTTAAGAGTGTTCGTAGTATTGAATTGGAATGATGTTCCTTTTAAAAGTTTGCTTACAGGATCACCATATCAATTTCAATTATACTATTTACGTAACTTAAGGGATGGTAACGAACAATTGGTTTATAAGTTAACAAAAAAATTCATTTATGATCCCAAACAATCTTCTAGATAATGGTAGTTAAAATTAGATGAAGTAGTCACTCGCTTATATTTTAAAGAAAATGGAGGCTTAGCAAGACTTCATATTGTAAGTTAAGTAATTAAAATTTTATTATGATAATAATGTTATATTTTATACAATAAATAACAAAACTACGAGTAACCTAAGCATTTAGAATTGAACTAGAAATGATTGTACAGTATATCCAAACATGCTACAGTTTTTCAACAGAAAATAAAGCACAAATCTTTTTCTTTTCACGTTAACAAACCTTATCAACAGTCTTCCATTTTTACCTATAGTTTAATGCATTCTTCAAGAAATCACCGACATGCTCCTCCAAGTTTATTCTTCAATGTCAAGCTCCAGACGCATTACATAGATAAGCATTTGCAGCTAAACACGCTGTGACACAATTTAGATAAATTTACTGGTTAAGTATTTATGAAAGAAAAATGAAATAATAATAAGTTAAACATAATTTATAGTTCTTATTTAATTTTAAAAAAAAATTATTAAACTTTTTAAAATTTAAGTAAATAAATTATTTTTATTATACTAATTTTATCTTTTTGAAGAATTTTTTTATAAGTTTATCTGAACTTACTTTGTTTTTCTTCTTTTTATTGCTTTTGGGGCTCTCCCTTGAAAAGATGACGATCAACGTCTTTAACGCATTTGGTACAGAATTCCAGGAAGCCAAAAGGGAGTCGAACATCCTCATTGATTTTCTCAAATTCAATAGTCCATTTAATAGTTGCACTGCCATCATCCTTATTCATCGTTTGAAAGATGAGCTTAAAGACCTTAAAGTGCTGATCAATATCTTCACCGAAGAGTTTAAATGTGATTGTTTTGTTCTGTTCATCAATGGATTGCATAGTTTCGTGACACGTCACAACCTTACCCTCTGTAGGTTCAGAAGTAATCAATACCACACCAAAAGAACAAAAAAACAATTGTATGACTATAATAAAATAGGTTTTTTTAATTATCATTGTTACGACATTTGGTAAGGAATTAATAAATAAATTTTTTATTGCGTTAAAATATACTTTTAAATACAAATATTAACATTGATATTTAAAGTTGAATTACTTTTAAATAAAAGTATACTTTTATATTGGTAATGAATATTTTTTTTAATAAAAAATTACCCTATTTAAATACTTAAACTCAACTATTTTAATGGTTAAAATTAATAAATTCTAAAAAGTATAGGAAAATGCATTATCTCTTTTCATATTTATAAAATACATTGATCAAGCATTCAATATAAACTTATTTATTTACTTTTTATTAAAGATTTTTTTTTTATTTCTAAACTACTCAAATAATATAATTATTTTATTGGAATAAAGAATATTAACTAAAGAAAAATAAGAATAAATTTTTTCTGTTCTTTCTAGGTAGCTAAATAAAAATATAAGTAGTATTTAACAATTATTTTTAACAAAAATAAAATTATTTTCTAATCAGTATATTTACGATATTGATTAACTTTTCTCTTAAAAATTAACTAACTAATAATCTATTCTGCAGTTTGTAATTTTATTGTTTTGTTAATGTTCTAGGTCTAAAAATGAAAAGTTGTTATTTTATTAAAGAAAATTATTTATTATATTATTTTTATTATTATGTATAAATATTTTTTAACCTTTTTTTTCATTTTTAATTACTTATATTTTACTTTTACTGTTGATGTTAATATTATTTTTAAATTAATTTTAGATAAATACTTTGGCAAAATTTAGGTGTTGTCCTTTAATATTAAATTAGTGAGATGAAGTTCTAATTTTAACAAGATAACATCAACAAAAACTTTAATAATACTAGATTTGGGTTTTGTTAAAATAACCAGTGTCTCACCATGGTTAAAAATTAAAACTAAAATATTATTAATGTGTCTTCACGATAATTCTCAGTGCAGGCTGAACATAACTTTTAATATTTGTTATCATTAATCCGTTAACTCAAAGAACTATTGATAAATAAAACTCTTAATCTAATTATAAGCTTAATTACCTACTGTATAAGTCCAGTGTTTGATGGAATCATTGCTATGCCACTCATCACCTTGATGGAGTTTGGTTGCATGCACTGTATCAGAAATGTTTTGAATGTGGTGGAGCTGCGTTGTGTAGAAGTTGAACAGCCTCGCAGCGGGTGTGTGGATTCCAATTTCGGCGCTAAGTTTACCAGCAAGAGACATGATGAAGAGAGAAACACGTAGCAGAGGAAATAAATGTAACAGATAAGAATGACCTAAAAAAGATATTGAAGAGCATGAGGCCATCTCCAACCTTAAATCGAAACTACCTTACCTACTTTTTGCTCTTGCCAACTAAGTGAATTAATTATGTACGAGGCTCTGTGGCCCTTAATAAAAGAATAAACGTATTATTTTTTTATGGAAAAAAAATACACTTTGCCTCCAAATATTTGAATCATGTACCAATTATTCTCTAAAATTTATCAGTTTCTTCGTAATTATTATAAAAGGCCTAAAACAAATATGAATTATATTAAACAAACTACAAACTATTTAGACGTGTTTGGTGGGAAAAAATTTTATTTGTTATTAAAAATTGTGTTTGTTGAGAATTTTTTTTTAAAATATTAAAAATATGTTTGCTATTATGTGTTAAATATTTTTTATAATGTTATGCAATGTTTCAATACCATGTTTAGTTTAAATATTTTTAAGAATACTATACAATATTTCATTAGAATGGATATTTCAAATATATAATTTACTCTCTATCATAATTAATAAATTTTATTTACACTATTAACTAAACTAATACTTATTTGAAAATTAGAGTAATAAAAAGCGTAAAACAAACATTATATTAAACAAACTACAAACTATTAGGAGGTGTTTGGTGTACAGAATTTTTTTACTTTTTAAGAATAATTTATTTTCTGAAAATGTTAAAAATTATATTTGCCGTGTCTTAATCATAAACCCTAAACCAGTTATTCTATATAATAGGGAATGTTAAGTTTTCAAAAAAAAAAAAAAAGAAATAAAAGGTCAGAGTTGTAGATGTGAGAATGCACAAGTGGATTAGTGATCATACGAAAAAAATACAATAAAAAAAATTGTAAATACAATAATATTAAAGTAGCACTTATTACAAAAAAATATGATAAAAAATTAATTAATGTGGTTATGCAAATGCCACTGAAAACACTAGTTAAACAGGTAAACAGATGACTTTTAATTTAGTGAAAAAATGATAAAAGGAGATGTAAAAAAAAATTTAGAGAAAATTATTAAAAAAATTTAATAATAAATAATATTTTAGAGAATTTAATTTTTATCAAAATTCAATGATGTCTTATCATGTAGCTGATTTCACTTAGTAAAATAGAACTTAATTATTGTTATTGTATTCATTCTAAATATAAGAATTTAATATTCTCAACTAAAAATTATTGAATAACTTAAAATAATTCTCCTACCAAATGTCCCTTAACTTAAAATTGACAGGTGAGATGCAGATGCCTATGTTTCTGGTAAAAATATTTTTATCTGACATAACGTGTTGGAGGACGACCACATTACAACAATGGTGTGGAGATAAACAAATAATAAGGGATAACACTGTTTGGGAGAAGCAATAGCTATAAGCGCGCCGGGGCGTCACACACTCGTAGCAGACCTTGTGATTATATCCTCCATCAATGAGATTAGTCTCGAAAACATTATTTTAATAAATAATTTTTAATTAAAAATGATGTTAACATATATTTAAAATCAAGATAAGAATGTATTAATAATATTTTTATATAAACTTTTCATTTTCTTAACTACTTCTTTAGAACATTGGTTAATATTTTATCAAATAAAGATGCTACCTTTCCTTTATAGAAAATATAAAATAATGTTTTTGATTGATATATAATATAACAGATTACAATGTATATATAGAGTTACATCAGAGAAAATAGATACAATAAAATAGGAAGAGATAAAACAAGATAACAGAAATGAAGATAAGAATAAAATATAGCTTCTGTTACAACTTCTATTACGAGAATTAAGGGACTTTTTAACTAAAATAATATATAAAAAAAATAAAAATACTGAAATAGACCTGTCCCAAAAATATTTACCAAACTAGACCAATTTACTGTTTAGTACAGAATTCATCTTCCCAAAAACTGAATTGTGGTCTTCGAATTTGTGTCCGTACAGTAGATTTTCAAATAGAATTCGGTTTTGAGGCAACCGAATTCCATACATAATTTGCATTTTTGTTTTTGTATATAATAAAAAAATATTATCTAATATTTATGTTTATATAATTATATATTGTCAAATTTAATAATAAAAATAGTTTTAAATAATAAAATAAAATATATTATTTGAATTTTATTTTTATTTTTATATTATGTGAAAATAAATATTTATATTATGTTAATTTGTGTGACAAATGCATCTTCTCATTTTGTAAATTACTTTTAATATGCTGCGAGTTCACTTCTAAAAGTGGTCCAATTTTGAATCGCTCTCCAAAGTCGACTTCTGAGAGCGGTTGAAAAAAACTCGCTCTCCAAAGTCGACTTCTAAGAACGGTTAAATACGAACCGCTCTCCAAAGTCGAACCGCTCTCTAAAGTCATTTTAATATGAATTATGAATATTAATATGATAATATTATTTTGAATAAGTATTTCATTTAAAATGCAACATGAGAAATTTTAATATTAATATGTGAAAATGTTTGAAGGGGCTGGAGTGTGGGAAGTAAAATTATGACATTTATTAATATAACGTCCAATTAAGTTAGCTTTTTCTTCTTCTTTTAAATATACTTTTAAATTTCTACATCATATTCTTTATTATTTTTATTTATCTTATATACATATTTTTTAATTTAATAAAATAATAATTCAAAAATATTTTATCATTTACATATTCAAATAAATATATGCCAAATATTCTTTATTATTTCACATAATATAAATATATAATTATTATTTCACACAAATTAACATAATATAAATATTTATTTTTATATAATATAAAAATAAAAATATAATTCAAATAATAAATTTTATTTTATTATTTAAAACTATTTTTATTATTAAATTTGACAATATATAATTATTATATAAACATAAATATTAGATAATGTTTTTTTATTATATATGGATTCGTACACGCATGAAGGTTGGAATGAGTTTAGCTGGAGGATTTGGAGAGCGGTTCAAAACCAACTGCTCTCACAAGTCGACTTTAGAGAGCGGTTTGTTTTGAACTGCTCTCACAATGCGACTTTGGAGAGCGATTTACTTTAATCGCTCTCAGTAGTCGAATTTGGAGAGCGGTTCATTTTGAACCGCTCTCAGAAGTGAACTCCAGCATATTAAAAGTAATTTACAAAATTGAGGGAATGTATTTGTCACACAAATTAACATAATATAAATATTTATTTTCACACAATATAAAAAAATATATAATTCAAATAATAATTTTTATTTTATTATTTAAAACTATTTTTATTATTAAATTTGACAATATATAATCATTATATAAACATAAATATTAGATAATATTTTTTTATTATATATAAAAACAAAAATGCAAATTATGTATGGAATTTGGTGAGATTTTTACAAAAATAATATTAAAAAAAATAAAAATTATAATAATAATTGAATTAATTTTAAATTTGTATTTGATAAAAATTACAATAATAATTTATTTAATTTTATATTTTTATAAAATAAATAAAAGTATTAAATAATAATAAGATTATTTATTTAATTTGAGATATTAATCTTTATTAAAATTTATACATAATTATTTATTTAAAAAATATTTTATTAATATTAATAAACATTATTAAATAATATTATGTAGATATATATATATATAATAATATATTTAATATAAATTACTAATACTAAAATTTATAAGTTGCAATGACATTCAT
The DNA here is from genome assembly GCA_024086825.1 of Abrus pulchellus subsp. cantoniensis. Classification (NCBI taxonomy): domain Eukaryota; kingdom Viridiplantae; phylum Streptophyta; class Magnoliopsida; order Fabales; family Fabaceae; genus Abrus; species Abrus pulchellus. Next base: position 11,112,335 of record CM044054.1, read on the forward strand.
AAAATTAAAAATTATATGAAGAAAATTTTAAAGTAATAACAACAACATAAATCAATGACAGGAAGTAGAAGCTTGAGTAATGTTTGGACATGTCTTCCTTGTGTGATAATAAGAACAATTTTTTTGCCGACTTTATTGTTCTCTAATATCCATCTCTGTCCTTATCCTACTAGACTTGGGTCGACCTTTTGAACTTCTTTTCAGTTCTGTAAGTTGGCCAATAGCCTTCATGTCTGAGTTCTCCAAACTGACCTTTGTATACCTTAGAAACTTGTTGTAAAGTATACAGGGAGATATGTATATGTCAAAGTTGTGGTGTGTGTATAAGCATGAAGCAAGTACATTCGAGCATGAGATGTGAACTTTTTGAAACTTGCCCTAATCATACCACATTTCATCTAACCGTACTGTAAATATTCCTACGGGTCGAATTTCTGTCGGATGTTGCATTTCTTCGACTAAAAATCTAGTGCTTGTTCTGTCAAAGGTGATGACTCTATGAGTGTTTGCGTTTTACTGTGCATCTTGAATTGCTTTAGTTGCAACCTCCGAGTACATATGTCCAGCATTAATCATTGCATTTACTTCTCTGCCTCTGTCAATGAAGAACTTATTGCAACGGGTGTATGTTGGCAGGACCATGGAGCAAATTGGCAAGTTTCTGGTTTTCTTCAAGACCGAATTGATTGACTCCGCTAGGTTTGTTGTCATGTGTCCCCAGCGTCGCCCATTGTCCCATGCCAGTATCCGTTTTTCCCTTGGGATGTTGTCCAACCATTGTGCAGCTTCAGGATTATTATCTTTTACTATGTTGTAATAGTAAAACAATCTCGGTTCAGTCATCCCATATGTTGGAAACAAAATTACAAAAAAAATTAATATAACTAGCTAAGCAATTGTATAAAATATTAATGAGAATATAAAGTACGTAAAAAATTAAAATTACCCATATTGACGACATCTTTCTTCAGTGCAACGTTTTTGAATCGTCAAATGAAGTTTTGTGCAATATGTCTAATGCAATAGACATGGACAAAATTGTTTTCTGTCCAACCACTTCCATTTTTGGAGTATGCACTTCTTATGGCCTCGTGACGATCCGAAATGAGGCACAACCCCTCTTGCGGAGTTACGTACCTCCTTAAGTTTTTCAAAAAAAAGAACCATGCATCGCTAGTTTCACCTTCTACCACAGCAAAGGCAATGGAAATTATGTTGTTGCGGCCGTCTTGCGCAACTGCCACTAATAAAGTCCCTTTGTATTTGCTATACAAAAATGTTCCATCCACTTGAACAATTGGTTTGCAGAAGGCAAAACCATCAATGCATGGCTTAAAAGTCCAAAATAACCTCTTGAAGAACACATTCCCCTCGTCAAGCAAGCCACCCTTGTATGCTGGTTGTGTACTCAATTTCCAGATGAAGCTTGGAATATACAGTTGCATTGCAAGCAACTGTCTAGGTAACTTATGGTATGACTCCTCCCAATTTCTGAAGATATTTTCAATGGCATGTTGTTTCCCTAACCATCCCTTCCTATAGCTGATTGTGTAACTCATTGTGGACTTTATGTGGGCTAAGATTGTTGTGATGGGTGTAGATAGATCAGTCTGTATTATTTCACGAATCCCATGAGAAATCATTCATGATCCCAAGTTGTTATGATCCTGTGAAATGAGTGGGGAAGCACATGTGTGGCACCTGTCAAGCTTCATTATTTCCCAGTGTTGCTCTTTGGTGCGCAATATTGCGCGACATCTCCAAGAACAGTCGTTGTGAATGCATTCCACGACAAGCCTAGTTGTGCTTGACATCTTCACCTTGTAAGTGCAATGATTGATAATGTGAAATCTATTTATGGCATCTTGCACTTGTTCTTTTGTTAGGAAGCGTTGGCCAACAAATAGTGTTCCAGGTGGATACACTACCATTTCACGTTCAAGTACATGGCCAAACTCAGAGTCATGTTCTTGTATTTGACTGGAAAAGTCTAAAAAATGTGGAGGTAGGTTGTATAATGGTAATGGTTGTGATGGTGGAATATTTGGAAGTGGGAGGGAGTCTTCTTCATCATCCTGCTGTTGAGATAGGATTTCATCTTCGTCCTCGCTAAAAGAATCAAATACTTCGATTGGGAGACCCACAACAGCATGTTCTTCAATGAGAGTTTCTTCAAGAGGCTGAGAGGGTTGGGTTTGCTCAAATGGTTGTGAGGGTATTTCATTAAGGTCCATGAATTGACCAGTTAAAAGTTGTGTGTAGGACTGAAGGTCAGAATTCATATCATATGTTGGAAAAGATGTATTTATGGTTTCGTAAGTTTGGTAAGGTGAAGATGAAGGCGAAAGTTGTGGTGGCTGAGTTATGTTTATAGCAAATGTAACATATAATTCTATACCTAATTGAAGTTGATTTGAATCGTGGATGTTGAACAGTGCCTCAACGTCTTCATCATCATTTAACTCAACACATGTGTAGTTACTAACTCCTGGGCCAAGTCTAATTGGGTAGTGAAAATGTATGGTTGTCACCCTTTCATTTTCGTCTCGGTTGAGTTTTGTGTGGTTGATTTTCTTAAGCCTTTGTAGAGTCACTCCTCTCTTTAGATGTACCAATTTAGCTGATGATGAGGTGAATGTGACTCCTTCATAAGGACATTGGTTAATGGCACTATCAGAGTGAATAATGACATAGATTGAAGACATTTTTAGAAGGAGAAGGTTCATAAGAACAAGGAACAAGCTGAGAAGGTTGAATGAATAAAATGAACATGAATATGTCTATTTATAATGGTAACATTGGATTCTCAGTCATTCAATGCTTCACCATGTTTTACGAGTGAGAGTGACTTATCAGGTCACGCAGACCAAGAGATAGTGACTTCTCAATCACGCAGACCAATTGATAGTGACTTCTCAGGTCACGCAAACCAAGAGATAGTGACTTTTCAGGTCATGCAGACCAAGAGATAGTGACTTCTCAGTCACGCAGACCAATAGATAGTGACTTCTCAGGTCACGCAGACCAAGAGATAGTGACTTCTCAAGATTCTAAGGCTACTCTCTCATACCGAAGTTTGTCTATAAATATGTTCATCCAAGGGCACATGTTTTCATTCAAACTTGCGTCTATCTTTGTTCTTCGTTTCTCTTTATCTTTGATCTCATTACTAAAAATGTTGTTCTGGAAGCAAAACGAACACAGGTCCGCCTTTATTGGAAGAACGGTAAGTTTTATACATTACCATTATGTAAATCAATATTCTACATATAATGTTACTAATTTATTAATAACTGTAGGAAACTGAAAACATGATTTCATCTTTCTGTCATTCAATGCTAGAACCCAGTCCTCTAATTGTTTCCATACTTGAACAACTTGGTTTTGCTGGGGTTGCAAAATTAAGGCATCTTAAGGTGGATCACGCATTGATAACAGCTTTGGTCGAGAGATGGAGACTTGAAACTCACACATTTCATTTTCCAACAGGGGAGTGCACCATAACCCTGGAAGATGTTGCACTACAACTCGGACTAAGAGTTGATGGTTTACCAGTCATTGCTCCAACAATGTTTGACTGGGAGGAAATGTGTGACAAATATCTCGGTATCGTACCAGTCAATGGAGAGTCACTAATTGGCTCTATGGTAAAACTGAAGTGGCTGAAAGACAACATGTTGCCATTACAAGAAGAATCATCTGAAGAAGAAGTTCACACTTATTGTAGGACTTACATACTAGGTTTAATTGGAGGTGTTTTGATGCCTGACAAAACAGGCAACAAAGTACATCTTATGTATTTAGCTTTATTAACTAATCTTAGAAGAATAAGACGATATAGTTGGGGTTCTGCTTGCTTAGCTATGTTGTACAGGGAAATGTGTAGAGCCACGGAAGTTGGTAGCAAAACAATGGGTGGTTGCTCATCACTGTTAATGTCCTGGGCATGGTATCGCATGCCATATATTGCGCCAATTTCTAGTAATTTACCAACATACCATCTCGTGTACAGATGAAGTGGGGGTAGAGTACTCAACTTTCGAAATAAACCTCACAATAATGTTGTGGGGTATAGATCAATGTTTGATCACATTCAAGCTAATCAGGTAACTCTTTATATTTATTTTCTTATCTTTTATACATCATCTTAAGTAACAAAGTTAATTTTATTTGTAGTTTTTATGGGCGCCATATCAAGACTTGCAAACATCAATACCCATGGAAGCATATAGAGATGTCCAATTGTGGATTTCATGTACTGCCATCCTTTGTTTTGCAATTGTTGAATGGCACCAAACAGATAGAGTCAAATTACAGTTTCGTCTATTCCAATAAGTCCCTTCTCCACCGAATAATTTGAATGACCTCCACAAAATTGACATGAGAGGAAGACAAGATGAAAATTGGGTTACAAGACATGCTCAATGGATCGAGATATGGAACAACAGACGTGAGCTGACAATAACGGGTCATCCAATGCAAGGCCCATTGTGTCACACACAAGAATACATGGAATGGTACATTGTCAATTCCATCTATTTTCTATTTGTGCCACCACTACTACAAGATCCAAGGAGGAGTGACCAACAATTAAGGACTACCAACACATTTGAAATCGGTACGACTTCCACACCGTCGTATCACGAGACTGCATCAATTTCTCCGAACATTACGCCAGAAGCAAACATTATTAATACAAGACATTCGTCTGCAACAACATCGGAGGATTTTTTTACAAACTTATTTGGAGTTGATTTTACAACTCCATCTTTAGCACAAACTTACATGCAGTCTCTTTACCAACCGGATTTTGCTAATGAACCTAGTAATTCATCAAATGCATTCCAACAACTACACCTTCATGATGATCCAAATCCTTCACAAGTTCATCCTAAAATTCCAGAGCAACAACCACAACGACGAAACCCACCACGTCACAGACGTCGCCCTCATTGTGGAACTGGCCACTATTACGAAGATAGTTAATTATTAATGTTGTTATGAATTTGTTATCATCTTTGTTAATGCACTTTATCTTCATCAATGTTACCTTAGTAATATGAAACCATTAATATTAAAATATTTGTCTCAAGTATAAATAATTAACTTATAATTTAATATTTTATTTACTTTTTAAAAATAAATTTTTTTCTCAAATAAAATTTATTTAAAATTATAATAATAAAGTTTTAGAGTTTAGGGTATTAAAAATTATAATATTAAATAATGTCATTTTCAAAAAAAAATTAAAGTATTAAAAATTATAATATTAAATAATGTCATTTTTTAAAAAAAAAACTAATTTAATTTACGTGAATGTCAGAAGGCATATTTATTGGTTGGGAGGAGACAAAGCTCGTTTGGAAGTATGTGAGATGGCTTGAATGAGAAGAGAATCTAATGTTGAGCGTGACTGACTAGTCACTATCTATTGGTTGGGAGGAAAGAATGGTGTCATGGAGAGGTCAAAATCACTCGTAAGATGTGATATGGCATTGAATGACGAGGAATCCAATGTGCCATTATAAATAGTCATATTCGTGTTCATGTTCTTCATTCAACCTTCAATTTTGAATAATGAAAATATGAATATTGAGGAATGCATTCGACCAAGAGAAGAGAAGAGATATTATATAAGGTTTTGTAACCAAAGTGTACAATGTATCACATTGAAACATCTTATCAATGGAGTCTTACACTATTCAGGATACTGTTTATTATGATGGACCATGCGTCAAAGTGTCATTAACTTTACATCAGAAATCTATGACACTGCGTCAGTGCATCAAATTGTCATTGACTTTACGTCAAGGTGTTAGGAATCAATTGCTTTATGTCAGTGCGTCAGAGTGTCATTAACTTTACGTCAGGAATCAATGACACCGCGTCAGTGTGTCAAATTGTCATTGACTTTACGTTAGCAAAACCATTATTAAGGTCAATGTCTGTACACAAAACCCTTTAATAAATTATCACACTTACCAACAATCTGATAAAGATAATAACACATTACACGATGTTCTCAGACCAACTTTATCAGCAACTACTCACTTCAACTGTCTCATCTGAAATAAGATAAGTCACTGACCACTTTTATCAAGAATCTCATAAAATAATGGCACGTTGCATTATGTCTTAATTTGACCACTCAATAGTATATCAGGAAATATAAAATTAATCTCAACCATTGAACACATTATAAACGATCCTGACCATCCTTTTTTTTTTCAAGCACCTACTTTACAAATTGTCTATAAAAGACATATCATGTAGTTAACAAACACTACACATTCATTACAAAATATAACATTAACATCCGAAACTTTAGATGGAGGACTTCGGTATAACAAACATCGACAATTTCACAAATTCTCATCTAGCTGTTACGTTTGCAAATGGCCAGATTACCCATAATCATGAAGGTGTGAGCTTTCAGTGTTCATCTCCAAAATTATTTACGATCCCATATGAGTGCACATTCGTGGAGCTGAAACAAAGAATTTGTAATGCTTTAGGCATTGATCATAACACCCAGTTCACTAACCTGTACTATCAGAAACCAAATCACAGTGGTGAGGGTTTAGTTATATTTGAAGCTTTTTCTATTTTAACTGATGTTCATGTGGCGCAGAGCTTTCCTGGAAATCCAATTTTCCAGTCTCTTTAATCATTGAAATTTATGTCATCTATCAAATATCAACAGAACAAATTATGACGCTTCTAAACCCTCCAGCCCCAAGCTCTTCATCAAACCCTCAATTCATCACTTCTAGCAAAGCTATAATATATATTTTGGGGGACCTATCCAGCATGCCACCATCATGAACTGTCCACATGGTTATGGCCTTATGTTTAAATGTCTTCACCCAATAAGAATGATCATCCAACACAGCTGGACTTTCAATCAATTATTTCAAGAGGTAAGTGAGGTACTGGATTATGGAGACAGGAAACAAATTACAATAATCAATTATAGACGACCAATCTGGGTCATTAACCAAAAACTCGTCTATGATTGCATAGAAATAAAAAATGATTCTAATGTGCAACAGATGATCGCACAATAGAAAAAAAAATATTTGAACTTCATTCAAGCATTCAACGTACACATAACTAGTCAAAGATTGAATTGTTTGTATAAACAAAAGACCTACGACCCCCAACACTTGAAGAAAGACTTCATGATTGGCATAACAGTAAGTATATTGACCATCATGGAGAGAAAAAATATGCAATAGAAGATCTTTTTTAATTTTTAACCAATTAAATGTGTATTTTGTATTTTCTTTTATGCTTTCCATGTCTGTTTCATTTTATTTTAATTATGAAAGTTTCATTTAGTTGTTGTTTATCTTTTTTTATTTAATTTTTTATCTATAAATTCATTTCATATTATCTAACACAAATAATCTTAATGATTTCATTTAATTAATTTTGCATACAATAAATTAAAAAACAAAGATATTATCATAAATCAAATTATTTTATTTTTATTAATATCATTTTTCAAACTAATTTATTAATTTTTTAAAAATTTAATATTTTATTTTCATTAAATATAATTTTATTATTTAATTTATTAATAACTTTAATATTAATATATATATTAATTAAATATTATTAAAATAAATAAAAACATGTTGAGATAAATATTATTAGTTAGGTAAATAAATATTAAAATGGGTGATTGAGATAAATAAATAAAAATTAGTATATTTAATACTTTTACTTATTTTATAAATATATAAAATTAAATAAATTTTTATTATAATTTTTATTTTATACAAATTTAAAATTCAATAAATTATTATTGTAATTTTTATTTTTTAAATAATATATTATTAAATAACTAAAAATATAATTTTAAAATATAATATTAATATCATTTTCAAAAAATCAAAATTATATTAAATAATATAATAAGAAAAAACTATTATTTATTATTTTAAATATGTCAAATATATTTTAATAAATATTTAAAATTAATATTATTATTTTTTTATTTATTTTTAAATAATATAAAAATATAAACATAATTCAAATAATAAAAATTATTTTATTACATATAATTAAACAATTATTTATAAATATTTATTAGAATAACATATTATAAATATTTATTTTATCAAAATATAAATATATAAATATGTTTTAATTAATAATATTTATTTTATTATATAAAATCATAAAATAAATTTTAAAAATGAAAAAAAAAAAAACTAAGTCAGAATTCGGTTTTAGTCTGGTAAATAATTTCTTCTTAGGTTTATTTCTGTAATTTTTTATTTTTTTAATAATATTTGTGTAAAAAATAATTTTATTAAATTAAAATTATATTTATTTGAATATGTAAATGATAAAATATTTTTGAATTATTATTTTATTAAATTAAAAAATATGTATATAAGATAAATAAAAATAATAAAGAATATGATGTAGAAATTTAAAAGTATATTTAAAAGAAAAAGAAAAAGCTAACTTAACTGGACGTTATATTAATAAATGTCATAATTTTACTTCCCACACTCCAGCCTCTTCAAACACTTTCACATATTAATATTAAAATTTCTCATGTTGTATTTTAAATGAAATACTTATTCAAAATAATATTATCATATTAATATTCATAATTCATATTAAAATAACTTTGAAGAGTGGTTCGACTTTGGAGAACGGTTCGTATTTAACCGCTCTTAGAAGTCGACTTTGGAGAGCGGGTTTTTTTCAACCGCTCTCGGAAGTTGACTTTGGAGAGCGATTCAAAATTGGACCGCTCTAAGAAGTGGACTCGCAGCATATTAAAAATAATTTACAAAATGAGAGGATGCATTTGTCACACAAATTAACATAATATAAATATTTATTTTCACATAATATAAAAATAAAAATAAAATTCAAATAATATATTTTATTTTATTATTTAAAACTATTTTTATTATTAAATTTGACAATATATAATTATATAAACATAAATATTAGATAATATTTTTTTATTATATACAAAAACAAAAATGAAAATTATGTATAGAATTCGGTTGCTCCAAAATCAAATTCCATTTGAGAATCTACTGTACGGACACAAATTCGAAGAACAGAATTTGGTTTTTGAGAAGACGAATTCTGTACATAAACAGTAAATCGGTCTACTTTGATAAATATTTTTGGGACAGATCTATTTCAGTATTTTTATTTTTTTATATATTATTTTGGTTAAAAAGTCGAATTAAGGAAAGACTAGGTTATTATGCCAATACGCCTCCGCAAGATGGTGGAGGAGGAGATAACACCAATCTTAGACATGAGCAAGGAGTGTCAGGCCGAATCGAGAGGCTTCGTTAGTAAGTCAGCCAACTGATGAACCGAAGGAACATGTGATACGCGAAGTGATTTTCCAGAAATCAAATCTCCCACAAAATGATAGTCAATGGGGAGATGTTTCATGCAAGAGTGAAACAAAGGATTAGCACAAAGGTATGTAGTGCCAATATTATTAGAATGAATAACGGGTGGGGCTGCAACAGGAAGATGAAGCTCTTTGAACAGTTCGCACAGCCAGAGAAGCTCAGTCGCCGTAGAAGCAATCGTATGATATTCAGCTTCCGTCGACGACTTCGCAACGGTGGGCTGCTTATTGCATTTCCATGCAATCGCATTTGGTCCATAATAGACAAGATAAGCCCCAGTAGACTTCATATCAGCTAAGTCACCAGCCCAATCAGAGTCACAAAAGGCACGAAGACAGAGATAAGAGGAACGGCGAAGATGGAAGCCGTAATCAAGCGTACCTTTTAAATAGCGAAGAACCTGTTTCGCAGCTTGCATATGGAGATCTGTGGGAGCTTGCATATATTGAGTGAGCTTATTGATGGCAAAGGAAAGGTCCGGACGGGTGAGAGATAAGTACTGAAGAGACCCACCAATCTAATGATAAGCGCGGCGATCACAAGTGGCGGCATCACCCTGGACAGCAAGATTGCATGATGTGGAGAGTGAAGTGGACATCAGTTTGGCATCATGTATGTTCGCCTTGTGCAATAAGCTACGCGCATAATGATGCTGAGTAAGAAAGAGGCCAACTGTAGTAGGAACCAAGTCAATGCCAAGAAAATGTGACGAGAAGCCAAGATCCTTAAGAGAGAATTGATGCGTAAGCGCCGTTTTGAAGGTTGCCAAGAATCGTGGATCATTGCCTATGAGTAATAAGTCATCAACATAAACAAGGAAATAAGTGAGGATCGTACCACGGCTGTAAACAAAGAGTGATGTGTCAGACTTGGCATTTGTGAAACCGTAGCGTAGAAGGAAGGCTTTGAGTGTGTGGTACCAAGCCGGCGGTGCCTGTTTCAACCTGTACAATGCTTTCCGTAACTTACAAACATGTCCAAGATATTGGGGATGAACAAAACCCGGTGGTTGAGACATGTAAATATTCTCATCAATTTTACCATGTAGGAACGCATTGTTAACATCCATGTGAGTGATAGACCAATGCTTGGAGATAGCAACACATAGTACTAATTTGATAGTTTGTGACTTGATAACAGGATGAATGTGTCATTATAATCGATCCTAGGGCGTTGATGAAATCCCTTCGCAACGAGGAGTGCCTTATACCGAGCAATGGATCCATCAGTGTTGTGTTTAAGGCAAAAAACCCATTTTTTACCGATGACATTGAAGTGATCTTGCGGTGGAACGAGAGTCCATGTGCCATTGGCAAGAAGGGCATTGAACTCGTCAGACATGGCAGCCTTCCATTCTGGGTGCCGCAGAGCTTGGGTGAAACAAGAGGGCTACACTGGCTCAGGAAGAAAGAACTTGGTTGCGGCAAATGCTTGCTTAGGCTTGAAAATTCCATTCTTGGACCGGGTGACCATGGGATGAGAGGATAACGGGGCAACAGCATCCAAGGGAGCGGGTGCATCACGAGGCAAGTCTGATGACGAGCTGGTTAAGTTACGATCCGCAGGAGGGGAGGATGACTTAGAAACAACCAAGGGATCGTGACTTGAGATGTTGGTGAGACTTGGCGAGGGTGGAATAGGGGGTGGTAGGGGATGGACAAGAGCTAGGGGCTGCGGAAGACACGGGAGAGTTGATTGAGGGTATGATGGTGAGGAATCGACAGAGAGAGTGGAGAAGGGAAATATGTTCTCCACAAAGGTCACATGACGGGAAGTGTATAACGTGCCAGACTCGGAATGAAAACAAAGATTAGCACTCTGAGTAAGGCTATAGCCAAGGAAAACACAAGGTTTAGACTTATATTGGAGTTTATTAGTGGAATATTGTGCTAACCAAGGATAACACAGACAACTAAAGACACGTAGGTTGGAGTAGTTGGGTGAATGGTGAAACAAAATTTCAAAGGGAGATTTCATGGCTAGACCAGCGGTGGGCATGCGATTTATAAGGTAGGCGACGATAGGAAGTGCATGTTGTTGAAGTTGAGGACGCAGCTTAATAAACTCATCGCCATTATCACTGTATAGGGTTTTGATTTTACAATTTAACTGATTCTCAACAAGATTTTTAAAAATAGGAAAGATAGTAGAGACATCAGATTTTAACTTAATCGGATAGAGCCAGACATATTTAGAGAAATGATCAATAAAGAGAACATAATATGAACAACCATTTATTGAAGAGCACGACGCAAGTCCCCATACATCAGAGTAAACTATTTTCAAAGGCTTATTGCTGGACAACGTGGACACAAAAAATGATAGTTTGTGTTGGGCATTTGTGTTGGGCTCAAATGTGGAAAAAATTGAACGTGTAAATTAAAATTCTGACGTAAACTGGCGAGCAATAATTCAGATCTAATAAATAGATCTAGCAGCGCAGTGATGTAACTTGTAAAGTGTGCACTGTAATACTTCCCAGGAAAGAAAGGTGGATCACAACAGATCACTTAAATACCAAGTCTTTCCTTAGCCAGAACCTTTCCAGTTACAACACTAATACAAAAACACACTTATCCAGCAATCCAACAATCAGCCACGGAAGGATAACAGAAATAATTCTTTTCTGATGTGGAAGATTAGACTAAACTGTAACCACAGAGCATACTAAGAATTATTCTAACTGAATAAAATAAGCAGATAAAGAACACCAATATTTAACGTGGAAAAACCTCCAATGTGAAAGAAAAAAAAACTACGGGACAAACTCCGAAAAATATTCCATTATATCTCGAGATATTTATAATATCCTTTCAACACTCTATCACACATAAAATATAGTGTACCCAATGAGATCTACTCCAATTCAAATATTACAAATTTTGTAATACCAAGAAGAAATAGAGATAATATCCACCCCATTATATTTTTCTCACACTCTTAGGATTTACTCAACGCTCTATTTTTCTCTCACTAGAATTCTATCAATGCTTGATAAACATCCACTCTCAATTTCATTCCTCATTGCTATTTATAGCCAAATGAAATTACTATTTATTTATTAAAATATTATTTATTTATTTATGGAGTAAAAAAAAATGACACCGAAAATGTGCTGGAAATCACAGTTTAAACAATCAAGACACCTAAAAGAGGAGGAAACAGAAATTTTATTGCCAAGGATGTGTTGGAGAACTTGACGATGAGGGTGACCGAGACGATGATGCCAGACATTGACAGGAGATTGACGTTGAACATGAGAGACATAAGGTGAAGGGCGGTGGGATCGCAACTTGTACAGCTGGTCAGCAGTCCTTCTGCGCAGCAGAACCGCCCCCATGCTGAGACGCTTGATCTCAAAATGCCATGGAAAAAATTCAACAGAGACAGAGTTAGTGCGGCACAATGTGGAAACTGAAAGAAGATTCTAACAGCAGGAACATAGAGAACATTTGAAAGATGTAGGGGGTTGACGCTGTGGGAATACTGGTAGAACTACAGCGCCGAATAGGAAGTCCTTTACCATTTGCCACAACAAGTTCATCAGAACCATTGTAGGCAGAGGAGAGCGAGAGCTGATTGAGGTCCTGAGTTACATGATGGGAAGCACCAGTGTCAAGAAGCCATGAGGGATCCGAATCCACACCTTCGGTAACCGTAGCGATGTTTGCCTGATGTCGTGGGTGATCAGCAGGGAAACCATGGAGACGATAACAAGTCTTGGCTGTGTGACCCTGGCGATCACAGTATTGGCACACTGGAACAGGGCGACGCGTGTTGGATGATGCATCGCTAGGAGAAGAAGTGTCGGAGCCACGTGACTGAGTGCCACGTCCGCGACCGCGACCAGATCTGCGAAAAGAGCGGGTAGCGATATTAGCGGTGACTGGGAGTGATTGCCGTTGGCGTTCATCACAATGTCGAGATCATCTATAGGATGACCAATAAGAGCGAGTTCATCGGCAATGACACGAATGGAACAAAGGTAGTCACTGACGCTGGAAGTTCCCTTAGAGATAGAGGCGAGACGCTCCTTGAGAGACTCGATGCGAGTGCGGGAGTGATTCGCATAATGTTTGTTTAATCGAGCCAATGCAGCAGAGGTCATGACAATTTGCACATTGGAGCCACATGACGCTAGGAGAGTAAGCAGGATTGGTTACGGCAGCGGTGCCGGTGCCAAGACTTGCAGGAGGGCACAGGGTATCGCCGGTGACGTAATCGTGCAGATCATGAGCCTTGAGGAGATGAACAATCTGAGTGTGCTAGGCATGGTGGTTACCGAAACTCAATTTGATAGGCAAGGTGGCGGCTGTCGTGAGTTCAATAAGAGAAGTTGCAGGAGAGTCAGAGACAGCCATTGAGAGGATCGAGACAACAGTGAGCCTAGGGCAAATCTGATATCATATAGAAAATATAAAATAATGTTTTTGATTGATATATAATATGACATATTACAATTTATATAGAGAGTTACATCAGAGAAAATAGATATAATAAAATAGGAAAGATAAAACAATATAACAAAAATGAAGATAAGAATAAAGCACAGCTTCTGTTACAACTTCTATTACGAGAATTAAGGGGGTGATTATGCCAATATCCTTCCCCTACCATCTTAGAATTTGATATTCCAAGTGTTTCAGCAGTTGAATAAGTTTGAGTCAGAAGAAAGAAATAAATAAAGTGACATCCATTGATTGTAATCATATAAATGCTCTATTTGAAACTTTAAAATCAAAAGAAACCTCCATTGAACATGTATTATTTTTGAAAATAGTGTGCCAACACAATCTATGAGGAAAAATTAAACACTTCAAGTTCCACAGAGCCTTTAGCAACTTCTCTTTTTTACTAGTTAACAAGAATAAAATCTCATAACACCACCATTCAAGGCATGTAATGAAGTACCATGACCACATCGCTTGATTAGCATAATCCAATCCATGATGCTCCTCCACTCCACCACCTCCTTCCTTCTGCCACTTGCTTCTGTTTCTAACATAAAAAAATCAAAACATAAGTGACCAATGTAGAAGAATACAACCACAATCATATCAAATATCCAAACAGAAAATGATCCCTAGTTAAATGAAAGTTTGAAGTGGAGTCTCCACAATGTTGTTGTAATATGGTCGAGTTCCAACATATTTCAATTAGCTTAAAAGATATTTTTGACCAATAAGTTAAACATGTCCATTTCACGTATTCATTTCCGTTGAATTTCATTTCTGTAGCACAATATATTGTTTCGTACCTTTATTAGGGAATTAATTAGTATATATGTTTTTAAAAAATACTAAGAAGCAAAGACACACTTGAATAAACGATTTAGTTAAATATCGGTTCAATTTTTTTCAAGACAACAACTCACATCATAAATTCAAATATAAAATTTATTAAAATAAACTAAAGAAAATTAATTAATTTAATAATTTATACAAAAAATTTATTAAAATAAATTTAAAAATGTTTATGGAATCAAAAGCTATTTTATATATCATATATAAAAAATAATAAGTATATATAACAATTAATTTTTAAAATTTAAACATATCTAAATATATAATAATTTTTGTAATAGTATATTTATTATTTAATAATCTTTTATCAGAAGTATAAAACATATATAAAAATGAAATTTATAAAAAGTAACTAAAAATAAAAAATTTGACATTTGATACAGCAATAATAAATGAAATATGCTGTAACCATGGGTTGTATCAGGATAGCAAAAATACGTTAAAAAAATATTTTTTTAAAAATTAAAGAAGTTGTTACTAAATTTTAATAATAAATTCTAAATCCTAAACCCTAAAAAAAATTTAATTTTTTTTATAAATTTATGATCTTTAAAAAAAATAAATTCAAAAATATTTATGTATAAAGAAAGTATTAATACTATACAACGTAATATTTATTTAACCTATAATAATAATAATAATAATAATAATAATAATAATAATAATAATAATAATAATAATAATAATTTAAAGGAGTAATCTAATATTATTATTCATAGGAAAGCTACAAAGATAGTCACTTAAAAAGAAAGCATAGCATGTAACGATTAGGCTCAATTGCATTTTAGTTCAAGTTTTACAATAGATTGATTTTGACCTCCTAATTTTTACTGTATGAATTTTGTCTTTCTAATTAAGCATTTGTTCAATTTTTTGGTCGTCCAACTTGTAATAGTATGATTTTGTTCCCGCTAATTTATCATTTGTTTTTGACTTGTGTCCTCCAACATCTAATTACACAATTTTATTCCCTATAATTTTTAGATTATGTATTTATTAATTTCTGATTCAAATTTTAACAAAGTGACGATAAGTTTACGTGTTTATGTCCAAACAATTGTGAGAAAAATTCAATGAGGAGAGTATGAATATAATGAAACAGAGAATGTAAACATAAACTTTATAGAGAAAAATACAAACCATGTAATGATGCACATTATAATGGAACAATATATTTTTATCAAACTCAGCTAAACCAATATATACACATCAACGTAATTAACATCCACTTCATCACTCTATTAAAATTTGAGTGATAATTTAATGGATTGAATTTTTTCAAAAAATAAAAAGACCAAAATTATATAATTAAAAATTAAAAAACTAAAATTATAAAAAAATTGAGAGGCTAAAATTACAATTAAACTTTATAATAATATAATATTCCAACTATAGAATATGAAAGTTTTTGGATTAATATAATATAATATTAAAATTGGGATCATTTTTCCAAGTTCAAAATCAATGGAATAAGCCATAATGTCGAGCATACGTGAAATTAATTTTCTGAAATAGCTATATAAAAGCAATTACAAACAGTTCTAACTTCGGCTCATCTAGTACTCAAACATTGATGAAATACATAACAATAGTGAATATGCACAAAGAATAACCACAGTAGATAATATCTTTTTTCTAACCACAATAGTTGTGTAAATTTAGCCTCCATAGGTGCATTTCTTGCTTATAAAAATAGATATGAAATCGTGTTAGTTAATATTTACTATAAAATTAATGTTTTCATGAATATAAGGGTAAAACAATTATTGTTGTTTGCATGTGGTTTACGTACGGCTTACAAACCCATATCTTCAAGGAGCTAAGAAGATTAGGTGTCTCATAGCTAATTGGTTAAGGTATCAATTTGATGTAAAGAATCTCCAAGAATGAGTAGGGCTAATTGGTTAGCTTAAATGAGACACAAAATAGGTGGAAGACAAAATAGGTGGTACATTTCATGACAACATATGATAACTATCACTTACTACTAAGAAGAATATTTAAAGTAGCATTTGGTTGAGGAACAAAGACATAAAGATACAGAGATACACGTCTTTTGTTTAGTTAGTGTCTTAGTGATGAGATAAAGACACAAAGGCACATTGGAAACACAAAAATGAAGGATATTAGTGTATTTCGTGGAAGAAGAGACACTGGTATCTCTGGTTCAGAGACACGTAACTTAATTTTTTGTGACAAAAATGTCCTCATATTTTATTAAAAATGACACATATCCCTAAGTTGTCTTTTCATTCTTCCTCACACAAAGCCATTGCAACTTCCATTTCCAGCGCATCCAAGGCAGCATTCTTCGAGGTGTGTTCGTCGTCATGCATCAAGGTAATGTTCCTTTCTCATTCATTAATAGAGTACGTCTCAGTTTCTTTGTCTTATATGCTGCTGCTTTACAAATGTTTCAGATTATTCCAGAAACCCGTAAAACCTTTTCCTTATCTTCTGTCCCTTTCCAATCGCTTCATCAGGTAAATCCTTTTTCTTTCTCCCTTCGATTAATCTTTCCTTTTGGTTTCTCTCACTGTAGATTTGCTTCTTCTTACTGTTCTACTCATGCATTTTCTCTGCAATTCTTTTACTCGCTTGTGATTCATCGGAAGATTATGTTGTGTTATGTAACACCTTAATTATTTTCAATTCTTTATGAATAAAATATTTTTGCAATTTAAAAGAGATAATAATATTTTTCATTCCAATAAAAGTTTGAGTACAATATTCCAATAGATTATTTCATAACAGGGGATGAGTTATAAATTTGCATCAAAATAAATGATACAGGACTCCTTCAGTGTAATATAATTTTCAAAATAGATTCTAAGTCCTATAGCAGTATCATCTAGCTCATTTACTAATCCTGGTGTTGATCATCTTAGTCACCTGAAAAATGAAATGTAAGAGTGAGTCATCTACACTATCAGAAATATGACATGGAGACTCACCTTGCACATTCAAACATTTTCCATACAAATGAGTTATATATTAAGCAAGCATCAACTAATTCTTTCTAACAATACACATAACATTCACGACACCATAACAAGTCAACCACACACACATCAAGTTCATGCTACCACACAAGACAACCCATACTTACAAGCACACTCACTGTGCAACCAACCCGCGTACTCACAGGTGCGCTCACTGCACCCTAAATTAATCCACACATGTGCGTTTATTGCACATTAACCACGCTCACTACACATTAGTCACGCTCACTGTGGCACTGTGATCACAGTTTCCTGACGCTCTCAACCTCAGGGACTTATTTAGTTTTACATCATGGATGATCGTCGATTAGCCCCCGCCTTACGGATATAATGTGTGCGGTCACAGGCCCCTTAGCAAAGGGATTTTTTAGTAGGGGTATTAATACAGGCTAGCCCATCCTAACCCATTTCAGCGCACCTAAAACTGGGTTAGGTTAGGCTAGCCCATTTTTAAATGTGAACAGAAAAATGTAGCTTGTCCTATTTAGAATCACTACTAGAAAAGTGCTAAATACAGACGAATTTTACAGACGAATTTTAATCCGTCTGTATTAAAGACGGATTTGTGAATTTTTTTTTATTTTTTTTCTAAAAAATCCGTCTGTAAAATCCGTCTGTATTTCGCCCGCCTTTTGGCGCCAAACGTTATAGACAGCAAATACATACGGATTTTTCTGTCTGTAATTTGAAAATAGGAAGGAATATTAAAGCGGGAAATTACAGACGGATTTTTCCGTCTGTAAATGTGGCGGTTTAATTACAGACAGATTTTTCCGTCTGTAAATTGGATTGACGCATTACAGACGGAAAAATCCGTCTGTAATGTGGAAATAAAAAACGTACCGTTTCATTTAACCAGTTACAGACGGATTTTCCCGTCTGTAATGATTGAAACCCATAAAACCGTGCCTTCTCTTCCCCTCCCCCATTATCACACCGATTTCTCTCTCTAGCTCCCCCCCTCTCTCTCTCTCTCTCAAAGAGCTCAATGTTTTGGCCATTGCGAGTGATTGGAGCAACCATTTGAAAGTTTTTTTGCATCATTGTATTCCTGGTACGATACTCTAACTTTTAATCGGTTTAGTTTTTTAATTCTTTATGTTTTTTAGAGACTTAAAATTTCTAAGATAGAGTTGTAGGATTGGAGATTGTATGACTGGGGGGAAGGGCGTAGAGGTCCTTCTCCGAACCTGATTATTGTGTGCTGTGGGATTTTTTGTGTTTGTGAAGTTTGTAGAATATGCATGTTGTGGAGTTACAAGGGGATGTGCTCTAGAACGGTTTAGGATTGTGATATGTTTTTGTTTGATGTATCGAATAATTTATTGTTATATAATTTATTAGTTGATTTTAGGTGAAATTTTCATTTTTGTAAAAAAATGGTAAACAAATGTAAGGAAATTAACATGTATTAGGGGAGATTCTGCCAAAATTTATATTAAAATTTTCTGTAATGTATTTTAGAAGGTTAATATCATATTGTATATTTGTATTAGGTTTATATAGTTATTGAGGAAGATGTTTCTCAGAAACCGTCAGTGGATGTATGATAGGTTGCACCCAAGTCGAGGGGGGATAAAACCTGAATTCTTTGAGGGTGTAGAGGAATTTATACGCGTCTGTTGTAATTCCCAGCAATTCATCACCAATCAGGTCGTTAGGTGTCCATGTTCTAAGTGCAAGTGTAGAAAGTTTTTGGATATTGATTCAATTATATATGATTTGTATAAGTTTGGATTTAAACATGATTATTGGATATGGACTGAGCATGGGGAAGAAGTTAATTTAGAAAATCAAGTAGGTAATTCAATGATGATGAAGGTAGTCTTGAACTATCAGAGTAAATGAGGTAAAGTAAGTAGGTTTGTCAATTTACTATGTTGCCATTATTATTTAATTTGAGTTATCACCAATATTATTCATATTTTAAACAAATTATAGTATTTGTCTCTAAATATATATATGGTTTGATTCAGATATGGCAGGTAAAGGTAAAGGTAAGAAGGGTATTACTCAGCAAACTGATCGTGGCAACACTTCTTCACCTACCACTCCGACTTCGACGTCCACACCAGCAATAGTGCAGACCTCCCAGGTTAGGGGACAGGAGCAATTTATCATGGTGCCCAATCCTGGGTATATTGCTTCTCCCCTCCGATCTGAAGTTTCACACTCGCACCCCCTACTACACAAAGCCACACGATCACCTCGCTACACAGGGCACAGGAGATGGATCCACTGCTGTCCCATCTTTAAGCGGGCAGCAGTCATCACAGACCCAGACATCAGTGAGATCGTTAGAAACTTTGAGATGGGATGGGTCCGCTTGGTAAGTAATTCAATCAAATATGCCTAACATTGCATATTTTATGTGAATGTTAGTAGTTATGTTTTACTTTATTGTGTTATTAGTTGGATACCACCACAGAAAGGTCTCCATCAGGTCACAGATACGATTAAGAAGATGTTTGATGCGCCTTACAAAAGTTTTGCAAAGGTGCCAAATGATAAAAAGATAGAATAGTGTATTAATTTTAACTAAGTGTAATTACATATGACTGTTTGTACCTCTTCTAATGAAATTGTGTTTCTGTAGAGCAACTTTTCCATTCCCCCCCAGGACGAAAAGATGATTTTCAAGGCCTGAAAGAGTCGCACTGCAAAGCGACTAAGACAGATGTACACTGAGGCTCGCCAGGACCCTTTTACTACTGATTGGATAGCACCTAATGTTCTTCATGCTTTGCAGGAGTATTGGGGTACAGATGAGTTTAAAAATCTCTCTGTAAAGAACAAGACAAACATGGCATCTAATAAAGGGGGGTCACTGCATACTGGTGGGTCTACGACTTTGGCTGGCACTAAGACGAACTTGGTATGTGATTTTAAAATTCAGTTGACTCTATCTATAATTTCATATTTGAGATTGTGATTTATTTCTAATTGCAGGAGAAGTCGTTGAAGAGACCACCTACTACTGGAGAGTTGTTTAAGGAGACACACACTCGCAGGCAGGACAAAAACCTGTGGGTTGATACACGATCTCAGGCCACATATGTAAGTCATTGTTATTGATAATATATGTTATTATTAACGACTTATTAAATAGTTCTCCAAACTAATATCTAATTATCTGAACTGAACTGTAGGATGACTATATTCAAAGACTTGAGGAAGCATCTTCTCAGAATCCAGAGTCAGTAGATGAGGATGCTATGTGGTCACAGACAATGGGTGGCCTTTATAAAGGTCGCATTTATGGCATGGGGGCCGCTTTGCAGACTCCATGTCCCCTGCATCTGTCACTGGAGATGCCCCTTCTCTTGCACCTGAGGATGTGGAGGACATGGTCCGCACTCAGGTCCATGCCCTTAATGAAGAACTCCAGAAGCAGAATGAGGAGATGTGGAAGAGTAAAGAAAGTGCATGGAAGAAGAAGTGGGCAAAGAAAATGGAGAAGAAGATAGAGAAGAAGGTGGCGTCGAGAATGCAAAGGGAGGTCCAGCAGCAGATGACGCAACAACATATGCAAATGCAGCAGATGCATGCTTATTTTGAGCTCATGAGAGCAAGCAGCTCCGCACCTCTTCCTCCTCCTCCACCAGCTCCAGCACCATCGGTTTTCACCTCCATGCATCATTCCTCTACTGACTCCTCTTCTACTGATGATGATACTCCTTCGGATTATGACTTCACAGATTATAATTGATGAAGACTTGTATTTTATATTTAAATGTATTTATTTAGATGCTTTTTTGTCTTCCTTTGTAATAACATTTAAATTTTATAAATCATTTTGGAATGTTTAGATGCCGAATCTATAGTTTCTATTTTATTTATAAATTGTAATAATCAAGAACAGCAGGAAATAACTTTCTATATAAATAAAAAAAATATCAATAATAGTACAATATATCACCGACGAATTACAGACGGAAAAATCCGTCTGTAACTCACAGACGGATTTGAAAATCCGTCTGTAATTCTTTACCGACGAGGATATTACAGACGGACATAAACCGTCTGTAAATCCGTTTGTAATATAAAAAATCGTCTGTAATACTCTAAAAATTTGTCTGTAAATCCGTCTGTATAAACAGACTTTTTAGTAGTAAATTGGGCCAGCCCATTCAAATTTTTTTATAAAATTATTAAATTTTAAAAATGTAAAAATTATTTATATTTACAAATTTAAAGCAATAAAATATAATTTAACTACAACTTTGTAATCTTAAAACACAAATTTTAATAACTTAAAGTTAAAAACTTAAATCATATACCATAATCTTTTAATCCATAAACTAAAACAAAGTAATAATTCACAACAATTTTGAAGTCTTACTCAAAATAAATAGTCTATGAATCAAAGTTGAAATCATTAAACATAATTCACAAAGTAAAATAAAGTCTCAAATTATAACAACTAATCGTCATCCTCTAAATTAAGAATATTTGAATTTTATGCTGCATTGGAAGAAAAGACTTGCACATTTTGATTGTCATCCTCGTCACCAACATCATCATCATTTATATACATGGCTGCATATCACAATTTAAAAAGATAATCACTAACATTAAATTTACAATAAAAAAGTTGATACTTCAAATTGGTACAATAGTAATATTTAAATAAAATAAATTACCATCACTACTAAATCCATGCAACCAATTACTAGTACACATTAAAGCTTTCACATGTTTTGACAAGAGACGATTCCTATACTTGTTAAGGACATGTGAGTCAATGCTAAATGCAGATTTAGATACAACAGTAGTAATAGGAATACTTAGCACGTCACGTGCCAGTATTGATAGTTTAGAAAATTAACTTCTATTATTCTTCCACCGTTGTATAACATCTAAATTATGATGATAATTAATATCAATAGTGGACTCCTCCAAATAAAGATCAAGTTGAGATTTTCCAACCTTAGAAGCTTGTTGTGACTTGCACAATTTGAGGTCCTTAACATAGTTAACATGTCAAAAGTGAGCAGATAATGTGAGATAAAGATTTTTAAAAAATATAAAAAAATCATATAATTATTAACTAATAAAATTTTAAACTTACATAAAAGACCAAATGTGTAAGTCTTTGATTTCTTAGGCACTCTTGAAGTAGAAGTTAAGGAATGAATATCATTGTGCATACTAGAAGTTGTGCTACAACAATTCAAATAGTTTATACAATTTTTCTTTAACTTGTTGCACATTTGTTTCACAAGTAGAAGCATCAACTTTTGAATAACAATAATACAATAATTCAAGTTTCATTCTCGAGTCAAGAATTGCTTCTAATGCAAGCATAATACTATATTCATCCCAATATTCTTTAAACTTTATAATCTTTTTTTACCCATGCTTTTTACAACTTCATCTTCATCATTTAAACTTTCAGCAAGTACATACTAAATCTCCTAAATTTGCATAAAATACAAGTTAAAAGTAGGATAGAATGTGTTAGAAATCAAGATAGTAGTAACATAAAAAGGTAATAAGATTCCACAAATTTTTTCTACTCTTTGCCACTCTTCTTCTAAAGGACAAAATCTATAATTTTCATCATTCAAATAAAAATTTGAAAATACACGTCGATACTGAAGAGCACTCTAGAGCATCAAATAAGTTGAGTTTCATCTTGTAGAAACATCTGAAGACAATGCTTTTGAACTATCTACACCACCAACTTGATCAATGCAATCCTTAAATTTTCTCATTCTACTCTCTGAACCCTTCACATATTTTATACTTTCTCTAATCTTGTGTAAGACATCACTGGCAACCTTCAACCCTTCTTAAACAATTCAATTTTAAATATGTGCAGAACACCACACATGAACTCTCTATCACATAACAACAACTTTTGTAAGGTTAATTGACTTTTCAAATGTTGTTGCATAACATCATTAGCAAAAGAATTATCCAAAGTAAGACAAAATATTTTCTTCTTTATTCCCCAATCTATTAAAAATCATGTATGATTTTAGACAATTCAAATCTGGTGTGAGGAGGAAGCATATGACAAAAATTAAGAATTTTACTCTTTAATTTCCAATTTGAGTCAACAAAATGAGCAGCCAAACATATATAACCCTTAGTAGTACAAGCAGTCCATAAATCAGAAGTTAAAGATATTCTTGAAGAAATGATAAACATCTCTTGTTTAAGTTTCTCTTTCTCTCTCATGTACACTTTCAATACATCAGATCTAATAGTATTCTGAGAAATAGGATTTAAATTTGGATTCATATATTGCATCCAAGTCCTAATCTTCCTAAGTTCAACAAAATTAAAAGGCAAACCATGTTCAATGATTGCAGCTGCTAACATATCACGCGATATCATTTGATCCACTATCTGAGATTTTAGTTTTCCTTGTACATTTACCATCATTTGATCAACATCTTCAAATTTAATCTCTTTACACATTGTAACATGGTGATTTAAATGTGATGTCCTATACTTTTTATGTCCACATTTATACTCAATTCTGTAATTATTACATTTTACCCATTCAATTCCATCATCACATAATCCTATCTTGGTGAAAAATTTTCAACAATCAGATGTTATTGCTTTAACTCTATTCTTAGCATTAACAGATTCAGATACAATACACTCTACATTATTATCACTAGAAGTAAGATTATTAGAGCCTTCCATGTCCATTTCACAAGAATGAAAAGTGAAAATAAAAAAAAATACTACAAATTAGAAACAACATAATTACAAAATAAAATAAAATACATAATACAATTATAATTATTGTGAGTGATATAATACATGTGAAACTTTTGAATCTTTTGCGTATAAGATCAGCTTCCGAATTTTTCATCTATGGGAAACAAGTGGAAACTAGTCAAAATTTTGCAAGTTTACGATGAAAATGTTTGTTATGAATTTTCTGTTTTCATGGTACCTTAACATTCTAATTTGTTTCTTGAGTTTATTTTTTTTGCTTTTTAAACTTTAGTCATGAAGAGAAGCCACTAAGAATTCTTAGCATATTAGTCCCTAGCAAATGCAATGAGCATATTTTATGATTTTATTTCCACTTACTAGCCATCATTGCTAGTGGACTATGGTTGGGCCTGAAATTCTCTTTAAAGGTGCTAAAAATATGTTTGATAGGAAAAATAAAATAAAACAATGATTAATTCAAAAAATTGCCAAATATTTATAAACACCTAAAAAAATCATGCTGAATATTTAATTTAACTGAATGGTAGCTTGTTTTCATTACATTGTGAAGTACAAAGGTTGATACTCCTACTTCAACGGTAAGATACACGTCAGATATTGGCCTGCAAAAACAACTCTGGCGCAATTATTATATGACATAAAACATGGAAATTTCAATATCAAGCAAAAACATCAACCAGAGGCGTACATATTACCAAAATCAATTATCATAGAGTTTGAAATAACCTCTCCTAGCATGTACTTTCAATATAAATGGAGCTCAAGCTATGTGCTTTTGACATGTGATGCTAATGGAGAGAGAAATGACTATCTAATGGTTGCTATAATGGTGTTGTGGACTGTGGTGATTTGAAGAAGTTAAGAGAAAAAAAAGCGGACTTTCTGCAGTGGGTGTGGGTGATTGTGTTTGCAGTTAGTAGTGGTAGGGGACAGAACGTGAAGGATAGAAAATAAAGTTAGGGTTTCTTTAGTTTCTTCTAAATATGGGTCAAGTTCGGCCCAACATAATTTTTTTTTAAATGGTAGCCCGACGGGCTGACTCGCCCCAAACTTGTCCAGACCCGTTTTCAAATGGGTTATTGGATTAAAGGTATGTATCCCAGCCCACTTAATTTTGGTGGGTTATACGGGCCGGCCCAATGGTTCAGACCCAAATTCACTTTCCTATTGATCAGAGGACGAGTCAAGAGAAGAGTGTGTGGCCTGTGGTGCACCCACGCTCACTGTTGGTGTCACCACCACTCTCGTTTTCCTAAAGTATTTCTACCTTCTCCATCTTTCACACCCAGTGTATCGCTGTAACCATTCATAGTTTCTCACCATTTCTAACACAACCATAATCATAACTGATATGTCGTTCACACATATTCTCAATCAATGACACGTCTACACACATTCAACCACATTATACTGAAACACATAATTTCCATCACAACCCTATTGCAAGTCACCTTATTTTTATCACACACATTATCCAATATCTACCACATTATAATAACACGAATTTTCCATCAATACACACATTTTCTTACATTCTATCTCAATCATAATCCATTGAATATCATTATAAATGAACTTTAAATACAAGAGATAGGATAGAGTTCTTCCCCTTACTTTGGAATGAAGGCTCACGATACAATCAACATAAAAGGAGTTCCCCATACAAATTTTTGCCTTAATATATATGGAAAACTCCATAAGAAATCAAGAAAATAAAGGAAGGGTGAAAACCAAAAACCCTAACTCATAAAACTTACTTTTAACCTTTTAAACACAATCCCAACCTTCAATCAAGGGTGCAAACAGCTTTGGAGAGAATTGAATCGGTGAAAACGGGTTAAGGGTCGAGAGAATTGAAGGAAAGATGAAGGGAAAATGGGAAAATATGTTTTTCTAAACCCCTCAAATATTCCAAGAGTCACGATATTCTCGCCAGAGCAAAACATCTCTCGCTACAGCGAAGCTAAGCCCAAAAAACTATCCCTCTTTGTTGCCTTCTCGCTATAACGAGACTCCTCTCACTACAGCGAGAACGTAATAGAGGCCACCTCATCACCTGCACATTTCTTGCTACAGCGAGAACCCTCTCGCTACAACGAGAGACACATGAGTTTGCTTAAGACTTTCTCGTTACAGTGAGAATTATCTCACTACAGCAAGAATGTCCCTATATAACACCTTAATTTAATTTTCTAAAATAAATAAATTTCACAAAATAGGAGTAATAAAATTTCATTCAAATAATTTCTCAATGCATAATTTCATTAAAGTGTTTTCAAAATAAGGATAGATTACAAGTTTAAATCAATCATTTCTACAGAACTTAATTAATACATTTCAGTTCCAAAAATAAATATTTTAAGCCCCATAGTAGTATCATTCATCCCTTCACTGATCTGATGCTGATCATTTTAGTCACCTAAAAAATAAATGTAAGGGTGAATACTCTACACTAACACACACACAAGCACAGAGACTCACCTCACCTTGCACATTTCACAGTAATTACTAATATGATAAAATTACATTTGAACAAGCATCAATCCATCAATTTCAATAATACTCACATAGAATTGCACATTAAGTCAGACATAGGTGCGCTCACTACGCCATCAAATATTTTATACACACACGTGTGCTCACTACACATTAGTCACGCTCAATGTGACACTATGATCACAGATTCCTGATGCCCTCAACCTCAAGTACTTACTCAGTTTCACATAATGTATAGTCACCGAATAGCTCCCGCTCCACAGATATAACATGTGTAGTATTGAGTCTCCAAACAAAGGTGTTAGTTAGAGACAGAGTTGGGAGAAAAGTGTGACTTGTGGTGCACCCACGCTCATTGTTGGTGTCACCACCATCCTCTCTTCCCCAAGGTATTTCTATTGCTCCCATCTTCCACACCCCCAGTGTATTACTGAACCATTCATAATTTTTAATCATTCCAAACATCATCACAATCACATCTAACATGTCATTCACACACATTTTCAACCATTCAAATTATTCGGCATCAATCAATGACATGTAACCACACACAATCACCCACAACGGGTTTAACCATTTCATCACACATCATATTGTATTCAAACATACAACATTTCCCATCACAATCCATACCAGTCAATTCATTCCATCATAAACACTATTTAACATCCATCACACTATATTCTACACAATCTTTCCATCGAAATATCACTATAATCAAATCATTTTCATTAAGACATACATCCTCCTACATTTCAATCATTCATATTCACAACCATAACCATACCAACATTTTCTAGGCATAAAGAAATAGGGTAGAGTCTCCCTTACCTCAAAAATCGAAGATCCAACATGAAATCTATGATGGAAGTGTTCCTAACATAAATTTTTGTCCTAAATATAGGGGAAAACCCCATGAGAAATCAAAAGAAACTAAGAAAGGATGGAAAATCACAAATCCTAACTCTCAAACTTACCTCTAAATGCTCTAAACATGATTCCAACTTTCACTTTTGCACCCAAACGACTTTGGAAGCAATTTAAACAGATTTCGAATAGAGGAGCAAGAAATGAATTTTCTAAACCCTAAACTCTTCAAATATTCATCTTATCGCGATACTCTTGCTAAACCTCGCTGCAGTGACACCCTCTCTCGCTACAGCAAAAATATAACAAGAGACTGCACTCTAATTTTTGCAGAATCTCCTTACAGTGAGACTGCACCAAAAAATGTATCCTTCTCTGTTGCCTTTTTACTATAGCAAGGAGCCTCTCATTACGGCAAGAATGCAACAGAATCACCCCTTCTCCCAGGACCCTCTCGCTACAGCAAGAATGCCACAAACTCATGTTTTACACCCAGAGCCTTCTCGCTACAGCGAGAATGCCTCAACAATACACACTTAGCCCATTCTCCAATCAATAACACCAATCACAAATCAAATATCTTCTTCCAATTCACATATATTCTCACACATGTATTCGCATCATCACACATCATCATATTCATATCCAACTCATCACACAATCAAATGCACATTCAAACATCAATTCACACACACACACACACATATATATTAATAATCAAATAATATTACAAACTTTGGGACATTACATCTTGCAGTTTAACCTCAACCTATTTCTCAAACATTTTAGTCCACCCATCAATCAACATTCATATTTAAAATCACAACACCGACATATACATATTTATACCTATTTGTACGTATACACATTCACATCGCCACATAATTCAAAACACACATCCAAATAACAATCCACATACTTATATTAATAATCAAAATGGGTTACAAAACTCGGGACATTACATGTTATATTTAGATTTTGTACCTTTCTTTAATTCTTATTTTTCATCATTGTGTTTAGGCAAGTTAGAATACATTTTGGATGGAAATGATTGCATGATTTGATTCCCAATACATAGCTTTTGGTACTCAATACAGATGGACTATATAGTGTTTATTTTTAGATCGATGGAAAATGTTTAGATTTACTTAAGGTGTTTTTGCAACTGAGTGTTATGTTGTTCTGGTTATGTGTTATGGTGTGTCATTGTATCATTTCTCCTCACCTCCTTTACAAGGTAAGGATTTTCTGTGTTGGTTCATTATTTCTACGTATGTGTTATTGGTAAATACTTTATTCATGAAGTAATAGCCAAAAGTTTTGTTATTTAACAGGAAAGGATGAACCATTCCAAACAAGTTAAGCTATATATTGCATATTATTAGATTATGAAACAAAGATTTCACAACTTGATGATGGTTTTACTGACCGTGTATATGTACAATAGAAATAGAAGGATTGATGATGGTTTCATTAGTCAAAGTCTGAACACTAATGTAGTTAGACAAAATGCATTGGAAAACATTATTGGAAATAGGGGTGATAGGGATTGTATTTAGGGGTTAAGGATGAATTTAAATTCATTTTCATCACTCTACGAATTGCTTCAATGCGTGATAAATCCACGAAGAAGATGATGTTTCTATGCGTGACTATTGACCATGAAAGCACAAATTTTGCTCTAGTTTAGGGGCCTTATGCTAGTAGGGATGATAGAAGCAAAGGAGGTTATGACTCAGATGGGGAGGTGCGATGAAAAAGAAGCCTACTCACCATAGTGAGGATTGGAGCAAAAGGATGCAACAAGATGGGTTGGTTTTCAAGCAGATGGAGGATAAAAGAACATGAATTGAAGGATGCAGCAAGTTTTTCACGTACAAGGGTGACAAAGAGAAGGTTGGGTTCGTATAAGGCCTAAGGATGAATTAGTGTTTTTTTTTAATAATTAAGGGCATTTAAGATATTTCTAATAATTCTGTATCTTTGTACACATAACCAAACATAATACAAGACACAATACACAATATTTTATACTTAAATTCAAACAAAATACATAGACACTACCCTTTGTGTCTCTGTCGTTTATTGTCTTTGTGTCTCTATCCCCAATGTCCAAAGACATCATCCAAATACTACCTAAATGTCCCCCTTACAAGTACTCAAAAGGTGCATTAATTATAATTTAATTATGGCTTAACAATAACTTGCCCAATTTTCAAACCCTATGATTGGATAACTTGTCAGGAAATTATTGTATTTTTTTTATTTTATATTATGAAATTTTATTTATTTTAAAATTTTAGGTGAAATGATTTATAATTTTATCAAGTCAAAAATTACAAAAGTAATAAAATTACGTGAGAAGTTCATGGAAAAAGGAAAGAGATACTGAACAACATTGAGGATTTCACATTTTATCCATTCAAAAACTAGTTAAGATGGTTTATAATTTTACTTGATGAAAAAATTATAAAGTAATAAAATTATGTTAGGAGACTGTGGACCTAAGTAATAGGTGTCAAACCACGTTAAAGATATGGACTTTTGACTGTTTGTGAAAGTTGATTATGTTAATCCCTAATCACGAGTTCTCTTTGATTATGTTTTGATTTTGATTTTATGCATTATTTTTTTATAGGTATCATCATCCTATTCATTGTATGTCTTATTGTTGTAAATATTTGGATTATGTTAAATTCATTACAATTATGAAGTTGCTAATCTTTAATGTTGATTGGTTGTAAAACACTAAAATTATATGGTTAAAAAAGAATACATATATATATGTTGGCAAACCACTAAATTTTTTAGCAAGTTAGGAAGAGTTTTTGCATAGGTAAATTTGGATAAATGGCATGATACAAATCATCATATTAAATTTTTGTTATAAATCCTTCCAATTTATTTCAGTCAAAGCAATTAAAATAGTCTTTAGTTACAAATATAAATGAATATAATATCTCATGTGTCATATCATAGAAGTAAAAAAAAAAAAAATAATTAGTATACATAATTTTTTAAATTTAACAGCCATAAAATTTTACATAGTCATAAAATAGGAAGTACAATAGTTCATTAATTCTTATTATTAAAGTTTTTAAATAAAATGAATAATTTAATAATGAAATTTTTTTTCATTACTTTGCTATGTTCTTTGTAATTGGAAGAAATGGTAACTCTTGAAAATCAACATTCTTTATAATCTTGCAATTATCAACTAATCCCACCTTTTGACACTCCTAATAGTATGTAGCTTAAATTGGTTAAAATAATAATGTAATGTATAATTAAGTTGATTATAAAACTATGAGAAAACTTAATTTGTTAAAATCATTAAGATAAGTCCAAAGAACAAATTAAAAATACTACATGTGTTATTTATTGATGGGCTTCACAACTTATAATTAATAATATCTAAAAACAAATATAACAAAATGTATACTAAAAAAATATCATTTTATTTATTATTTTAGTGTAAAGATTAAGCCTAACAATAAATTTTAAATTTTAAAATGTATTTCTTGAATCAAGTAATGTAAATTTTAGTCCTCCTTCATAGAACACATCATTATTGTTCTGATTAATAAAATAAAATAACAATGACATACACTCTATAAGTAGATTTTTTGTTTGCTTATAACACAAAGTTCTCAACCTATTATTTTTTGTTTAGGCTAAATTTATTACTTTTTTGTTGATTTTTAGGTAGCAAGAAAATTGGAATATTTCAAAACAAGGAATGAAATAGAACCAAATAAAAATTGATGCTTTAACAATTGTTTAACACCATGATATTGTTAGTAGTACATAAAGATAACATGTTCTTTTTAATTATATAAAGGGACTTCCAATGGGTTATACGAGCTTTTAAAGATACTTTATTTTATGTTTTGTTGAGTAATAAATGCTTTATATTCTAATTATCTATAACTATAATAATTCAAAGAATTTAGATCTTAATTTTTGTTTTTACATGGTTGACCCTAGAACATACTTCTCATAGGTTTCTACTAGATAAGTATTTTATCCATGATTCAACTAGGAAGGAAATTAAGTCACAACTTATACCTTTGTTTTATGTTTCTTTGATCATAAAAATAGATTATGTTAAAATATATACAAGCTCTTGGTGGTGAAGTTAGGTATTGACTTACAATTCTAATGTATGTACCTATACCTCCATTTGGTTTCAACAGTTATACAATTTAAGCTCTAAAAAGACAAGTTAGTGATATATGATATTACTTTTGTTCTTGATTTTATTTTTTATTGTGTAGTTTATAGATTGTACTAGAAAATTTAGACTAAAAGATAATACTAATCAATTCAAATTTTTAGAATTCTTTAAATGACAAAGGTCCTAGTTCAACTATCTTAAAGATGTATTAGATTATGAAGTATGAACAAAGGCATAAAAGTTGGACAAGAGAATCTCAAACTACTTTATTAATCAGATATAGAAAAATTGGTTCATTATGTCACCAATATACTTTGATAAGTTCTCTATATGAATTTATTAGCTTTTATACTTACAATCTTCTTAATAAAATTAGTAATTTATTTATTAAATCATTCTCACAAGTCATGGAAGTATCAGTTGAACTTTTCATTTAATTTTACTAAATTATGATTAATATAAAAGAAAGTTAAATGTGGAAACACTTGACATAAAGAGTAGATGTCCAAAGTGTATGAAATTATTGAACTCACGTTTAAATTCATACCAATGCATTATACATACGTGTACTTGCTCTAGTATGAAAAGTCCCTTAATTCTATCTTTACAATTGTAGAATTATTTTATATTATTTATTAAATTTTTATTTAATAGTAAGACATATATTATATATTTGTAAGTTAAAATTATAATCTTATTTTTCTGTATTTTGTTAGAAGCTCTCTCATTTAACTTCTTTAAAATTTCAAGATATAAGTTATTTATAATTTATAAAAAAAAAATTTATTCAACTTTTTATAGACTTTTTTCTCCTATAAGTATTTCTCTAAAAATTTACCTGAATTAATCTTCTATTAGCTTGTTAGATTTACAAATTTTAATATAATGAATTTTATGAACTTAAAACATTTATTTTAATTTATTTTTATCTATTTTCTCTTTATTTTAATATTTATAACAAATTCAAAGTATTATTAACAAAAATTATTTATCTATGTAGTTAATAATCAATCATGCAATTATTACTTTTTTCCTTACTATTGCACTTGATAGTTAATAATAGTATTACTTTTCAACTCTAATTAGTCATTCAATCTTGACATGCATTAAGATAAAAAAGTAAAAGAAATATATTTTAAAAATATTTATTAATACAAAATAAAAATATATTTTCTATTTTTATAAAAACTATTATCTTTGCTATCTTTAACATAAGAGTTTATGTTAATAAAATAACATTATATAATAATTTAAATTAACTTTGAATCAGAAATAGAATTCAAAGCATGTTGATTTTAAGATTTTAGAAAACTCACTGATATGACATAAAACCAATAAAAAATGCAACTAAGAAAATTTTTTTTACTAGGTTGTGGTGCAACTATTGTTGTTAGCAAGCATTTTGATCTTTTTTGTTCATTATTGTTATATTTTATGACATGTTCATTATAATGAATGATATGTTTAGTTAATGAGGCATGTTAATATGCATAACTAGCTTAATTTAATGTCATTTTTTCGTCAATGATATTTTTTATTGAAAATGTCTAAATTTGTCACTTACTTTTTAAAATTTGTGTTTAGAAAATATGTATTTTGATGTAACTAAGTAAACTAATGTAATTAAATTTTATCAGCTAATTAGGACTATGTTAGTATAGAAAAGATGCATTTTAATTAAAATCTACTATAATTAGGTGGATTAAGTCATGGAAATAACAAAATGACGTAAAAAATTTGTAATTAACAATGATTAAAATACTGTCACTAGAGTTTTTAACTTATTCTTTAATACATGAATTGATTGCAGTTAAAAATCAAATATATTTTAAATTATTAATCATATATTAATTTGTCATATACAATTGTTTTATTTTGGATTGTTGGTGGCTATCAACTCATTAATTGTCATTTAGTAATATTCGCACACATAGTTTTAATGTTTCCACTGATCATACATAATTGCTGGCATGAGGTTTATTAACACCAAATTTAGTACTAATTTTTTAACAGTCAATAAACAGTTTTGTGATTGCTTGAATTGTCACTAAATAAGAAAAAATAATTGTTGTTAAATATCATTTATTTTTATAGCAAGATTACCATTTAAAATATTTCATAGGAGCAAATCATCTATTTCAAAACATATTGAAGATGAAGAAGTCGAGGAACAAAAGTAAAATTAGTCAATATAAACAAACAAAAACATGATAGCAAGAAAGCTGCTAAATATGCATAGAAAAGGGAAAATAGTGAGAAATAACATAGATGCGAAGAAGTTAATAAGAAACAAAGTTAATTCAAGAACATGCATCTAAGAATTAACTATACCTTAAAGTAGGGAGTAAGGAGCTAAGATTGAGAGTGAAAGAATTAAATG
Organism: Abrus pulchellus subsp. cantoniensis; assembly: GCA_024086825.1. Classification (NCBI taxonomy): domain Eukaryota; kingdom Viridiplantae; phylum Streptophyta; class Magnoliopsida; order Fabales; family Fabaceae; genus Abrus; species Abrus pulchellus. The sequence continues at coordinate 11,146,666 of CM044054.1, forward strand.
TAGTATTACTTGAAAAACATCAATCCAAAGATTTGCCACATAAATTTAAGACAAAATAAAAGAAGGCTTTCAATTAGATAATAAATTTGCAAACACAATTACAAAACATGTAACAACAAATAAAAGATTTAGTCATGACATGAGAGATAAGGTCAATGTTAGAAAGTGGAAAATGATAAGAGTCGTGGATGAATAAAATAGAATAAGAAGATAAGTTATTAGATATAACACTTTGATTTGCATGGATGACTTACATTGTTAATGGAGCCATTGTGTTGACATTTTAAACAAAAGATAAACTAATATTTTAATACACCTCTTTACCATACTTAAAAAGATAAAAGCTTTCAACGATTATTGTAATGAATTAAGTGAAGAAATGAAAATATGATTGTTAAGAGTAGAAAAAGTTAATATATCAAAGTAATTGTGATAAAAATGATGATTATAATATTATTGGTGGATAAATATGCACCAAAACTTCTTATTAGACTATGATATTTTTTAATTAAACAATAAATGTGTTTTAGAGTATTTATTTTACTGATCTCATGTTAATTTTTATTTTTAGGAAGAAATTCAAAAATACTTATTAAGTTATAATTGCTTCATTTTTAAATTCTTTTGTTATCTAAGATTCATGTACTTCTTCTTCAAGTACATTTTACATTTATTGTTAATGATTTTTAATTTCATATATCATAGAAAACAAGAAAATATAATGGGAAGACAACTTATTAAAGGAGTATATGATAGATTTTAATGTCATTATGTTTAACTAAGGACTAAGGCTAGAAAAATATCACTAATAAGTTTAAAGAATATAATGAAGAATTGAAGAATTATGTCAACTTAATAAAGAAATAAATGTCACAAATTTTAAAGTCATGAAACTCTAGGAAAAAATAGAAGAAGTCACTACTGTATATAATTGATGTTAAACAAAAAGCTACCTTTGCACATTGTTTGTGAGCATGTGTATTCATCAAAAAATAATAAAGGAGTTTTAAATTAAGTTCTTAAAAATCGGCCCTCAAAGATTATTTTCAATTATCAAGACTATCTTAATTCAATTGTTTAAACTTAAAGATGCATAATAAAATTAAACTAGGAATTAAAAAGTAAATTAAGATAATAAAACAATGCACTTCTTATTGAACCTTTATACTTTTTTATGTTTATTTTTCATCTAATTCTAATTTTGGCTTCTTTATCATTACCAACCACTCATACTTATTTTATTAACACCCTCTAATCATGTAATGTTACTAGTCTTTTTCCTGAACTATTACCCTTAATGGTCATTCAAGGTGAAAGGAAGAAAAAGCATAAAGCTTGGTCTACTTAATTCTTTGTCTAGTTTTATCCTAAAGGTCCATTAACTACATGTTGTACAGTCTCTTACTATATAATTAATATGAGATGTTAAGAGTGGTCAATTCCTAACATATATTTATATGCATTAGAATAAAAACTAATTATAGATGGAAACTAAAATTATTATTAAGTATAAAGATCACATAAAGTCATGTAAAAGGTTCAACATTATCCAAGCTATAGATTTAGTTACCCATCTTAAGGTAAACAATCAAAATAGTTGTAAACAAATCCATAGACATGAAAGAAGAATGCAAACTAGAAAAAATCTCATAAGACAAGGGAATAGAAAGAGTTCTCATTCTACAAACACGCTCTTGATAATTTGTTTGGACTCTGAAGAAACTTTCTTTTCTTTGTTAGTAACCTCCACTCTTAGTAATTCTAACTACTGCCAGAAATGAGCCAAAATTAGGATGCCTAAGTTGTTGCCTTTAAGGTTCTTTAAATATAATTTTGGGTCCGCCAAAGATAATGTTTGTTGCCTCCAAGATATATGATGATATGGTGTATCTTGAGAGAAAGGTATGATTGGTCAAATTCAAATTCAGATTCTTCCTTCATGGGTCCCTCAAAAAATCTCCAATTTGGATGCAACAAAAAAGTAACATGGGCTCACCATTATGCACAGTTGTGCATATGCTCGAAGCATAGGCGTGGTTGTTGCTAAAACATGAGCGTGCTTGCCTTGTTTTTCTATCAATTCATGCCCAAAATGCCTCAATAATCAATCAGAGCTCAGCATGCTAAAATATGATAATTATTAGAATAATTAGTACAAAACTTATTCAAATAAGTAAAAACTATATAAAAATAGGTTGAAAAAATATGCTAAAATATAGACTTATCAAACATTCTCTTGACTTTACCCTAACACATTAGAAATCTCAAGGCTTCAACCTTTAAAGAGAGATGGGACCAGTGAATTTAGATGTGAATAGATTCTTATAATAACTTGTTAATCCTCATGAGGTTTAATTCTTAACATATGTCATTTCCCCTAATTATACACTGCCAATGTGAATCCAATTATAAAGTCCATCTCCACAGACCATCCATCCTTGATATTTATCATTTCACATGTCTTTTCTATAAATACAACTCTTCATAAGGTTGGTATTTGTGAATAGATCCTTACTATAACATGTTAATCTTGATGAGGTTTAATTCTCATCATGTATCCTTACTCTTACCTATACACCACCCATGGTTATCAACCCATCAAATAACAACCCACCAACATATCAATCGTGCATCACCTAATCTCAAGATCCATCTCCAAAAACCTTTCCATACTTGACATTCAACATGTCATATGTACTCCCTACAAATACAAAAGTTCAAGAAGCCATCGTGCAATACATAACACCTATGACAAATCCATAAGTTGACCCATAACAAAAAGCTACCTATTGTAGCATCATTCGAAACCTATTGACCCCTCATTAAGCATGGCAATAAGGAGAGTCTAGAATATGTTTTATCATCATTGTTAGGGGTATGCATAGATTGAATTTCCAAAACACAATCTAAATCTATTTAAAATCTATTTAAAATCCATTTATATGGATTGGATTTTGAACCAATCCATTTTAATTTTTCTTAAAATTGGTTTAAATTTAGTTTTAAAATTTAGATTTGGTTTAAAACCAGTTTTAAATCGAATAAAAATATATCATAAATATTTTTTATATTATTATTAAATTATTATATTAAAAATACTAAAATTTTATAATAAATAATATAAAATTATATTTATATATATTTTAATCTATTGATAATATAATTTTTCTTATTTTTATATTTTATTAAATTAATATATATTTGTATATATTTTACATTTTATTATCTGTTCACCACACAACCTAATTATATGGATTAAATTTTAAACTATTTTATTTTATTTTTTTAATCAATTTAAATTTAGTTTAAAATTGATTTTAAATTTAATTTTTATTGAAACTAGTTTTAAATTTAGTTTTCTATTAAATTATTTTAAATCCAATTTAAAATTACATTTTATTTAATTTTTATTTTTGAAATAAGTATTATACGTTAATAATTTTATAAAATTTTATTTTATAGTTTTTAGATGTTACTTTAAAAATACAAACAAGTTTACGTGTATATTTAATAAATTATATTTAAAATGATTAGATTTGTATTGTTTTAAATACATATTATTTATGATTATAAAATTAAATTAGAGTAAATTTTAAATAATTATTTAAAATAATTTTATTATGTTACACGTAGTTTATTATATTTAAAAGACTTTGAATAGCATAATTAAAACTTGACTTTAACGATGCAGATTTTATAAAAAAATTATTTAATATATAAGTTAACTTTATTTTAAACATGATATGGATAAAATTATTAACCCTGAACATGTGATTTTTGTTATTTTAAGCTCAACATGACATGGATTAGTTATGTAAATTAAGGCACAAAAAAATCAATGTGGGATCCTCAATTATATCCAATTCTCAGTGAGCTCAAGCTTGAAATAAAATTCTACGCTGAGAATGAGATTAGGACCTTTTGAAAAGATTACATAAAGAAGAGACTAAAACCGATTTTGATAGAATTAAATCCAGTTTTATAAAATAAAATCTAAATTATGTCCAGACCAAAAACAAAATGGACTAGGTATCTTATTTTTTAATAATATAGATTTTTTTAATCTAGTTTAGTTTAGGTTATAGATTGGATCTTTGTATTTGGATTTTCTACCCACCCCTAATCATTGTCCACACCCTTAATACCTCAAAACCACTCCCATTATCATCTCTAATCTCTATTAAGGTTCAGTAAAAGGAACCCAACTTATACCTAGTCAAGGTTGAGAATTTTTTTCCCTGCCATATCCCCTTGCTTATTTTAAAAAAAAAAAAAGTGTGTTAATGGGTTAAGGAACTTGTCCTACACCCAAATATTTATTTTAACATATGTTATTTTAATTTTTTTTTCATTTTATGTACCTTACAAAAATATTTAATGTAATATTGATGAATCTATATTTTATGAATATTTTGTTTATCTTTCCATAGATTTTTAATAGAAAAAGGGAATTAGAAATTGTAAATACCATAAAAATCTTATTTAAATCAAATATCATAGGTTTCTTAATTTTTGTTTAATTTACACTAATTTCTGTAAATATATTTTGTAATTTTGATTATTTGACAATAATTGTGCAGAAATTTCCAGACAATTCCTTTGGATTTTTGGCTTTTGAGAAAATATAAAGTAAAAGTAACCACTTTCAGATATCATAGTAATCAATACAACAAGTAACTTCTAAGGGACAGGTCAAAGCAACTATTTTCAAAAGAAAGTGATCACTATAGAGCCAAGGAGAGGTGCAGACTTGCACGTGTTCACTATCGTTGATGATAATAAACACTACTGAGAGCTACAGAGTGACGCATGCTGCGCGTGTTTACTATTGTCATTCGCAAACGAAAGTGATCACTATAAAGAGGAGACTTCATGGACGTTGTGAGTGTTTACTATCATGAACGATAGTAATTACAATGGAGGGCGTCAAGTTCACTATAAATAAATTTTTATCATTTAGGGTTAGGAGCTTTTTACCATTTTAGATTCTTTTCCATTTTGGGACACTTTTGCAGAGCTTAGGTCAACCTTGGGTGACAACCAAAGCTACATTTAGGATTTGATTTCTATTTCTTCTTACTTTTCTTTGATTTTTGCCTTGGTGTCATTAATTTTTCTTGATTTTCATCTTGTAATAGTAAAACTGATCCTTAGGGAGGGCTAATTTTCTTATTAATCTCTAGTGAGTAGGGATGGAAAAATGTCAGGTTAGGTCAGGTTAGGCCAGGCTTGACCTGTAACATAATTATTAGGCCTGAGTCTAGTCTGTTACCTATTAAAGACTTTATTTTCATCCTAGCCTGACTTTTTTACGTGACCTGACTTGGCCTGAAGTCTGTTAATAAAGCCTATTACACAAAAAAATCTTCATATTAATGAAAATATAAATATTTTATTCTCAAATTAGTTTACATATGTTTCTACATTTCATCTGTCATATTGATAATTATTAAATAATTATAATAATTTTTATATAAATTTATAAATAATTTTTAAAAAATTATTTGAGCACTAATTATAAATGTTTCATATTAAATAAATTTTTATTTATATTTTTTAATTTACTTTTTAAAATTATTAAAGATTTTAGTTTTTTTAGAATCATAGTTTATTTGTTTACAAACATCTTATATTTAATAAATAAAGTGATAGTAAATATATAAAATTGATCACAAAAAATAATATTTACACAATTTGTTGAATCAGCTGAAAGAAAATTATTATATTTTAAAAAATAAATAACTTTAAATTCAATGTAATATATATATATATATATATAATGACAATAACAATAACTATTAAATTTAAAGAAAAAAATTATAAAATATTTAATTTTATTTTCAATTAACAAATACACGTAAAATTATAACACTATAACATTAATATAATATAAAACAAATATTACTGGTACAACAAATTAAAATATATACTTCAATATAAAATATAAATTGATAGATTTTATAATAATTTAATTTTTTTTATTTGTAAAATATTAAATTTTAAATGTATGTTAATAACCATAATTAAAGTATTAAAGATTTTAATTATTTTTTTATGATAATTATATTTTGTTTATGTAAAGACATCTTATATTTAATAAATAAAATCACAGTAAACACATAAAATTAATAACAAAAAATAATACTCACAAAATTTGTTGAATCAGCTAAAAAAATTTATTATATTTAAAAAAATAGTTATTGTAAAAATTATAGATAAAAAATATTTATATTATAAAATTTAAGAAAATAAAAAAATAACATATGAACATAGTAAGAATTCATAAAATTTATATTTAAATTAAAATAACTTATATTTTCAAACTTTTATCTTAATAAAAATATATGTAATAAAACTTAATATATATATATATATATATAATTACAATAATAATTATTATTAAATTAAAAAAATTATAAAATATTTAATTTTATTTTTTTTAATTTTAAATTAATAAATATATGTAAAATTAACTACATCATAATATTAATATAATATAGAAAATATTACTGATACAATACATTAAAAGATATATATATATATATATATATATATATATATTGATAAAGTAATTAATAATTTAATTTTTTATTTATAGTATTTTTGTAAATATTTATTAACTATTGAATTTTGAAGGTATATTAACAACTATATTTTTTAATAAAAAATCTATTTACATATATGTCAAATTTTTAAAAAATAATTATTTAAAATTTGACATATTTGTATTTAGTTTTATTGTTGTATGCTGTGTATCTAGTATGTAAAAATTTTTTATAGGTACTTTACTCAAAAAAATTTATACTAATAAAAATAAAATACATATTAAGTTATAAAAAGTATATATTATTATATATAATTTATTTAAAATTATATTATTTATAATATTTACTATCTGGTCCTATTATATATATATATATATATATATATATATATATATTGTAAATGAAATTTTTTATTTTATTTTTCTATCTTTTTTTTCTAAAATTTTAGTTTCGAATAAAATATAATTCATATTTAAAGTATTTTTATTTACTATAAAGCAAAATAAATAAACATAATAAATTAATATAATAATTACATAGTAATAATAATAAAATTTAAAATATAAAAAATATATTAATATAATATTTTTTTTTTAATTTTATTTCGTTCAGTTTTGATTACATCTTGTTCCTGTTCAAAGATTTAATCACTCTTTAACTTGATTAAATGTAACAAATATGATAATTTATTATTAAATAAATTTATTATTTAAAAAGTATACTCGTGTATAAATATTTTTAATTTTTAACAGAATATAATTTCTATTTATTATAACAATAAATAAAAAGAATTATAGCATGATATATTAATTTAATACAACAAAAATAAAAATATATTATTAAATAACTTTATTATTTAAATATATTTTGACAGCTTTATTTTTAAATTATATATATATATGTATATATATATATATATATATATATATATATAAGTCAGTCTGTCAAGCTTAACAAGCTTTAAAAACACTCATGCCTGGTTTATTTACTTAAACAGACCTTAAAAAAAGTTTAAATCTTATTTGTTTATTAAAAAGGTCAAATTAGGTCAGGCTTAAACCAGGTCAGGCTGCAGGCCCCTGTCAGGCAATCTAGCCTATTTCCATCTCTACTAGTGAGTTCATATAGATTCTTGAATTTCTAAGTCTTTAATGTTAATACAAACCTTTTTTCATGAATTTCTTCTTTTCCTATTCTCTTGAACTATATTAAGAATTGAATGAGAGGGTTTTGCTTAATCAACTTCTAATTCATTTTTAATAGAGATTCTGAACTTAGTTTGCTTAATTCCGGGTTTAATTCTAAGGTAGCTTAATCTCTTGGAGCCCATTGATTTGCTTAATTTCGTATAGAAATTTAAGGTTATGTTTTGCTTGTTAAATTAAAATTAACCTAATTTAGGGAAAATGGTAAAGTATTAAATCTTAAAAGGAATTGGGATAAAATCTATATGAATAAACTAGGGGTTATTATATTGATTGAACTCTATAATTTAATTTTCTGATTGAGTAACTTGCACTTGGAACCACAAAACTCTCCTTTTCTGATTGAGTAACTTGCACTTGAAGACAACTTAGGCTTGCATCCTAGACTACATTAAATTTTTTGTATGTTTTGATGAGGGGTTAGCGATGAACCTTATTGCATCATCAAATATCATAAACTAGAATAAAATCAAACAAAGGACAAATAATACTAAATTGTTCATCCATTTTTGTTTGATTCTTATCAATTAATTAAATCAATGGATAATTGTCAAATCCTTTTAAGTTACTAAAATAATCAAATTTATACATGTTTTCATAATAAAATTTAAGTAATTCTATCTTATATATTGGATTCAAAAATAGTGTAACCCCTATTAAGCCTAACACTCCAATAACTCTTCAACTTGTCAAATGTGTTTTTTGTGATCATTTAATTACCTAAGAAAGAAGACAAGAGTCATTCATTTAATGCAAACTTAATCTCACAAATACTAGAAAAATAAATATTAACTAAATATTTAGTATTATAAACTATCCATTGTGATTCGCAAACATATGTGTTAAGACTCACATTGTCTCAAATGCATCAAAATTTTCTTTGTACGCAATAACAACTTTTAGCATCATGAAAGTTAGATTTCATCTACTTGGTCAATGAACAACTAAATTTTCTTGTGCAAGAAATGCATAATTGTTTCTTCAAATATTTCTTTTCTTCTAGGTATTGCAATCCTAAAAGCTACATTGTCTTTGATTTTTTCAATACATCTTTTAACACTTTTAATCTATCATTTCTTAAAGGACATGAATTCAACTTATCTTTAAGTTTAACAATCATGGTTGCTATCATTATCTAATGTGATAGTAGATAACTTTATATTAATATTCTTTCTTGTTAAACCAATAAACAAAACATTTCTAAGCTTATCATAAAAATTATTCTCAATCTACCATTTAACACATAAATAATATACATAAAGAATAAAAAATATTCAAGACCAACATTTACAAGTTGTAAGAGCTATCAATATAATAAATAGTGACAACCCATATCTCTTTTTTCAATTAACTTTAGTCTATATATTTGAAGCAATAGTCACTCTTCATTCATTAGTATCTATAAGCTTCAAAGCTAATAATATTTCATTAGTTTAGTATTGATTACTATATACTTGCATTAGTAGGTTGTTAAGGAAAATTACCATTATCTGCCATGATGCACTGATGTGACATACATAAATGCAAGAGGATAAACACGTTGACACAACAATAGGATAGTTGTAAGAGGAAGAAGGGAGACATGCTACAATTGAAAGGGAATAAGGAAATGAAAATAAATTCAAAACTATCTTTCACACTTGCTTAAATATATATATTTATATTAGGAGTATTTTAGTAAACCTATTAAAGTTGGTTAAATTTATAGTAGATACTAAAATTCTCATATGTGTCCCCTTATTCAATACCCAAGTAAAACTTGTAACACTTTAATTTAATTTCAAAAATAATAAATTTCACAAAATAAGAATAGTTAAAATTTCATTTACATGTAATTTTCCAATGCAGAGTTTCATCAAAGTTTTTCAAAATAATAAAGGATTACAAGTTTTATATCAAAAACAGCTACATGTCCAATTCAATCACATCAAATTTTCAAAAAAATCTAAGCCTTATAAAAGTTTCATTCATTCATTCACTGAGCCCGGTATTAATCGTCTTGGTCACCTAAAAAATAAATGTAAGAGTGAGTACTCTACACTATCCATCACACAAACAACATAGAGATTCCCATGCACATTCACATGTAATCTAAGATATTCTACTCAAGTACTATCCATCACAGGCAACACTTTAAAGCAATTTATTTGAATTTATAACCAATGCACTTCTAGCACCAAAACATTTTTCACACACGTGCACTCATTGTACAAAGCCACGTTCACTATGGCACGTGATCACAGATTCACACCATGGATGGTCGCTAGTTACCTCCACCTCACGGATACCACATGGACGGTCACGAGTCGCTCGGCAAAGGTGTTGGTTAGAGGTCTAGTTAAAAGGAGAGTGTGTAGCCTATGGTGCACTCACGCCCACTATTGGTGTTACCACCACTCTCTCTTCCCCAATGTATTTCTACTGTCCCCATTTTTCACATCTCCAGTGTATTGCTAAACCATTTATAACATAATTACAACTGCATTTAACAAGCCTCATTTACATATATTTCAATTACACAAAATACTCATATTTACATACGGCACTTAGGCCCACATTCATTCTTAAACATTGAATCTTTATTATTAGCGGCATATCACAACACACATTCACCCTCAATGGGTTCAACCATCTCATCACACATCACATTGCAATATTTAGCAAAATACACGAAAATAAAAAGATAATGAAATAGGGTAGACTCCCCTTTACCTTAGATTGAAGATCCACACACGAATTCAACCCAAGGAAGTGATTCCCAAACGAATTTCATCCTAAACACATGGAAGAATCCTATGAAAACCAAGGGAAACCAAGAGAAGAGAATGAAAATGAGAAACTGAAACCCTAACCATTAAAACTAACCTCCAAGCATTTCTAACACGAATCCAACCTTCAATCTAGCTCCCGAACAGCTTTGGAAGCAATTTAATCAGTAAAGTAGGGTTTTGGGTCAAGAAAATCAAAGAGATTATGAAAAAAGGAATGGGAAATGAATTTTCCAAACTCTAACACACCTCTCGTCGTGACACTCTCACTACAGTAACACACGCTCGCTGCAGTAACGCCCCTTGTCGCTAAAGTAAAAATCTCAGAGAAGATTGCATCTTGGGTTTTGCAAAATCTCGCTACAGCGAGACTATACTCAGAATTGCAACCCAAACTGTCGCTCTCTCGTTACAGCGAGGGACCTCTCACTACAATGAGAAGGTGACAGTTTCACGCCTTCTTCTCAGGGCCCTCTCGCTACAACGAGACATCTCTCACTGCAGTGAGAACACCTTACACTAGACACTTAGCTAAATTTTCAATCATCTACAATAATTCTAGTTCCACCACAACCAACACACATGCTCATACTCGCATTCACACATTCATACAAGTCTACATCATCACTTGTACATATACTTTCATCACAATATATATATATATATATATATATATATATATATATCAAATACACAAACATATGAAAATTCCTATAACGCTTATATTAATAATTAAATAATATTACAAAATTTGGAGCGTTATAAAACTTGTACCTAAATTCACACTCGTTTTTCATACTTTTCTCTATAAAATTAAAGGCAAGACCCCAAAAGTTCAAACTTTTTGTCATGCCTACCCCTTATGTCGCTAAAAATTTCTAAACATTGCTCCATATAGTCTAAAAAAAGCTCAGTCAAATTACTAAAGAGAAAACATATAGTCAATTCAAAAAAGTATATGTATCAGAATAGAGGTTGAAGGTCATTGAAAGAAGTAGTTATAGTATTGAAAAAATTATTAATCATTATTTTGTTCTATATGTGATGATTCCTCCAAGGATTAAGACATTTGAATTTGATAAATACAAGGGAATCACTTGCTCATGAAGTCATGTAATAATTTATTATAGTAAAATAGCCTTATATAGTCATGTCAATAAGTTTGTTGATTCATTTCTTTTATGATAACTTAAATGGGACAATTTTAAGTTCACGTATGCATTTTAAATGTCCTTGTATTCATAGGTTAAAATATTTGTTCAACGCTTTTTTCAAAATAATATATGCACAATGTTAGTGTATAAGTTGTGGTTGCAGAACATGTTAAAAAAGGATAATGAAACCTTTTAAAAGATACATCTAGAGATCGGATGAAAAAGTTTGTAATACTTTAGAGCATATTATAAAATTCTCTAACATTGTCATTATAGAAAAAAGTGTAAAAGGTGGCATAAGAAGTGAAAAGCTCTTTCATAGTTATGTTAAAGTGGCTAGTACAAAAAAACTAAAAAAGGTGAAGGAAAAAAAGAATGAAAAAATTAATGTTATAAATTTTCATCAACAAGAATACCATGTGTGACAATTGACCCTACACCTTCTTATTTCCAACAAATGATCCTAAACTCTCAAATACAATTTCCATATATCACTATAATTTCACAAACTCCTTGCTTACAACCCTACCAACTAAAATCTTACTAACTATTGTTAGATCTTTTTTATAAAAATGCATCGACAAACAAGTTCATTTTTATATCCTTCCTTCAACAAATATTTGCTAAGGCGATTATACCACATGCATTCAGATTGCTTTAATTCATAAAGTAATTTATTTAACTCGATTGAAAAAATTCTCTAGAATTTGGATTGTATGCTTCTAACAAATTAAAACGTTTAGAGAGTTTCATATAAATGTCATTATTAAGTAAGCTATACAAATTGGCTATAACATCTATTAAACACAAATTAAGTTCTTTATGTACTATTAAACTAACTATGTATTGAAAAGTACTTGCATCCACAATAGGTGAATATGTTTCTTCAAAATCAATGGTAGGTCTTTGTGAAAAACCTTAGGCAACAAGTGATTTATATATCATAATTTTACCTTTTTCATTTTATTTTTGTAAAAAAATAAATTTTATATTCAACTAACTTTACATCTTTTGGTGTATGAACTATGGGTCTAAAAATTTAGTGTTTTGTAAGAGACTTTAATTTTGCCTCAATTACATCTTTCTATTTCTATTAGTCCTTTTTTTGTCTACACTCATTTATTAATTTTGTTTTATGATCCTTTATATCAATGATCGCATCCAATGTTATATTAAATGAAAAAATATCGTCAACATTAACTTTATTTTGATTCTATTGTATTCTATTCATGGTATAATTTATTTAGTTATCTTTATTTTCACGATATTCAAGTACCAATGTTTCTTAAGGAATTGAAATATTAATTGTCTTATGATTCTTCTCGAATCTTTACATCCTCAATTTATCCATCCTAATTCCTTTCTCTTTTTCTTTTTTGAGAATTTTTATCTATAGAACCAAAAGGTATAACATGATTCATACACAATTCAAATCATTTGCAACAATAGATTATCTAATTGGGACATTATTTTTGCATAACATTAGAGTTGAGATGTTTTTTGATTTGTAAACACATTTTGTAGTTGATTAACTAAACTTTGTAAATCAATTATCTTTTGAACTTCAAAATTTATATTGTTTTGTTCGAGGATTAAGATGAGATAAATATAACTTATTCCAATTAATTTTATTATAGATGAAGATTCATAGCCAACATATATTCTTAACCTTCTTTAAGCACCTATCTTAGTGCATTATAGTGGAGCAATAAGAACATACACTGAATATTCATAAATTTTTAGACAAGAAATATTAGTTTGTTGATGAAAAACTAATTACAAAAGGGATAGCATATTGTAGTTTATTGGCTTGATGTAAATAAGTGTTGCAACATGTAAGATCGAATGTCCCTAAGTACAAATTAGAAATTTTGATCTCATTAGCAATGATCTTATAATTAATTTTAGACACATTATTAATTATTCAACAATTCCATTTTGAGTATGTATATATGCTACAAGATGTTCAATATCAATTTCAATAAACATATAATAATCATTAAAAGCTCTAGACATAAAATCACCAATGTTGTCAAGGTCCATTTTCTATGAAATAAGTTATCGAAACATTATCCCATAAGGATTGTTTCCAACTACCCCGAATTTCTTAACTTAATTGTTTGAATTTAAAGGAAGAAAAGTAAATAAATCAAGGATTTAAATATCAAATTTAATTAAAATAACACAACCAACCTTTAACAATAAACTTAATTGAGAAGAACTTAGGGAATATGATTTCACTTTTACACTTCTCTATGTTCACTTTTAGATTAATTCCTATTTCAGTTTTCTTATGATTGTCAACCACTCATACTAGATTTATTAACACCCAATAATTATACAATGTTAATAGTCTTTTTCCTAAGCTATTACCCTATTTTCTAATCAATTTCAGTCCAACATGCAACCGAAATCCACCTGTGACCTTATGCTAAATTACATAATTAATATATAAATTATTGTGAAACAAAATTAAAAAAAATGTCAAATGATTACTTTTCTTGAGTTGAGTTTGAGTCGTGGGTGATAAAATGAGCACTATTTTTTAAGCTAAATAGGATATATAGTAATAAATTATTGTAGTGCTTAAAAAGACAAACGATGGCTTAATGATCAACTACACAAGCTTAAAAATATGTTTTTATTATTTATTTTTTAGTCTTTAAATGAAATCATTCTCTATTTGATCTTTTGATATAATCATTTTGGTTTTGAAAAAAAATTCATTGAAAGAATATTAAAAGAAAGTACCAGTATCAACTCATAAATGAGATGAAAATTATATGATCATTTTATTCATGTTGCTATGTAAAAATGTTTGAACATGTTATTCTCATTTTTTTTAACCATTTAATAAGGAAAATATGGATGAAGAGAGAGATTATCTATAACTCAAACATGTATGATACCCATCATTAAGTCCAAATATTTTATATATTTTTTTTTAAAAAAAAAAGGAAAGAAATAGAAAAATTATTTAAGAATATAGAGATGTCATATGAGTGCTTATATGAGATGCGAGAATAATTTTATATGTCATGCAAATATGCATATGACATAAATGATTATATGTTTGACGCTAATTGTGTAACAAAAAATATTCCCTGTATTATATAAATTTAGATAAATTTACCAAATTTAAATATATGAAATTAGCATATAGTTAAAAATTTTGTACTTTTTATTTATGAGGAAAACACTTGATCATGTTGTTAAATGCAATGATGTCTCATGATTCTTTTGATAACGAAATACAATTTATGTAACACCTTAATTTTCATTTACATTTTTCTTATTTTTAAAATGGAAGAATTTTCTTTAAAACAAAAGAAAAAGAAAATCTAAAAAATAAAGAATATTTCTTTTAGCTCATGAGAATATTCCTTTTACCTCAAACAAAAATAGATCAGATTTTCTCAACTAAATTCTTGCTCAAGCGAAAATTCATGACAGAATCTGCAGTGTTTTCGATCAAGCGAAAATACCCTCATTTGAGCAAAAATATCAACAAAAAAGTAGCAAATTTTGTCTGATTTTCTAGCTCAAACGAGAATTCTTAAGTTTTAAAGCGTATTTAAGAGATTTTTTACTCTAAAACTTGTATTGTGAGGCAAGGAACCTCTCAACCACTTCTTCCTCTGTTCTACTGCTTCCTTTCTTAAGAGAAACCCTCTCAAAATCCAACTTCTTTCGAATCCAAGCCCGAATTGCCTTTCCTCTCAATCCCAAGTAAGTTCCTTATAACTCAATCCTTCCATCTCATTTTTATATTTCTCTGTTTTCCCTTTTCTAAAAAAAAAAACTCTACTTCATAATATATAGGAGAAAACTTGGTCTTTGAACAATATCTCCTTCGAAACGTTAGACTTCCCTCCGAATTATGAGTAGATCTTGGTCTTAGAAACACCAGCTGTCATCTCTTTGGTTGTGAGAGACTCATTTCCAAGTAAGGGGACTTGATCTCAAACGTTAACTCCTACTTTATGTATTAGCTTATAAGACTTCAATATTCTTGCTTTAAATAGTATAGCCATAATTTTTATTAAGATCTCACCGTTAAAAGAAGATTTTTGAGCATGAAAACTCAATGATCTATTTCTAGAAATACCTAGATAAGAAAGTTTATGATTTTTTATATTAATATGTATGTATAGTTAATGATGGATTATGACTCTGAATAATATGTGTTAGAAGATGTTAAACCTTAGGTTAGATGATTTTATTCAAACTGAAAGTGTGATCTTCAACAAAATATTTATGAATTCATGTTATTAAAGAGTGCTTGATTGCCCTCGAATGATAAAAAAAATAGTTTTATTAGTGAAAATTAACGAATAAAAGTGTACATGTAAATTTAAGTTGTTTATGTGGTAAAAGTGGAAAGAGAAATGGTGATAAGTTGCATATAATGTGAAATGCTGAAATGTGAATAAATAGATGTCATGAGAAAAATGTTGAGAAAGTGTAAGAAAAAGAGAATGGAGTAACTGATATATGTGTCATAAAAACACTGATTGGTCTGATTATGACATGTGTGTTATAATACATCAACGAGTGAGATTATAAAACATGTTATAATACATTGATTAGTATGATTGTAACACATGTATTAGGGACATATTGATTGATATGAGCAGTATAATGTTTGTATGTCACTATTGAGTTTCTATATGGATAGTTCAGAGATATAGTAAAGATATAGAGTCTAGAGGTGATTTAGGAAATCTGGAGGAAATGAGGCGATAAATGTTAATAACTTATGTGTATACAATTGATAGAGAAAGCATTCACAAACCTCACACTCTTTTCTTAACTGATCTACTGACTATACCTTTGCTATAAATGCCTAATAAAGCACACATTGTATCCGTGTATTATAACGCCTCGAATTTTTGTAATATTGATTATTGATGTGTGTGTGTGTGTGTATGTGTATGTATATATATATATATATATATATATATATATGTATATATATGTATAGTGTGAATAAATATTGGAATTTGCACTTGAGTGCATGATGAATATTGAATGTTGATGTGTGTAAGTGCATATGGATGTGTATAAATGTATTTGCATATAATTGGATTGAAAAACATGTTAAGGGTGTAATACTGAAGTGTTCTCGCTGTAACGAGAGGTCCTTTACTGCAGTGACAAAGCAATAGTTTAGGGTGCAGTCTCGCTATGACAAGATTCTGCAGAAACTAGAGTGCAATTTCTACTAAAATTTTTGCTGTAGCAAGAGAGAGTGTCGCTACAGTGAGAATATTTAGCTATAGTGAGAGTTTCGCGATCAGAGGGATATTTGAGGGATTAGGGTTTAGGGAAAATCATTTCTCACTTCTCCCTTCAAACTCTCTCTCATTTCCCTCGATTCTCAAGCCATTCTTACCGATTAAATTGCCTCCAAAGTCGTTCGTGAGCTAGATTGAAGGCTAGATTCATGTTGGGAATGCTTGAAGGTGAATTTTAATGGTTAGGGTTTCAGTTTTGGTCCTTTTTCTCTATTTTTAGGGTTCTCTTTGAGTTCTCATGAAATTTTTCATGTGTTCTAAGGACAAAATTCATGTGGAGAACGTTTTCTACCATTGTTTGTGCATGAGTCTTCAATTTGAGGTAAAAGAAGACCTACTCTATCTCAATTTATTTGAAAATCCATTTACTTGCTATGTTTTAGTGATGTGATTGAGATAGGATATGTAAACTGGTGTGTTTTGATAGATAATGCATGTTAGGTATGATTTTGATGATGTTGGACCCTATTATGAATAGATTAGGATGAGGAATTGATGTGGAACGTGAATGAGTGCGCTTATCTGTCATTGATGGATGTAGATTATGTTAAAATTGTAATGTGTGAGCTAGAAATGTTGTGCGTTGAATGTAACGCAAATGAATATGGGCACTTGTGCCATGTATTGTGAATGAATGTGGGCCTGAATGCCTATGCGAATATGAATATTATGTATGATTGAAATGTTTGTGAATGGGGCATGCTAAATGTTATTGTAATAATGCTATGAATGGTTCAGCGATACACTGGAGGTGTGGAAGATGAGGACGGTAGAAATACCTTGGAGAAGAGAGAGTGGTGGTGACACCAACAGTGAGCGTGGGTACACCACAGGCCACACACTCTCCTCTTGACTAGACCTCTGACAAATACCTTTATCGAGTGACTCATGACTGTCCACACGGTATCCGTGAGGCGAGAGTAACCGGCGACCATCCATAGTATGAATTTGTTATCACAGTGCCACAGTGAGCGTGGTAGCGTGCGATGAGTGCACGCGAGTAAAATGTTTTAGGGGCGTGAGTGCATCGATTATGAACTGAAATGAAATACTTGAAAATACTGCTTGTGATTACCTAGACTTGACTAGAATGTGTTAGAATACATGTACATGTGCAAGGTGAGTTTCTATGTTATGTGTGCGTTGGATAGTGTAGAGTACTCACACTTACATTTATTTTCAGGTGACCAAGACAATCAGCATCGGGCTTAGTAAAGAGATGGATTAAACTGCTATAAGATTAGAAATTTATTTAAACTCTGATGTAATTGAATTAATCTTATAGCAATAATTTGATGCAAGTTGTAACTCATCCTTATTTTGAATATTTTAATGAACTATGTATGGGAAAAACTATTTTTGAATGAAATTTTATTTTATCTTATTTTCTGAAATTTGATATTTTAAATTAAATTTAAGGTGTTACATGTATGGTGGGTGACGGCAACTATTAGTACAGGCATAAGTCCATCGTAACTAAGAAAGTATGTTGGCAGCGATTTAAGGGCCTATGAGTGTCTAAAGTACTCTTATTTGGTGAATGGTACAAAATTAAAATGAACAAAGTGGCATGAACTTAAATATTGAATGATTGTGTTGATTAAGTGAGAAACTAATTATGTTGAATAAAGGAGAAATGAATGTATTCGATTAAGTGATAAATAGTGTGTGTGAATTAGAATTGTTTTAGGAATCATCTCCATTGTGATGCATTTTATATACAATAATAATTTTTTTATATATTATTTGAACTGTTTTAATTAAATAAAATTAGTGGAGTGGAGAATACTCACTCTTATTAATATTTTTCAAGTAATGAAAATAAATAGATAAAGAAGGTTGATCTGTTTTAGTATCATACTCATCATGGATTGTATGAGAAAGCATTGCTCTATTAAGATTTGTTATTTTAAGGAATGTAATCATATTAATTGAGTTTCCATTTAAAACTTATGATACTTTGACGAATCCTATTATAAATGATGATTCAAGGTTTATATATAATATTTAATAGTTAACTGTTTAAATTTTAATTCATACCTAGTTTTAATTAAAAATTTATATTACTGAAAATAGATTGTTTGTATCATGAACTTAAAATATATATGTGTCTATATATATATAATATGAAGTTTTTGTCTTCATTTTATTTATAAATTTAAGTTAAGGAAACACATATTCATTTTTAAAATGAATCTTTACTTCACAATGAATTAATATAAATTCAAACACCTTACGAATTTTACCAAATTTGTTTCAAAATAATATATATTATTAAAGAGAATTATTTGAATTATAGCAAGAATGTTACAATTCAAATTTTAAAATAAAAAATAAAAAATGATGATTAATAGAGATGTCAAAAAGTCTATTTGACTTAGCCCTAATTCTAGTCTAAATGGGTTAGGGCCAAAAAGCCCATTACTTTATAAGTTCATAGGGTCAAAAAACTCTCACAGTGCCATGGTTAGGGTCAGAATTTTATGGATCAAAAAATTTATATGTTCTTAAAAAATTAGATTTAAAGAAATTTGATATAAATTACAATAATTATTAAAATATTTAGTAAAAATGTGTTTTTCATATAACATATTCTATAATAAACTTGTAGTCCAATAAAATTACTTATTAAAAAAGAGAAAGAAAAATAAAATATATATAATATTAAATATTTATAACGATTGTTATTATTAAATAAAATTAATAAAAATAATGATTATTATATAATTTTAACAATTTTTATATAATTTTTATATGTATTAGTGATAATTATTAAATAATTGTAACAGATTTTATATATATTTATAAATAAATTTTAAAATATTATTTGAATATTAACTATAAATTTTTTTCATATTATAAATTTTTATATTATTATTTTTCTTGATGTATTTTTATGAAATTATTAAAAATATTATATATTTTTTCTGAGGATCATTTTTATTTATATAAAAATATCTTATATTTAATAAATAAAGTCACAATAAACATGTAAAATTGACAATATAAAATAACACTAACAAAATTTGTTAAATCTAATAAATGAAAGTTAATATGTTAAAAAAATAAATAAATATTTTCATCATAAAAATTATAGACAAAATATTTTAGATTATAAAATTTATATATGTAAAAAAGTAATATATGAACATAATAAGAATTAATTAATGTTTATAAATTTAAATTTTGACTTATCTTATTTAATAAATTTTTTATTTAAATTAAAATAATTTATGTTTCTAAATTTTTATCTTAATATAAAATTCTGATAAAAAATAATATAAAAGTCTAAACTAAATGCAATATATATATATATATAAAAGTATATATATATATATAATATTTAATTTTATTGTATAAATTAATTTATTATTTTAAAATCATAAATATACCTGAAATTAACTAAACTATAGTATTAATGTAACAAAAAAAGTATATATATAATAAATTAAAACACATACTTATATATTACATATAAATTGATAAATTAATTAATAATTTAATTTTTTATTTATATGTTAAATTATGTAAATATTTATTAATTATTAAATTTTAAGTATCTATTAACAACTATATTTTTTTTAATAATAAAAATCTATCTATACTTATATGTCTATATAAAATTTATTAAAATTAATCATTTAAGATTCTATAATTATTAAATTAATCACTTAAGATTCTACATATTTATATTTATATTAAAAATAATCATACTATGTATACACCTAAGATATAATAAATCTATAATTATTAAAAATTATTAAAGAATATTTAAACATATTAGAATTGATTAAATTTGTTAAGATAATTATTAATTAATATTTATAAAATATTTATCATTTAATTATTGTTTAATTAAAAATATTTAATATTTATTTTTAATTAAAATTATAAATTATTAACATACTATATTAAATTTAATTAATAAAATTAAATAAATACAAAAGTTAAATTTAAATTATTGTAAAATAGTCCTTGTATTTTTTAGAAATTTTAATTTAGCCCCTAAATATTTGTTTATTTGTAAAAAAGTCATTTTACCAACAAAAAAATAGCTCATTTCATTTATGTGGCATGCTCGTTTTAATTTTCTCAATGATTTTTTAGTCTCAACATGGTTCTAAATTACTTTTTTGGTCCTACCTATAATGTAGTCAAAATTGTTAAAATTTTAAAGTATATTAAGGATCAAATTAAGATATTTTCTTATATAAAAGTTCAATCTTTTAAATTTAATTTTAAAACTTCTTAGATTTCAAGTCTTTTTTGTCAAGCTTCGGATGGTTCAAAGATGTATAAAATTCCAAAAATTTCTTTTATGATTTATTTTCTATTTTTAGTTCATTTTCTTTTTAAGTTTTTTTCAAAATCCACCAATAATTTATTTAGAATATCGTTTAAATTTAAAATATTTTGATTCACTCTAGAATACTTCTAATAATGTTTTGATCTACCAAAATAATTTTCATGATTTTAGAAAAAAAAATTTAAAAACAAAAACAACATAAAAAATTATGCCTTAAAAATTGTAAAATTTATTAATTTTTTTAAAAAAAAATTATACCAAACCAAAGGTGAAACAATGAATTAATATTATAATTAATCATGTTATACAAATATCAATTCAAGGTCAAAAATTCAGTTCATGTCCAAAATAAAATATTTGTAGAAACAACACTTATTTTTAAAATAAAAAATTATCAAAATTTATAACAAATTCCAAGCAATAATTTAAGCAATTCCAAAGCATGGAACATCATATATTCATTATAATATTCTGATGTAAAATATAGTAAGCAAATTCATCAATAAAATCTTCTTAAAATACTTATTTATAGTTTGTTAGGATGTTTCTATAGAAATTTTTTATTTTTGCTAATTTTTAAATGATTTTCTTAGTTTTTATTTTTTTAATCAATTTTATTTTTCATGCAATCACTGAGTCATAAAATTTTATTAATAAAAATGGTTAAGGGTTCCCTTGACTCAAAAATTCATTAGTTCTCTTTATTCATGAAATAATATTGTCCTCCGATACTTGATTTTTGGTAAGGTTGTAAATGAGTGATTGCCTTCTTTCCTCTTGAATTTCTTGTTATGATTAGGACCTCCTTCTTGCTACTCCAAGTTAGCATTATACATACCAAATGAGTCCTTAAAGATTAGAGTCTTCCTACTTTAATTGTGGTAGTGGGGTTGTTGATATTTGTCTAGTTTCTCTCTTGGTTTTTTGTATTTTTGGTCATGGATTATGACATGGTTGGAGTTGTGTTTGATATTGTTAAGGGGTTGAGAAAGTTTAGTTTTGTTGAATTTTGAAAATTTTGGCTTGTATATCAAGGTAACTCCCTATTACACATAAATTTGTGCCTCCACTTTCCATGGGATACTTGATTTTTCTTTTGGCTCTTTTGGTGCATGGACGTCATGACTACTTATTATTGGGAGGCAACCCTCACACAGTCTCTTTCTGATGTCATTTGATTAGGCCAAATATACTTGCTTGGTTTGCTTCCAACTCCTAGTTACTCAGGTCGAATTTTCTTCTCTCACATGAGCACTTATTATTGGCTGAAATTAGGTTGATTTGGTTGTAATTTGACTAGGCTAATTGGTTATGGATCAATTCTTGACCAAGACTTACTTTTCAAGTGTTTTGGTGAACTTATCTTCTTTTTTTTTATTGGTTCTCCCTATTCAGCTGGTCGTTTACTCAAATTATGATCACTTGGCTTCTATTTCTAGCCAAAAATCATGCAAGGTGATGGAATATGATAGAAGAATATGCTCCTCTTCTACGGAGAGAGGTCGAGGTAGGGGTCTACTCCTTCCTTCGGGTCCGAGGTTGAGGCAGGCTCAGGCTCTGACGCTATAGGCAAATGGAGATCGAAACGCAGTCGCTTCGAAGAGCTGGCACCGTTGTCTCCGACGGAAAGAAGAAAATCGAGCAAGTCGTTAAGAAATGGAGCAAAGAAAGTTTGAAAATTTTGTCAAGCTTTCTAGCATTTACACTTCATTTAGAGCTAATCTTAGGAATTTTGTTTGAATTTTTTACTTAGGCTTTGGGCTTGCTTCTTGAACTTCCAACTCACTCTGAGTTGTAGTTTTGCCATAAAATTTTCAGATTTTAAGAAGTCATTTTATTGCTTAAAATGAGCCAACATTATAGACATGTTATCAAATTTGCAACTTGTATTTAATTTCTTATTTTTGTTTCTTTTTAAATAAAAAATATATATATTTCTTAATTTAAATATTTGAGAATCATTTTAGATGATTTAAATAATTAATCTCTACTTAAAATTGGGTCTCATCCACTTATATTGCCCAATTTTTCTTATTTTGGCTCATTTTATAGTAAATTTCACTAAATGTGTTTTAAATTTTTAATTTACCATGCATTATTTAACTTTTATTTATTTAGATTGATATAATTTTTATTTATTTAGAATGAATAAAATTTTGAGTGTTAAACTTTTTCTAAGCCTAATATAAAATACAAAAAGGTGTTTTCCTTGTTTTAGATATAAAATTTAAAAGAAAAAAAGTAAAGCTCTTAAAAAATAAAATAAATTTTTTACATTATGATTAAACTAATGATACTCTAAAACTCTCTTCAATCTTTTTGATGTGTCATTGTATATTTTTTTTTATTCTATTATGTGAGTCCTCACATTTTTGTTTTTAGATTCACAATTTATAAAAAAGGAGAAAAAAGAAAATAAGGTTGATTCAGTTTCATTTAGGGCTTTAGGTTTGAGTTTTTTTTTTCTCTGTCTTCCATCTCTTTTAATTTCTTCTTCATTTGATTATTTGATAATGTTATCGATGTAAAAGATAAAAATAAATAAAAAATATTATGTACATTAATTCACTTTTATACTTTATTTTTTTCATTATAGTTATTATTTTTATTATTAAAAAACACTAATTTAATGGGTTCGTAAAAGGTCAAAATTAATTTTTTTAAAAATAACATATAAATAAAAAAATTGAATTCAAGTAATCATCAATTGATGTTAATTGAGTGGTTGATTCACTTTTAATATTGTTTAGGGTTTACTGAGTAATTATATGTTAACTTAAATTCTATGCTAAGAGTGAGTTTGCTTCTTTTGAATACATCAATAACTAATTAATGTTAATTGAATGATAGATTCACCTATAATGTTATTTAAATAGTAAAAGTTTATTGAATAATTATGTGTTAACTTGAATTTGTGCAAAAGTCACGTCCTTTCTTTTAAATTTATGCATCAACCAATTAATATTAATTGAGTAGTGAATTAACTTTTAATATTATTTAAATCATAAGAATTTATTTAATAGTTACATGCTAAAAAAATAATAATATAAATTTTTTTTAAAAATTATAATAAAATAAATATTTTTAAAGTTAAAATAAGTTTTTACAATTAACTATTTATGTTTAAATAACTCTTAAATCTAAATATAATTTTAAAAATTATTTTTTAGTTAAATTTTTTAATACTTTCTCTAATAGACTTCAACAATGACTTTTTATTAATAATTTATTTTAAATTAATTAAAATATTTTTTTTCTTTATACAATCTGTCTTATTATAACCTCAATTGTGACACAACTTATTTTTAATATAATGTGTTTTAGTATGAATACCAAAACTATGTGTTAAATAGTATTATTTTTAATTAAAATTAAAAATAATATATTTATTAAATATTATAAATATATCATATATGATTTTTTAAATATATAAGTTAAATTAAATTTTTTTTAACCTGTGTCAACGTCTGGTAGAGTAGGGCTTACTGAAAAAAGGCCTAGTTTGCTAAGAAAGTGGATAGTCTTCCTATCGTAGTTGGACAGCTTATCGAAGGAGGGCTCTTTGGTGTCGACATCGCACATATAGCGTGTGTGCCGTGAGTGAGAGGTCCATTCACTCTCCTATCTTCATTCGAAATTCTCGAAAATGATGAAGGGCTCTTAACTTTTCTAATTGCATAAAGAAGTGGCTATCTCCTTGCTCGTGGAAGTCTTGGCCGAAATTTCACGCAACCCAAATTTGTATCCTACTCTTGGTACAGTTATGATTTTGACGATTGAATCTCTCTATGAATGGAAAAGGGGTGCTTCGGATCGGGAGTAATCACTAGTGATAGGGCAAAAATAGGGAGGAAGGACAAAGGAAAGAGCGATGCCTACATTATAAATTATATAAAATAAATTTTTATAAAAAAATTCTAAAATTTAATATTATTAATACATTAAATTATATAATTTACTACTTATAACTTTTTATTTTTTAAAATATTAGACAGGCCCAAAAAATCTTATAAATTAATCCTTCCATTACACGAGTGTGACACATTCATTATTGCAACAGCTGTACGTTCCTTTCTTAATAAGTACGTCCCATAACTGCTTGATGGAAAGGGCTAATAATGCGCCCAATTTAACACAATCATCATTAGTATTATAAATTATGAAACTCAGAGTAGAATCTTTTAAATCAAGGGTAATTTTTTAAAACTTTATTTAATAGTAAAAATATGTTAAAAATATATTAATAACTTTTTTAGTTTAATTTTATTATATAATTTTTACATTAAAAATTATCAAAATACAGTATAAATATAATTTTCATATTAATTAGTATAAAAATTAATAAATAATATCTATTTATAGGATAAGATTTTTTCTACTAATACAAATTTATTTTATATTTAATGAATTATAATATATTTTATTAATAATTAAATAAAATATTTAAACTTATATTAATATAAAAAGATTATTTCCTTTTTATATATGACAATTAGGTGATACTATTAAAAAAGAAACTGTACTATGAATATAGTTAAATTATTTTGTTTTATTTCTTCGCTCTTGGAAAATCACCTACGGGCTACTATATCCATAAGTGCATCTGCAATGTAACCACATGGGCATGTGGGAGGTTAAAGATGATGATCCTCTTTTGCAGAAGCCATTTAATAGCAGCATCACCATCACCATCACCATCGTTCTTATCAATCAATGGCTTCAAAGATAAGTTTAAAGTCCTTATCTCACCGACTCTCCACCGATGAGCTTCAAGTGAAGATGTTGGCTATCCAAGCATAAAGCTACTTTCTTCCCGTGTTTATGTGTCAGAACTCCTTAAACATCTGCGGTACGATTTATAAACATTTTAAAATATAAAAATTAAAATATAACTTGTCCAATTAAAATGAAAGTTATATAATTTCAATTATTTTTAATAGGATAAACTTAAATTATTGTTTTCGAGTTAGAATTTATCCAATAACATATGTTCACCTTTAATATTAGTATGCTACATTTAATAATATTTTTTATTATGTAAATTAAGAAAAAATTAACTCTCACCGAAAACAGTACTGATCGTAATTGTAATAATATCGAAGTTTTGTCTTTTCCGAAATATTTTTATCTCATGTTTTGAAAATGAAATAAATTATTTATTTTAATTTTTATTATAAAATTAAATCATTCAACTTTCTCCTTTGTTTTGAAAGAAACAAAACGATCATCATTTTTTCCACCGTCTGTAACGAGTTGATTGATTTTATCATGACTGTTTTTGTTCCTATCTCGAGCTTGTTATTTAAAGCAAGATTAGTCTCATACGGATAGAATGTGATTTGATGGAGGTCGTTTCTCTTTGTTATCAATGTTTTCAATTGAATTCATTCGCTGTCTTTTATTAGTGAGATTAGCGATTTGGTTAAGGACATTAGATTTAGCCATATTGAGAAAGGTCGATTAAAATATTGATTCAAAAACAGAAAATAATTTTGAATAGTCTTTTGTTGTTTTTAATAAAACTCTTTTTCTTACTTTTTTTTTCTTAACTTGGATACTGCTGGATCATAGTATACTCTAATTTTTGAACTTTTTAGTCTTGTTTATTAAAAAAAAGTAACTTTTATTATCAAATAAATTTTAGTTAAAGTTAAATTTTAAATTTAACATTAAAAATAAGAAAATAAATTTAAAACTTAAAATTAATTGTAATTTCTAAACAAAAAAAACTAATAATTGTGTCCAACAAAACGAGCGTTCGCTTTTAATATATAAATTCATTATGTGGACCCTGATTTATTGATTTCTCCTACGCTTGTAACTACTAGAACAAACGAAACTAATTTTCAGATATTTGTAGGGTCGCTAGTTAAAGAATTCTATCATATTCATTACGAAGAAATATTTTCTCTATATAAAGATAAAATTCAACGTAATATATATAATATTTAAAATTTAAATAAGTTGTTTTTTATCTATAGTTTAATTTTTATTTATATATTCTAACTTTTTAAATATTTTCATATTCTTCCCTTTTTTTAATTTTAAAGTTGCAAGTTGTTTGCATTTTAATTTTTTTCATTAAAATTAAAAATCTTATTTCATTTTTTGAGGTCAAGACAAGCCTCTAATATAAATTTCTTATAACAATGGTGAGATAAGTGTTTACTATTTTATGAAAATATATTGAGTTTGTTGAGCTTTGACAAAATAAAATTGAAGGTTTGTAAAATTTATTAAAAAAATGTCAAGCAAATCTTTAAAGGTATTTTACCAAAAAAAATTAAAATATATTAAAATTTTAATCTATTTTATTTTTTAAAGAAAGATGTAATATTTTAAAATAGATAAGAAAGGTATCGTTTAAGAAAGAAAAATGTAATTTACTATTTATAAATGAGAAAATTAAATTTAGATCCATACATATATAAATTGTAAAAAATAAAAATTAATTAAAGTTACGTGATTTCAAAAGTTCCATATCATTTTTATGTTTTAATTTTTTTATTTATAATATAATTAATTAATTAATTAATATTTATTTTTCTTTTTTTCCATGTGAGAAAGAGCACTCTTATAAGAACAAATCCCAACCATTGGATTTTATCATGAATAATCAGAATTTATAAAACATTATAATCACATGATAAATTGATAGCATAATAATATTAAAGGATTGAATTAATTGCATTTTAGTTTTTATATTTTAATATAGTTACAATTTTGATTCCTCTAGTTTTAATTATTTACATTTAACTTTTTTTATTCTTTAAATGTTTAAATTAAGTGTTTCACTCTAAAATTTTATCTAATAATGAATAGAAATACAATGAAAGTATAATATTTTATTAATTTATACATACAATTAAAGAAAAATATATAACATATTTATATAAAAATAAAAAATAAAAAATAAAATTTAAAATATAATATAAAAGTCTCAATTTTAAAATGAATGTCTTAATTTAAACATTTGAAAAATTAGAAAGATTAAATGTGAGTATTTAAAATTAAGACGACCAAAATTGAATATAAGTATAAGAACTAAAATTACAATTAAGAGACTTAAATAAGTTTTTATTTTTATAAAAGTTGATACATTTTAAATTAATTTAAATAAAAATCAAAATTTAATTCTTAACAAATTAATCAAATAAAAAATTTATCAATATTGTTCATCTATTAATTATTGAGTTGGTTAATAGAACTTTATTTCAACATTACATATGTCAAGCACATGATAAATCATGATCACAATCAGCACATATTATTTTAAAATATTTTAAAATAGAGATTTAAATAGATTTAAATCTATATAAAATTTAGATCCCAATCATAAAATGTCAATGGTTTGTCATTTAATTGTATTTCATCTATCAACACATAAGCATCATCTAACCATTTTTTCATAATGGCTCCCCCAGCATTAATCATAGATCGATTTGAGAATAATAATTACTTGTAGAAGAATTGCAATTGCCACCATATAAGAAAATTGTGATGTAAGTACTTCTTTAGAAACACTCTGAACCACTCCCAAGCCTTTTACAGAGATTCAAATCCATATTGTTGTTAGTTGGTTATTTCTTAATTGAGCTTAGCAGAATGGGATAAGGAAAATATTTTTAAAAAAAATTGGTGAGTCAAATCATTCCATGTCATGATAGAATTAGCTAGTAATATTAGGAACCACTTGTTCACCTTTTCCGTAACAAAGAATGAAAAAAGGTGAAGTATAATAGCATTAGTAGTGACCTCGTTGTACTTAATAGTGTAAGTGAGTCGTAGAAGCTTCGTTAGATGATGGTTAGGGTCTTCATTGGGTGAACCTCCAAACTGCATAAAATTCTGAATCATATTGATTAGAGTCAAGTTCAATTTGAAATTATTGACTTTCACATTAAGGGCTGTAATGCTTCTAACAACACCTTCATCAGCGGGTGTAAGGTAATCTTACAAAGTTCTTCATATCTTTTTATCATTTGCTCTCTGAACTCTTCCTTAGTTTGCTACAGTTTTTTTTATTTCTAAATCAAACACGAAATCTGTAAAAGACTTAGAACTAGTAAGTATATTAAATAAAGGACATTTAAAAAAAATTGAAATGAGAAACAAAAAATAAAGACTTAAGGAATTAAGTAAGGAAAAAATAAATATTCAAACCAATTAAATGTTAGATTTTTTCAATATTACAAAATAATCCCTTGCAATAGTGCAAAAAACTTGTTCATGGACAAGTGTACTTGTCAAAAATTAATAAAAGGGTTCTCAAATTGATAGAGACTATTTACAAATACCAAAAATATTGTGATCCAATTGCTTGAATAAAAATAGTGTACAACAGAATAAGAGAAATTTATGAAAGACTTGAATTAAAATGTAATGAAAAGAGAATAGTACAATGAAGCCTTTTTACAAAAAAACTCTTTGAGGGGAACCTTAGGCATTTGGCTTTACCTTCGCAATTCTTTACACTCACTTTTAGTTTTTCCACAATCTAGGTTTCTCTATCAATCATTCATACTAAAACTACTGATAACTAATAGTCATACAATGTTAATATTCTTTTTCCTAAACTATTACCCCCAATAATCAAGCAAGTTAGAAAGAAAAGAAAAGCGTGAAGAACTTATAAGCTTGTTAATTCAATAACCAATTAAGAGATGAAACCTAAGTTTAGTCCAATTAATTTTCTATCTTGTTTTACCCTATAGTTTTGTTAACTACATGTGACATGGTTACCTATGCATGCAATCAACTATGAAGTCTTAAAAATAGCCAAATCTCAACACAGGAACAAAAACATGCCAGGACAAAAATGAATCCTGAAAAAAAAAAAAAACTAAGATTGTGATTAAATAATTCATGTTAAAACTATAATAATTAACAAGGAAATCAATGCAAAATCTTTATTAAGTAAAGACACAGACTTGTCAATGCTTGATCAAATGTCGCCAAGGAATTTGATTTTTTGGACTGTTATGGTTGTTGGGTATGTTAGTGTTGAGGATGTAGTGGAGGCAAGAAAGTTTTTTGATGGTATGTCACAGAAAAATATGGCTTCTTAGAATGCAATGATGTAGAGGGGTTTGTTAAAGTGTCAAATTTGAGTTATGTTAAAAGTGTTTTTGATGTTATGCCAAAGAATAATGTTGTTTAATTCACCACCATGTTTAATGAGTATGTAAAAGCTAGTAACATGGCAACTGCCAAGTTCTTGTTTAAACAAGCTAAGAAAAAGATGTTCTTGTTTCACCACCATGATTGATGAATTTGTGTTGGTTAACTTGATGTCTAATTTGACTTAGTTAGGTCAATTAGCGTTGGATGGTAGTGACATTGTCGCCAACAAAGAATGCAAATAGTGGCTTACAATCTAGTTTCCAGTGAGGGAGAATAAAGAAGAAGAACAATAGGTAGATGAAGAACCAATGACTAAATTGTCTAATAAGTGACAATCTTATAAACTAACATGTCTGATGGATGACAATCTGAAGGAGTAAAATGAAATAACAATAGATAACAAATCATATATAACATTGTTTTGTAACGTAATTAATCATATATGTCACTTAATTCGGCATGTAAGGATAGTGAAAATATCCACACCTGCAGGTAATATCTGTCGCGTGTTGGGTTTAAACTTTCAAACGAGTTTCTGCAGGTGTAATAAATAGTTTTTTTTTCTTTTTTTGTATTCGTTAATTAAACAAGGCAAGTTCAAGTAGTGAGATAATTGTGCCCATAGGTACCCATTTACATGTAAAATTACAAAATTTTCCCTTTATATAAATAAATAAAAATAACATAACTCTAACATTAATAACCCTAATGTTATGTTTTAATTACATTTTTAATGTTATGTGATTGGTTTAATTTCTCTTTTAGTATTATGTTGATGATTAATGATAATTTTTTTTATTTTTTATATAATAAATAATTATAAAAAGTTGTAAATACATGTGGGTACCTATTTAACATAACGAGTACTTGTTATGCAGGTACCCACACGAGTCAATACTACTTATGTCTACTTATTCAAGGTCGTACGTGGATTAAAATAATAAAAGTCTAACTACTATAGCACGAAGTAAACAACTAGAGTTGTTTCTCAAGAACCACCAAAATAATTTATCAAATGAGTGTAAGATGGAGGGTTTAATAAAACAAACAAAACAAAAAGGAGTATTAATCAATTAATGAAAATACTTAATTCAAAAATTAAGAGAAAAATAACAATACTCAATCATTGATTCCAAAATTAATAATATTTTAATTTGATTGCTAAAAAATTGAATTCGAATAAAATCTCAATCCAAACCAAATGATCATATGAAAACATTTACACATTTTATTAACACAATAACAATCAAAATTTAGAAACTTTTAAAATTTAATCAAAATGTGTTCATTTTCTCATACTACTTAATTAACTTTAATTTTCTAAATTGCGTCTTACATTTCAATCGAATAATGATGAATCAACAATTTCTCAAATAAAGTTAGAACAAATACTTTCATTTCATGAAATTAAATAAATTAGAGAAGAGAATAAAAAACTCGAATTGAGAATAAACGTTGCAAATCATTTTAAGGGTGTTGTGGTTCCTTGATCTTTGAATTAGATAACGAAACTACTCCTCTATAGGTGGAAGTATGCAAAAATCCAGAGTTATATGAATAGGAAAAAAGATACAAAAAGAAGAAAAATTAAAAATAAAAATAAATATGTCAATATGTGTTTGTTCTTCTTTCCCTCTTCTTTTAATAGGTTCAAAATTTAAAATAGAAGATAATCAAAGTGCTAAAAATCACAATCCAGAGTTAAATGAATAGGAAAAAAGATACAAAAAGAAGAAAAATTAAAAATAAAAATAAATATATCAATATGTGTTTGTTCTTCTTTCTCTCTCCTTTTAATAGGTTCAAAATTTAAAATAGAAGATAATCAAAGTGCTAAAAATCACAATCCAGAGTTAAATGAATAGAAAAAAGATACAAAAAGAAGAAAAATTAAAAATAAAAATAAATATGTCAATATGTGTTTGTTCTTCTTTCCCCCTTCTTTTAATAGGTTCAAAATTTAAAATAGAAGATAATCAAAGTGCTAAAAATCACAATCCTAATGAAAAGTAATTTTATCAAAAATTCAAAAATAAGATTGCACAAATTTAAAATTTGAAAAATACTATAATATAAAGAAAGAGATATTATAAATGATAATCACCTAATTTTTTAAAACAGATTCGTAATTTGTTCTATTATTTTAACCCAAAATTTGCATTTGTTTGACTTCATTCTCTGAAGATGAATTAAATTCATGGATATTAACTTTCAAATGCCACTGAAATGAGTCTAATTAAATATTTGTAAACCAAAATATAGTCCAAAAATGCATGATTGTTAGAATCTTCATTTTCCTCCTTTTCTTTTGGTTTAGACTCAAAATTGAGTCTGAAAATTAAGATGCAGCCTCTAATTTCTTTATTAGAGTGGTAAGTCCATCTCTTAACTTTCTTAAAAAATAATTATTAAAATAATATTTGAGTCCAAATTATATTTCAAATATTAAACTATAAAAATATATATTATGCTAAAATAATTAAATTAATACCTAACTAAAATAAAAGTGATTTAAATTAATTTAATTAAGTATAAAAGAAAAATTAATGTATTAAATATGAACAAAATCATATATATTAAAATTTAATTTATCATTTTTCGTGTTGCAAACAATTTGTTACTATCTATTAATTTAATAACTTAGATCTTATATACAAAATTTAATGGAAATTCAAAATTATTTGATATTTTATTTATATATACCTCAAAATTAATGAAATATAAATAGAATTATTTCTGATTTTAATTCTATGTTTTCTCATGATAGGAATACTCTCAGTTGTTTACAAAGATAGGTCTCTTTTCAGCCTATGGTAAATTGGACGCCTCCTCCTCCTAACTATGTGAAGCTCAATGTCGATGCTACAGTTTCTAGAAGTTCTGTTGCTGTCTGTGGCGGACTTATGCGAGATAGTAAAGGGAATCTGCTGTTAGGATTTAGCAAGAGAATTAGTCCTTATTCACCTTTGTAAGTTGAACTTTAGACCCTCTATTTTAGCATTCAACTGATTGTGAAAAAAAGTTTTCATTGGATTTAGATTGAAAGTGACTGTAAATAAGTTATTCACCTCATTTAAGAGGTCCAACTTCCTTCCCATCCAGTGTTTAAGCTGACACAGGATATTAAAAATAGTCTTCACTCCATCAACTATATTAGACTTAGGTACATTTGTAGAGAAGCTAATTTTTGTGCTGACAGCCTAGCTAAGGCTAGTTTGAAGGAATACGTGTATTCTAATTTGAATGTGCCCCTCATAGTCTTCTCCTCTTTCTTTGTATGAATTCTCTTAATATAAGGCTCCCTAGAAACTCTTTATAGTTTGGTGTGTAGTTTGAGCTTTTAGCCCCTCTTTTTAGAAAAAAAAAATTAATGAAATATATACTTTCGATGAAAATAAATACTATTTAATAACAATTTTACAAATATTTAATTTGCATTTTTAGATGCACGAATCCGTGGGCGCCGACATAGATGTGCATGCAGAACTAAAATCTAACAACCTGCATCACAATAAAGGCACAACTTCTCCTCCCCTCCCCCATTAAATGAGAAAACTGCATTTAAACTTTGTGATTCCATCTGTTTCATTAATATTTGCTTTCTGGACCAAAATTTGCGTTTCTTTACCCCAGATGCAGAAATATGATTGCTCTTTAAACCGTAATTTTATTAATGGTTTTTTATAAAGACGTATGAAGAGCACATTGTAAAAACATACACTCTTAATATATATATATATATATATATATATATATATATATATATATATATATATAACTATTTTAGAGAGTTCTCGTTATAAAATTCTAACAGCACTTTTTTACATATTCAATCTTTCTAACTTCTTATCAATATATAATTTAATGCATTAAGAATATTAAATACTATAACTTCTAATAAAAAATTAATTATTAATTGTAAGAAATATTCTTATGAGTGTAAGAAATTCTTCAATCCATTTACATGGCAATTTCATGATGCATTGAGGCTTGAGCAATACAAATCAAAGGATTAGAAGTCTATTCATGGTTACATAGGCAAGCAAACCATAAGTTCAATTATTTTAATTATTCCATTCATATATTATATTCATGGTTAAAGTGGAAACTTGCATATTAAAATTGTCAACTTCGGGTTAATGTGCTTCCACGTACTGGTGAAGATTTGGCAAATCAAAGAACAATTCAGAGACTATATATATATAAAGTACGTGCTGCACAAAATTAAACTATAAACATTCAAAAAACATAAATATTAAAATATCCATTAACGATGAGCATTAAACATATGATTTGACACGCTTCAAGACATCACCAACACTCATATCTAAATTTATTCCATACAAACGAAGGATCAACAACATAAACATCGATCCTTCGACCCTTATTCTTCATGTCAAACTTCACACAGATTATACAGATAAGCCAAACCTACTATTTCTTATTTGATATAGCTTTTCATAGATTTGGAGCTATGCCTTGAGAAGATGAGCATCGATATCTTTAGTGCATTTGTGGAGATATTCTATGTACCCATACGGAGGATCAACACTGTCACTGATCCTCTCATATTCAATGGTCCATTTGATAATAGCACCGCCATGATTCGCATCAAGAGCTTGAAAAGTGAGCTTAAAGCTCTTAAATTGATGATCAATATCTCCATCGAAGAGCTTGTATACGACTGTTTTAGTCTGTTCATCAACGGATTCAATGCTCTCTTGACATGTTGTAACCTTACCATCTGTTGGGTCACAAGAAATTAAGACCAACAACAAAAACTTTGTACAAGTGTGATAGCATTTATATAATTTAATACATAGATAACATTGAATATTATAATTTTGAATTTTTTTAAATTCTTGTTATATGTCCTTGAATAAGTATTAAAAAAATAAAAAAAAAGTACTAATCAATATCTTTACATTGATTTAAAAAATAAAAAATAAATATTTTATTAATACTATTGTTAATATATTTTTAGGATAATTTTTTATAACAAAAATTATTGATTCATCAACAAGTATCCTAACGACATTAAAAAAAAACGCTCATCAATGTCCTTAGTCAAAAAATTAAAAATACTTTTTTAAAAAAATAATAAATACACATCTCCGCAGAACTTTCAATATGGTTTAACATATCTTTGAACATAAAAAAAAAAATCCTTTCAATACCCTAAAAACACTTACTTGACAAGATCCGTAAACAAAAAGACCTTGCCAAAAACTGCGAATATATTTTCAAAACCCATAAACTTTTTTCTCATAAATTTTCAATTGCTATACAAAATTTTTATTAAGTTCAAAATATAAGAACACAATATAGACTTATATATATTAAAAAAAAAGAATTAAACATTTCCGTTTGCATACTAATTTAGTCAGAAACTGAATTACCTATGATATAAGTCCAGTGTTTGATGCTTTCATTGTGATGCCAGTCTTCACCCCGATGCAGCTTGGTTCCATGCACTCTATCAGTAAGGTTTTGAACATGGTGGAGCTGAGCTGCAAAGAGGTTGAACCACTTTGCAGCGGTTGCGTGAACCCCAATTTCAGTGGTAATTTTACCACCGAGTGACATGATGAACAAGAAAGAAACAAATACTAGAAACAAGAACTGGACAATTAAGGATGGGAGAGATGGGAATGAGTCCTCAACAATGTAAGACTTATATAGATCATTGCACACCCACTCCTGACAACTAATTAATTGAACTATGGGGTCCATTTCATACCCCTCCCAAATATTCAATTACCTAATCATTTTTCATTTTAATTTCCAGATTTCGCAATTGAAGTTTCTTACTCCATCTTTAACTTTTTAATCCTACAGTTTACATTAATTTTTTATTCCTAACTTTTAACTTTTAATCTTTATAATTTTTTATTTTTGTCTCGTTACCAGTAATGTATGTGTCAAAATAATAGTATCGCTTGAACTAATGTCTAGTATGTTAAAAATATCAAAACCTAAATAGAATAAAATTACAGATTTGAAAATCAAGACAAACTAAAATCATATGCATGGGTTTAATACACTTAAACTAAATATATATATATATATATATATATATATATATATAATTTATTCAAAATAATGTATCATGTTTTAGCATCAACAATCAATATTATTTTTACAATATATAAACTTTGCTAAATAATAATTTTTTTATTTATCACAGTTATATTTTTCTTATTATATTTTAATATATAAAAATTAAGATAATGTTGTTTTATTGTACACAATAATTTAATGTTTTATGATATAGATCAAAAAATGTTTACAGTATATAAATTTTTACTCAAACTAAACCATCATTATCTTAGTTTTATAATAATAATGATAATGACAACAACATAAATAATAACTTATATTTATATTATTAATTAAGTTCTTATATTTGAATAAAATTATTTTTAAGAATTATTCTATTTTAATCAAGTCTCAATTTTGTATTGAACACTTTTTATTTGTTAATTTTAATTTTCTTCTCTTTTTTTTTTTTCCTTAAAGTTAAAGATCACATTGTTTCCCTAAATGGCAAAAGCGTAATTTTTGGTGACT
The DNA here is from genome assembly GCA_024086825.1 of Abrus pulchellus subsp. cantoniensis. NCBI lineage: Eukaryota > Viridiplantae > Streptophyta > Magnoliopsida > Fabales > Fabaceae > Abrus > Abrus pulchellus. Next base: position 11,183,634 of record CM044054.1, read on the forward strand.
TGTAGATTTGACTAGTCGGAGAGAATTTATACGATATGACTTTCAACTGTGGATATCGTTCACTGCTCATAAAATTACACCCACTACCAACAAAACTGTTCAATCACGGACACTGCCCAATTTCCAATGTTCATACGAGTTTGCTGTGCATCAAATTAAAGAGTCTTGGTAAATGTTCAAACTAGAGTTAATTAAGATTTTTTATATAAAATTATGTTGAAAATATATTAAAATGTTTTTAATTAAAAATTTAATTTTTAAATAATATTCTTAAATTATCAATTAATATTAAATTAAAATAAAATGGAATGAGGAATAATGAATAAGAATTTTAAATAATGATCAAAACGCCCAATATTTAATTCACATCGTATTCACGATCTTCTCAATTCTAACTTAAATATAAGAAAAAATTGCTTGCGAAATAGACATTTTTCCAGCCAAAGAAATAAAAAATAGGATATTCAAATTTTTATTTTTATGATTTCTGTGATTGCATTCTTTTATTATTTTAATATGTAACCTCTATAAATAGTAGTTTTAATTTTTTAATTTTAAAATTCATTATTTAATATGTGATACTTAATATAAAATGTAATTTCGAATAAATGCATTTTCTGTCTTCAGGAAGTATTGAAAGCAACCCCAAAAACTAATAAATCTTACATAATAGTTTGTTGCACAAGTTTCCTTTGTATTAAAATAGGCATAAACGATGACAACGCATTCTGTAAGACTTTTCATGAACATATTTTAGATGCAGTTTTCTATTGTGTAATAACAGATTCTGATAAAGAAAAATATTATATATCATTCCAAGCTGTATTAATTACACCACTGGAATAGAGTATTAGTTGGATCAGAATCTCTGCTCCATAAGATCTGATCTGCGTTGTATTGAAATATGAATACGAATATGATTAAGAAATTTGGATTTGCTTCTCGTCACTACCCATTTTGATATTCAGCTGACAAATTTTGAATAGAAAAATATCATTCTCATTCAAACCTGTTCTCGTATCTAATTATGTATCGTTTTATATCATATAATATATATTTTTAAATCTTCCTTTTTGATCATAAAGAAAGTACTCTTCAAAATTTTTCATAAGAAATAAAATTAAATATTTTTTAATTCTAATTATAAAAAATATATAATATATTTAAAGTGTATTAAATGTTGAATTTATTTTATATCAATTTTATTATTAAATATACATTTACGAGATGAATGGAAATAGATTAAATTAAATTAAGTTTTATATAAATAATAACCAATAAAACACTTTTTTTTAGAAAATATGTAATATGAACACTCTTCAATTTCAACGAAAAAAATTAGAATATATAATTTAAAATTTAATTTATTTAATATAATATTATATTATAATTTGATATAAAATTATTTAATATATTATTATAAAATTTATAAATTTTAAATAAACTATTTTAATAAATTTAATAGACTTTTTTTTTAAGTTTAAACATAATTTATTTAATTAATTAAAATTTTTTAAAAAATTTATTATTTAAATAAGTAAAACTAGACCTTAAAAAGACTAAGTTTAAATAAGTATATTTTTATAAAGATCATAAGATTTGTATTTAAATAAATTATAAAAAATAGTTTGATACTCTAAAATATGTATAACAAAATTATATATTTTTATTTTATCAAAATACATAATCAAAATAATACAAACACAAATCAATTTTATGTACAAATCAAATAACAACAACTTAAAAAAACTCAACGAATAGAACTTTATCTCTTTTAAAAGGTGACTCCAACCAATAAAATACTTTTTTTTAAAAGATATATAGTATGGACACTCTTCAACTCCAATAAAAAGATTAAAATTTATGATTTAAGATTTTATTTATTTTAAAATTTATATAAAATTATTTAATATATTATTATAAATTTTATAAATTTTAAAGACTAAGTTCATTTCCATATATATATTTATAAAGCAATAACTATATTATTTATATAATTTAATATTGTGGGTATTTTTAAAATAAAATTTAAATTTATGAAAAATATAATTGAATTAATTATTTTTTTATTTTTAATGATTTGATTTTTTGTTTTGTTTAAATAAAACTAGAAGGAGTATTGAATACATGGATTTAAAATTGGTAAACACAGGAAACACAATATAATCTCTAACGACTAAAATATTTCAAAATAAATAGAATTTTTAATAATTAAATATTATAAGATAAAACTAATGGAATTGTTTAATAAACAAAATATTACTTTTAAAAGCTAATTTATAAAAATTAGTCCAAATAGCATTAATTCAATTTATTAGAAGCTATTATAAATATTTTTTTATCCTTACTTTTAACCTTTTAAATAATTTATATTTACGCAACATATCCTTAACTATTTTAGTAGTCATTTAACAGATCTTTAGCTGTACAACTAAATTTTTCCAAAAACTCTAATTAAAACATTTAATTATAAACTTTCATATCGTATAATATTGTATATTTCTTTATAAGTATATGTTTTCTTTATTGCCAGGAGTTTAATAAATTTCCTTTTTTAGCTCGTAAGAAAAACTAATTCCTTATTTTGTACTGAAAAATCTCTCTTCGTTTATTAGTTAAACTGTTAAAGGTTGAGGTCTGTTAAACATAAAAGAAATTTGTAAATATAGTATTTGATACAAATTAAATATATAATATGATGGATCAATAAAAGGGGGGGGGGGTGTTCAGGGGTTTTGTAAGAGATGAGACTGGTTGTTGGGTCTTTGAATAATTAATTTATTTTCATGATTATAGATTTATATTTATTTTTATGTTATTAATAATAATTTTTTATTAAATTTGTATTTATAACTTTTTTTAACGTATTTTTAAATATATATAGATATTATTTGTTCTAGATCAATTTTTTTGGTTGAATTGCGGGTGTATTTGAATTTTTTATATTATTAAATAACAGAAAATAGTTATATTAAAGAGATAGAATAAAAATTGGTCATAATTAATTATAAGATTTTATTAGATATTTGTAGTGCTAATTTGTCAATAAAGTTGTTCTCTATATATATATATAACATTTTGCATTGAATGAAAAACTGATATAGATATGATTAGTATAGTATTTAAAGATATTTTAAATTAATTACACAGTTGATTTAAAAAATACATGCTTTTGCATAAATTATGGTAAAACTAGTTTGAAAGGTAAAAAAAATATCTACGAGGTGATATTTTAGACGATTAAGGTGTAAATCGATCTAGAATCTTTTGAATATTAATTTTTATCTCTCGTTTACGTCTCCATTCTCACCATTATTTCCAAAATCGATAACAACATACAATTAATCAGACAAATGACATGGATAACCAATGAACAGTTATGTAATTATCGTTCCAAAACAAACACATCTGTAAACGACATAAACTGAAGGTTAAACCGTTGATAATAGAGGTTGGAGAATCCCTCTTATACGATGCAATGAAAGTTACTCACAGGCTGAAGGTCCCACCAAGTAGCGGATTAACTTGCCATTTATTTTAATTCTAAATATGTTGTTCCTATTTTAGATGTACAATGTAAGTGTTTTTTTTTTTTTAAGATTTATAAGATACTTTCTAATACACTCTTTCTAATTGATTAAATTTTATTGAAAATTAAAAAAATATAATAAAGATACGTTAATTTAAGAGTGAAAAAAAAAGAGATATTAGATTATTTTTGACAATTTATTAAATGACTCATATAAATTATGACTTCATTTTAATTATAAAATTTAATGTAAGAGTTATTAATTATAAAAGATAGAATTATTAGAAATATAATTATAAATTTAAATAAAAAAAATACATTCTTCTCTTTTTAGACATATAGAAGAGCAATTATCCGTACAAGGAAGGACGGTAATAAAAAAAAAGACACATACTTCTTAATTTGTCTACATAGAAAAGAACTAAAAGGAGAAGAAAGAGTTTAAAAAAATTTTAAGAGATATAAATTCTAAATATATATCAAGGCTACATATTCAAGTAAGTTTCCTTAACATTTTAATTATGTGATATCTATAAAATTTAAGATTATATGACTGTGATAATTTTCAAAATAAAAAATATAAACAAAAATTTCAACTAACTTGAAATTTACATAATTTTGATAGTTTTTAATAAATTTTAATTAATAACAGGATATGTTACAAAAATATATATTCAAAAATACGTTGTTATCATTACTTTTTTTTTTTATTATTAGAGAGAATAAAACTATTAGCATACTCTTTGTAATACATTCTTAAAATTTATCAAAAATTACAAAAATTATGTAACTTTCAAGTTTTTTATTTTAACTTTTTTAATTTTAAATAAATTTTAATCAATGATAAATAATATGTTAAAAAATATGTTGTTAACATTTTTTTATAAAAAATAAAAATTTTATTAACTTTAACTATTAAGATTAAATTTAAATATTTATAAATAAAAAATTTTATAAAAAATATAAAACTATTATATTAAAGTTATAAAAATATAATAAATATCTTTTTTAATAAAATTTTATTATTATTAACTATGTATCTAAGACTGAAGTTCACATAACACAAAAAATATAATTGAGACTTCTTCACTCATAGCGCTCTAGTTTAATTTAATTTTGGCATTTAAATGGAAAGATTTTAAAAAAATTTTAAAATTTATGAAAAGGAATAATTACTTTTGTTCTTAGCAATAAAATTGCCTACATTTATCAACTGTCCAAAATAATTAAAAATTAATTAACCTATCCAAAATCGAATCGATTTTAAAAATTGACCTACTAAAATTAACTTGAGTTTCTATGAATAAAATTTAAATTCTCAATTTTTAGTTTTGTAAATATTATTTCATTATTTTAGTTTTAAACTTTAAACGCTTCCCATATTCATTTCTTTAAGATACTTTCTAAAAATTTTAGAAGTTTTTTTACAAGACACTCTATAATTTCTAGTTTCTAGTTTCTATAAAGTTTTTTTTTTTTATATATACATAGAGTTAGTAAAAAAACTTAAATTAAAATGGACAAGAACAAAGGTTGATAGTGAAACTAGATACAATAATATTAAATAAGAGTAAAATTATTATATTATAATATTTTTAAAATAAAACTTGATTATTTTTACTACTTTATGTAATTAAAATAAAATTATTTTATATAGAATGATAAAAACTATAAAATTAAAAAAAAAAGTCCTTTTTCTCCTTTCAGATAAACTGAATTTTAAGATTGCATGACTCTAAAATAGACATATAAGGTATGACCCAATTTTAAGCATTGCATGCATGCCGCCTCACTATCGTAGAGATTGTGTCGTCGTCATATCTGTTCACCGCATCCGAAACCTATCGTGGTTGGCGACATGTGCACTTCTTACTCGGTTCACAGTCACATTTCACAGATCCTTCAGATTTTGAATGCACGACTCTCTTTTGTTACTTTTATATTATATCGTCACAGTATTAGGCATCCACGTCACCTTTCCATCGTAGTCTCTAGAATATGTAATTTTAATAGGCAAAACTTTTAGGCGGTCGAATACAATCAACAAAATTTCGATCAAAATTTAATAAATTTAAATATGTTTTTATCTATTGAAAAAAAAATTTTGTACTTTGTTTTAAATTTTCACTGATTATGTTTGGTATGAAAAATCTTTCATACACTGCACGAATTAAGTAAAATACAAGCTTTCTTGAAATTCAAAATCTGTATATCTTTGAAAACAAATTTGGTGAGTTCAAGAACAGCTCGTCCCCACATCTGGAAAGGGTTGCCGAATTCTCATACCTAGCAGATGGGGGGTGAAGAAAGAGATAAATTTAATTTTTATATATCTTTTTAATTTTAAATATATCATCTCTTTATTTAGTTCTGTTTAATGTAATAAAATATTAATTATTATAACAAAAATATTTTTTTAAACTATTAAATTTTAAAATTTCTGTAATATTATCTCATTTGTAAAAAACTTTAGTTTTAATTATAAAAAATAAAAGTTTAAGATTAAATATATTAATTATTAAAATATTTTTATATTTTTAATTTATTATAAAGCTATGTTAATAAGCATCTACTTATTTTTCATGCAAGATATTAATTTATTCTTTTAATATGATAAATATTTTTAAAATTATATTAATATTCATAGTATGTAATAATTATTATGAATTTTGACGACTTAGTTGTTTGTTCTTTTATAAATAAGATTAGAAGTAGTATATCTTTTTATTACAAAATATTTTAATTTTATAAAATCTGTTTATCTCATGAAAAATTAGTGATAAAAAGTTATAGTTTATATTGTTGGTTCTTACAAATTATAAAAAGAATAACAGTTAATCTAATTTTTTATATATGATTTCTCATAAAAATTTGTTTTATAATTATCATCATAAATAAAAATTTTAAATACATGTACATTAATTTCATTATTAATTAGTTCTCGCAACAAATAATACTAGTAATATACTTTTTTTGTAATTAAAATATTTTAAAAATATTAAAAAATTATCAATTTATGAAATCAAATTTTTTTAACTTTTTATAAAACAAAAAAGAAAAGTGTATTTTTATAAATTAGTAAAATTAAATAGTATAATTTTAATAAATTATTTTATTTATTAAAATTTTATTATATATATCCTTAAATACACCTGATACACATTACAATTTTTTTAATTAATAATATTTCCTTTAAATCAGTTGTCTTGAATTCTGACCACATGCTGTCAGCCTGTTATGCAGTTTCAACCTGAACAACTCTGGAACATTTATGGCATTTAATTTTTTAATTAGAAAGAACAATAATTTTAATGAATGAGAATGGTGCAGCTGAGCTGTGAAATCTTTAAATCTATTTCTATTACTTGCAGTTTAATTAATTAAAATATAATACCATATGCAACTTTAACATTAAAAAATTAAGATAAAATATTATAAATTGAATATTTTATCCAAAACTAAAATAAAAATTAAATTAACATAATTGATCAAGTTATTTTATTTCACTTTCAAAAGATGCATTTACAAATTTGTTAAAAAGCTTATTTATTTAAGTCTAATAACACCCATAGAAGCTACAGTATAAGATACTATGTTGAGAAAAAAAAAATAAATGTAATATTACTATGATATGCATAAATTGTGTTATATATTATATAGTAAAATCACTGTTATTAGTATAGTCTGCGAGCAAAAGAACATAAGTAATATAAGCACTTATATTTATATAAATTGTGTTATATATTAAGACTTTTTCTTATACTCATTTGATATTATACCTGTTGTCATCCTTTTTTAAAATAAAAATATAAAAAGATTTATTAACACATTTTTTTAATATACTTTTTAACTTTTTTTTTTGTAATTAACAGTTTTTAGATACTTTTTTAGTGTCTAAGAGTACATAAAAAATTAATTAATTATATTAAAAAACTTAATGTTATTAATATATGAAAAACTTAGCATTATATACAAATTTTTACTCTATACTTCTATCACATATTAGGAAAACTGCCATTTAAAAGTAAAAAAAAAATTATAAAAATTTCATAAGTTCAATATTTTAACTTAGAAAATTAGTCATCGTAGAAAATATGTTAAAATATATTTCATAAGTTGCTAGATTTTTTATTAAAATATTAAAAGAAATTGTAAGTACATCATATCTCAGAGCCACATGGGATTCCAAATCCGTACTTAGTGCCGTCACTTCAATATCAGATTGTAAACTCGTAAGATTGTTGTACATCATATGCTTCATTAAATAAATCAATATTCTAATATATTAATTTTAAAAATAGAAGTACGCGTTTTTATTGAAGATAAGGGGTATTAAATGAATTTACTTTTAAAATGGTTTTAATTATTTAAAATTATTAAATAATTTATATATTTATGACATAATCAGTTTTACTTAAATATAAATTTTTATTTTTTAAATTAATAATATATTTTTAACATTTTTAAAAAATTATAAAAATTCTATAAGTTTCACTCTTAATTTAGTATTTTTATTTAAATATTTGCATTTTTAACAAATCTCAACTAATATTTAAAAATAAGATTAAAAAAATTATGTTAATGAGTATATTTAACAAAAATTAGCGTTTCTGTATTGTCCTAAACTTTCTCACAAACAATTTTAAATAAACATCACGCGCTTCAATTTAGTTAAAGAATTAACAAATTAAAAAAAAAATTCATTAAAGTTTATTGTTTAAATAATCCTAGCATACATGTTCTCACCTTTTACTCTGTGAATTATGATTTTGGCACTTGACATTAATTTATATAAGTTTTGATTATATTATTAATAATTTTAAATTTATTATTTATTAAATTTTCATTTTAAATATTTATTAAATTTTAACCTTTCAGATTTACTTTTAACTATCGATGTTTAAAAATAATAATCTATTTTATATTAATTAGAAGAATCATGATTTCTTAAACTTTAGGTATTAAAATTAGATATACGTAACATTAATAATTTTAATGTAATAATATTTTTAATAATTTTTTGAATCTATACAGTTGACATTCAATACAATTTTTTTTAATAAAATCTTAAAAAGATAAAAGTAAAATTCACTTAGATTTTATTTATAACAAAAATTTAAAATTATTACAAATTCTATCTAAAAATATGATATAATTTTTTCATTTCAAATAGTTAATAATTTAAATTTTTATTAATTATATCAGAGTTAATAAAGCTCTTATATTATGGCTTAAAATCGATATTTATTTATAAATAAATTTTGATTTTATTGTAAATCAATATTTTTAAATTTTTATCATAATATAATTTATATTAAACTTAAAAATATATAAATTAATATATTTTATATTTTATTAATAATAATAATAATAATAATACAACTTTTATTTGATATGTTTAAACTGGAATATAAATACTATTTCTACATTATAAATTATAATTTTACACTGTTTTTCAGCGCTGGTGTCGCATCACCTATCTACAATGTGATACGCACTTACGAATAAAATAAGTAAGGATTTTGTTAATAATGTTCTAAAAACACTGATTAAATAAAAAAAATTATTTGAAACTATATGAGAATATATTAAAATAAAAATAAATATATCAATAATATCTGTAATAAAAAAATATTTTTAACTGTTTAATTAATATTTTAAAAAGTTGGCTATCATTTGTAAATAAATAAATACCTAATCAATGTACAGACTTCAAGTTTGATTTGTTTATTACAACGTTCTGATTGCGGGTAGGTTTTCTCTCTCTCTCTCTTGAACCTTCGTCCATTTATATTTTTCTTAAATTTTATAAACGATTTCTTTACGTGCGTTTAAAGATAAATGTTAAAAAATAATAATATTATTGATACATTAAATTTTTTATAATATTTTATTATTTTAATATAATTTATATTTTATTATTATCTTTAAGAATATGTTATAATTATTATTCCCTTCGGTTTTTTTATAAAAAATAAAATTATGTATTTTTTTAATCTTAATTATAAAAATATATAATACATTTAAAATTTATTAATTATTAAAATTTTTATACTACTTTATTTTTGAATATATATTTATAAAATAATGACTACACTAATTATATTATTTAATATCATAAATATTTTTAAAATAAAATTTATATTTATAAAAAATATAACTACATTAATTAATTTTTATTTGATAATTTTATCTTTTATTTTTATAAATAAGACAAAAGAAGAATATTTTATTAGTTATTTTGCGAATAAAATAAACACTTACTCATGCTAATAATTACATTATTAATGATTACATTGTTTGACAAGGTTTTGCTCACTTTTATTAATTGGCTCCATATTCGATGCATTCATTCTTTTGATATTAAAATAAATTATTTGGAGTTGATCATGCTCTGTCGACAACAAAAAATATATGAAGGAAGCTTTTCTTTCTTTCTTTCTTTTTTATTCTTTTATTGTTCAACAAGACAATACAATCGAAGTTGGTAAGATTTGTCACGCATTGATTGTAAATATCAAATTCAATATGCTTTCGCTGACTTAATCAACTCGTTTAGGGTACAGAGTTAGTAGATTACTGATCAAATTGATGATTTATTAGTTGAAAAAGTATATATTAAAATTTATATTAACAAAAAATTCAAAAACAATATATATATATAATATTACATTAATTATAAAAAATGGATAAAAATATAGAGTAATATTTCTAAAATTTATATAAATTTAATTAGATTCATTTAAAAAAATGATGTAAAAAGAATTCATTAGATTAGTTATATAATAATTAATATTAAAAATTCTTTTTTAATTAGTTACAGAGAAATAATGATGTAAAAAAATTCAATAGCATTTTTAAAAATTTATAAGTATATTTATTAGATTAAGTATATAATTAACTAATGTATCTTTTTAGATCAGCTAAGTGAACAACTAATTTAGTAAATTAATTTTTTGTTTTTAATTTGTATTAGATTTATGAACTGAGCATGTAAAATCAACTTTTTTTAACTCAATAATCTTCTTTTTATATATTTTTCGTTAGTTTTATACGTTTAAGTTTATATAGTAGTTCCTTTCCTTATTGTTAGATGTTAGTTTAATCCATGATAATATGTAGATTAAAATAATAAAAATTTAATTACTATAACATGATATAAGTAATTGGAGTAATCTCTCAAAAGATCATTAAATTTGATACTTATTTATAAATAAGTGTATTCATTGAAAAATAATAAAATATTCTAAAATAAATTTCTAAAATATCATTTACATAAATTATTTTTTAAGTACTAAAAATATATTAATTCAATTGTTTGACCTTAAGAGATGTGAACTTAAATAAAATAAGAACTCAAATATAAAAATAATTAAAATAAATTTAAACAGCTTAATCTATAATAATAAACTAATTGAGATGAATTTTAGGGTTTATACTTTTACCTTTATACTTTTTTATATTTATTTTTAGATTAATTTTAATTTTGATTCTCTTATTATTATTAATCACTCATACTAAATTTATTAACATTCAATGATCATTCAATATTAACATTCTTTTTCTTAAGCTATTATCCTCAATGGTCAAGTAAGACAAAAGAAAGATAAAACATAAAAACCTTACAAAATAATTTAATAACGATTGAAAGAAAAAAACTAAATTTGGTCACCTAATCCTTTATATCGTTTTACTTTACAGATCCATTAATTATATGTGATATGATCACTTACAATATAATTAATTATGATATATTTAAAAGTTGTTAATTATAAATAATAAAACATCAATCAATAGAGTTATGCAAATGATCTACTATAACTCTAGTTATAGTTTTTAGTTAAACATAAAAAAATAGCAAACTAAAACAATAATAAATCAATCTATAATCCTTCAAAGAGTAAACACAAACTAGAGGAGTTCTTAGTGGAGAAGAGATAAAGATAGTTCTTGATTCCAAGACACTCTTCTAAAGCTCCAAAAGTGGTTAACAATTGACCAAAATCAAGATGTCTAAGTCGTAACCTTTGAAATTTTTTAAATAGGGTTTTAAAACCCTAAAAGTTCTTGAGGACTAAATTAAGAATTGAATAGGGATTGTTGCTTAATCAATCCAAGTTCTATTCTTAACAAGGATTTTATAGTTCAGTTTGCTTAATCCTGAGATAGGTTCTAAGTTTGCTTAATTCTAAAAATTAGAAATTGGAGTTTATGCAATTTGCTTAATCTTGAATAAGAATTTAGGGTTAATTGATGCTTGTTCCAATTAATTAAAGTCTGTGAGGAGATTAGTAACTAATTTTTGATTGACTAATGATTGAATATGAATGAGCTAAAGATTAATCCTCTTAAATTTAAATTTCCACTTGAATGATTAATGACCAAAAAACCAAACAAACCCCCCTTTTATTTTCTGAAATAGACGTATACTACATGTTTAATGTTTAGTCTCTTGATCAATATTCACGCGAGGATGACCTAGGTTGACTTAGCCTAATAGCGACATTCTTTCATTAAATTGACACCATTGCTAGGGAACATTGCTTGTTTACATGTTAAACATGCTGTGTACTCTATTTTCGTGTTTTGTTCTTAATTTTCTGCATGTTAGTATATTAGTTCCATTTTAATTCTTGCATTGCAATAGGTTAGCATCATTCCAACTATGTTATTATCCATTCAATCTGCATTTCATTTTTGTCTTGAGTTTCTTGCACTCTACTTATTGCATTCTGCATATATCTGCACTTATTTTTTTTTTTGCCCTATTTCTAGTTTTTTGCAGCAAAAATCTGCATAATTTTGTAAGATTTTGCCTAGTAACATACTTCATATGCTCCATGCACTTGTTTTGCATTTGTTCTGTTTAAATTATTCTACATTTTGCTTCATAATTTTCTATTTTCTACATAAATTTTGCATTCCATTTCTACTATATATTTTTTTGCATAATTCCCATTCTGCATAATTTGAATTCTGCATCATCTTGCTTTCTAGAATCCTTTTTAATTTTCATAGTTAGTCTTTAGTGCATAACCAAGTCAAGGTCTGGAGATTTGTATCCACTTGATACAAAGAATAAATAAGACTTTTTACAGTAACATTAGAGCAAATAGGACTCACTCTGAACACTTAGATAGTCCCACTTCTCCCAGATCTATCTATTCTTCTATACATTCCCTTGATTCTGATTTTGAAGAAATGGCTAACAATGAAAAACACTTAAGGAACTTGTTGCACCAGACATTACTTATCAAACTTTGTGCATCTAATATCCAGATGTAGAAACTTCCTTTGTGTTGAAAATTACTCTAATACATTATTGTCTAGATTTCATGGTCTTGTAAGTGAAGACCCTCGTAAATATCTCAAGGAATTCCACATAGTGTGCTTAACCATGAGACCCTAAAGAGTTCCAAAAGAGCATGTCCAACTGAAAACTTTTCCTTTTTCCTTAATGGACACCGCAAAGGATTAGATTTATTACCTTTCAGTTGGATCCATCAAAAGCTGGGACAACCTCAAGAGACTCTTTTTGGAGAAATTTTTCCTGTATCTAAAGTTGCATCTATAAAGAAGGAAATTTGTGGCATAAGATAGTTGGAGAGAGACCCTCTATGAGTATTGGAAAAGATTCAAAAGACTTTGTGTTAGTTGCCCTCACCACCAAATTCGTGATTAGCTCCTTATCCAATATTTCTAAGGATTACACCCAATGTGTAGGAGTATGATAGATGCAGCTAATGGAGGAACTCTAATGGACAAAATACCAGGGTGGCAAGAAATCTGATTGAAAACATGGCTGCTAAGTCTCAATAATTTGCAACTAGACAAAACTTAGTTATAACTAGAAGTATCAATGAAGTGCAAACTACATATCCAAATAAGTTGGAGCACAAGATTTGTAAACTTGCCTCCATGGTTAAGCAACTTGCTTTAATGGAAAATGCATAAAATCAATAAAAAATAGCTAAATTCAAGATAAATGATGTTTAAAAAGAGAAAATAAAAAATTTTCCATTATTAAGGAAGAATTGCTAAATTATGTTATATTTTTCAATTGCAAATTGAATCAAAAGAAAAAAAAAAGAAGTCAAAATAGCAAAAAAAAATAAAAATGAAATAACATTAAATGATGGTTGAAGAAACATGATAAAATTTAAGTTCAATAACTTCACTTTTTAATTATGAGATATCAAGAACATGAATGCAAGTTTATACATTCATTCTACAATGTCCTCACATCCAATACTTAAGGATAATAAAGAAGTATGCAAGTTAAGATATTCAAATATTAATATTAATGTCCTAACATCTAAATTGTTATTGAAAAATTTTAAAATATTCTTAAAATATTGCACGTTAAGACATAAGTTCTTTGGTGACCTCACATTAAGTTAGCAAACTCTACAAATAGACGTTGTAAAACTAATTTTAGGATTTTTTGAATATTTTTTTTTTATTTTTAGATTTAACTTTTATTAGTTCTCTCTTTTTAGGATTTTTTGAATATTTACTTTTTTATTTTTAGATTTCGCTTTCCTTAGTTCTCTCTTTTTCCTCGTTTATGTGAAATTAAAGTGAGATGCTTTATATATAAAGATTAAGTTTCAATAAAAAATATCTTTTTAAATTTTTTTTATTTAATTTTTCTCTATTTTTTATGATGTCTTTCTTATTTTATAGGTTAGAATATGATTGAAATAAAAAATTAACTTTATATAATGTTGTTTCATTTGATTCTAATCTAATTTTGATAATAAATTATATTACTTTACTTTTAATCATAATGTTACGTCAAATTGATCATTTGAATACATAATTTTTAAAAATATATAGTTAAACATTTTATTTTATAGTTTAGCTAATATAACATTTAATGCTATAATGTAGTTAATTTTTTAAAATTCATTTTTTCATATATTATTTATTTTTATTTTTTCCAAAATTTTAAAATAAATTTTAATAATTTTTATAAATTAAGTCCTCAATTGTCCTTATTTTTCTTTTCAAAGATAGTTTTTAAAAATAAATATATCCAATTCATGTTATTTAGTTTGTGGGAACTTTTTATAAATATTAGTAAATAATTATTTCAATATTAGTTGTTACAAAATTTATATTAATAATTATTTAAATTTATGATATTAATTATAATAATTTATGTGAATTAAATCTGTTTAATTGTTAGTATTTTGTTTCAAATTTATTTTGTTGAAATATCAATGGTTATGAAATAAATATTTTTGACTCAAATTTTTTTGTCAAAATAGTTATTTTCTATTAAAAGCAATTTTGTTTGGTAAAATTAATATGAGTGATAAAATTCTTCTTCCTAATATTTAAGATAAATGTATCTACTAAGACTCAAATTTATACCACAGATTAAGTTGGAACAAATAAAAGTTGATTTTCATGTTTAATAATTTTAACTCATTATTTAGTTTGTTATTACTTTTTATAAATCTTAATAAATATTTATTTCATTATAAATGCATAGCGTGTAAAAATTTATCTTTTGATAAGTATCTTATTTATTTTTATCATATTAGTTCTCATTATTTTTAAAATTTTTAATAAATTTTGGTTGTGTTTATCAATTAAGTTTAACTAATTGTCATTTTTCAAAATAATTTTTTTGAATAATAGTAGTTACAAATTTACTTTCAATAATTATTTAAATTTATCATATTAACTAGTAATTTTTTATGAACTTTGGTATTTTTATAAATTAAGTCTAATTAGTTGTCATTATTTTTCTTTTCAAAATTATATTTTTACAAATATCAATATTGATAAAATAAATATATTCAAATCACATTATTTAGTTTGTTGCTATTTTTTATAAATCTTATTAAATGTTTATTTTGTTATAAATGTAAATTGTTAAATGCTTGCAGTTAATTTTACTATATTTTAATCTCTAAAATTATAAAGTAATGATCACTTTAATCTTAACTTTATAAAATTTATCTTAATTTATAATTTATAAAGTAACATTTATTTTTTTTAATTTTTAATACAAAACTAAAATTTTAAAAATCATAATAAAACAAACTTTTAACCGTGTTAAAAATGAAGTAAAAATTTTATAAAATCAAATATTAAAGTGAGTAATGGTTGCAGTTTTAGAGACTAAAGTTTACTCTAAAGAATATATAAGTAAACCCTCAAACTTTGGTCTTCTTTAACTTTATAAAAGGACATTACTTTTAGTCATTAGAATTTCATTAACTATAAAATTCGTGACTCTCAATTGCTAATTTAAAACTTGACTCTTATAATTTAGTGTTACATAAAATTAGAGGGTTAATAATTGCTTACGACATAAATCCAGTGTTTAATGGTGTGACTGCAGTGTATGAGGGATGTTTTGAACATGCTGAAATTGAAGGATATGCTTGAATGAATTTTATGATTGAATCAACCGTTAAGATACTAGTTTAAAAGTTTAATGGCTTGTGTATATTTTTTATTGATATTTTAAAAATATTAAAAAATAATTATTATATTTTATCATAAATAATTATATTTAAAATATAAAATTTGTATGAGACGTTTAAAATGTTGCTTAACTTATAAAATTCATCGTATGAGCTTATTATTAGTCGTAAATTATACTATCTTAATCGTTATTATACAAAAATTAAATATTAATTTTGTTTTTTCTGAATGAGGATGGATAGTAGGTGTTGATCGTATGTGTCAATATCACGCATGTTCCATCGATTTCAGGGGCTCCTAATTTATTAAATAGGTACGTCAATTGGGTAGAGATTGCTAAATTTCCTTCTGTATCTGTCTTCTCGTGTTGGATGATGATTTATGATGAAATATGCAACAGTCATGCAATCATTATTTAATAATAATAAAAAACGACTATCCAAGGCATGCGGATCATGCCACAATTAAAAATGCCAGAAAATCCATCGCATCGTAACAAAATTTGTATCAAATCCTCTCTCGTTTACGTAATAATTACACATTCAATTTTATTTTATTTAAATAAATTTAATTTTAATTAATTAAATTTTTTTATTCAAATTTTACAGTTTTTAACCATTGTTAATTATATTTTAATAATTTTAATGTATTTTAAACACTTTTTTTCGTTAAAAAATAGTGTTAAAAAATATATATTATTACGATGAAAAAACATGATTTAAAATACCAGAGAGAAATGTTTAAAATTCACTTTATTTATTTCATTTATTTTTAATTTTAAATATAATATTTTATTTATCTTTAAAAAGTTCTAGGTTACTTTTGTATTGAAACTATTGTTGAGATATAATCCTTAATAGTCAAAAACTATAAAATTTGCTTATGTAAATTTAATTGGCTCAAGTAAATTTATAAAATTTTATTTAAACTTATCTTTCAATTTTATTTTTATTTAAGTAAATTTAAATTTATTTAAATAAAAATAAAAATAGATATTCAGCATAAACTGAAAAAAATTAAATCCATTAAAATTGAGTTTGAATCTTCTTCCATCATAGTAGAAACTGGACTTTTCATTTAAGATTCACTTAAACAAATTTAGTTTCATTTAAATAAATTTTATAAAATAAAATTACAAAATTTTACAAAATTCTTATGCAGTTAAAATATGCTTAAGCTAATGTGTTTAGTGCAAAAAGTTGTTTCAAGACTTTGCAGGTGTTCAGAGAAGGCCTTGAAGCTTTTGATACCGTGCACAATTTCCACTAACGAAAAAGCTTTGACGTCCGATTTGATCAGGAGAGACTTTGCTTTTCTAAAATGCATTTAGCCTTTTATTTCTAACATCTTTATAAATGTCTCTTTAAAATAATATAAAATGTGCATATTTATAATTAAATTATTTAATACAATAAATAAAATAAATTACAGTTAATATTTTTATAAAATGTTAAAATAATAATTTGGACAACATGGTAAACTTAAAAAGATTTCACTTATGTGTTAAAAACTAGTTCTAATTACTTTTTACGAAAGAATGAAAATATATACTTAACCTTTTTAGTATTTTTTAATTAGAGAGAGTAAATTACTTAAAAATTACATCAATTATGTAATGCTTATTCAATTTTTATATAACTTTTTTGTATTTAAAATTTTTTTAACAACCACATTTTACCAAATACATTATGTCAATTTTGTTTTATATATGTTGTTAGAAATAAGTTTTATAATAATCTTTCATGACCACCTTATCACGATGATCCAATTCTTGGAAAATTTCTATCAATTCTTCATAATACTCCGAGAGAGAGGCCTACCAGTTTGTTTGGCAGTGAAGGCCCTTTGATTTAAAGTAAAGACTTGTAACTCATCTCTTCCATCATAGAATGCCTTAGATAATGCACTCCAAATTTCACGCGCAGTGGCTAAGCGTAAGTAACGCTTCATAATTTCTGGGCTCATGGATAGCAACAACCACCTCTTCACCTTTTGATTCTCTGCATACCATTTTTCATAACCAGGATCTTGCTCTACAGGTTACTTCTCCTTGCCTCAAATATATGACTTTCTCCCTCTCTGCAATATGCATTTCCATTATTTGTGACCATATGTCGTAATTTGTTTCACTAAGAATGATTCCAGCATTGAAAGTACTTTCAGATTAAATAATGTTAGGAGTCGATGCAGACCCAGATGATGCAGAGCTAGATGATTTGTCAGACATCTTATAGGTTCACAAGGTGTTAAAAAGAAAGATTAAGAAAATGTTGGATCAAGTTTAAAGAAAAGGGCTCGTGATACCATATTGTAAAATGGTTTTCAAGCATGATTACAGGGAATAGGTATATATACAGCAGTAGCAGAGACGATATATCTCTGGAAAAAATAATACAATCCCTATAGTTAAGTGAATCCCTATTATTTATCTTGAAAAGTAGCTGCAAATCAATCTATATTTGATAATTTATAATTCGATGAATTATTTAAAAATCTCAATACCCTAGTCATATAATTGTCAGTATTACAACTTTATTTTAGAAATAATAAATCCATTTTACATAAAAAATTAAATATGATACTAAGAACACAATGGTGTAATTTATTTTTTAAATGAATAATTCAATCATTAATAATGGACAAAAAATTAAAGATGATAGAAAGACCAAAAAAAATGAAAAATGAGAAAAAAAAGTCACAAATTTGATTTAGTTTACACATTACATATAATTTTTTTTTTTTGTCTATAACTACTTTAATGGAATGATGCATTTTAAAATTTCAAATTTTTTTTGTCCACATAGAACTAACTGAAAGATAAAAGATATATTTCAAAACAATTCTTGATTAATATATTATGCCTTAATTTTAAATTATAGATAATTTTTTTTGTTTAAAAATTTTGTCTATGATATTACGTGCTAAATGAGGGGTCGTTTACAAATCAATTTTTTATGTATGTATTTCAGACCGATTTTTCCAAAAAACTAGAAAAAAATCTATTTTTTGATTTACTGTTTGTAAATTTATTTATAATAAAAATAAAAAAATATTTATAATTTACATATTTTTAGGAGTGTATGGTGTTAAAGAAGTTGCATATCTCTGTTTAGCTTGAAATGTAATAATTCTCGTGAAGTTTAACTTACAAAGAATAATAAAATTGACTATGAAGGAGAAAAATAGGGGAAAAAACAAGGAAAATAGAAGGAAGGGGAGGAATACTTCTAATCTAATGGGAGATATGTGTATTGCACATATTAAGAAATGAGTGTATGCCTTATATACATGTTAGTGTTGTTAAGTGAGTGTCAAAAGTTGGTGAGTTTGTCATAGCTAGTGGTGAAGCCATGTGGGTACAAGTAGGTGAAAGAATGGGAAAAAAAATTGTGAATGAGAGGTTCAAAATTATTGTTGTTAATGATAATAAAAACCCAAGTTTGAGTACAAGAAAGTTACATTGCTAACTTCTAAGCCACTATTATTTGATAGTATAATGATGCCTATTTTAATGTACAAATTTATTTATTTTATTTTTTATAAATATCTTTTAATTTTATAATGATCTAGTTGTACCTATTAGGGTACTCGGTACCGAGTACCTCTTAGGTATTCGGTACCGAGTACCTCTTAGGTATTCGGTACCGAGTACCCTCCAAACCAGATACTCCTTAAGGTTCTCAGGTCTCGGTATCGAATAGTCACCATTTATCACGTTTATTAAATAATTAATCTGTATTAGCACTAATCCGAAGTGATAACGAGGATTATACCTAATCAAGAGGATAATCAATAAGGCCTAAGTCATCCAAGCCCATCAGCCCAATATAGTGGCTATAAAAAGGGAAGTAAACAGTACATTAATCATTCTGATGTCATTCTTACTAAATATAGTAACCTTGCTTACGTAAGACCGAATACTTACTTTACCATCGAAGTGCCTTTGCAGGTACCCTCCCCACCCTCGGTTGACTAAACCTCAGGCAGACCGAATACTTCCCAAGACGAAAGACCAGAGGCTGCCCTTAGATCGTTATCCGGAGTCCGAAGACTAAGGAGTGTTCTATCATCCAGGAACATTTTGGCGTCCACCGTGGGGCTCGAACCCTCTATTAGCAGAGATATTATGGTGCTTACAAGAAGTCAACAAGAAGGACCTACCAGGACAAGAGAAATGTTGTATGACGGCGATACTACCCCCAACAAACAACCCGAAGTGGTAGTAGAGAGGATGAGCCAGGAAAACCTCTCTTCCGTCATGAGACAGATGAAAGCCGAAATAACCGAGCTGCAGAAACAGAGAGAGAGGGATGCACTGGAGTTATCAGCATTGAAGAGAGAAAATGCTAATCTGAGAAGTGAGATCAGATCGTACATACCAACTTATACAGCTCCAATTTCTCAAGAACAAGGAGATTCCTTTGCTCTGCAAGCTACAAAAACAAAAGCTCCACCCAAGTATCTGAATCAGACAGGTCTGGTCGAAATCCCTTCACAAGCTCTATCATGGAGGCAAGACTGCCCGAGGCCTGGAAAGGTCTAGTGTTAGAGAAGTATGATGGCACAACTGATCCCGAAGAACATGTAGACATTTTCTCCACGCAAGTTGGTCTCTACACTGACGAAGATGCACTCATGTGTAGACTATTCCCGACATCTCTCAGGGGACCAGCGCTAAGCTGGTTCACCCGGCTTCCCCCCTCTTCGGTTGACTCATTCACAACTCTTATCACACGCTTTAAGCTTCAATTTGCTACAAGTCGGCCACATCAGTTGACCTCCATAGCATTGGTGAATATCTGTCAAGAAAAAGAAGAAACTCTTAGGGCATTCATGGATAGATTTGGTAAAGTCACCCTCTCCATCCAAAACCTGGAACCAGCTGTGGCTATGCATCACCTCTCCACAGCCCTTAGGCCGGGACCCTTTGTCAATAGTATCTGCAAAAAGCCTCCAGTGGACTTAGATGAACTCAGGGTCCGGGCAACCAAATACATGCAGATGGAGGAACTGGCCGAATACCGAAGCCAGCTGAGAACTGATCAAGGCTCCAGCCGAAGAGACAGTGAAAGAAATAACCTCCTAAAGAATAAAGAAAAAGAAAAAGGACTTGTCACTGACAGGGTCAACAGAGGACTTCGGTATACAAGTTACACTCCCTTAAACACCAACAGGGCAAAAGTGCTAGACCAAGCACTTAACACAGAAATAATGACCATGCCAAGAAGAGCAAATACCCCTCCCAGAGCTGACAAGACGAAAGTATGTAAGTATCACCGAAACAGGGGTCATAATACCGAAGAATATGCAGCACTCAAGGATCGGATTGAGGATTTAATTAAAGCCGGTCATCTTCATAATTTCGTGGCCCATCCTCCTTCCCGAGGTGATAATCACCGAGGTCCAGACATGAAAGACAAAGAAGCAGGTCTAGGGAACCTCAAAGGCGGCCATACGAACCAGAAAACCAATCCCGCCGAATTATTAACACAATAGCCGGTGGCTTTGCAGGTGGAGGCGCCACCAACTCGGCTAGAAGACGACATCTAAGAAATGTGAGATCAGTAAATCACATCTCTTTAGGTAGTCGGGTCCGCATCCCCCCCAATTACATTTACAGACCAAGATTTTCAAGGAGTAGATCCCGTATAAGATGATCCTATGGTCATAAGTGTAGATATTAATAATTATACAGTCAAGAAAACTTTGATAGACCAAGGTAGCTCTGCCGACATCTTGTATTGGAAGACTTTCCAACAAATGGGCATACCAGAAGAAGAACTCAGAGAATACCATGAACCTTTGGTCGGGTTTGCAGGGGAGCGAGTTGAAACCCGAGGATGCATTGATTTATATACCTTGTTCGGGTCTGAACGAGAAGGGAAATGCATCAAAATCACTTACCTGGTGGTGGAAGCCAACACTTCCTACAACATACTCCTCGGATGCCCTTCTCTCAACAAATTGAAGGCCATAGTTTCAACTCCACATCTGGCTATGAAGTTTCCATTAGACCAAGGACGGATTGTAACTATTCATGCTGATCAAAAAACTGCCCGAGAGTGTTACTTTGCAAGTCTTCGGGTCAGACCGACACCTCGGGGGGATGTAAATATAGTATCCCCTGAACTCAACAATGATATGAAAGATGTAGAGCTTGATCCTAGGATTGATGAGGGCCCCCGAGTAGAGCCAAATGAAGAAAAGAAACCAGTGCAGCTAGGCGTCCTTCAAGGACAGAAACATACCTCGGCGTCGGTTTAACCGCTCCAGAACAAGATATCATTCAAGAAGTATTGTGGAAGAATAAAGAACTCTTTGCATGGACCGCTGACGACATGCCTGGCATCAATCCAAGTTTTATGTGCCATCACCTATCTGTATACAAAAATTCTCGGCTGATAGCACAAAAGAAGAGAAAAGTCGGAGGAGAAAGAGCCAAGGCAATTAAAGAGGAGACCGGTAAATTGTTAAAGGCAAATTTTATCCGAGAAGTCACGTATTCTACCTGGCTAGCGAATGTAGTCATGGTAAAGAAAGCAAATGGAAAATGGCGGATGTGCACAGACTTCACGGATTTAAACAAAGCTTGCCCAAAAGATGCCTACCCTTTACCGAACATTGACAAATTGGTTGATGGAGCAACAGGAAATAAATTCTTGAGCTTTCTGGACGCATACTCCGGATATAATCAAATTCGGATGGTATCTTCCTGCCAAAATCATCTCTCCCGCTCATTGCACTGAGACCGAGATCTAGATAATAAGCCTCTTCAAATCTTTAAAATTTTTTGAGGCTTCGGGGGCTAGTGTACCTATTAGGGTACTCGGTACCGAGTACCTCTTAGGTATTCGGTACCGAGTACCCTCAAAACCAGATACTCCTTAAGGTTCTCAGGTCTCGGTACCGAATAGTCACCATTTATCACATTTATTAAATAATTAATCTGCATTAGCACTAATTCGAAGTGATAACGAGGATTATACCTAATCAAGAGGATAATCAATAAGGCCTAAGTCATCCAGGCCCATCAGCCCAATACAGTGGCTATAAAAAGGGAAGTAAACAGTACATTAATCATTCTGATGTCATTCTTACTAAATATAGTAACCTTGCTTACGTAAGACCGAACACTTACTTTACCATCGGAGTGCCTTTGCAGGTACCCTCCCCACCCTCGGTTGACTAAACCTCAGGCAGATCGAATACTTCCCAAGACGAAAGATCGGAGGCTGCCCTTAGATCGTTATCCGGAGTCCGAAGACTAAGGAGTGTTCTATCATCCAGGAACACTAGTAATACAATACCTTGACTAAATCATTGGTTGGAAGAAGTTTCATAACACCGCATGAGAAGTGATGTTGATTTACAAGTAACAAGCATGTTGAACTTGTTGGTCTTAGCTCGTCAAAAAATTTGTTGAAAAATAGGTTAAAATGTCTTCTCTTATTTTTTAAAGTGGATTAAATA
Organism: Abrus pulchellus subsp. cantoniensis; assembly: GCA_024086825.1. Lineage (NCBI taxonomy): Eukaryota > Viridiplantae > Streptophyta > Magnoliopsida > Fabales > Fabaceae > Abrus > Abrus pulchellus. Next base: position 11,207,077 of record CM044054.1, read on the forward strand.
TTTTAGTTTGATCTATTTAAGGATGGGTCGATGAAATATCTCATTAAAGATTAACAAATTTAAAAATTATAAAGTTAGTCAGCAAGTTAACCCACTAAAATTAATATAAAAATTAAAATAATTAATTGTATAAAATGTATTTTCCTTACATTTTGAAAATAAATTTAGTACAAATAAAGTGAAAACTTCCAGCGTAGAGGTGGATAAATGAAGAAGCAAATCCGATCCAGCCGGAGTTAACACTGACCTGAATTGGGCCAGACCAAGATGTGGGCTACGCAATTGGGCTGCCCATTTGAAGCATCCAAACTTGAAGTTCAACGTTTTTCTTCTTCTTCTTGTGACACTTACCACTTCACTCTTTCTCAAACGCCTCGCTCAAACTCGCTCCTGGGAGGATCACGAAGCGATGCCGTTTTTGGACCGAAACCAGCTATGTTGAGCTATGATTACACCACTGTCAACTAAACTCCTCAACATAAGCATAGCCGCGATGTGCAAAGTAAGGCAAATAACAAAAGCCGAAGGAGTAATAGTCGATGGCATACGACTCGGCGTTTTCCCCGACCTCGTCACCTACAACACCCTAATCAACGCGTATAGTCGTTTCGTCAGCATCGATGCAGCTTACTCAGTTCTCGCCCGAATGAAAGAAGCGGGTATTCCCCCCGACGTCGTTTCGTACAACTCGTTAATCTCCGGTGCGGCAAGAAAAACCTTGCTATCGAAATCTCTAGAACTTTTCGAAGAAATGCTCGCGAGAGGCATAAACCCCGACGTGTGGAGTTACAACATCCTAATGCATTGTTTGTTCAAGCTCGGAAAACCCGACGAGGCGAATCGCGTTTTCAGGGACATTGTGCTTAGCCACGAGGTTTATCCCTGTGCTGCCACGTATAACGTCATGATTAACGGCTTGTGCAAGAACGGTTACGTTAGCAATGCTCTAATGCTGTTTAGGAACTTGCAGAGGCACGGGTTTGTGCCTCAGGTTTTGACCTACAACGCGCTTATTAATGGTCTTTGCAAGGCGAAGCGATTGGCCGATGCGAGGAGGGTTCTGAAGGAGTTTGGGGAATCAGGGTTTGAGCCCAACGCCATTACTTACACTACGGTTATGAAGTGCTGCTTCCGGTGCCGGCAGTTCGAGCAAGGGTTGGAGCTTTTGGCAGAGATGAGGAGCAGCGGGTACACATTTGATGGATTCGCATATTGCACGATGATTGCAGCGCTTATCAAGACTGGACGGATGCGAGAGGCTGAGGAAATTGTTGAGTTGATGGTGAGTAATGGCATTAGGCCGGACATCGTGTCGTATAACACGTTGATTAATCTTTATTGTAGGCAGGGGAGGTTGGATGATGCATTGAGGTTGTTGGATGGGATTGAGGAGGAGGGTTTAGAGTGTGATCAGTACACGCACACCATTATTGTTGATGGTTTGTGTAAGGCTGGGAATTTTGTAGGGGCACAGCAGCATTTGAATTATATGAACTCCTTGGGCTTCGGATATAATTTGGTTGCGCTTAACTGTATGATTGATGGTTTGGGTAAGGCCGGTCATATTGATCATGCCGTGAGATTGTTTGAAGGGATGGAGGTAAAGGACTCATTTACGTATACTATTTTGGTGCACAACCTTTGCAGGGCTAGAAGGTTTCTTTGTGCATCAAAGATTTTGATTTCCTGTTTGCAACGTGGTTATCAGGTGTTGAGGGCTACTCAGCGAGCTGTTGTCGTTGGTCTCCGTACAACTGGATTTGCAGATGAAGCCAGGAGAGTTAAGTTGAAGATCAGACATGTACGATTGTTACAGTGATTACGTGGCATCAGCTGTTGGGAACTTCAGATATGGAGCATTTGTTGGTGGCAACTTTTCTGACTCAATGAAAGATTGAAGCTCTGATCATATAGGTCTCATGGTTTGATGATCCCAATAACTGTCTTTCGAAGGGAAACTATTATCGATATGCTGTGAGACATTTGATAATTTACTGTTTAAGGGGGTTAACTGCTACATCATTTGGTGATTATTCCTTGGTGTTTCTGGATAAATGCTTCATATAGTAATTGCTGAGTGATGTTGACTGATTAGTTCTCATGAACGAGATTGAAACATATACGCTAATACACAAGATTACAAAATTTGAATTGATGGAAAATGGCAATTTCATACTTGTGGACATTCTTGATGTGGTTATGCTGATAACTGGAAGATTCTATACTACTATATGGAGCATCTAGTATGGGTGAAAATTGGGAAGCATGTTATGTTCTCCAGTCACTCCACTGCCCATTTGGTAGCTATTAAATATATTCAGTCACATCTGTTCAGGGTTCATATGCCCTGATGTGGTTAAGTGTTCTTTCTGGGCATGCTTTATGTGGTTCTTCTGCTAATTGGTATGTCACTACTTCTTCTAGAGCACCCAAACTTAAGTTGATTCTAGCGATTTAGCTCTAGGAAAGTTGCAGCTTTGAGCATCCTGCTTGAAAGCCAAAATTGCATTTTAAGGGGTCAATAAGCCTAGAGCTATATAGGAAGTATTGTAACTCTGTTTATGGTAGCCTTGGTTTCATTCGAACTCAAGTTTAGTGGTTAACATTGCATCAAATTTCCTTGGTTACTGTATCCAGGTAGATTTGAAATCTGTTTTTGTTGGCAGAAAAATGGAGCTAGTTACATTATTGTTGGCTCAAGAGTGGGGTTGAGGCATGTTCTTGTCATCATTTGTATATGGCCAGTCTTTGTTACCCACTACATTCCATTGACATTGTTATAGACTCAGCACGTTGTTCTATGGCTTGACCAATACTGTGGTGTTATGTAACATGCAAATAGTTGAAAAGAATTGGTAACATATAGCTGGAAAATATTATGTATCATCATTACCTTGTATTCAGATTTATATTATAAGCTATGAAATGAGCATCCTCAAATTGCTTCTCTGATATTGAATTCGCCCCTATTGCTTTGATTATCACTTTGTGACTTGCCTTAAATTCTAAATCAACATTTTGTTGAGGATATGAAGAGTTGTTTCTTCTTATTCTATTAATATCTGTTTATTTTAGTATTTCAGTTTTGGATGTTGAGGGTGACTGTTGAAAAGATTGTTGTCAAAATGATGATATTAAGCTTATAAATGAACCGTGAGTCATTTGCCTTCCTAAATTTCTCATCAAGCCAGCATGGCATATCTACTCCATGATCCTAAAATACCACATTTATCACCCTTAAGAACCTCCCTCTTTGACATACTATATCGGATTATAGCATTAATATTTTTGGTTTGAAGTATGAATATTGTCAAATGGATATTTCAGCTTATAGCTCCATTATTTGGAGTGTGTGTGTGTTAAGGGAATTGTCAGTGGCTTCTTCAGTTGCTATCTTTTCTTTATGCTTCTTTTGCATGTTAACAATGTTTCCTACCGAATACTATTGGTTTTCTCCATTGATTTTGTTGGATCCTTCTCTCTTTCCTGCTCTATGTAAAACTCTTACTTATCATTTTTGTTGCCATCCTGTGAAGTTGTCATCTTTCATGTTAAAGATTGTACTCGACTACTTGTATCATTTTTTATCAATTTGAAGTTGATGCTACAAGCATATTTTGCTTTGCTATAGCCTAAGTGCTTGGTTTACTGTGTTCGATACTATTTTTATTTCTTGCGGCCATGCTTTAGAAAGTTATAAACTGTTATATGTGAGAGCCTTAAGACAACTGGAGATGTAAACATGCTAATGTGAACTTAATTAGACAACAGAGAGCTATTTTGACAACAATATTATGTTATTCCAATTTCCAAATAAATCAATTGTTAAATTTCTTCAATGTTTTCCCAAAAGCCTCTTATAGCAGGCAGTTTTACATGCCTCTTTAAACAAGCACCAAAATAACTCGCCAACATAAAAATTGGCATGCATATTACAGTTCTTGTTAACATTCCAGCTAGCCTGACTAAACACAGCAAAATAAGTTGTGCTATATTCAGCTTCATGTTGATAATTGGGGATCCCTTCTAGTCATGTTGAGTACATCTTGATCATCCTTATAGTTTTGCCATTGGAGAATGTTGTTTTTCTCTTGTTTAGGACTCACGAGGAAATATGTGGTCAGATCTTGTTTGGGTGCTCAGAAAATAGAGAAAAGAAGAGGCAGTAAATACTAAATCTTTATTTTGTTAATACTTACTTGGGGTCACTATAATTTAATTGTTCTGCAGAAGGATTTTCATTGTGTTTGCCTGGGTGACTGTCGCATTATCATTGCCAGATTGCGTGGTTGACTACCCTTTGGGCATCTAGGCCATATGATCTTGAATCACACAGAATGTGAGGAGATGGAGAGGCAGTCAATGCCAGAATTTTTCAGCTTCTTCAAAGGTTTTCTGTTTTCTTACGTATAGGTACATTTCTTCCAGCTTGCTTCCCTTTCTTATATTATGTTGCATTACATTGATTTTTTTCTAATATAGCCGTGCTTAAGATCTAGTTGTACATGAATTTATGACATTCTAATGTTCTTTAGCAATTTCTCTGTTTCAGCTTCCTGCACTTCTACATCATCAATAGTATTAGAAAATAAAAGCATATTAATAGAGGCTATGAGAATACAACTAGAGACCATCCCAAGACCCTTTTAGCAGTTGAGTATATGTAGATCACAATTTGATAACAATAGCTTTAATACACAAAGAAACAAGGTCTATTCCGCCTAATGAGATGACTGTAGTATCTCCGTTTATGCCAAAAATTCAACAAGTGAATCAAATAGACAGAAACTATAACAGGAGGAGCAGGTTCATTACTTCTAGTTCCTGTTTCAACATCTACCTTTGGCTTCTTTAAAATTGATTGTTATGCAAGTACAAAACATAATTCAATATTTCAAATATTGCATTCTAGCACAAGTTGGTAAAATAATCACTATATCCAAGATACCTACTATACTGATTGATTTAAATGGAATTTTGTGATGTGCTAATAACTTAGTCATCTTGAAAATACCAGTGCAATCCATATCAAATACCATCCACAGTTACGTCAAAATCTTAAACAATGTCGTTTCATGTATTCAAGAAACTGTAACAATCTATTTAGATAGGATGTGTCTTAGTAAAACCTCAAATCAGAGGTCATTTGGGGTTTGTCTAAATTTGGGGTAGCCTGTGTTAGGCACATGATGAAGTGATAGAGATTCCAACCACTGATTCAAATTAGGTGAGTTACAAGAACACAAAAGAAACATTCAATGGACTTGTGTATGATTTTGAAGAAGATTTGATATTTTATTTGTAAATAGTACTAGAATTTCTGTAGATTTTTATTTAGAAAATCTGATTAAGATTAGAAATTGTTCAAATTTAATCAAGAGTTGCTATTCATAGATTTTACTAGGATTTGGTTTATATTTTATTATGATATTTTTTCATATTTCATTAGTAGAATTAATTTAGGATTTCGTTAAGATTTTATCTAAGATTTGATCATAATTTTCTAATGTGAGAGTATAGAACTGTAATCTAAGTCTTGTGTAACTATACTAGTATGTGGCATTTCAAGCTGTATCAGACAGCTGTAGCTTTCTGCTAGCTGTCGCATCATGTGACAGTTATAACAAAATACTTTCTAGCTTTCTGTGTTAGGGCTAAGTGTGAGCATATGGGCTCAAATGGGGCCAAACCCAAACTATCAATGGTTTATACTCGAAGAAAGAAGAAGTGTATAGGTAGGGAGAGTGACATGGCGGAGAGAGATGTAAGTGGTTAGCTAAGGAAGGAGTCCATTATAGTAGTGGGATGGGTGTGTTAGAGGGTATCTTTTTGGAAATCAAGAAGTTAGTTACGAAGAGAGAGCAGTAGCTCTGGCCTACTGATTTTTTCTTTTATATCAAGTAATATCAGCTTCTTCTCCTCTTTTCCCTTGTTTGAGTTATTTAAATTCCTTGTTGATCTTTACCGGTTTGTATCACTATGTAATAGTTGCAAAATCCCGAATTTTGATAATATTAATCATTATTATATATATATATATATATATATATATATATATGTGAATATTTATATGAGAATGAATGTTTGAATGTGCACTCAAGTGCGAAATGATGGAATGCGAATGGCATTTTAATGTGTGGTAATAATGTATGAGTATATATGTATGTGCATGTGAATAAATACGGGAATGTTATGCGGGTATGACTGGACTAGGCTGGAAAGAATAGTCTAAGTAGCTGATGCAGAGTGTTCTTGCTGTAGCGAGAGTGTCTTACGAAGAAGAGGGCTAAACTGTCGTCTTCTCGCTGTGGCGAGAGAGTGACAGTAGAGACTGCATTTTTGGGTGCAGACTCGTTGTAGCGAGATTTTGCAGAAACCAGAATGCAGTTTCGTATGAGATTTTTGCTATAGCGATAGAGGGTGTCGCTGCAGCAAGAGATGCCTTGCTGCAGCGAGAGTGTCGTGATCTGAGAGATTTTAAAAGGGGGTTTAGGGATTTGAGAATCATTTTTCTCAATTTCTCTCATAGATTCCTTCGATTCTCTTGACTCCAAACCTTTTCTCACTGATTAATTGCCTCCAAAGCCGTTTGTGAGCGAGATTGAAGCTTGAATTCTTGTGGGGAATGCTTGAAGGTGAGTTTTAATGGTTAGAGTTCCATTTTTCATTCCCTTTCTATGTTTTTGGGGTAATTTTTGGGTTCTCATGGAATTAACTGTGTGTTTAGGCCGAAATCCGTGCGAAGAACGTTTTCAAGGCCGAATCCCTGAGTGGGTTTTCAATTCAAGGTAAGAGGGGACTCTACCCTACTTTTTTGTGCATGATTTGTTGTTATTTTGCCGAATATTGTATTGTGGTTGAGTTAGAGAATAGGAAATTGATGAGGAATGTAATGTGGATCACGTGTCGTGATATGTGAATATTTTGTGTGTTTACCCAGAATGAAGAAATAGGAATTGTATGTAAATGATATGTGAGAATGTGGGCTTGTATGTCGAACATTGTGAATGGGTATGGGCACTTGTGCCGTATATTTCGAATGAATAATGTGAACCAATGTAGGCCCGAAGATTGTGTAATACAATAAATATGGGCTATGTGTTGAATAAGATAGAAGTATGCTATGTGCCGTGTGTTATAAATGAAAGTGGGCCTCGTGCCGTGTTTTATGAAATATTGAGAATGGGGCGGGTAATCGCCGGTATATAATAACGAATGAGGCGGGTTGCTGCCGGTATACAATAATGTGAATGAGGCGGGTTGTCGCCGGTGTACAATAATGTGAATGGGGTGGGTAGCTGCCGGTGTACAACAATGTGAATGAGGCGAATAATCGCCGGTACTAAATACTGTGATGGGGCGTGCTAATGCCAGTGTAATATGTTGTGGGTGCCATAAGTGCACCGATGTTTAGTTGAAATGAAATTGTACTAGAATGCTGCTTGTGAGTATATTTTTATATACTTGTCTAAGTATATTTAAAGTAGCTTGAAGGTGAGATTCTATAGTTGACTGTGTATTTTGGTAGTGTAGAGTACTCACCCTTACATTTATTTTCAGATAATTAAGACGATTAGCATCGGACTTAGTGAAAGGACTGATGAACTACTATAGGACTTAGGATTATTTGATTGGAAATTGTTGTATTTGAACTAGCCCTGTGTCAGTTGTTTGATATGAACTTGTAACCCTTCTTCATTTTCAAAATATTTTATAGAATTTATTATTTGAGTTTGCAAAATTGTTATTTATTTGAAATTAAAGTTAAGGTGTTACAATCTAGGGCTTTTTGAGCTAGATAATAGTTGATCACCATGTATTCGATGTATCTTTTTCAAAATTCTGAATACAATTTACATTTAATAATATTCTCTCAATTCCCTTGCTTTCACTTGACTCATACAATTATTGCTGAGAAAGAGAGAAGATTTTTGTGAGAAGCTCACCTCATTTGGAATTGTGATGACAATATTTCATTGGATCAAAAAGTGTGGATAATTTTTGGTTCATGAATGTAACACATCATTAGGTCAGAGTGTCTAGCTTGAGAATCATGAGTGACCATTGTTGTGGGATTCAAGGATTTTGCTTGTTATATCTGACGTTGCAACTTTGAATATTGTACTAAGAAAAGAAAAAGAAAATAGAAAAAAAAATGATAGCTATCTGATTCAGAACGAAGCTCTAATACCAAATCTTAGTCGACCCTCAAGGTAAAAGACCTTAAGAATAGCATGAGAAATGGAAACAAAAATTGGAACGTTTAAATCAGATATGAGAAATCTTGAATACAGCCCAAATTGTTGACATTTTGCAGCCATGAACCATGTTATGTCTTTCTTAAACAACTTCTCCACCTCTTTCTGTCCTTGTTGGTTCAGGTTTCCCAATCACATCGTATGTGAATTTGGTTCACTCTGAGGAGCAGCTAGCGGATCAAATTTCATGAAGATTGTTACTAGAGGATAATTGAAAGTAACAATTACTAAATATAAGAATCTTAAAGGAACAATTACTAGTTCATGTTAAATTGCATGCAACTGCAGAATCCTAACAAAACTCTGACTGACTGATATTCTGAATTTCTTCTTTATAAATTTGATTTAAGAAAAAAAAAAAGGAACAAGGAAATAGAATCATATACTCCAACAGTATATGAATAGATAATGTTATCTGTTGCAATCTATTTCTTTAAAGATCCGCACAAACCATCAGTATAATTCACAAAATCTTTTCATTTTAAGGGTGTGTAAACTAAAATCATGTAAGAATGCAGATTGAATTGTTATATGCATACTTTGGATACATAGTATAGTATATCTGAGATTATGTTTTAATACCTTATTTGCTGAGATAAATATGTAAATTGATGATACGTAAATTGAAGCCAATGACCCACTGATTTCATGGCGGTGACTCTAAAAAATAGGTGTGAAGTCTCGATGTCAATTCTCTCTCCTGCCCTGGATTGTATTAACTATCTAAAAGAAGAAAATTATTATATAGAATTTCATTCCATCTTATTTCTTATTTCCAGGCATTTATCTTTATTTTCTTTTAATAGAAAATCCTTTTTTTCTCAACTTTACTCTTGCATTAGCCAAATAGCAGTGCTTACTTCAATACTTGATTCTATAGAAGTACTATGGCCAATTTGGGTAAATATCTAGAGAAGTTCTTGTAGGAGAAATAAATTAGTATAAAATAAATAAATTTTTTTTTATGAGTTAGAAACATATTTTTTAAAATTTTAAAGAAGTTAAATGAGAAAGCTCTTTAAAAAATATAGAAGTATAAGTTGTTTCTAATTTATGAGAGAAGTTTTATTTATTTTTTATATTAATTTTTTCTTTTTAAAAGATTTCTCTAGAAGTTTACCTAAACTAAGCTTATATATCAGCACAAATTAGATTGAAAGGTGTAAGAACTTATTACAATTTGCCATGTGGTCGAAAAATAATGCGGAAAGAGAAGGTTTTTGTAAATGATAGCAATTCGTATGGATCTCTAGTTTTGCTTTGATGACTGCAGGTTGAAGCTCGCACAGACAGCAAAATCCCTGTTCAGCGACTCCTCTCCTTTTGATTTATAATATCATGCTTACCTATGGTTCACTATTATAATGTTATCCAGTATAGCACATTACTTGATAAGTATTAAAAAAATGGTACTTCAAGCTTTATTGATTCGTTTTAGTAATACATGTGGATATTTTTTCTAGTCAAAATTATCACAAGGAGTTTGGGGGAGAAGGTGAAAACCAGTCTTCAATTTCCATGCATGGAGGACGGAGGGAAGGCAGTGGGAGGAGCCACCACCCAGCCATCAGACATTACTTTTTCAACGAGCGTAGGCTATATTTTATACCATTTGAAAGCTAATATATTAGCTCTGTTACTACGTACTCCTGCTTGTGGTTCAATATAATAGTAATTTATTTTCTGATTTCTTTTAGGATATATCTTACCCTCTACTCTTGAACGACTCTTCTCTTGCTTTTCTAATTAAATTTATCACCCAATGAAGTAGATAGTAGTCCTAGTAGTAGTTAAAGCATTGCAATTAATTCAATAATGGTCGCTAAAGCATTCTTTGTGATAATTGAATAATGGTCGCTAAAGCATTTAATTGAATAATGATCGCAATTTTGGATGTTACGACCTCTTTTTTTTATTTAGAAAGAATCAATCATATCCTGAATTATTACTTTTAATTTAAATTTATTTATAAAATAATACACGTATAATATAAATATAAAATTTAAACTTTAACATCTAAATCAACAGAATAATAAAGTCTTAATGGCATTTTCATATAATTCAAAAATTATATAAGTGTATATATATTTACAATAATTACTCTGCGTGGAGCTCAAAATATAAATTTATAAATAATAATTACATTCTTGAAAGCTGTAGCTAAATAGTCTAGATTTATCACTAAGACCTAGACAAACAAAATAATTAAAGTTACAATTTTTTCCAAATCGTGTTGACGCTGACTTTACTCAGATGAAAAGTGGATATAGTACTTATTACTTCTGCTCATATACTATACGATCATTGCAATATACACACTAATACTGACAATATGCAAGGGTGAGTTTATGAAGTAAGAATCACGATTAAATATATATCATAATAAAAACATAAATATTTGTACAACTTATTATTTCAACAATTCTCAACACATAACATAGCAATACAACCTATTATCAACTCATTTAATGCAAACAATAACAACTCAGCTCCAACTGGCATCATAACTTTAGTAAACCCAAAAGGAACCTACAATCTTCCGGTTTGAGAGCGGCCCATTCCAGTACCTGGATCTAGATAAAACACAACTCAACTAGGCATGTTTCCCAATCGTTACATGCCTATGCCCTCAACTAAACATGTTTTATACTTGTTACATGCTTATGCCCTCAACTTGACATGTTTCCTAATTGTTACATGTAGACGCCCCTTTTAAATACGTGACTCGGTCCCAGTATGGTGACATTTCGGACAAATGCAACTAAGCCATATGGTAAGCATTTTAACATGTTATTTCACAACATTTATCAACTAGTCTCAGCATGTTATATTACAACAATTCAACAACTATCTCAAATATGAACAATTTCGTACCAGTCACAAAGCAATAGAAAATCTCATCATACACACATCGAGCTCATTACATCTATCAACAATAACCAATCTAGTCAGCCATGCTTACTTTGAGTTCTATCATAAGGTTTATTCATACATTAACTTATTCTCAACTAAAACGAAACTATACATATAAATTGTTAGAATTTTCTCTAATCCATTATGTAATTTCTATTATGCAATGACTATTATGAAATTACCTTTTCCCTTGAGATCTTGAATTACGTTGTTCTCACAACACAATATATGGTTCTCACTCAATTAAGGGTTCAGAGAGCACTAACCTGAATATATTATTCTTTGATGTTACCTCTCTCTTTGATGTCGTTGATCCCTTAGTATTTTTCCCAACTCTTCCTTCCTCTTTCAGCTCCTCTCGGATGGTTGAGAGAAAGTTCCTTTATGCGTTTACCGTGAGCTCACTTAGAAACCGTGAAAGTGAAAATAGGGAATGCCGTAACCCTTATTTGGTAACCACTCTTTAATTTATATGAACGGAGAGGGGAGGGTTTCCTTATAATTGTATTTACAATTATACCCTCAATGACTCTATATTTTATATTTAACCACCATCACATTAAATCATTAATTAGATTCATGCTATAAGTTATATAGGCCACTATAACAAGATTATTAAAATAATATAACAATCTCCCACTTGGCCTATGTGACGACTTGAAGGTTCAATGAACTGTAAGTGCGCATATCATTGATAATATCAAGTCATTATCTTTTAATGATTTAAGTTGATCGGATCATAGCGGTCACAAGTCATTTGATGACATGATTCCTTTCAAGTATCATAGAACCAACCCAAATCAAAATAGCTTTAATCAGTCATACTATAGACTGTAACTCTGATGTGTTTTTAACACTCAACATGTTATCAAAGTTAAACCATACATGTACATTAACACAATTCAGATAACAAGTAAACAAGTAGAAACAATACTTTTATTGAATTTCCAAAACGTCTACAATAATATGAGCAAAACAATCAATACACATATATGTGAATCACACAATCATGCTAACAATAACTTGTCTATAATGCCCATTCTACCAACATGGCCAGAAAACGTTTTAGGGGGCAATCCCTTAGTTAGCAGATCCGCTATCATTAAATCAGTACCAATATGCTCAATAGACACTTTCTATTTTCGCACTTTTTCTTTCACGGATAAGTATTTTAAGTTCATATGCTTTGATCCCTTTGAATACTTATCATTCTTAGAGAAGAAGACGGCTGTGGAATTATCACAGTACATTTTCAGCGACTTTTCTATATTATCAACAATACCAAGCCCTAAGACAAAGTTCCGCAGCCACAAAGCATGCCACAAATTTCGCTTCCATGGTAGACGTAGTAATAATGGACTCCTTTCCGCTCTTCCATGAAATCGCACCTCCAGCTAACAAGAAGATGTAGCCAAAGGTCAATTTCCTTGAGTCTACACATCCAGCATAGTCTGAATCCGAGTAGCCAACCACTTCCAGTTGACTAGATCTCCTATAAGTAAGCATGTAGTCCTTGGTGCCTTATAAATACCTAAGGACTTTCTTTGCAGCCTTCTAATGGTCCATTCCGGGATTACTTTGATATTGGCCTAACATTCCAATAGCAAAACTGATATCAGGCCGAGTGCATGTCTGAGCATACATTAAACTCCCAACCACTGATGCATAGGGAATAGATTCCATTGCTTTCTATTCCAACTCATTCTTGGGACATTGCATTTCACTAAACTTGTCTCCCTTTTGAATTGGAACTACCCCTAATGAGCACTTTTCCATTTTGAATCTCTCTAGTACATTGTTGATGTAACTTTTCTGAGACAATCCCAGTAATCCTTGTGGTCTATTACGGAATATTTCTATTCCAATCACATAGGAAGCCACACCTATATCTTTCATCTCAAAGTTCTTAGAGAGAAATTCCTTTACACCATGCAACAGTCCAATATCATTAGTAGCAAGAAGAATGTCATCAACATACAGGACTAAAATGATGAACTTACTCCCACTGACCTTCATATAGATACACCGGTCAACAGTGTTCTCTATAAAACCGTATGACATGATGGTATCATTGAACTTAAGATACAATTGTTTGGAAGCCTGTTTCAACCTATATATTGATTTCTTTAACTTACACACCATACTTTCTTTACCTGCGGTCAAGAAGCCATCTGACTAATCCATATAAACTTCCTCTTCCAAGTCACCATTCAGAAAGGTGGTCTTTACATCCATTTGGTGGAGCTCTAAGTCATAATGAGCCACCAAAGCCATAACAATTCTTAAAGAGTCCTTCTTTGAAACTGGAGAAAATGTCTCTTTATAGTCTATGCCATCCTTTTGAGTATATCCTTTAGCAACAAGTCTAGTCTTGTATCTCTCAACGTTGCCTATTGAGTCACATTTGATCTTAAAGACCCACTTGCAACTGACTCGTTTTGAACCTTCAGGCAACTCGACTAGATCCCATACCTTGTTGTCATTCATTGATTTTAACTCTTCTTTCATGACATTCAACCACTTTTTAAAATTGTAACATTCCATGACTTGCTTAAATGAGACTGGATCTTCATAAATACTCAAGTCACATTCATGCTCAAGTGAGTAAACCACATAGTCATTCAAAATAGCTGATCTTTTCTGCCTTACAGACCTCCTTAATGCTATCTCTTGTATTTTACCTTTCTCTTGCTCACTTGTGACTTGCGCATTTTCAGCTGGTTCATCCTCTATATGTTGTTCTTGTGGGTTTGGAACATTAATTTGTTGTCTCCTTATGTTGTGTGACCGTGATACAACAAAAGGAACAACATTGGAGAAGAGACACCAACTACAGGAGTTTTCGCACGTGTCTCTTTAATTTTCACCTTTCGTGTTTCACCACTCCCACTAAACTGACTATTTTCAAAGAACCTTGCATTTCTAGACTCAACTATTCTCATACTATGGTTAGGACAGTAGAATATGTACCCCTTTGATTTTTCAGGATAGCCGATGAAATAACCACTTATGGTTCTAGCATCAAGCTTCTTTTCATGTGAATTATACACTCTTACTTCTGCTGGACAACACCAGACATGAAGATGTCTTAAACTGAGTTTCTTTCCTGTCCACAGTTCATAAGAAATCTTTGGAACTGCCTTACTAAGAACTCTATTAAGCAGATACGCAACGGTCTTTAATGCGTACATCCACAAAGACATGGGTACAGAACTGTAACTCAACATACTCCTAACCATTTCCATGATAGTACAATTCTACCTTTCAACCACACTATTTTGTTGTGGTGTACCAGGCAGAGTATACTGTGCATATATGCCTCGACTTTTCAGAAGTTTCGCAAATGGACCTAGATATTGTCTACTTTCATCAGATTTTTTATAATATTCACCACCTCTATCTGACCTCACAACCTTTACCTTTCTATCCAGTTGCCTTTTCACCTTATCAATGAACATCTATAAGACATCCACTGATTGAGACTTTTCATGCAACATATACAGATAACAATAACGTGAGTAGTCATCAATGAAGGTAATGAAATATTTTTCACCACCCCAAGATGGGATGTCAAACAGACCACAAATATCAGTGTGTATCAACTCTAAGAGTTGACTGCTTCTTGTGGCTGGATTCTTTGATGTGTGTTTAGTTTGTTTTCCTTTAATACAATCCAGACATACATCTCAGTCAACAAAATCCAATTGAGGTAAAATTTCACTTTTCATTAACCTCATCATCATTTCTTTAGATATGTGACCTAACCTTTGATGCCCCAAGAAAGTAGAGCATTCATTACGAACATTCAAATTACTACTAATAGCACTCTCAGCATGAAACAGAGATTCACCACCAGGTATTTTAGGTACCTCAATAAGATTTAATTCAAAGCATACTGAAACATAATATATACCTTTCCTTTCGAACCAAACCTTTCTCTTCGGACAATCTTTCTTGAAGTGACCAGTCTTCTTGCAGAAGAAGCACCTCTGGCCTTTCTGGATTCGGCCTTCACGAACCTTTAATAAGGCCTTATCTTTCTTGTCCTTATTGTCCTTCTTACCTAGCTTAGCCTTGCTACTACTAGCCCCTTCGTGAAATGTGAGATGGACGGAGTGTTTTTTCACCTTCTTCAGCCTCCCTTCCTCCTGAACCAGCATGGCCTTAATTTTCTGTATGTTCCATTTATCCTTAATGGTGTTGTAATTCACTTGGAACTGACCAAACTTAGGAGGGAGTGAGTTTAAAATAAACTGTACTAGAAAGAATTCCTTTACCTCCATGCCCATTGATTTCAACTTTGCCGCTTGATTGATCATGTCAGTCACATGGTCATGAATGGGCCGTGACTCATCAAACTTCTTAGTAGTTAGCTCAGTCAACAGGGTGCCTATAATAGACTTGTCAGTAATGTCCGATTGTGCATATTCTTTTACCTTTACCATAAATTCCCTAGCATTTTCAGTCTTTGGCATTAATGATTTCACATTTTCAACCATAGTCATCTTCAACAAGCTTAAGCTTAGCCTATTCAACCTTTCTCAAGCCTCACGAAGAGTTCTTTCCTCTTCAGTACTGGTCTCTGTGATGGCTGCTGGCTCTTGTGCCATAATGATTGCTAGGTTCAACTCCATAACACCTAGCTGGAATCGAACTTGCTCAGCCCAATCACCATAATTGAGCCCATTGAACTTAACTACACTATTGCTCATGCCATACATACTCATAGGGACTAAAATATTTAACACATACTTAAACATTTATGCTTTGAATAAACTTAATGGATTCAGATAGTCAACCGTCATCAATTATGCATCTAAGTTTACCTTTGGGTAACGCCTAAATATACAATTTATCTATAATGATGCTAATCAATAACTTTAATTGACAACCAATCACTCAAACCAATATGCAAGTCATCTTTCGATATACAAACATATTATAAAGTGCTTACATGTCTCCTTAATGTGATTGATCATATGCAATGATCCCACCTTTGGGTGATCTCCTAACGTTATAATTAATGAGCTAAATTGTTCACCCTTTATGTTACCATATAACATCAAACAATTTTGAACAATTTACAACACACAATTAAATGCTTACATAAAATTTTAAAGTCAGGCCACTTTAGTGACTAACAAGCCACCCTTAAAATTAAGCATTAAATTGTAAAGTTCTCATTATGATAATGTAATTTAGAATTAATTAACTTGAGAATTTAATCACTTTGGTGAGTAAAATTCACTTTGATGTAATTCTAAAATTATCTATATATTTTATGAATTATATTCCTTATTCTGCCGTAAAATTCCTATGCACGGCCGTGCTTTTACTTGATGCATAGGCATGCTTAGATGAAGCAAGGCCATGCTCATTTCTGATGCATGCCCCTGCTTCCTGATGCATGGTAGTGCTTATAATTGATGCACGACCGTGCTTCTTGATGCATGGCCGTGCTTATAATTGATGCACGGCCATGCTTACAATATGCAAGGTCGTGCTTCCATTATGCAAGGTTGTGCTTCGTTGAAGCATGGCCGTGCTTGTTCCTGATGCATAGCCCTGCTCACTGATATATGACCCTACTCACTAATACATGGCCCTGCTCATATTACAGATTCAAAATCCAATGTTTCTAGCTTCCAAAACCTTAGGGTTTTCAATTATTCAACATCAAAATAATGCCAATCCATCATATTAAATACCTAGGGTTCATGTAATTTGGAAAAAACTTTAATGGAGAACCAATCTCTTATGGAGAATCAACGAAATTCACAACTATGCTCTGATACCAACTGTTAGAATTTTTTTTAGTCCATTATGTAATTTCTATTATGCAATGACTATTATGAAATTACCTTTTCCCTTGAGATCTTGAATTACGTTGTTCTCACAACACAATATATAGTTCTCACTGTATTAAAGGTTTAAAGAGTACTAACCTGAATCTATTGTTCTTTGATGTTACCTCTCTCTTTGATGTCGTTGATCCTTTGGTATTTTCTCCAACTCTTCCTTCCTCTTTCAGCTCCTCTCGGATGGTTGAGAGAAAGTTCCTTTATGCGTTTACCGTGAGCTCACTTAGAAACCGTGAAAGTGAAAATAGGGAATACCGTAACCCTCATTTGGTAACCGCTCTTTAATTTATATGAACGGAGAGAGGAGGGTTTCCTTATAATTGTATTTACAATTATACTCTCAATGACTCTATATTTTATATTTAACCACCATCACATTAAATCATTAATTAGAGTCATGCTATGAGTTAGATAGGCCACTATAACAAGATTATTAAAATAATCTAACATAAATATCTCAGCGTCTAGTAAATAAATAAGGCTAGTTTAAGCAAGCTCCCCTTACCTAGAACTAAGTTTCCTTAAAGTAGACTCAAGTTCTAAGAAAGAAATAACAGTCGAGGGCTCAGATCTCCTCACTAGATTCATACTAAACAGGGGTTCCCACTTGGATCGGAAAGAAGTTTAGGCTTGAGAAGATTTTCTCTAAGGGAAGAAGGTGAGAAAACAAAGAGAAAATGAGAGAGGAAGAATGTCTGTTAAGAAATGAATGTTTCTATACATTAGAATTCCTTAAATACCCCTCTAGGCCCATGCGCTCTCACTTGAGCGAGCCCTGCCCTCGCCTAAGCGAGCAAACCAGATAGTGAAATCTTCATATTTCTGCTATTCTAACATAAGTAAGGAATGTCTCACCTAAGGGAGTAGTGTTCCTGCCTAAGCGAGCTTAGGTCTAGAGAGTTACCCATTTTTCATGCGATTCCTCGCCTAAGTGAGCTTCTCTTGCTTGAGCGAGGTCGCCTCTCTCCTGAGCAAGATCTCTTCTCGCCTGAGCGAGAGAACAATTAGGATGGTCCTATTTGATCTCACTTGAGCGAGACTGATCTTGCTTGAGAGAGAATGCTCCAGAATGTTCAATTATGCACAACTCAGTCTCACTTGAGCGAGAACTAACTCACTTGAGCAAGACACCCTGCACCCAGAACTCCTAATTCTTCCTAGAATAAAGTAATACAAGTTCTTAGTTACAATCCTTAGGTTATTATATACCTAATACACTCGATGATATTAAACACAATAACCACTTTACATTGCAATTATTCAGCTCTTAAATCAATATACAACTTTCGTATTCATATTTTAACATATGAAAATCCATACACTTCAAGCATACACAACACAATTCAAAAGAAATAATACATATATGAAAATATACCAACCTGATAGTGAAAGTGCAAAGTAAAGCAGTCGAGTGTTGCTATTTCATGGCCATTGCCTTGTGTTTTAGTGTAAAAGTCAACATGTCACAAACTACCAAAAAGCAAAGCAAATTACAACTATTGTGGCCAGTATTTCATCTTAGGAGAAGTTTGTCCTCCCTTTTTGAAAGATGAAGTGCTTTTTAGGGAAGCAATCTTGGGTATTGATCACTGTTTTATATGTCATAAGGGTAAAAGGGCAAGTTTATCCTCCCTTTTTGAAAGTTGGAATACTTTTTAAGGACAATTTTGAAATTTTATACCTTTTTATATTTCTAAAAGTTAGAATGTTTGTTTGCCTTTGCAAGTCAAGATCAAACCCCATTTCTATCTCTATTCTTTCATTCTCTTACTTTGTTCATTATCTTTGGCTTCACTTCGGTCATTTTTTTCATCTTCAGAAAAATCCAACTTATTTCTAACATGAACAAATATATTTTTTAGTTGTCTTACTCATTTTTGGTGTAACTCAAGTTATTTTTGATGATATGTAAACTTTTTCCTTATAATAATTAGACATCTTCAGTGAGACCTTTTGGATTAGAGTTTTTTCTTATGACTAAACACTCTTTGATCTTTTTTTTTTTTTTGTTTCGTTTTGATTGTCTTCGTAAAATGGTGGTCATCTTACTATGTTGCTATAGCATTTTTGGAGTATGCTCTGCACTATTATTTGAGATTAACTACTATACTTCCTTCACATTGTACTGCTCTCACACAAAGGAACTTGATATCACCTTCATTCCCATGTTTTGAAATAGCAAAATCCATTATTTATTATACGGATGTTGCATAATAGTTGTCTTTTTCTATGGAAGCTAATTTCTTATAATATTTCTTTTTTTACCTTTATGTCTTTGCTCTAAGAGATTATTTTTTTAATTGATTTTTTTGTCTAATTTAGAATCCCATGATTTTGACTAATTATATTATGTTTTGTATGTAAATTTTATATTTTACAAAAAAATAAAAAAATACATGACAAGACATGAGTAGTTAAGTTTTAAACGACCTAATAATTGCTCTCCACTTGATTCTTCTTGAAAATCTCATGTGTTCACTCCTAAAATCAAACCTTAGTTTGTTTATGGAAACCGAAGCTAATTGTATTAGGAGGATGAAAATCATGCTCAAAATATATATGACAAAAAAATGTAGTCTAATACTACTCTAAATTTAAAGTTTTGATGGATGAATTGGTTTTGTTGTTTGCGCTGAAAAATCATAATAATCTTTTTAGCAGCTTATATATTTCATAAAGATATTGTGTTGTGTAAGCATATGTGTAAGTGCAGAATGTATAAAAGGCTACACTTTAGCTTTTAACCATCTCAAATTGTTAATCTTTTCCAACTTTCCCTTTTTCATTTGAAATAAGATCAATAATTATTTGCAATTTTACATTCTTTTGATGAGTTATAACAATTTTTACTTTTCCAAAACTAAATAATGAAATTCACAATATACAAACTTTATGTAAAAAATCTAGGTAAAATTAGTTTTTTTGTCTCTTAACTTCATTCCTTAACTTCAAGATAAAATTTACTTTCGTCTCTTAATTTTAGGGTAAAAAATGGTGAAGTAGCTTTAAGTATAACTTCCCCTTTCCCCTACCCTCCCCTCCCCTTCCTCCTCCAACAGCTCCTTATCCCTTTTTGGCAAGCCGCTCCACTGCCACAACCTCTCTTTCCCTTCTCCGCACCTTCCCTTCTCCTTCTTTGTAGCACTTCTCCTCTCTCCTTCCTTCTCCCACAGCATCATTGCCCCTTTCTCCCCAACCCATGAGCTCTATCTCTCTCGCAGCCCTTTTTTTTTCCCTTTCTGCAACTTCTCCTCCCCTTTTTTCGCAGTTACCCCCTCTCCCATTCCCTTTAGTTTTTACAACTCATCAAAACCTTGAAGTACACCTATGTCAATTAGAAACATACGTATCTTTGAGAAATTTGAGAACATCAAAATTTATAATCTTTATTGAGTAAGAGTATAAAAAGTATTCTCGCAAGTTAAAATTTAAATTCAGAAGTCCAGAAATTTAGGTGACTATAAGAATCTAATCTTTATTTTCTTTTAATCATAACCATGCATAATGGATAACTGAGTTGATCCTTTACCAAATACTTTCCAAGGTTTTTTGTAGCAAATTCAATTAAGAGAAAGAGAATGAGAGGAGAGGAGAGGAGAGGAAGGCTTGGGAGAGTTGAAGGAAAGCAAGAGGGAAACGAGGAAATGCAAAGTTGTGTGAAGGGAGGGGGTTGCTAAAAAGGGGAGGGAAGCTACAGAAAGGGAAATGAAGAGCTACAAAGAGGAAGATAAAACTAGTGGGTTGGGGAAAAAGGGTGATGGAACTGCAAGAGGAGGAAGGAGAAGGGAGGGGGCTGTGGGGAGGGGAAAGAGGAACTTTGGAAGGGAGAGACAAGGTTGGTGGATTAGGAAAAGGAGTGGGGGAGATGCAGGAGGAGGAAAGGGAGGGGAGGGGGACTGCAAGAAGAAAGAGATAAGGCTGGAGGGTCGAAGGAAAGGGATGGGGAGCTGCTAGAGGAAGAATGGGAGGAGAAGTTACATTCAGCGTCACTTCACTATTTTTTAATTATTTTTCAAATTAAAAAATCTTCTTAGATAAAATAAATAGCGTTAATACTATCTCAGCACCACATAGGATATTTTTGTTAAGCCATGTAACAAAGTTAACAAAAATAATCATTGAGGAAAGAAAAACAAAATTTAAGAATAAAAATGAACAAAAACAAGTTAGAAGATGAAAGTGAATTTTACCTAAAGTTAAGAAACGAAAAGACTAATTTTGTCAAAGACTTGTACATAATACTCTACATAAAATAGAAAGAGATGAAGCTGAACAGTTTGAGGCCGATACAACTAGTAACATTAATGTTATAAGATCCAGCAAATCAATTTGTTCTTGGCTTTGTTGTCTATCTTCATTATCAACGTGAGAATATGAATATGGGAATTACTAAATTTAAACCATTATAAATAACCTCTTCATGAGTAAATGCATAAAGGCAATATAAATTTTTATCTAAATATTGAATAAAGAAGATACCTGACTAGTAAAGAAGATATTACAAACTTTAGTGTAACTGAGCTATAATAAACTATGAAAAACTAACTTTACATTTAGAGGGGTTATTTTCTTTTGCCACTCTTCATGCGATTCTTCTATTTGTTCAAATTTTAACCATTCCAAACTTTTGCAAGATTCCACCCAATCTTATAATTTCAATTTAGATTCTTCGGAATTGCACTGTCTTTAAATTTGTTGTCATCACATATAAATTACTCTTTAAATCCTTAAAATTTTATACTTTGTTTATCCCCTCCCTCCCATGCTTTTTTAAAAAAGATAGTAATAAAAGGTGGTTAAGTAACAAAAATAAAAGTATAAGAAAAGTAATGACAATTAAAAAAAATAAAAGAGGTGAATTGAAAAAGTGTGAAACTATTAGAAAAATAAAATGTTAATTTAATCTAAATAAATAAATAAATAAATTTAACTCAAATATTATTAAATCATCGTGGAAAAAGACATCACTTTGCTATAAGCTTTGTCAAGTGCACGACAACTCACCCCATCACAAAAGGATCTTGTTATTTTATTGGTAAATGACATGCATGAGAAATTATATTCAATCGTTCATTGTACTTTCTTAAATTAAACAAATTATTTTGGGTATGCAATTTTTTTATTTTAATTATTTATTGTTACTCTTATTTGCATAATTTTTATCTAAAATATTTTTTTTATTATAACCATATTAATAATAAAAATATTTTACATAAAAATTATTAAAGTGAGAATGAAAAATATTTTAATTAAAACATAAGAGCATGTAATCTATTAGAATTCCACTCATATTAAAGATGGCAATCTCGTAGTTATTTCCATGACCTTTTTAAAGTTCATATATCAAGAAAATATAACATCAAACACATCATTTTTTTTTATTGAATTATCATTTTCAAATATACATCCCTTTATTGGCCTTAGGGTACTAGCACAAAAAAACACTTGGTTCTAACTAGCTTAGAACTACTTTTATTTAGAGTACATGAATCAAACTCATTCATAAAATCTATCATTTGCACATTATATTTCCTACCACACACCCTCAATAACACCTGTGCACAGTTTTAACATAAGATGCTAACATAAATGAGAAATGATGGGCACAACCAAATATGTAGCATCTAAACAACACAAGGGTGGTTAGATTCACTTGTGACTAGATTGGGTATCAGCAATAGCCTTATTGCCAACAAAATGGCAAACAGGAACAGTTCCAGGCTTGACTTTGAGAACTTCATGAAGCACTTCAGGATCCATACCTCTTGTATCATGGTGGCAAATGGTTAGTGCCTTAACTTTAGTCCCATCAGAGGCCACCAATGGAACCATATAAGTTGTTGTTGCATTGACTTGGTGACAATAATATACAACCTTTTCAAAATTCAATCTATGACACATAACAGCCTTTTCTCCGATTTTGTTCACTTCCTCAACAATGTATTGATCCTGATTTTGGGCAAAGGAACTTGAAATCACCTTAATATTCTTCCCAAGTTTTGAAATGGCAAAACCCACCATTGATTCCAAGGATGATGCACAATGCTTGTCTTCTCCTTTAGCAGCATGTTTCCCACAAACTTCATCAAGATTATACCTCTTATGTTATCTTGCTCGTAACCATGATCCAAAAGGTTGGGTTGTTTTAAGCCTTCCCTTTAGTCCTAAAGGTTGATTATCAAAATGGTTGGGAAGGCCCAAGTTCATTATTTTTCGAGGATGAAGATCATGTTCGAAAAATATAGTCCAATACTGCTTCTCTTCTTCGACTTGAATAGGGCAGATGGGTCTTAGTATCTACATCATTATAAAAATATTTACATCATACAAATAAGTATGCAATTACAAATCTTCTTATAACATTATTTTCATTCATCCTATTATATATTAGCTGAAAAGTTATATATTTTAAAATATCTTCTCTATTAATACTTTTATTATAAAATCTTTGAAGAATTTATAAAAATATTTTGACTAAATTATACTTTTCTCTCTTTTAGTTTAAGTAAAGTTATGATCTAGTTCTTTAAATTTTTTATTTAATTTAATTCTATAAAATTAATACTTTAATTTTGTTTTATCTTTTAACTTAACTTAAAGCTTTTAAATTAACAGCATTTTAGACAACTTTTTCTTATTTTACTTTTTATTTACATATTGAATTGTTGTGTAAAATTTATAAATCATCACTAAAAAACATTTAACTGCTGGTAAATTATTTCTAACCAACTACTTGTTTTTAATTATTTTTCTTCATCATAGATGCTTAAGAATAACTATCAACCTATCATCATTGATCAAATCTCATAAATTTATAACTTATTATTAAAGTTAAAAAAAAACTTTAATATAAAAAGAATTTAGAGAAGTAAATTAAATAAAAAATAGTTAAGGAACTGAATTAAAATTTAAATCAAACATAATTTAAATAACGAGGCAGCACTAGATCCCATAAAGGCTTTGGCACAGGAGTGTTTGGCCAAAGGGATTGCCAATACTCTTCTGCGGATTCCGGTGCATCACTTCCCATCAGAGAGAGCTGCGAAATAATGTTCAAATTATATAATATATCACACATCAAAAATTTCTTTGGCCGACAGTGTATATATAGATTATTCCCTTTTGGGTTCACTAGAAAATTGTAACGTCTTAGAAGAACTTGGAAAAATAAAAAAGAAACACTTTTCTTCATAAAATAATAAAAATCTACGTTGATGAGTTAATAATAAATAATAGAATATATAAATAAAAAAGTTATAAATCTAATTCTCAAGATATTTTAGACAAACACACATCATCTAAATTTAAAGTTCACTTTCTTTTCACACTCTTAAATCGAACTTATACATAAAGTCTAATATGGCATTAGAACTTGACTAAGAGAAAAAATAAATCATAAAAATCCAAAAAAATGACAAATAAAAAAAAATGAAAGGCTCAAAATTAAAAATAACAGAGTTTAGTTAAATGAAAAATGAAATGGTTTAAAAACTAGACCTGTGGCTTTTAAAATAAAAGAAATAAAAAACACAAGTCCAAATAATTAAAACAAAAAATCAAACCTTTGAGGGAGGTCCAAACTTGAAGGATTAGTCTATAAAAAAATAATTAAAAATAAAAATTACAAGTGAGTCCAAAGTCCAAACTAGTTAAATTTAAGAGGAAATGTTATATAATAAAAAGTCTTTAGACAAAAAAAAAATCTCATTAATAAATTAATAACAAAAGTTATCAATGTGTATAGGTTTGTCAGACAAACAAACCACTCAAACCTAAGTCCAAGCTCTCCCATATTCTTGAATTATGTAAACTAAAATTTGAATATCCCTGCAAAAAAAAAAAAAAAAAAAAGCTTTCCCCCACATGCTAATATTCATGTTAAACTTTCACCAAGAATGAAATTATATTCAATTTCTCATTCAACATTAATAAAAGCGAACCGTTAGACAGACTTCTATACATTAATAATATATTTTGGAATATCTGATTATGTGCTGGCCAACTTAAACATAGTCATAACAAAAAGTCTCTTTAATTGCTAGGTTAAACCATAATGGATCAATATTAAATTTTGTGTTTGTGTTTGCATCTCTACTGGTTATGGTTTATTAGAGTTTTATGATGATTTATAATGAATTGAAAACTAGACATCTTGAACACAAGAGGGGTAAAATTAACCATAGAACATTATTTCCAAAGAACGTAATTAAAAAATACGCATGATGGAAGAAATTAAGAAAATCTATAATAATCACGCAAAGAAGAAAATAGCTTACCCATAACAGAGATAAAACGGTCAATAGTCTGAACTCTATATAGTGAACTCAATGGCCTTTCTCTTAACATGCGGTTGTCGTTTATCAACCCATAAACTAATATTGAAATCTAACTAATAATAATATATTAAAATTTTCATTTTGTAATCCTAGTTCAGATCATTATTTATCGTAAATCATCTTTGAAATAAACAGAAAAGGTACCGTGTTACATTGTGACTTGTGAGAAGGGTCCATGTAATGTGTATCCTATTGAGATAAAGAGACTGAAAAGAAAGTCAAAAGGGGATAATAAAAAGAAAGATAACAAAGAAAATATAAGGGGAAGAGACCAAAAAGGTCGATAAATGATGAGAAAGTGAAGACAAATGAAAGAAGAGCAATAATAGAGGAAATAATTGTCCTATTTATTTATTATTTGTTCATGTTAGCTTACTGTTCTGTCTGTGGCTAAGATAAGAAAGAGCAATAAGAGGGGCAATAATTGTTATTCTTATCAGAGTGCAATATGCGAAAAGTCACGCCAACTTTTTTTATTTTTTACTTTTATGTCACACTTTAATTAAAATATATGCATTTCTATTTATTTTATTTCTTATTCTAACGTTAATTTCAAATCTCAGAGTCTTTGTCGGCTTTGTTACTGTTAACTTTTGTCTCTACTTCAATTATGAAGATTGTTTTTAGTGAATAATTAGTCTCTCTTTTTCTTTCTCTAACTCCCTTACATCCATTTTCTAAAATACCATGAAAAGAAAAGTAATAAGTATAAATTCTCACAAAAAATATATAAAATATATTACAAGAATAAAACTGGGACATAAGATACGATAAAACGTATTATATTATTTCAAAAAATAAAAATCAAGTTGGGTGATTCACTTAAACCCTCAAATACAAGAATAAGGATTCAAAGTGTTAAAACGTCGCACTTATTGATCGAATCTTGACAAGTCCAAAAAAATTTTAATTAGGATGCAAATAACATTTCATAGTTCAATTTTTTTAATAAAAAAATTGATTTTTAATTCTATTTATAAGAACTTCTATTTTTTAAATTTAAAATATAAAAAATAAGTATTAAATATCAAAATTTTTCTATACCCATATTTATTGTAAGAGCTATATTAAGAAAACACACAATTATTACCTATAAAGAGATAGATACATTCAATTAATTTAATAACTTATCAATTTGAATTATTTATTTATGTTTTATAAAAAGAACTGAAAGAGTTATTTTTTATTCTTATATTGATTTATTTTTTAACACAAGTTTATAAATATACATAATTTATTTACGTATCTAGAAAATTAATTAGTATTTAATATTCTTAATTATCTTATTTAATTATAAAAATGATGTTTTTAACCTGTAAAATATTACACAAGTTATTTATAGTAAATTTTTATTAAAAAAACATAGAAATTAATAGAGTTCAATGCATTGATACTATATATTACAATTTTAATAAATATCTATTATATATAACTTCAAGTATAATATCGCACATGTTAGAAAAAATGTTATAAAAGTACTTACCACAACAAGTTTATCTAAAGTATGTTAGAAAGATAAAATAGAGATGAAAAATGTGATGTTTTATGTGGCACTCGCTCGCTGATATGGTGGGGGCACATTATCCTTAGACAAAATGATATTTTTCTTTTTTTACAATACATATATATCACTTATTTGACCTGACTTATGCACACTATTTTCATTATCATGAATGAAAATGAATTTCATCTCGTTGTATAAATTAAGTGACACGAGGTCACAATATTGGAACATGATTCTTTGTACAGCTGATGGACTATAATACATATAATTACATATTATACCATTATTTTCAATAATTAATAATGAAGCCTTATTTTAATTGCATATTCAAAATATTAGACCTTAAAGTACTATAAAGTATTAATTGGATCATCATGTCATATTGAATACTTGCATAATTAAGTAAATAGATTTAAGTAATTTTACCTGCTCATAAATTAATTATTGATCTATATCACATTCATTTAATTTCATCAAAATACTCAGTGTGTAATCACAATTCAATAAATTTAAATTACTTTTATGTACTTAAAAAAATTAATTTTTCTACATATTTAATCCTATTAATAACAAATAAAATTCAAAAAATTAATAAATTTATAAACCTGGTCATATTTCATAAATTCCATAATGTCATAAGTAGTGTAAAAATATCCATAAAGTTAAAACAGAAATCACAAACATCATAGTAATAAAAAGTACATTACACCAATCACAAGAAAGATTAATATGTCCAACACTCTACCACACTGTTGGTGGAGTCTATTAGCAGCAAAAAATAACTAAACTACAAGTTAAGGCTCATTTGAGGTGGTCCTCCTCCATATCCTAAACATCTGAATGGTCCTCCTCCTTAATCTACACTCTAGAATTAGAGGAGCCTAGTTAGTCTCTCACTATTTCATAGCGTTGGAGAATGAGAACAAATTACCTAGCAGTCCTAAACCGAGGGCCATGGGACTGCTGAATAACAAAGTCCTAGGACATAGAATCTCTAAGTCAGGGGACACAGGAAGAAATATCATCATAGGATTCTATCTAAATAATGGGTAGTCATCTCTGATAAATAGTTTTAGGTATAGGGATAGTGATAATAATACTAAGGGGAATATGGAATGTAACACTATTTGGGACAGTGACAAAAGTGGTGTGAAAAATCTAAACCACCACCATTCTAGTTAGAGTGCTTCTAAAGTGTGAGTGTGTGGCCCATTCTCCACGGGTCTCATCAAACTCTATCTTGATGCGTAAAAAGGGATAGGAAATCGCCATCTTCTAAATCTATAACAACTGAAATGAAACACCTAACACAACACATAGCACAATTCAACAAATTAAATAAAAGAAAGGACTATGATATATATCCAAGTAAATAAATTCAAAAAAGAAATAAAGCAAAGTATCACATACATATATCATCTATCATCTAAGTACAAGTAAAACTTTTACATCAATAATAAATACAATAAAAGATACATGATCAATGCAAATAATAACTTTTAATTTAACAAAAATATGTTTCATGCTTATGTTAAGAGCTTCACTAACTAGCCTACGTTTAAGCTGGTGAGAACTTGAACATCTACCAATACGATAAGCCTTAAAAGACTCACATAAAAGAAACATCGTTTTGTCTCCTCAATAGCCTTTATCTCCTCCACCATTGCTTTTTTCATTTTTCTTTCTTCACAGCTCTTCAAATAAAATTGGATCAGTCAACAAACAAAACAAATTGTAAGATACGTTCAACGTCTACATTAGGAACATCCGTCACTTCATAACCTTGCATCTAAGTGTCTTCTCCTATTGCGTTGGGGCCTTGAAGAGTCTCTAGTTTCTTGCTGCACTTCTTGTTGAATTTTAGATCTAGTAACTATTTCATCGACTTCATCATTAGGAACAACTTCTGACTTTGGCATTTCCCTTGGTGAATCCCATAGCCAAAATTCATTTTCATTAAACGCCACATCTTTACTAATAATCAACTTCTTGGTTAATAGATTGTAAAGCTTGTAAGCCTTGGATTCTTCACGTATCCCTAAAAAAAGCACACTTCACACTTTGTCTTCTAGTTTGGTTCAATGTTGGTTTGAAACGTGTGCATATGCTAAGCAGCCAAAAATAATGAACAGTTGGTCTAATGCCACTCCAAACTTCTTCAGAGTCTTATTAAGTGTATTGGATGAACTCTTATTCCGTACATGATTGCTTCATGCAATAGCTTCTAGCCAGAATACTTTTGGTAGATCAGATTTTTCAATATGCTTCTCTCACCATGTCAAATAATATTCTATTTTATCTAACTCAATTCTGTGGAAGAGTGTGAATAACAATTTTTTTCCCTTTCCCCAACATAGAATTTGTATTTTCTAATTCCATTTTACCAAAAATGAAAACAAAACAATTTCGCTTAAAAAAAATAAAAACCAATCTAAACAAACATGAAAAACTCATATCTAAACTCAAAAATAAAAAATAAAGCTTAAGAGAAAATAAAACTCATAAATCAATGTTTGTTCTATACATGAGACAAAGAAAACTAAAAAATTTGGCCTCTTGCAAAACCTTCAAATAAGACCAATAAAAGATGAAAATAAGGAATTTAGAGAGGGTTTTTTTTTTCTTTGAAAGAGAATAAAAAAAATTTTGGAGAGAAAACAATAAGTTTTCAGAGAGGGAAGGAAAGCAAAAATTTTAGAAGATAAGAAAAATTATTTTAGAGAGAGATCTGAAAAGAAGATATATGAAATAAAGAATAAGTATTTAAAAAAAAAACTACTAAAAAAGAAGAACACAAAACGGAAGTGAGCACAACTAAAAAGAAAAAAAAAATAAAAAATAAAGTAGAGAAAAAAATCAAAAAAAAAAATTACACAGTTTAGTCTCTCTATCATCTTCATTTTTAATTCAATTTAAAATATTTGCTACTTGCATTTAAGATATTTTTTTTCTTTATATATAAAACTTATTTTGCTCTAAACATGTTCTTAACTCTTAAAAAATAATCGGTAACGGAGGCTAAGTGATATAAGTATAGAGCTACTAATCGAACCATTTGTAATCGTATCTTTGTTTCTTTTTAGCCTTTTTAGTAATATATTATTATTATTAAAATAAAATAGAAAAAGGAATTGGAAGTGACTACTCGACAATTAATATGCCAAAAGTCATAAGCACTTTGCACATTAAGCTTCTGAGCATTCAATTATGTCAAATTTTACTTTCAGCACCTTTTTTTTTAATTTATTATTAAGATTATCTTATATTTATTTTTTTATTTTTAAATCTTGGGCTTAGAGAGCCCATTTTTAAACATAAAAACGTTTGGGGTAAAAAACAATATTTTTTCTTTTTCTTTAAATCAAGAAAATAATAAACAAATTTAAACTTATTTTATTTTATTTATTTTTATTTCTTTTTCTAATTTTATCTATTATTTTATTTATCTATATTTAATTTATTTTAATAAAATTATCTCATTTTTCATTATTACTAATCTTGTTTATATCTTTTTATTTTATTTATTTATTTTATATAATATTCATATTTACTTTTATATTATATTTGACTTCTAATTTCACTTGTAAAATATATCTCTTTTCATCATCAATAGAAAATTAGCATAATAATGTAAGTTATCTCTTTTTTTTTTAATAATTTTTTAATTTTTGCTTATATTTATTTTATTATTTATTTTTGGATGTTCTATAGATTTAAAATGTAATTTGATTTTATATTCATGTTTTCTTTCTTTTTGTTTTGTGGATAAATTATATTTTTAATTTATTTTATGATAATAAATAAATAATACAGTAGAAACTCTTTAAATTAATAAACTCGATAAAATAATAAATTTATCCAGTCTCGACTTGGACCAATATAAAAAATTGAAAAACTCGATAAAATAATAAGATAATAATTTTTCGGGAGATCTCTTTATAATTTTCGGTCCCAAGAAAATCATAAATTAATAATTCATAGAAACTGAAAAAAATATATTACACTCTATTGAAATATGATTCAATAGTTGTCTGTTTTCCTTTAAAGTTCAAGTCTATTTGGAGCTCATCTCTAACTTTTCTTATTGCATCCAATAGCTCAGGTGTTGTATTTTTGTATTGTATCATAAAGTTGTGAAGAGTGTTCGACGCCATAAGTGCTTCCTTTCGCATAACAGGCTCCAAAGACACTGTATCATCTTCGTCGTCATCCTCTGCATTATTCTCAATGATAGTACCCACAATATCTTCTAAACTTTGAACCTTTGAACATGCTTCATTTTCACCTGGGTAGTTCATTAGATTGTCGATATCCATCTTATTACGATAGCCACATTGATTGATCATAGTCTCGAGGTCTTGAGTTTCTTCATCAAAAGTGGATTCATCCAAATTTCTTGCAACGTCACTATCCGAACGAATTTTACAGCGTCGGAAGCAATTCGATATTGTTTCTTTTTGAACATTTATTGTCCAATAGCATCAAGGACATTTATCTTCCCTGGATCAGATTGTCCCACCTCATAACCTTCCAATATTTTGCGGTAAAACCTTCTACGGTAATGCATCTTAAAAGCTCTTATTATCCCAGCATCGCAAGGTTGAATCTTTGATGTCATGTTGGGTGGCAAGAAGAACAACTCAACGTTTTTTAGCCCTTCAATATTTCTTGGATGTGCTGGACAATTATCCACCACAAGTAGAACTCTTCTACCATGCATCATTTGGTCAAATGAACGAACATATTCATCAAAAAGCACACTAGTCATCCATGCTTTTTTGTTAGCTCGATACTGACAATTCAAGCTATTCATGTTGACATTCTTGAAGCAACAAGGCTTTGCATATTTCCCAATAATCCATAGAGGGATTTTTTCAGAGCCATCTTCATTGCAACAAATAACTACTGTCAGCCTTTCTTTATCTTGTTTTCTTCCTTCAAGTTGTTTTGTTGCCAGTGAATGATCAGCTTGTAGCCTATAAAACAACCCAGTTTCATACATATTGAAAACATCTTTCATAGGGAACTAATCAATTTTCTCCTGAATCGATACCAATTTCTGCTCCATGTCTTGTATATCAACAGACCCACTCTCGCCAAAACGACGAAATGACTTTATGCCATGTCAGTGCTTGAATTTCCCAAGCTATCCTATAGAGAAGTTAAAATCTGAATCATCATGAGGGTATACGAGTTTCATTGTATCTCTTGCCTTCTGCAAAATTAATTCTCCTATGATATTTATACGTTCTTGATGCTGGAGAAACCACTCATAAACAACCTTCTCCATGTCAGGATATTTTGCTGGTTTGTGTCTTTTAATCTCTGCTCTTCCCTTTTCTATTTTAACAGAGAGATAGTCATATGACCGCTTAAGTGTGTTTGATATTGTTCCTTGACTAACTTTCAACTGAAACTTTCCCTCAAGCCATCTCTGCAAGTCTTTTTGTGTGCTTGCAGGATTATCTCTCTTATACTCACACAACTCCTTACGTATTTGATCTGACATAGTTGATTTTGCAACACCTTTTAGATGAGAAGCCATCTTGTGAGATATGGTTTGAATACTCTAATACATTCATGTAATTTATATATGCCAAACTTGCTTAAGAATACATTGAACACATTTGTTCCTCTTGTTTACATTTACTGTACTTCAAAAGTCATTATTGATTTTCAATGCATATGTAGTGTAGTTACTAATTTAATGTACGTTGAGTCCTAAGGTTCGCTGCAACGTAATTCTAAGAAGCATAGATTAATTTACCTTTTTGTTTGGTATGTACAGTATAATTACTTAAAAACTCTTTAAATTAATAATTATTAATTTATCGATAAATTAATAACTCTCTAAATTAATAAATTTCTCCGGTCCTGACATTATTAATTTAAAGAGTTTCTACTGTACATGTTTGCATCAATTTATAACATTAACATATAGCTTCTCTATTGTCTATGTTATAAATTAATAAAGTATAAGTGTACGTATGTTATCTAAACTTTATGTTATATTAATTTATTATATGTAGTCTCTAATTATTTAAAAATTTATCTTAATAATTAATAAAAAAATATTCTTCCTATAATTACTGATTTACTAATAACTCTTTAAATCAAATTTATTTTATAATGCAACAATTTATAATGCTAATATATAGTGATTATACTTTTATTCATAATAAATTATAAAAAACCTGTGCATACCAATGTTACTTAGGTTTTATACAATATAAATTTATTAAATAAAATTTTTAATCTTTTTATTAAATAAGTATCTTTTTTAATAAATTCAAATAGATTTATTTCTTTTATTAAAATAGAATTAATTTCATATTTTAAAATTTCTTAAGTCATATTTTTAATTTTGATAAATTAAATAAGTAAACACTTCTTTACTTATTTATACAAATTTTTGCAATATGATGTGTAATTTATATTACTTTCGATTATTCAATAAATTATAAGAGATTTACGTATAACTTACGCTGTCTTAAATTCTTTTTTAATATAAATCTTCAAATTTAAACTTTTTTCATTTACAAACTATAATATTTTTTATTATTAAATTATTTTTTAACTATTTGTAATATGATTGTGTGATCTTCCTTCACCTTTCATATTGTTTCTAGTAGGATACTTATATAACTACGTTCTCTTGTATCCTAAATATTATAATTCTAAGAAAAAAATTTTAATCTCAAAAATAACTTTCTTTTACTAAACTTAATTTTAATCCACCAACTTCATGATTTTTATGATAAAACAACATAACTTTGAGTCTCCATTACACCTAGAGATACGTATGAGTGAGAACCGAACCTGTCGAGTTAAAATAATTTTTCTCTTTCTTAAGATACTAATTAATATTTCAATAAATAAATTTTATTCCCTTAAAAAATAAAAATAGTAATATTTTTTTGTTGAGGGGTTAAATAACTTTTTCAAAATAAAAATAAATTTGTATAACTAATTTAAGGCAACCATTATTTAAACGGACGTTGTAAGTTATAAGGTGCTGGTACTTTCTCTACATATAAACGACACATGAACTCTTTTTTGGGTTTCAAAGATCGTATTATTTTAAAAGTTTTTTTAAAATTTTCTTAAATGAATTTTGGTGGCGACTCTTCTAATTTTAAAAAATATTTTATTATTAAAAGATATTTTTTAAAAAATATTTTTGCTGTACTATTGTGACATCTAGTTGCAACAAGAAGTATAAAGGACGGTAAGTTAACTTTTGATTCCATTTTTTGATAAAATTTTACGAATTCATAGGAGTTAAACTCTCTTCCTCTATCATGTCACATCATCTCAATAGAGTTGTTTACTCCCTTCTCAACCAGTATCTTTAATCATTTAAATGCCTTAAATGTTTTTAATTTATTCGGCAAAAAATAGTAACAAGTTTTTTTTTGGCTAAAATTGTCAATAAATGTTATGAGGTATTGTTTACCTCCATTCGATGCAAGACTAATTAGTCCATAGATATCTATGTGAACCAATTCTAGTACACGTTGAGTCTTCCAAGCTCATTTTAAGAAATGCATCTCTATTTTGTCTACTAAGAATGCATTCTTCATAAACTCCTTAAGGCAACTCAAATTTAAGGAGCCTTCTTACCATCTTCTTTTGTTGTAGTTATTGCAAACCTACAAAGTATAAGTGGTCATATTGATTATGTCAAAGCCAAGCCATGTTGTTCTATTCTATTGCCAAGCAATTAAGCTTTAAAATTTGCAAGTAAATAGGAAACATTCTATTGTTGGTCATTTTTGCTTGTATAATCAGTCTCAGCTCATCATTTTTCACTAAACATATTCTATTTCTTATTAAAATTTTATATCTTATTATTTTTTTTTTTTGTAATTGTCCAATGCTTAACAAGTTACTTTTCAAAACAAGCACATACAAGATATTCAAGATAGATTGTACCTACCTAATTTTTTTTAATGCTAACTTTACCTCTTCTTTGAACTTTAATAGTTGAATGATCGTCCAACTTTACAATATCACTAAAAGATTCATCAAGTTTAGTGAAAGCCTCCTTGTCCCCTAACATGTGATTACTGCAATCAGTGTCTTACAACTGCAAGTTCTTGGTATTTTTTTCTCGAGCATGACACACCATCAACAAAGAGATCTCACCTTCTTTTTATTCTTGCTTGACAAATTAGATTACTTTGGCTTGCTCAAATTAGTCATACATTGTGACTTGTAGTGACCAAATCAATGACATCGAAAGCACTCAATATGTGCTTTATTTTTTTTTATTTGCTAAATGCTCCCTTTTTCTTTTCCTATATTATCTTTCCCTTTCCATGCACCTTTACTCTTATCTGAACCACTTGGCTTTGATGAAACTTGCAAAGTCTATGTTTGAGCCTATAGTAGTTGCTCCTCCTTTTCTTGCCTTCTAATCTTGTGCTCATGAATCTGCAATGAATTTTGCAACCCATCAATCGTCATCTCATCCAAATCATGAGATTCTTGTATGGTTGCAAAAATAAAATAAAATAAAATTTTATTGTCAACAATCTCAATCAAAACTTTCTTAACGATGGTGACATCTTCTATTTTATCACCATGAATTTTGAGTTTGTTTGCAATCGTCATTGTCTTAGAAAAGTATTTTGAAACTGCTTCTTCTAGTTTTACCTGCAATGTCTCAAATTTAGCCCTGAGACTTTTTAATTGCTGCCTCTTGGCTATAGCATTTCCTTGGTACTTCTTCACTGAATCCTAAATTTGCTTTGAAGTCTCCTTGTGCAAGATAGTATCAAGCACCATTATGTCAATTGCTTAGAAGAGATAATTTTTAGCTTTTAAATCCTTCAACTTCAAGTTGTCTTCTTCAATCTTCTATGCATCACTTGTACTTGCAGCTAGCTCTGGAACTTCAACAATGATCCAATAACTCATTGGACCTAAGGAAGTTCTCATCAACATGTTCCATTGATAAAAATGATGTTTGTCAAAGCGTGGAATTGAAGGGTAGAAAAAGTTGTCATTTATGGCCATTTGTGTGTGTTCTAGAGGGTTTTCAAACCAGACTCTTGATATCACTTGTAAACTAAAACACATAAAGAGAATGAATGGAAGGAAACAAACTTTTATTGAATCCAAATAAAAAACTAATACAAAACTTCAGCAGAAGTACAATTTAAATAGAACTCAAATTAAGCTAAGAGCTCCTAGACATAGGAACACTATCACACTTGAAGAAACCAATATCTCTTAACTTTCCTAAAAACAAAGTAGACTAATAACAACAAGATAACTGATAAAACAAACTCCTCAAAATGTAGCAACTACTCTTTCAGCTAACAATATATAGCATCTAAACATGAACACAAGGATGGTTAGATTCATTTGTGACTAGATTGGGTACCCAAGCAATAGCCTTATTGCCAACAAAATGGCAAACAGGAACAGTTCCAGGCTTGACTTTGAGAACTTCATGAAGCACTTCAGGATCCATACCTCTTGTATCATGGTGGCAAATGGTTAGTGCCTTAACTTTAGTCCCATCAGAGGCCACCAATGGAACCATATAAGTTGTTGTTGCATTGACTTGGTGACAATAATATACAACCTTTTCAAAATTCAATCTATGACACATAACAGCCTTTTCTCCGATTTTGTTCACTTCCTCAACAATGTATTGATCCTGATTTTGGGCAAAGGAACTTGAAATCACCTTAATATTCTTCCCAAGCTTTGAAATGGCAAAATCCACCATTGATTCCAAGGATGATGCACAATGCTTGTCTTCTCCTTTAGCAGCATGTTTCCCACAAACCTCATGAAGATTGTATCTCTCTGTTGCTCTTGCACGCAACCATGCTCCAAAAGGTTGACTTGTTTTAAGCCTCCCCCTTAGTTCTAAAGGTTGACTATTATCAAAATGCTTCGGGAGCCCCAATTTCATTATCTTTTGAGGATGAAGATCATGTTCGAAAAATATAGTCCAATACTGTTTTTCTTCTTCGACTTCAATAGGCAAATGGGTTTTGACATCTACATCATTATAGAAATATTTCCATCATATAAATAAGAACGCAGTGCTTTGTTTTCCAAATATGTTTATTTGTTCTTTCAATAAATTATATTTAACTAAATTATATAAGTTAATAAAAAATAGTTAAAGTTATTTGGCTTTTTTTTTAAAAAAAATATTACAGCATTACAATTTTATTCTTATTTAATATTATTCAACATAATCCCACTATTAACATTTATTTTTATTAGTTTTAATTTAAAATTTTACTTATTTCATTTATTACGAATCAATAAAAAAAATAATCAATATGACAGAAAATATAAAATATCTTGTAATAAATTTCGCTAATCTTTTTTAAAAAAATATCTTCTAAAGAATTAGAAAGAATAACTAATAAAAAGAACACATAATCTCTTGACTATTTATTTTCTATATAATAAAAATGAAGTCTCACTTTTAAAGAGTGAGATAATGTCTAAAGATAGATTTGTGAGTAAAATTTTAGATAAATAAAAAAAGAAAGTATTTTTTTTACCAAAAATATTAGGTAAAATCATTACTTTCGCATTCTGAGTTTAACTTTTTATTTTGCTTTCACCTTTTCTTAATTTTTATTTTATTTTAGTTCTTTAATTTTATTTATTGCTTTCATTAATTCCTTAAATTGTTTCTGTTTTTGAGTCATGTTTTTACTATTTAACTACATCAATTAAATAGGAGAAGAAAAATGAAAAAAAAAATAATGATGATCTTGAATTTAATACAATTAATAAAAAAAAGAAAGAC
Organism: Abrus pulchellus subsp. cantoniensis; assembly: GCA_024086825.1. Taxonomy (NCBI): domain Eukaryota; kingdom Viridiplantae; phylum Streptophyta; class Magnoliopsida; order Fabales; family Fabaceae; genus Abrus; species Abrus pulchellus. Next base: position 11,244,738 of record CM044054.1, read on the forward strand.
TTATTTGATTGGCATTTAAAATTTAAAGGATTAAAACATAACTAAATAAAAAATATAAATATAAAAATAAAATAAAATAAGTTGGAGAATTAAACGCAAATTAAAAGTAAAATTAGAGGACTAAAGCATTTATTTTGATAAAATGTTAATGTTAGTCCTAAAGACTAATTTAAAATATTTAAAAATATTAAATTTTATTAATACAAAATATTTATTAACTTATACTCTTTTAAAATAATAAATACTTTGTTCTAATAAAAACTTATTAATTATAAAAGCTAATGTTAAGAAAGTTAATTTTTTATTTTAAATTAAAAAGTTCAATATAATAGTTACAAAAATACACAAACTGCTAAAATAATAATTTTATTCTAATATATTAATTAATTAATTTATTTTTTAAATAATATCAAAATTAAATAATTTATTAAAAATAAACATATTATAGTTTCTTCCATTTCCTTCTGATATTTATTGGACGGAATATTGTGTACTCTTCCATAAAACCTGTAACTTTATAATTGAAGATATTTATCTTTGTTTTGTTTTTTCTTTTACTCTATATATCATTTCCTTATTTATTGCTTATACAATCCTAACAATTCTCTTTTGATATTAAAAAATTGGTAATTATAATTTATTTGGACAAAAAATTATAGGAAATATAAAGTCTAGTTTGTTTAAAATAAAAATAAATTTTAATTATATAAAATATTTGACATAAATACTCACGCGTACAACGAATTATAGTATGCTCCTATCAAAATAGTGAATCTTAGTCGTATATTTATAAAAATAATAAATATGATAAAGATGAAAAAATAAATTATAGAAAACATGAATTTGTGTAATTTTTTTAATTAAATTTGACATCTTTAAAGTGAGAAGAGTATATTTTACACACTGTTTGATTCAAAAAGAAAATAATAATAATAATAAAAGAGAGTGCCTTATTTAATTTAGAAAAGGAAAAAAAGAGTAAAGGTGTTATTTTATAATTAAAATAATTATAAAAATATAAAATAAGAATAATTTTATCTTTGTGAGAGACTAACCCTACTAAAGGAATTCAAAGCTTTGCATACTAAAAAAATCATATGAAATTATAGAAGTTATGTTAATGATAACAGGTGTCAAATTAGATTTAAGAAAAAGAACTTTTTTATCATTTATATATATTTATGGTTAAGATTAACTTCTTTCATTTTTACTGAGCATGCTAGCACGAGTGTAATATATTTATATCTTACCTAATTGTATTTGAATAATTAGGGAATTAAAATTCATATAATTTTTTTTATTAATTTTAGGTTTTCTAAATTTATTTTTTATAATAGTTTTCTCATTAATTACAGTATATATTTAGACATATCATATTATATATATACCATCTTAGAATTGATCAATGGTGTAGTATGATTAGATACATTTTTCATTACTGCTATGTAGCTATAAAAAAATATATAAAATTTCTAAGATTTGTGAAATTAAATTCATTAAAAATTTAAAAAACAAAAAAAAATTAATTATATTTATAAGAATTAAAAAAATATATGTAAACCTAAAATCCACTGCCTGAAATAACCAAATAGCCTAAACTATAATACTTCTAAAAGGTTGAAATTACTGTAATACTCACAAGGCAGCACAAGATCCCAAAGAGGCTTGGGCAGAGGAGTGTTTGGCCAAAGGGATTGCCAATACTCTTCTGCGGATTGCGATGCATCACTTCGCATCAGAGAGAACTGAAAAGAAATCTTCAAATTGTATGATGAGTTGATTTTTGGTGGATTATCAATGTAAAAATTTGTTAATTAATTAAAATACTTTATAAATATATATTTTATATTAATTATTACAAAAATAAAGTATACTTATTAATATAATAATATATAATTAAATAATACTATAAAAATAATGTATATCAATGATATATTTAATTAAATTCTTACATAATAATTGTTAAGACATAATAGAGTTTTAATGATGGGAAATGATGTTGAAAGCACGTAAAATAAATACGAAGCAAAGAAGAAAATAGCTTACACATGACAGAGCTAAAACGGTTAATAGTCTGAACTCCATTTATGCTATAAGTGGAGAACGAAGAAGCCAATTGTGTGTAGATTGTTGTGACAAGCTTCCTAATATATATAATGCATTCATTACCCTTCCTCCCAATACATGCATTTTGTCGCTTCCAACCCATAAACTAATATACAACCATCAAAATATTTATAAATTCTATTAAAAATATAAATAAATATTAATATGCAGCCGATTAAAAAAATAACTCAATCATGAAAAGAAATCAATATAAAATATAAAGCATCATTCTAAAATGAAAAACAAGTATGCTGTATCATTATTATCTTTATTAACGTGATCTTAAAGAAAGAGAAGACAAATAACATTAATAGTTTATTAATTGGACTGTAACATGACATATGTAGAGTGTTTGTTTATATTTTTTTAGTATTATCTTTTCGGTGAGATATTAATTTTTAATATGTTCGCAACTTTTTTTCAAGATACGTTTGTAAAACACCTTTAATTAAGTAATAGTAATTTTTTTAATATAAATTTTTAAAATAAATTTGTTCGAAATGTATAAACTTACATTCGCCCTAACATTTTGTTTTTTTCTTTTAAATATTAATAGATAATGGGTTGCCGTAGGAGTATTTAAGTAAGATTATACATTAATTTAACATATTTTTTTATTTTAATATAGTAAACAAGAAAATAAGTTGAATAACTAATTAAATTTATTTTATTTTATGTCATTATACTTAATATTAAATTTAACTTTATTATGTGCCAATTAATTTAATTTATTTTTTGAAAAATAAAACTGAATATAATATTTTAAGTATTATCATTATATATAAAGTAAAATAGTCTAAAGCTATTTTAAAGATAATTTTTTTTATAAATTTTTTTAGTAACATTTATTTCTTATCAATAATAATAATTAACAAATAAAGTTTATAAATTATAAAATTCATAAGAAAGGTAGCACTAGCTATTATAATATAGTGTAGGAAGCGGTGGGTTACAATTATTTCAAGGAAAAGATGAAAGTCTTTAATTTAATTGTCTTCGTTTTTTAAAAAATTTATTTGAAACATTATATATCTTTCTATTTGTACAAATTGTTCCTTTTTATTATTACTATCCTTCATTTTCCTCTTTCTTCTCGAAACATTTTTTATTTTAGTCAATAATTTTGGAATTAATATATATATATATATATATATATATATATATATATATATATATATATATATATATATAAAAGGCTAACGATGTTTAATTTATCATTTTTATAACTTATAGTTTAATTTCAAAATTTTGGTTTAATTTTAAAATTTCACGTTTTGGTGTTGAAATTATTGATCATTCGTATGTTTATATTTTTTGCAATTTGAAGTACTGATAATTGATATATTCGTTTTAATTTTTCATTGCATATATAGTCAAACTTGATATTGTTAGTAGAACTTGGCCAAATCAATTGATGAGAGAGTGAAGAATATATTTGTAGGTATGTTGATATGTTTGACAAAGAACAGCTCTTTATATTCTTAAATGTGTTTCGAAATTGACATCTTTAACTTCCTATATTAGCTTTATAAAATTTTTAAAGATGTCAATTTTAACTGATCTCAGAAATGATAAAACTTGCTTTAAAAATTTTTACTTTAAAAAATTTTAAAGCATTTCAAAACTTGCTTAACTGATCTCAGAAATTTTGAAATGCTTTAATTTTTTATTTTATTTTATTTTATTTGGATGTATAACCTTAAAATATTAATTAGCCTAAGCAAGTTTTTTGATCTCCATGTCTTCGAAACAATGTTAGTATCATATTTCACCTTACTGGAAAGCTTTATTATTATTATTATTGGGGGTATTTCTCAAGCCTTTTGTTATTAGAATTTAGAGTTCAAGATTTAGTGTTTTAGGTTTGATTAAGTTATATAATTTACTTTTTTTAGTAATTTATTTCGCCAAATTCTAATTGAATAAAAGGATAGTACAAATTTTGAAATTCGTTATTTCAATAATTATGCATTTAATTTTAAGGATAAATAGGATTGTTTTCAGTCCTTTTTGTATCTGTAATTGATGAATCTAGTGTTTCTTTAATCTTATTAAAACGATGTGCTCTATTGGTCATGTTTATTTATTGTGTTTAATTTCTTCAATTTGGTGTTATTAATTAGGTTCTTAATAAGGTTCATTTGTCATTTAATGGTAGGTCAAATATATGTAATTTATTTTTTAGGTTTATTAGAAGTACGTTATTTTCATTGATTCAATATATATTTTATCTATTCACTTTATAAGAATTGATTTTAATTTATTTTAGATCCTATATTTTTAAGAATTTTGTTAATCTTAACCCTAAGAGCTAAAGATAAGTGATTAATAATAATAAATTTTTTTAAAAAAATATTATATTTTTATAATTTCAATACAATAATTATGTATTATTTTATAAAAAAAATTTATTTGTAACTGTTTATTAACCTTAACCCTAATTATTGAATATTTAACTACATACTGATAAAAAAAATAAATTATTCTCATATATAATTGATTAATTTTGTACTTAATAATTAAAGTTATGCCATACTTTATTTTAATCCACAAATATATTCACATTATACTTATTTCTTTTCTTTTTTATTTGTACACTTTGTATTATGAACGTCCTGTATATGTTGACTTTATAAAATTATTACTTTCATGCTTTATTTTGAAAAATTATTTATTATAATTCTTTTATGCTTTATTTTTTATTATCATTTTATGTTAAAACTTATTAAAAAAATTATTATTTCACAAAATTAATGACAAAAGTTTTTAACGCTTAAAATTAAAAGATTAAAATAAAAGTCACGCATGTAAAAAATATTTATTTTTAAATATTTACATATCAATTATTTCTTATAATTTAGTCGTTTGAATAATGTAAATACTGATGAAATTTATTATAAATAAAATCAAATTATACACACGAATATCTTATAATATAAAATAAAATAAGTATGCATCGCATAATTAATATTATCTTAATTGTTATTATTATAACAAGTAACATTTCACGTGCTCCGTAGAAAAAAAAAGAAAAGACAAATAACATTAATGAGCGACGTTAATAATAGAATTGGAAGGCATGTATTTGTTTATATTCTAAGCATTATCTTTTGGGTGATTAAAGTTAGGTAGGATTACAATGTTTGAGATATAATTTAATATTTTTGTAATTTTTTCTCTTTAAAAGACATTTGTAAAACACATCTAATAGAATAATTTTAATGTTTTAATTTAAATATTTTAATTTTTTTGGTAAAAAAAGAAAAAGACAAATTAAGTGATAAGTAATTAATTGTTTAAATTTAAAAATAAGTTCATCTTAATAATAAAAAAAATATTCAAATAAAAGTGTTAAATAAATTAATTTATCCACTAATAAGTTCTAAACTATTTAGAACTAGAAATTTAGAAGTTGTATTTGGAAGAATATCTATACAGTGAAAGAGATCTTCAAACAAAAGTGTAATAAATTAGTTTGTCAGTTATTAAGTTAATTTCACAAACAAAATAATATATAAGTATATGGGAGAAATTTTTCATAAAATCATAAATATCTTGCATAAAACACATTTTAAGAGAGATTAATATTGATTTTTTAAAAAATAAAATTTATCATTTTTTAAGCAATCAAATTTTAAAATTATTTTATGATACCTTTTTAATTTAAAATAAAGACATCAAAATTTTTTTTTATAGGCAAAACAAATATTATTAAAAAGAGTTTAAGGAGAACTCAAAATCTATATACACAGAAAAACTTACTTACTCAGAGAAATAAAAAGCAAAAATATACTTATGCAAAATTAAGACAGATGCAATTTCGTGGGTTCAAATACTAATCAACTAACATAATAGCTTCTCCTTTACTAACAAGTGATAGCCATTTCCAAGATCTCAAAATAATAGAATCTAGGATCTCCCTCTCATCCAAAACACCATTGAAAAATACAATTTTATTTCTTTGCAACCACAAAGACTACACTGTATTTGCCTAAACAATTAATAAGCATATTCCTTCTCTTTTACTACAGCCAACACCAACCCAATAAAGCAAATAAGTCGATAAATCTGAAGGCAAAACCAATGAGAATCCAAGCCAACGCGCAGTAAAGTACCAGATTTGAGATGAAACTGAGCACGTTAAAAATAAATGAGTTGGAAGTTCCTCCAAACCATGACAGAAGCAACAAGTTATATCCTAAATTTGAACACCACAATCAATCAGTAAACCTTTACAAGGAAGTACATTCAACAACAATTGCCAAGAAAAAACCAGACACTTAAGAGGGACCTTCCATCTCCATAGCCTTTGCAAGGCATCTACCGTACACTAATCTACACTATTAGGATCACCAAAAAGTTCAAATAATCATGAATACGCAGATTACACTGTATAACAACCTGAAGAATCTGTCCTCCACACCCATTTATCTTCTTGTAGTAACTTAATAGAAACTCCATCCACTTATCTCTCCAAAAAAGAGTGTGTAAACTTGCGCCCACACTTCTATCAAACTTCTCATCTAGCCATGAATTCCCTTGATGAATAACCTCCAACAAATCACGCCAGCACAAAGAACATCTGTTGTGAATTGATGAACGTTGAATAGAAGAAGCTAATTTTTCATATCTAGATTCTAACACCCGCACCTACAATGAACTAGAACAGTTAACACCTCGTCACAACCATTTACTAAGAAACGCCCAATTAAACCACTGTACATTCCTAATGCCCAAGTCACCATTTTTTCGCGGTCTATATATCATTTTCCATTTCACCCAGGGGATTTTAGATCCATCCCTAACAATCTCCTTTATTGGATAGTAACAATCTCCTTTATTACTGACTTTGGTACCTTAAAAAAGGATAACGAGTGCAATGGCATAGAATTAAGAACGACATTAATCAAAGTCACCCTACTTCCAATCGATAAATACCTATGCTTCCATGACGCTAACCACTTTTTAAGAGCCTCTAACACACCCTTCCATGCACTAGGCTTTCTCGGGTTAACACCTAACTGTAACCCGAGATACTTTAATGGGAAACTACCAATCTTACAATATAGGAACTCCAAAACCAAGTTTTCAAAGTCATCACCAGTGTTAATCTCCAATACAAAAGATTCATGGAAGTTAATTTTCATACCTGACATTAATTCAAAGCTACGCAATACTGCTTTCAAACTTCATAAATTCTGCACCGAAACCTCTCCCATAATCAATGTGTCATTCGTAAACTGCAGCAAAGAAATATCTAATCCCCCTACCCCAATCTTCACACCAGAGAACAACCCACAAGTCACTGTCTTCCGCATAAGAACTCCTAACCCTTTCGTTGCCACAAGAAAAAGAAAAATTAGGCCCCGCTCAATATGAACCTCCAATTTAAGACAACCATTAATTAAAGCTGATAGGTTTCCCTCACATATACAAGCTTCCATCCAACTGACCCATTTTTCTGAAAATTCAAAGCTACGTAACATAAACAAAGGATATCTCCACTCTACCGAATCATACGCCTTCTCATAATCAAGCTTTAACACAAAACACCTCTTGTTATACCTCCGCACATAATCAACTGCTTCATTAGCCACAAGTACACTATCTAACATGTTTCTTCCAAGATAAAGGCTAATTATTCTTCTGAAATTATTGAATCCAAAACCCCTTTCAACCTATTTGCCAAAAGCTTGGAAACAATCTTATAAAGACAACCTAATAATGAGATAGGCCGAAAATCAGATATCTGTTGTGGGCAAGATACTTTTGGCACAAGTGCTACAAAATAAGATAACAAAGACCTAGGTAGCTTCCCATTTCTACAAAATTCAGTAAGCATACCCATCACTTCTTCCTTGATCACTTCCCAAAACCTCTTAAGCAACACAAAATTAAAACCATTAGGCCCCAGACTTTTATCACCCTCACACTCCAAAATTATTCTTCCCACTTTCTCCTCCGAAAAAGCATTAACAAGCTCATCATTTTGTAGAACAGAGACTCTTGGTAAATTATTAATATCAATAGTAGGTTGAAGCCAACTTCTACTACTAAAATGAGCCGCAAAATAAGACACCACACCTGCTTTAATCTTATTAACCTCTTCGACACATCTCTCCCCAATTTAGAGCGCATGTAAATTCTTTCGTCGCCGCCTCCCATTAACACATAAATGAAAGAACTTTGTATTTAAATCACCCTCCTTCCCCTAGCTCACCCGAGCTTTTTGGGCTATGAGACTCTCTCTATTCTTCCTAACCTTCCAAATATCACCCACCAACATTTGTTGACGCTTCTTCTCCACATTGAAAAGTTCCATCACAGAATTTTTATCATCAATCAAGTTCAACTCAGTTATCAAATCAGAGATCACCTTATCAACATTTTCAAATACCTCAATATTCCATTTTTTCAATGCAATCTTAACATTTTTTAACCTCTAGCTAGCTCTCTGGGTAGATCATGGGAGGGTAATATCGCTTTTCCATGCTTCCTCCACCATCTCTACAACTCCTTTATGAGTCAGCCAACAATTATTAAATCGAAACGGCTTCGAACCATAGTTAACCACTTTGTGCTTAAGAATAATGGGACAATGATTAGACACATCTCTGCTCATAACCTGAATGAAACCATCTCCCCAGTAATCAAGCCAGGAACTAGAAACAAAGACTCTATCCAGCCTGCTCATCATAGAAGCATCCCCTTTTATCCATGTAAATTTTTTACCCACAAGTGGAAGATCCACAAGTTCCATTTCCTGAAGGAAAGAATTGAAGCCCTCCATTTCAAAGATACCATGGTCTGCCTGACAGCCCTTCTTCTCTTTCACTTGTCTCACAGCATTGAAGGCACCTAATATACACCATATAAATTTGCCAAAACCCATTATTGTCATGAGCAAATCATCCCATAACTTTCTCTTCTCACTTAGTCTACACGATGCATAGACATTCACCACAACACATAGGTTTCCAGTAGCCAATACCTGCAAGCAAACACCCAGGAATCCAGTACCAAAAAAAGAGAAAAGTATTTTACCTTTGGAAGTATCCCAAAGTGAAAGCATACCCCCACTTCTGCCAATGGAAGGCAAGGCACACCAATCAAAATTTACAAAACCCCACAGACGCGCACATAAATTACTATTACATATTTCAAGTTTTGTTTCCTGAATCGCCAAGAATTCCAGACCTTCAGAGCGAATAATCTTACACACCTTCTTTTGTTTTACCGTGCTCCCCAGCCCTCGACAATTAAATGAGCCAATCTTCATTTAGTATCAAAGTGAACCCCATATTCTTTCGCAATCGTTCTATCACGTTCCTCCATCTCAATCAATTTCTCTCGAACTTACTCATCATTCCCATGTACAACCAAACCAACCTTCTTGCCAATGTCTAGTAACTTCGATGCCATTTCCTCATCATCACATTCTGTAGCAACCATTCGCTCCCCCACCTCCACTGAAGGATTGGAAGGATGCGAGTTGTAGGAGCTCTTGGAAGCATTAGCTAAGATTTCATCAATTAGCGATACCTGTCCTCTAAGTTGTGATGACATTGACGCTTTTTTATTATGATTCTTAGGATTTTTTCGAGAGGGTTCTATGAAAACTGTGCTCTTATGTCTCTTCCCTCCTTCATTACCTCGACTACCTTTCATAGAGCGTGCCTTCCGAAGGGATTCACGCACATTAACCCTCTCTTTTCTCATTTTTGGATTGAACGGGATCGACTTGCGCTGTCCCAATTGTCTTCATATCCCGTGATTCTGGATTTTTGAAAATCAATGCATCTAATCCAAACGGGTCTGACAAATTCAATCCATCTCTTACTATTGGGACTCCCTTCTCAACATTTTCAGAAGGCTCATTCACAGCATCATAGATAGCCACCGTCGGACCCATAGCATCCACATCACCAGCCCCCAAACCCTCATCCACCAAACACCTTTTTGCTGACACTTCACCCCTAATCACAGAATCAACCTAACGACCCTTACTTCTAATATCACTTTGCAACATACCCTCCTCCTCACTAGAATAGTTATTCAACGCTTCCAACTCCATTGAACCAACCTCAAAAGAGTCATTGCCGTCCTCAGAAGAGTTAGCCACACCTTCCTCTGTTATGACTAATACGTCACAGACATTCTTTTCAAGCATGACTATTAAGTAAAAAATTACTTTCAATTTAGCATAAAAAATTTAAAATAATATCAAAATAAATTATTATTAATAAAACCAACAAAATAGAATTGCTCAACTATGTTAATATGAATTTACTTGATAAAATATAAAATAAATAAACTTTATTCATTTTCAGTGTTGAATTGTATTCAATTTTTTATTTTTTTTTCTTAAACTTGCTAAAGACAACACTTATAACGAGACTCAAATAGCACATTTTGTTAACTTTAATTATCATAAATATTGTGTGACTAAAATTAAAATAAATATTTAATTAATATAAAATATAAAAAACTTAATTAAGTATATAGTTCTTTTAAAAGTTTCACTTTTTAGATTTAGTTCTTAAAAAAGAATTGTTAACAATTATGTGGTTAGGAGTTAGCTATGATCTTGTTAACAATTTGTTAGTAAATCACTCTTCATTATCTTATATAATTCGTTCCCTCTATTGAATTTTAAATACAGATAATTGAATAACATTTCACATTACTGTTTTTTATTCAATAATTCTCTCGTATTTCTTTTTTACCATTGTTCGTATGATATCTTTATGGTATCAAAGAATAATGGCCACTACCGCTTATTTTTCTCAAACAAAACAATGATTTTTATTTCTATCAAGCTTAATGATGAAAACTTTCTCACATGAAATATGCAAGCCCTCAGTGCGATTTAAAAAGACAAGTTGTAGAAGTTTTTTTTTGAATCAAAATTGAGAGGAATCTCAAAGACATTCCTATCAAATGAAGAATAAATTCTTGATAAGTCAGTGCAAATTATGAAGCTTGGGAGCTGCAAGATCAAATTGTCTTCACTCTGCTTCTTGCATCAATATCTCCAAATCATTACATACAGATGGTCAGTATGCATATTTGATTTGGAAGAAAGTTGATATCTACTTTGCTACTCAAACAAAAGACTAATTTGTTGAATTATTACTTACTCTCAATCAAGAAGATTGTTGATACTTTTGCTGAAATTAGTTCTCCAATTGATACATCTAAACACATTCAAATGATTATTTGATTCTTAATGGTTTGCCAAATGACTATAATTCAATTGTTACAGTAATTCTATTTAGAACTAATGCTTGCACTATTATTGAAATAAAAGCAATGCTATTAACTTTGAAAGAAATAATTGAAAACCAAAATAAGGATGTTGTTGATATGCAACATCTACCAAATCTTGCACAAAATCAAGATTTATGTAATTGAAGGAGATCAATGGGAAATTACTCACAAGGCAGATAACAAAATAATAATTTTAAACAGAGGTGGATATTTTGGTAGAGGGGGATTTTTTGGCAGAGGTCAAGGTAAATTCATGAACAAACATCAATGCCAAGTGTTTGGAAAGTTTGGTCATATAGCACTTAAGTGTTATCATAAATTTCACTCACAATATTAAGACACAAGAAACTCCTCACAATCTTATGCAAAATTTAAAATATCTCAAGGAAAAGCAATGTTAGAATAAAACTATCATGCTTATAAAAATATTTCAGCTTTAATAGTTGTTCCTGAAACCTTATATGATTCAACTTGGTACTCCGATTTTGGTTCCACTCATCACTTGGCATCAGAATTTCTAATAATCTTATTAAAAATTCTATTTACGGTGGTAATTCAAGAATCGAAGTTTCAAATGAAGGATATGTTAAAATTCAAAATATTAGTAATTCTTATTTCTACTCCTCTGATTCTTATATGCCTCTTGTCTTAAATAACTTATTACATGTTCCAAGTGTTAGAATTTTCTTTAATCCATTATGTAATTTCTATTATGCAATGACTATTATGAAATTACCTTTTCCCTTGAGATCTTAAATTATGTTGTTCTTACAACACAATATATGGTTCTCACTTAATTAAGGGTTTAGAGAGCACTAACATGAATCCATTGTTCTTTGATATTACCTCTCTCTTTGATGTCGTTAATCCCTTGGTATTTTTCTCAACTCTTCCTTCCTCTTTCATCTCCTCTCGAATGGTTGAGAGAAAGTTCCTTTATGCGTTTACCGTGAGCTCACTTAGAAATCATGAAAGTGAAAATAGGAAATGTCGTAACCCTCATTTGGTAACCGCTCTTTAATTTATATGAAGGGAGAGGGGAGGGTTTCCTTATAATTGTATTTACAATTATACCCTCAATGACTCTATATTTTATATTTAACCACCATCACATTAAATCATTAATTAGGGTCATGCTATAAGTTACATAGGCCATTATAACAAGATTATTAAAATAATCTAACAATCTCCCACTTGGCCTATGTGACGACTTGAACGTTCAATGAACTGTAAGTGCGCATATTGTAACGCCCCAATTTTTGAGAATTAGCTAGTAGTCTTTAGATTCCAATTATTAGCTTATTCCGGCTCGCTAGCGTCGGAATAATTAGATAGATGCTGCATTTTATTTTTAGAATATTGAATTATTTCTGAATTAGGTATTTTAAGGTAACTGCATGCAAATAGATAGTTTCAATTTCGTCCAAGGATTTTTCTGAGTATGTTCAATTGTGCTGTTCACAAATGCCCCTGATAATCTATCCCGAAAGTTAAAATTTTATCTTATTTAAAATTGTCAAATCAAAGATATTCGCCTTGAAAAACGTGAGATTTTGTAATCATTGCTAAGATTTTGTAATCATTCCTTAGCCGTCAAAATTTTACACGGAATCTCACGAAATCTAGAAATCATTATTGTAAAGATTTCGTAATCATTACAAAGATTTGGTAATGATTTCTTAGCCGTCAAAATCATTGCATAAAATTCCGTGAGATCTAGCAATCATTACCCGGAGATTTCCAAATCTAGTATCGGCCACTAGATTTTCATGCAAACAAACCTTGTCCCCTATTTTATAAACATCGTGATTGCCCCGAAATTACGAAATCTAGTATTGACCACTAGAATTCCATGCACGGGATTTTGTCTCCCGATTTGTCGGCAAAGTCATTTCGGAACTTTCTTTTCATGTCTTCCAAATTGCCGACATCATAATTATTCTAACCAATCACATTCTCTTGAACTTAGCACCACATCAAAAGTCTCGTCCAAGTAACAACCTAGTCATGTCGCATTTTCTCGGCCAACCAAATTTCATGCAATTGCTGTCCAAAATCTTACCTTTGGATTTTTGTGCAGAATTTCGGAATTTGTGATGTTCAAACCGTGTGCATACAGCCTAGGGTATTTCATGCACTTAACTTCCTGAATTTTACTAACTTTGCCTACAAGCTTTCCCAAAATTCACTATTCATGCACTAAAAACCGTAACACCTCTTTCCTTGCACCAATTTACCAAATTCACTTCAGCTTTTACTCAATGAAAACCGTGTGCAGTTTTCAGTTTGGAAGTCTTGCTAAGCAAGCCAAAATGAACATGTTAAGTGGCAATTGGTCACTTAAAGGTTAAACCCTCCATATAAATAGATCAAACTACCTCATTTCTCTCTTTTTTCACTCAAAAACCGTGAGCTCTCCACCCTCCCTCTCAAAATTCCTTTCAAGTTCCATTCTCTCTTTTTCCTCAAAGAAACCGAGACCCTTCCTCCCTAAATCTCTCAAATTTTTCTCATCCTTTCAACCTTCCAAGACAAGCCAAGGAGCTCCAAGCTTTCACTCTTGCATTCTCTTGCTTGATTCTTCAAAACCGTGACCCTTTCTTCAAAGAGGTAAGCTTTCTCATCCTTTTTCCTTCTTTGATTTGAAGATCCATGGAAGCCTAACACCAAGAACTCCTAAAGGACTTCCTTTTTCACTTGATCCTAACCATTTGAAGCTTTTTCCCCTTTTTCTCTTCAAAGAACCGAGGAAGACAACCTAACCAAGAGGAGAAAGTTTGAAGTTTGAGATTCATCCTCTCGGTCCAGCAACTTTCCTTGGAGGAACCAGCCAAGATCAACTCCTTTTGCTCCTAAATTTTCGTCACAATCAAGGCAAGGGGGAGTTCTCACACTTGATGTGTTTGCATGTCCATCTCTTGGCTGTTTTTACACTTTTTTCCTTGAAAAATTAGTGTGTGTTGGACTGCATGTTGAAAGAACTTCAAATCTGAACTTGCATGTTAAGTTTTATCCAAAAAGTGTATGGATTTCCTTGTTGCATGTCTCGGTTACATCTCAAAGAGTTTGATTTCACTTTCAATCAACCTTAATTCCTAAAAAGTTTGAATCTTTGATGTGTGGATGTGGATCTTCCTTTGTGCATGTCTCGGCTATCTCCCAAAGAGTTTGATTTCACCTTCAATCAACTTTAATTCCTAAAAAGCTTGAAACTTTGATGTGTGGATATGGATCTTTCTTTGTGCATGTCTCGATTTTTATGTTTCCTTGGTAGAACCTTTGAACTAATGACATTTTCTTCTTGAAACCATGAACCGTGAACTTGATCAACATATTCTTTCCTTTGCATGTTAATTTTTAACCATGAAATGTTTTGGATCTCTTTGTGCATGTCTCGGTTTCACCTTTGTTTGGCTGGATTCTTTGTTTAAAATGTAGATCTATCCTTGTAATCAATAAACCTTGGATTGCATGAGAAATGGAAGCCATTGCATGTTGATTTCAGCCCCTAAGTGTTTCGGTTTTCCCTTAAAAATTCGAATGTCACTTGGAAATGTTGCCCCTCCACTTGGACGATGAAACTATGTCATTGCATGTTGATTTCCTTTATGTTATGTAATTTTTAGTTTGATGAAAGTCTAGTGGAAAAGCTGGACAGATTTGATCTTGCATGGAGAAAGCCTAGAATATTGACTACACTTAGGAATTGAAAACCGTGTTGGATATTGTGTGATTTGCATGAGAATGGTTGCTTGTTAGTTTGGATGATGGATGATTGAATTGATTGTGATGGATGTGTTTACTTGGTTTGAAAAGCCTTATGCATGTGGTGTTTTGGAAAATTGTGGTGGACAAGAAAGTGAGAACTATTCACTCTCGGTTTTGATGATAAGAAATCCTAAAAGTTGTACTTAAAATTGTGAGAATTTTGATGAAATATGTGTGATAAGGACTGCATAATGATAGAGTGTGTTTGCTGTTTGCACTTGAATCCGTGAGCACTAAGATGAATCCTGCATCATGTTCATTACATTGTACAAGGAATAAAAAGGAGAGAATCAAGCGCAGCCCTTTTTGATGGAAAGTTTATCTAAACTAAAAGGATATTAATTAAAGGTATGGAGATGGTAATTAAGGGACTGAATATAGTAGTTAGTTAATAAAGGCCATCCATAGAAAGATCTCACTATTAGCTTAATGGAACCTATCACGTGAGGACTAATATTAATGAACTTAAAAAAAGAATTAGAACGAAACTAAGTAACCTTGAATTAAATAGGTAGTCGGGAATCAATACACGCCACACGACTTGGATATGAAATTGTGAACTCTACGCTAAATGCTGGGCAAGTCGCTGGCAGTAGAGTAAGGGATCCCCATGCATACCATATGCATTAATACGAAAACTTGAGGGATGGATAGTTAGGAATGAAACTTGCATTCATGCATCATGTGCATTATTAGTTTGATGAACCTAGGAATTATCTCTGAAAAGTATGAACTGACTTATATTGTAATGATGTTTGTTCTGAGAATGGATGTTGATGTGACTTGAGTGATGGTGTGAAAAGCCACCTTCCTTGGGGTACGGCTATTGAATGCTTGCTTGTGTTTGGAGAACTCACCCCTGTTTGTGTGTGTTATTGTACCTTTGTATATGCCCTATACAGATGACCAGCTTCCGAGTGAAGGTATGGATCCTGCCATCTGAGGAGGACGTCTGGGTGTTCGACGCGGCAAGACAAAGAAAGCATCTTCCATGGAATGGCACGGGTGATCCATGGACAAGATGTCGGACACTCTTGGACCACCCACTTTGTGGTTGATACCCCTATTGAGCTTGTTTTCTCTACCCCACTTGGAGACTCTCACCTACCTTATCCTGCACTTGCGGCTACCCCTTCTCCCATGTCTGTTGATCCCCGTACTCCCAGTTCTAGACCCGCACCTATGCCTGTACCATTCCCTACTGAGAATCTTACTCCACCCCCTGTGACCACTGAGAGAGATATGAGGAATGATGATGTACTGCCCCACATGCTCCCTACCTACCCAAACACTTACTCGCCTTTTACCACAGTTCCTTCACCACCTCGCACTGCTGGATGGATTATAGAGGACGCAGAAGACGCTGCTTCTTCTAGTTCCGCTTCCCCGACATCTTCTGAGGAGACCGATCCTATCGAGGATTATTCTCCTCTCGACTGATTGGGATAGTTTGTCTGTTGTGGTTTTTAGGGAACTGCTCTTAGGGAGTCAGTCTATTTCGTTCCATGTATCTCTGAACTATGTTGATCTTTGTGCACTTTAATTATGTTATTTCGCTTTATTAAGTTGCAGTACTCTAAGATTATCACCAAACATTTCCATATCTATTGCATGAGGTTATTCAGTTATGATAGAGTATTGTGGTGGTTGTTTTACTTAATGTTGATATTACATGATGAGATCATAAACCTCTAAACTGAAATGTGGTACACTAGAGGTGAATTGAAAGAATGTGTTATCCTTCCGCTTCTCCTGTTTTAAAAAGAAAAAAAAAATCCTGTTATTTTTAGGCGTCACAATTAAGTGGTATCAGAGCAGTTCGGTCAATTGAGGCCTTGGGGCATAGCCTAACTGCCCAACTTCTGTGTGAATCTCTGAATTGTTTGGAAACCCTTATGGTTTGTGTGTTAGTATGCTTGTTACTTTGCTGTGACTGATTGACATTTGAGAATTGATGTGCTTATTTGTATTTCAGAGAGTTATGGCTAGGAGAGTTAGGGATGATGTCATGGAAACCCTATTGGGGAGAGTAGTAGATATCTTAGAAAGACAGAATGAACCAGTTCTGAACCGTGGATTGTCCGAATTCCGTAAGAATAAACCCTCGCAGTTCCGAGGCGGATTTAACCCTGATGGTGCTCAACTTTGGATAAAAGAATTGGAGAAAATATATGAGGCAATGGTTTGCATCAAGGAGGAAAAGGTAACTTATGCAGCCTTTATGCTAGTGGGAGAGGCTGAATATTGGTGGCGGATTGCTCGCCAACAACTAGAGACTGAAGGAATCATGGTGGAGTGGACCATCTTCCGCCGTCGGTTCCTGGAAAAGTATTTTCCGGAAGACATCCGTAGGAGGAGGGAACAAGAGTTTTTAACTCTGACTCAAGGACAGATGAGTGTAGGAGAATATGCAGCTAAGTTTGACGAACTGTCAAAATACTGCCCATATTTTGCTCAAGCTGATGATCGGTCTAGATGTTCTAAGTTTGAAAGCGGACTTCGACCTGATATCAAACAGGCTATTAGCTGTCAACAAGTCCAACATTTCCCAACCTTGGTGGACAGATGTCGAATATATGAGAATGACACCAAAGCTCGCCAAACTCTATGGAAGCAATCTGGTCCTCATCGCCCCGCTCATAGTTTCGGGTCAAGGGGTAAAGAAGTTCAAGAAAAACGTAAGCCGTATTTTGCGCCCACACGGAGTTATTGGAGCGAACCTGTGAAAAGCCAGAGGTCAAGCAGTGGAAGCGTAAATCGACCACCCTTGATGTGCTTTAACTGTGGAGGTCCTCATTTCAAATCTCAATGCCATCAGCATCCTAACCCTTGTCCTAAATGTCAAAGAACGGGCCATCTTGGTCGCTTTTGTAAACAATCTACCCGCAGCAATGACACTATCTCTGTGGGAACGAACAGAGGGAACCCCAGTCAAGGCCAAAGGAATTCCAACAATCAGGGTGAAGTGAGAAGCCAAAACCCCGTTAACGTATCACGAACATCGGTGGGAAGACCTAGTACAAGAGGGAGAGTATTTACAATGAGTGGTACCGAAGCTGCTCAATCTGAAAACCTAATCCAAGGTACATGCATTCTAAATGGGACATCCCTTAATGTGTTGTTTTATTCAGGCGCCACACATTCCTTTATCTCTGAATCTTGTGTGAGGCGATTGAAATTACCTGTTCTTGTCATGAAATGTAATATTGTTGTTTCTACCCCCACTAATAATCCCGTAACTGCATCCCATGTTTGCTTACATTGTCCAATTCAAATAGAGGGCAAGAGCTTTCTTGTTAATTTGATATGCTTGCCTCTTACCGACCTGGATATTATCCTGGGAATGGATTGGCTCTCTGCCAATCATGTCCTTTTAGATTGCCAAGAGAAGACCTTAGTCTTTGACCTTCCTAAACATACAGAATTGAGTCATCCAGAGTCTCGTACTGAAAACCAGGTAGACGTCTTAGTAGAGCAAGCTCAAGCCTATATTATTTTGGCCACTGTTGAAGCCAAAGGAGAAGAGAAGTTAGAAAATATTCCAGTGGTTTGTGAATTTCCTGAAGTATTTCCTAATGATATTCCTGGCTTACCCCCAATTAGGGAAACCGAGTTTTCCATAGATTTGATGCCTGGCACTGGCCCCATATCTATTGCGCCTTACGTAATGGCACTGCGGAACTATCGTAGCCGAAGAATCAACTGGAAGAGTTACTCGCCAAACAACCGGTCGACCTAGTGTCTCACCTGGGAGCCCCGGTCTTACTTGTAAAGAAAAAGGATGGAAGCATGAGATTATGCGTTGATTATCGCCAACCGAATAAGGTCACCATCAAAAACAAAATTCGTTGCCACGAATCGATGACCTCATGGATCAATTGAAAGGAGCCGCAGTGTTCTCCAAAATAGACTTGAGGTCAGGTTATCACCAAATTCGAGTTAAAGAAGAAGACATTCCAAAGACAGCTTTCAGGACTCGGTATGGACACTATGAGTATCAAGTGATGCCTTTTGGAGTGACGAACGCACCTGCGGTGTTCATGGACTATATGAATCGGGTTTTTCATCCTTTCTTGGACCAATTTGTGGTGGTTTTTATCGATAATATTCTGGTCTATTCTCGCACTCCTGAAGAACACTCAGAACATCTGAGGATTGTTCTTGAAATACTACGTGAAAAACGACTCTATGCGAAACTTTCTAAGTGCGAATTCTGGTTAAAAGAAGTTCAATTTTTGGGACATGTGATTTCAAGGGAAGGAATTGCGGTAGATCCATCGAAAGTAGAAGCCGTATTGAAGTGGGAACCACCTAAGTCAGTGACGGAAATCAAAAGTTTCTTAGGACTTGCTGGATACTATCGGCGTTTCATCGAAGGATTTTCCAAGATAGCTACACCTATGACTCGACTAACTCGCAAGGATCAACCTTTTCAATGGGACAGCAAGTGTGAAGATAGTTTTCAAGAATTAAAGACTCGTTTAACCTCTGCACCTATCTTAATACTTCCTGATCCACAACAAAGGTTTGATGTATACTGTGATGCTTCGTACCAAGGACTTGGATGCGTGCTGATGCAAAATAAGAAGGTTGTGGCATATGCCTCTCGACAACTAAGACCACACGAGAAGAACTACCCAACCCATGACCTTGAGTTAGCGGCTGTAGTTTTTGCACTCAAGATATGGCGACATTACTTGTATGGAGCAAAATTTGAGGTATTCAGCGACCATAAGAGTCTGAAGTACCTGTTTGACCAGAAAGAGCTAAACATGCGCCAGAGGAGATGGATGGAGTTTCTCAAGGATTACGACTTCGAGTTGCGATATCACCCTGGAAAAGCAAACGTTGTAGCAGACGCTCTAAGTCGTAAGTCACTGCATGTGTCAACCTTGATGATCAAAGAGCTGGAAATGCTAGAATCGTTTAGGGACTTGAACTTGGCAACTCAATTTACACCTTCTAGCATAATATTGGGAAATCTGAAGATCACTAATGAATTCTTGGAACAATTAAGATCAGCTCAAGGAGATGACAAGTATCTACTGGAAAGGCTCGAAGCAAAGAAGAAAGGAAAAGAATCCCATATTTACCAAGATGAGGAGGGATTGATTAGGTACAAGGAGCGGATTTGTGTTCCTGCCAAGGAAGATTTAAGAAGAATGATCTTGGAGGAAGCTCACAAAAGCACTTTGAGTATTCATCCTGGATCCACAAAGATGTGTCAAGATTTGAAGAAGAGTTTCTGGTGGCCTGGGATGAAGAGAGCAGTAGCGGAATATGTTGCCTCGTGCCTAACTTGCCAAAAAGTAAAGGTGGAGCATCAGAAACCAGCGGGACAACTCCAACCATTGAGTATTCCGGAGTGGAAATGGAGCGACATTGCTATGGATTTTGTTTCTGGATTTCCAAGAACCAGAAACGGGAACGACGCTATTTGGGTCATAGTTGACCGTCTCACCAAATCAGCCCACTTCCTGCCTGTAAACATGAAGCATTCCCTGGAACGACTAACTCAAATTTATATCAAGGAGATTGTATGACTCCACGGAGTACCCGAGAGTATCGTATCGGACAGAGATCCCCGTTTTACTTCAAGATTCTGGCAGAGTCTTCATCAATCTCTTGGAACTAAAATAAAGCTTAGCTCGGCATACCATCCTCAAACTGATGGACAATCAGAAAGGACTATTCAAACTTTGGAGGATCTTTTAAGAGCCTGTGTACTGGAACAAGGAGGCCAATGGGAGCAACACCTTCCTTTGATTGAATTCACCTATAATAATAGCTTTCACTCAAGCATCGGCATGGCACCTTACGAAGTACTGTATGGACGTTGATGCAGAACGCCTCTATGTTGGTTTGAGACAGGCGAACATTTACTAGTTGGTCCTGATGTAATTCAAGAAACTTCTAAGAAAATCCAAGAAATCCAAATGAAAATGAAGACAGCCCAGGACCGACAGAAAAGTTATCACGATAAACGAAGGAGACCCTTAGAATTTGAGGAAGGAGACCATGTATTTTTGAGAGTGAACCCTATCACTGGAATAGGTAGAGCTTTAAAGTCACGAAAACTCCACCCTAAATTCATTGGTCCCTACCAAATATTGAAGAAGATTGGAAAATCAGCCTATCAAATTGCCTTACCTGTAGAGTTATCCAATCTTCACAATGTCTTTCATGTCTCCCAACTTCGTAAATACGTTCCTGATCCCTCACATGTGGTAGTACCCGACCAGATCTCTTTGAAAGAAAACCTAACCTTTAAGATTGAACCTTTTCGAATCAGTGACCGAAAGGTCAAGCAGCTCAGGAATAAGGAAATCCCTTTAGTAAAGGTGCATTGGAATTCCAATGATGTTGAAGACGCAACGTGGGAAAGAGAGACTGACATGAAGAATGCTTATCCGCATCTATTCAACTCAGGTTAGAAATTTCGAGGACGAAATTTTTTTTAGAGGGGTAGTTTTGTAACGCCCCAATTTTTGAGAATTAGCTAGTAGTCTTTAGATTCCAATTATTAGCTTATTCCGGCTCGCTAGCGTCGGAATAATTAGATAGATGCTGCATTTTATTTTTAGAATATTGAATTATTTCTGAATTAGGTATTTTAAGGTAACTGCATGCAAATAGATAGTTTCAATTTCGTCCAAGGATTTTTCTGAGTATGTTCAATTGTGCTGTTCACAAATGCCCCTGATAATCTATCCCGAAAGTTAAAATTTTATCTTATTTAAAATTGTCAAATCAAAGATATTCGCCTTGAAAAACGTGAGATTTTGTAATCATTGCTAAGATTTTGTAATCATTCCTTAGCCGTCAAAATTTTACACGGAATCTCACGAAATCTAGAAATCATTATTGTAAAGATTTCGTAATCATTACAAAGATTTGGTAATGATTTCTTAGCCGTCAAAATCATTGCATAAAATTCCGTGAGATCTAGCAATCATTACCCGGAGATTTCCAAATCTAGTATCGGCCACTAGATTTTCATGTAAACAAACCTTGTCCCCTATTTTATAAACATCGTGATTGCCCCGAAATTCCGAAATCTAGTATTGACCACTAGAATTCCATGCACGGGATTTTGTCTCCCGATTTGTCGGCAAAGTCATTTCGGAACTTTCTTTTCATGTCTTCCAAATTGCCGACATCATAATTATTCTAACCAATCACATTCTCTTGAACTTAGCACCACATCAAAAGTCTCGTCCAAGTGACAACCTAGTCATGTCGCATTTTCTCGGCCAACCAAATTTCATGCAATTGCTGTCCAAAATCTTACCTTTGGATTTTTGTGCAGAATTTCGGAATTTGTGATGTCCAAACCGTGTGCATACAGCCTAGGGTATTTCATGCACTTAACTTCCTGAATTTTACTAACTTTGCCTACAAGCTTTCCCAAAATTCACTATTCATGCACTAAAAACCGTAACACCTCTTTCCTTGCACCAATTTACCAAATTCACTTCAGCTTTTACTCAATGAAAACCGTGTGCAGTTTTCAGTTTGGAAGTCTTGCTAAGCAAGCCAAAATGAACATGTTAAGTGGCAATTGGTCACTTAAAGGTTAAACCCTCCATATAAATAGATCAAACTACTTCATTTCTCTCTTTTTTCACTCAAAAACCGTGAGCTCTCCACCCTCCCTCTCAAAATTCCTTTCAAGTTCCATTCTCTCTTTTTCCTCAAAGAAACTGAGACCCTTCCTCCCTAAATCTCTCAAATTTTTCTCATCCTTTCAACCTTCCAAGACAAGCCAAGGAGCTCCAAGCTTTCACTCTTGCATTCTCTTGCTTGATTCTTCAAAACCGTGACCCTTTCTTCAAAGAGGTAAGCTTTCTCATCCTTTTTCCTTCTTTGATTTGAAGATCCATGGAAGCCTAACACCAAGAACTCCTAAAGGACTTCCTTTTTCACTTGATCCTAACCATTTGAAGCTTTTTCCCCTTTTTCTCTTCAAAGAACTGAGGAAGACAACCTAACCAAGAGGAGAAAGTTTGAAGTTTGAGATTCATCCTCTCGGTCCAGCAACTTTCCTTGGAGGAACCAGCCAAGATCAACTCCTTTTGCTCCTAAATTTTCGTCACAATCAAGGCAAGGGGAGTTCTCACACTTGATGTGTTTGCATGTCCATCTCTTGGCTGTTTTTACACTTTTTTCCTTGAAAAATTAGTGTGTGTTGGACTGCATGTTGAAAGAACTTCAAATCTGAACTTGCATGTTAAGTTTTATCCAAAAAGTGTATGGATTTCCTTGTTGCATGTCTCGGTTACATCTCAAAGAGTTTGATTTCACTTTCAATCAACCTTAATTCCTAAAAAGTTTGAATCTTTGATGTGTGGATGTGGATCTTCCTTTGTGCATGTCTCGGCTATCTCCCAAAGAGTTTGATTTCACCTTCAATCAACTTTAATTCCTAAAAAGCTTGAAACTTTGATGTGTGGATATGGATCTTTCTTTGTGCATGTCTCGGTTTTTATGTTTCCTTGGTAGAACCTTTGAACTAATGACATTTTCTTCTTGAAACCATGAACCGTGAACTTGATCAACATATTCTTTCCTTTGCATGTTAATTTTTAACCATGAAATGTTTTGGATCTCTTTGTGCATGTCTCGGTTTCACCTTTGTTTGGCTGGATTCTTTGTTTAAAATGTAGATCTATCCTTGTAATCAATAAACCTTGGATTGCATGAGAAATGGAAGCCATTGCATGTTGATTTCAGCCCCTAAGTGTTTCGGTTTTCCCTTAAAAATTCGAATGTCACTTGGAAATGTTGCCCCTCCACTTGGACGATGAAACTATGTCATTGCATGTTGATTTCCTTTATGTTATGTAATTTTTAGTTTGATGAAAGTCTAGTGGAAAAGCTGGACAGATTTGATCTTGCATGGAGAAAGCCTAGAATATTGACTACACTTAGGAATTGAAAACCGTGTTGGATATTGTGTGATTTGCATGAGAATGGTTGCTTGTTAGTTTGGATGATGGATGATTGAATTGATTGTGATGGATGTGTTTACTTGGTTTGAAAAGCCTTATGCATGTGGTGTTTTGGAAAATTGTGGTGGACAAGAAAGTGAGAACTATTCACTCTCGGTTTTGATGATAAGAAATCCTAAAAGTTGTACTTAAAATTGTGAGAATTTTGATGAAATATGTGTGATAAGGACTGCATAATGATAGAGTGTGTTTGCTGTTTGCACTTGAATCCGTGAGCACTAAGATGAATCATGCATCATGTTCATTACATTGTACAAGGAATAAAAAGGAGAGAATCAAGCGCAGCCCTTTTTGATGGAAAGTTTATCTAAACTAAAAGGATATTAATTAAAGGTATGGAGATGGTAATTAAGGGACTGAATATAGTAGTTAGTTAATAAAGGCCATCCATAGAAAGATCTCACTATTAGCTTAATGGAACCTATCACGTGAGGACTAATATTAATGAACTTAAAAAAAGAATTAGAACGAAACTAAGTAACCTTGAATTAAATAGGTAGTCGGGAATCAATACACGCAATTAGAGAATGACTAAAAGGAAAAACCAGAGAGATAGAGAAAAGTGGAGATAAGTCATATTTAAAATAGGAGGTAGTATAGTTAATAATAATGGAAATGATAAAGCGAGTAGTGTTAATATAGTAAGTTAATGTAATAGGATTTGAGTGGGAAAATAATAGAGTAGTGTTAATACAGTAGATGTGTATTGGTGGGATTGGGAGCTTGTGTGTGATCCCTAAACTTTATTGCTTAGCAAATCTATGCTAGAAGAGAAAGTGAATAGTGATTGAGCAAGCCTTGTGAGGGCTTTGTTTCTGTGCTTGAATTCCGTGTGACCCAAGATTGAGAAAACATTGAGGAGAGAAAGAAGAATCACACTTCATGCATCATAACATTTCTTTGGAACGACTTGATGGCATAACAGAGGCACAAATTGTAGGTATTGGAGGTTCGGTCCCGAGTAGACCTACGGGGGTGGTGAAAGGGGGAACAGTCGACCTAGATGGCGCAGTAGAGCTCTCTGTGGCCGGGTCGTGACCCTACTTGCAAGCCTTAGCCAAGCCCAACAAGAACTCCACATCCTAGGGTCGTTGAGGTCCATTCCCGAAGAGACCCAGTTTGGGGCCAGCACCAGTTTGGGTGTTTTTGAATAATGATATGAAATCTTTTCTGTGCAATTGTGATGCAGGGAATGGAGTTCTCCGATCGCCACACGACTTGGATATGAAATTGTGAACTCTACGCTAAATGCTGGGCAAGTCGCTGGCAGTAGAGTAAGGGATCCCCATGCATACCATATGCATTAATACGAAAACTTGAGGGATGGATAGTTAGGAATGAAACTTGCATTCATGCATCATGTGCATTATTAGTTTGATGAACCTAGGAATTATCTCTGAAAAGTATGAACTGACTTATATTGTAATGATGTTTGTTCTGAGAATGGATGTTGATGTGACTTGAGTGATGGTGTGAAAAGCCACCTTCCTTGGGGTACGGCTATTGAATGCTTGCTTGTGTTTGGAGAACTCACCCCTGTTTGTGTGTGTTATTGTACCTTTGTATATGCCCTATACAGATGACCAGCTTCCGAGTGAAGGTATGGATCCTGCCATCTGAGGAGGACGTCTGGGTGTTCGACGCGGCAGTACAGCAAAGCATCTTCCATGGAATGGCACGGGTGATCCATGGACAAGATGTCGGACACTCTTGGACCACCCACTTTGTGGTTGATACCCCTATTGAGCTTGTTTTCTCTACCCCACTTGGAGACTCTCACCTACCTTATCCTGCACTTGCGGCTACCCCTTCTCCCATGTCTATTGATCCCCGTACTCCCAGTTCTAGACCCGCACCTATGCCTGTACCATTCCCTACTGAGAATCTTACTCCACCCCCTGTGACCACTGAGAGAGATATGAGGAATGATGATGTACTGCCCCACATGCTCCCTACCTACCCAAACACTTACTCGCCCTTTACCACAGTTCCTTCACCACCTCGCACTGCTGGATGGATTATAGAGGACGCAGAAGATGCTGCTTCTTCTAGTTCCGCTTCCCCGACATCTTCTGAGGAGACCGATCCCATCGAGGATTATTCTCCTCTCGACTGATTGGGATAGTTTGTCTGTTGTGGTTTTTAGGGAACTGCTCTTAGGGAGTCAGTCTATTTCGTTCCATATATCTCTGAACTATGTTGATCTTTGTGCACTTTAATTATGTTATTTCGCTTTATTAAGTTGCAGTACTCTAAGATTATCACCAAACATTTCCATATCTATTGCATGAGGTTATTCAGTTATGATAGAGTATTGTTGTGGTTGTTTTACTTAATGTTGATATTACATGATGAGATCATAAACCTCTAAACTGAAATGTGGTACACTAGAGGTGAATTGAAAGAATGTGTTATCCTTCCGCTTCTCCTGTTTTAAAAAGAAAAAAAAATCCTGTTATTTTTAGGCGTCACACATATCATTGATAATATCAAGTCATCATCTTTTAATGATTTAAGTTGATCAGATCATGGCGGTCACAAGTCATTTGACGACATTATTCCTTCTAAGTATCTCAAATCAAAATAGCTTTAATTAGTCATAATACAGACTGTAACTCTGATGTGTTTTTAACACTCAACCTGTTATCAAAGTCAAACCATACATATACATTAACACAATTTAGATAACAAATAAATAAGCAGAAACAATACTTTTATTGAATTCCCAAAATGTCTACAATAATATGAGTAAAACAATCTATACACATATATGTGAATCACACAATCATGCTAACAAGGACTTGTCTATAATGCCCATTCTACCAACATGGCCAGAAAATGTTTTAAGGGGCAATCCCTTAGTTAGCAGATCCGCTATCATTAAATCAGTACCAATATGCTCAACAGACACTTTCTATTTCTGCACTTCTTCTTTCACTGATAAGTATTTTAAGTCCTTATGCTTTGCTCCCTTTGAATACTTATCATTCTTAGAGAAGAAGACGGCTGCAAAATTATCACAGTACATTCTCAGTGGCTTTTCTATATTATCAACAATACCAAGCCCTAAGACAAAGTTCCGTAGCCACAAAGCATGAATAGTGGCCTTAAAGCATGCCACAAATTCCGCTTCCATGGTAGACGTAACAAGAGGAACAACAACTAGAGAAGAGACACCAACTACAGGAGTTTTTGTACGTGTCTCTTTAATTTCTACCTTTCGTGTTTCACCACTCCCACTAAACTGACTATTTTCAATGAACCTTGCATTTCCAGACTCAACTATTCTCATAATATGGTTAGGACAGTAGAATCTGTACCCCTTTGATTTTTCAGGATAGCCAATGAAATAACCACTTATAGTTCTAGCATCAAGCTTCTTTTCATGTGAATTATACACTCTTACTTCTGCTGGACAACCCCAGACATGAAGATGTCTTAAACTGGGTTTTTTTCCTGTCCATAATTCATAAGAAGTCATTGGAACTGCCTTACTAGAAACTCTATTAACCAGATATGCAGTGGTCTTTAATACGTATATCCACAAAGATGTAGGCACAAAACTGTAACTTAACATACTCCTAACCATTTCTATGATAGTACAATTCCACCTTTCAGCCACACCATTTTGTTGTGGTCTACTAGGCATTGTATACTGTGCACATATGCCTCGACTTTCTAGAAGTTTTGCAAATGGACCTGGACATTGTCCACTTTCATCAGATTTTTCATAATATTCACCACCTCTATCTAACCTCACAACCTTTACCTTTCTATCCAGTTGCCTTTCCACCTCATCAATAAACACCTGTAAGACATCCACTGATTGAGATTTTTCATGCAACACATACAGATAACAATAACGTGAGTAGTCATCAATGAAGGTAATGAAATATCTTTCACCATCCTAAGATGGGATGTCAAACGGACCACAAATATCAGTGTGTATCAACTCTAAGAGTTGACTACTTCTTGTGGCTGGATTCTTTGATGTGTGTTTAGTTTTTTTTCCTTTAATACAATCCACACATACATCCCAGTCAACAAAATCCAATTGAGGTAAATTTTCACTTTTCATTAACCTCATCATCCTTTCTTTGGATATGTGACCTAACCTTTGATGCCACAAGAAAGCACAGCATTCATTACGCATATTCAAATTACTACTAATACTACTCTCAACATGAAACAGAGATTCAGCAAATTTAACATTAAGATTGAAACGATATAAAACATCAATTAATGTACCAGATCCAAAATAGTATGAGTGTTTATACAAAAAAAAAGTACCATTTCCAATCTTAAAATTAAAACCAAATTTGTCCAACTTTGCAACAGAAACTAAATTTCTAGCACATTTAGGAACATAAAGACACTTTTCTAGATCTATGCAACAATCAGTATGCAAGATCAATCTGTAAGTCCCTATTCCTTCTATCCTTGCCTTCATTCTGTTTCCCATGTACAAAAACTTTTTAGTTCCGCTTATGGGCTGGATCAAAAGAAATTTCTGCATTAAATGTGACACATGAGTAGTTGCACCAGAATCTAACCACCATGTATTTTTAGGTACCTCAATAAGATTTGATTCAAAGCATACTGAAACATAATATACCTTTCCTTTCGAACCAAACCTTTCTCTTCGGACAATCTTTCTTGAAGTGACCAGTCTTCTTGCAGAAGAAGCACCTCTGGCCTTTCTGGATTCGGCCTTCACGAACCTTTAATAAGGCCTTATCCTTCTTGTCCTTGTTGTCCTTCTTACCTGGCTTAGCCTTGCTACTACTAGTCCCTTCATGAAATGTGAGATGGACGGAGTGTTCTTTTACCTTCTTCAGCCTCCCTTCCTCCTGAACCAGCATGTCTTTAATTTCTTGTATGTTCCATTTATCCTTAATGGTGTTGTAATTCACCTGGAACTGACCAAACTCAGGAGGGAGTGAGTTCAAAACGAACTGTACTAGAAGGAATTCCTTTACCTCCATGCCTATTGATTTCAGCTTTGCTACTTGATTGATCATGTCAGTCACATGGTCATGAATAGGCCATGACCAATCAAACTTCTTAGTAGTCAGCTTAGTCAACAGGGTGCCTGTAATGGACTTGTCAGTAATGTTCGATTGTGCATACTCTTTTACTTTTGCCATAATTTCCCTAGTATTTTCAGTCTTTGGCATTGATGGCTTCACATTTTCAGCCATAGTCATCTTCGGCAAGCTCAAGCCCAGCCTGTTCAACCTTTTCCAAGCCTCACGAAGAGTCTTTTCCTCTTCAGTACTGGTTTCTGTGATGGCTGCAGGCTCTTGTTCCATAATGATTGCTAGGTCTAAGTCCATAACACCTAGTTGGAATCTAACTTATTCAACCTAATCATCATAATTGAGCCCATTGAACTTGACTACACCATTGCTCATGCCATACGTATTCATAGGGATTGAATCATTTA
Source organism: Abrus pulchellus subsp. cantoniensis (assembly GCA_024086825.1). NCBI lineage: Eukaryota > Viridiplantae > Streptophyta > Magnoliopsida > Fabales > Fabaceae > Abrus > Abrus pulchellus. The sequence goes on from CM044054.1 coordinate 11,274,339, forward strand.
ACACATGCTTAAACATTTATGCTTTGAATAAACTTAATGGATTCAGACAGTCAACCGTCATCAATTATGCATCTAAGTTTACCTTTGGGTAATGCCTAAGTAAACAATTTATCTATAATAATGCTAATAAACAACTTTAATTGACAACTAGTCACTCAAACCAATATGCAAGTTATCTTTGGATATACAAACATATTATGAAGTGCTTACAATTTTTCACTCTTTGTTTCCATATAGCATCAAACAATTTTGAACAATTTATAACACACAATTAAATGCTTAAAGAACTTTTAAAGTCAGGCCACTTTGGCAACTAATAAGCTACCCTTAAAATTAAGCACTAAATTGTGAAGTTCTCATTATGATAATGTAATTTAGAATTAATTAACTTGAGAATTTAATCACTTTGGTGAGTAAAATTCACTTTGATGTAATTCTAAAATTATCTATATATTTTATGAATTATATTCTCTATTCTGCTATAAAATTCCTATGCACAGCCGTGCTTTTACTTAATGCATGGTCGTGCTTCGATGAAGCAAGGCCATGCTCATTTCTGATGCATGCCCCTGCTTCCTGAAGCATGGTCATGCTTCCTGATGTATGGCCGTGCCTATAATTGATGCACGACCGTGCTTACAATATGCAAGGCCGTGCTTCCATTATGCAAGGCCGTGCTTCGTGGAAGCATGGTCGTGCTTGTTCCTGATGAGTGGCCCTGCTCACTGATGCATGGCCCTGCTCACTAATGCATGGCCCTGCTCATTTTACAGATTCAAAATCTAATGTTCTAACTTCCAAAACTTAGGGTTTTCAATTATTGAATCCAAAGCAATTATTCAACATCAAAATAATGTCAATCCTTCATAAAAAATACCTAGGGTTCATGTAATTTGGGAAAAACTTTAATGGAGAACCAATCTCTTATGGAAAATCAACGAAATTCACAACCTTCCTCTGATATCAACTGTTAGAATTTTCTTTAATCCATTATGTAATTTCTATTATGCAATGACTATTATGAAATTACCTTTTCCCTTGAGATCTTGAATTACGTTATTCTCACAACACAATATATGGTTCTCACTCAATTAAGGGTTTAGAGAGTACTAACCTGAATCCATTGTTCTTTGATGTTACCTCTCTCTTTGATGTCGTTGATCCCTTGGTATTTTTCTCAACTCTTGCTTTTTCTTTCATCTCCTCTCGGATGGTTGAGAGAAAGTTCCTTTATGCATTTACCGTGAGCTCACTTAGAAACTGTGAAAGTGAAAATAGGAAATGTCGTAACCCTCATTTGGTAAACGCTCTTTAATTTATATGAAGGGAGAGGGAAGGGTTTCCTTATAATTGTATTTGCAATTATACCCTCAATGACTCTATATTTTATATTTAACCACCATCACATTAAATCATTAATTAGAGTCTTGCTATAAGTTACATAGGCCACTATAACAAGATTATTAAAATAATCTAACACCAAGTATTTTCAAAATTCTTTTAAGTATCTCTCAATTTTCCTGAGATAACAAAGAATATTTTGAGTTTCATTTTGATTCATGCTTTATTAAATCACAAGACACTAATGTTCTCTTGGAAGGCAAGCTAAGATACGAACTATGTGCCTTTGTCAACATATTTTTATACCTCTTCAAAAAATAATTTCAATAGTTATCTAAATTATAATAATGTTTCTCTTTATAATTTTGCCTATGATACTTAATATGCTAGACTTGGTCATGCTTCTTCTAAAATTGCTCACCATGTACTGAAAAAATGTAACATTTCTATTAATCTAAATAAAATTTCTCTTGTTTGTAAGTCTTGTTATATAGACAAATCTCATAAACTACCTTTTCATCCCTTTCAAACTGAATATATTTATCTTTCACAACACATATTTGGGGACCTTCACACATTCACTCATCAAATGATAATAGTAGGCACCATATTCATTTTATTGATACTTAATCTATCTTTATCAAAACTAAATCTCAAGCCTTAACACATTTTATCCATTTCAAACTTAGGATAGAAAAACAACTAAAAATTGAGATAAAGTCATTAAAATTGATGGAAGGAAAGAACATGTCTCATGTAGTCTCTTTCGTTTTAGTGCGAACTGGATAATTTAGTCAAGTAAAATTTTATATTTTTGTTTAAACAAAAAATGTTAACTTAAATAAAAATACAAAATTAATTGACTGAAGGTTAAGTTCTCGGAATAGAATCTGAATCTGCTAAAATTTTCTCTATAACCATGGTATTATTCCCTGATTGGGTAATCCTTATACTCATGAACATGTAAAGTTGGTCATCACTTTTTTTATTATTCTGATTTAAAACTATCTACCCTTACAGAAGTAAAATCGAAGGTATTTTTTTTATTCAGTAATTGTATTATGTTCATGCCTCCGCCATCTTACAAATGCTACGAGTGAAGGAGAGGATGAAAAATAGTTGAATAACTGAGAGAGGAACTGAACCTACTTTTATTAACTTGTTAAGCCTCTATTTTTTTTTTTAATAATTATTTTATCTTGATTTGAGATTTGAATCAAAAGTTGTGCAATGACAACTGAAACAGGGGCACGTTACTGGTCCCTGATGCGCTGAATCAAATCAATCACAACTTCTTCATCTTTTTTTATATTATTAGTATTATTATTATGATTATTAAAATGGATTGATGCCACATGGCCAACGGAAGATTAATTACTACTCCTTTGAAGCAAAATCATTTCAACTTTTTTTTTATTTTTAGATCATAATGAATTAAAACTCTATTCCGAAAAATAATTTGGGCCAACTTCTTTAAAATAAAATTATTTTTATTTTTATTTTATGTTATTTAATTTTTATTTAATTTTGTTTTTTATTCAAGTTTTATTTTTATTTTTTACTCTATAATTTTTTAGTCTCATTTTTCTGTTATTATTATTTTTGTTTAAAATGGACTTTCTTATTATGTTATTTGTATTTTATATTTTATTCATTTTAGACTAAGATTTCTTATTTTGTTTATTAGCTTAATTATATTTTTATTTTTTATATATATAAGTCATTTTGTAATAAGTATAAAATTTTTTATTAGGATTGATTTCTAAAAAATTAAAATTTTTAGATTTAATCCTTATTGTTAACTCTCTTTTAGTAAGTGTTGAGTTGATAAAGAGAAAGTCACAATTTTTCGTAGTATCATGTAATATATCATATAATTTATTTTTTTATTTTTAATTATTTAAAATTATATAATTACAAATAAATCTTTAAATATATTTTATATAATTATATAAAAACTTCTCTAATTTTTTCTTTTTCTTTCACACCCTTTCTTTCTCCTTCTTCGTACTCCTTCTCTCTCTCCTTCCGTCACCCTTCTGCCACCTCTTACTCCTCCAACTACATTCCTTCAACTCCAAATCCTTCCTCATCCATCTCTCCAGCATCCTTCCTCCACCCTCTAACCCTAACCCCAATTCCTTCTTCATCCACCTCCGTCAACCCCAAACCTCTTCTATAGCCCCCTACCCGACCCCCCTCCTTCACATCCAAACTTTTCCTGTAACCCTTACCCATCCACCTCCACTCCGTCAACTCTAAACCTCTTCCTTTCTTGTATCCCCTTCCTATTCACCTTCCCAAATCCCAAACCTCTTCCATAACTCTTCCCCATTCACCTCCCCCCATCTTGTCCCCCAACCCCACTTCCTCACCTCATATTCTCAACCCCAAACCTCTCTCATAATCCCTTCTGTACCCTCCCATTCCTTAACCTCAAATTTCTTGTAATCTCACTCCCTTAACTACAAATTTCTCCCATGACACTTCCTCATTCACCTCCCCCACCCCATCTCCTAATCCTACTCTCTTATCTCCTACCCTTGACCCTCAACCTCTCCCATAACCCTTTCTTCACTCTTTCACTCCCTCTCTCCAACTTCAAACCTTTTTGGTAACTCATCCCCCTCCACCTTCCCTTACCCTTTTCTTCCCTCTCTTGTAACCCATCCCTTCCCACACACTCAACCCTACCCCACACCCCTATCTTTACTCCCCCTTCCAACCCCACTAGACATCCTTACCCTTAACCCCAATTACGTACCTAATTACATCAATTGAAAGAAAGTAAAAACTTTTATGTATCTACCTATAATTTTGGTGAACTCCAAAATTTAGTATTGTGTATAAGTCATGACTTCCCTGTTAATAATATGTATTTAATAAACAAAATTTATAATATTTCTACTTGTTTCATATGTAATAAGAGGACTCAATGCTCACAACCTAGAGGAGGGGATGTCGAAAGGAGTTGTGGGAAAAGGGTGGGGTTGGGGTAAAAGGGAGGAAGTAAGGAAAGGGAAAAGGAGTGGGAGTGAAGGTTGGAAGGATGGGGAATGAGTAGGGGTGAGGGTGACAGTGGAAGTTAAGGGTGGGGAGAGGTGAGGCGATGAGGGAGGGGGTTGATGGAGGAAGAATAAGATTTTATTTACAAATATGTAAAATTATCAAGAATTTTTTTGTAAATATTTATTTTAAATGATAAAATATTATAAAATAAATAACATAGCATTACATGTGGTAGTGCTGAGCTGACCTTCGTATGTCAGCTTATTTAACAAAAAAAAAGTTAATAGGGAGGGACTAAATCTAAATTTTCTAAACTTAATAAAAAAAATTATAGAGACTTATCATAAAATGACCTATATTTATAGAGACCAAAAACATAATTCAGTCTTCTTTATTTATTTATTTTTAATTTAACTTCTCCTAATTGTATTTTTTATCTTTCTAAGTAATAATAATTAGAATAATATCAAAAGATTATTAAAATTGGTTAAATGCAATATTAATTTTTTTATCATATTATAATTGAGTTGTATTTTTTTATTTTTTAAAATTTTTATCTCATTTTAATATTAATAATAAATTCTCTCAATAATCTTTTTATGTTATTTTATTACTTTGGTCTTAATTATTATGTTAGTTATTTGTCCTTTAGAATTATTATCTTTTATTTTATTTATTGTATATCTGTAGAATGGTGATGTGATTTAATTTTATATTTATTATTTATTTTCTTTTATTTTATGAATACTAAATTATTATTCTTTATAAAAATAAATAAATAATAATATAATTATATTAATTTATAATATTAATGTATAACTTTTCTATTATTATGTATTATAAATTGATAAAGTTTAAATGTACTTACATTTCTTGACTTTACACAATATTAATTTATCATGCCTTATCTTTAATTAATTAAATAATTATCTTAAAAATTAATCAAAACATGTTCCTTCTCTAATTACTAATTTAGTAATAATAAGCTAATTTAAATCTAAGCTGTTTTATTAACAAAACAATTTATAAAAATAATGTATAACAACTCTACCTTTATGTATTATAAATTGATTTCCATCATCAGCTACTTTTGATCTTGAATAGGCTGTGTGAGCCTTTCTTTTGCTTGAGTGACCTTTTTTTTCCGCATCGGATTCTTTTGAAAGGTTTGCATATGAAAAGGAAGAAGTGACAATGGGCGTCATGTCAAGCCTGCTTTGGTGTTTTATACACCATTAATTTATATAAAAATTAAATCTAACTTCTAAAATTAATTAATAACATAATTATTTTTATTTAATTAAAATATATCATCTAATTAAAAATATTTCTCTATTTTTTATTATAAAAAATAACTCATTTAAAATTTTTTCATTATATTAATATAACAATTTATAGTGTTATTGTATAGCTTCTCTATCTTTATATATTTTAAATCGTTAAGACTTTTGTGTATTAACGTTACCTTAAGTATATGCAATATAAATTTATTAAATTAAGTTTTAATTTTTTATTAAATAAATATTTTATTTAATCAATTTAAATATATTTATTTCTTTTATTAAATAGGATTAATTTTATATTTTAAATTTTCTTAAGTCATATTTGTAACTTTGATAAATTAAATAACTAAACACTCAATTATTTAATTTTATTTCTTTTTATTATACTTTTTTATAATATTATTGTATAATTTATATTGCCTTTGATTGTCCAATAAATTATAAAAAATTTATGTATAACTTACGTTATCTTAAATTCTCTTTCAATATGAATCATAATTCAAATATAAATTCTAATATTTTATTTGTAAATAAAAATATTTTTTAATGATTTACAATATAATTGTGTGATATTCATTCGCTTTCTATATTATTTATTGGAGGATGCATGTATAACTATGTTATCTTGTATCCTAAACGTAATAATCTTATCAAAATAGTTTTAATTTCAAAATAAACTTTTTTAACTAAACTTAATTTTAATCAACTAACTTTATAATTTTTATGATAAAGCTATATAACTTTGAGTTTTTCATTGTACTTAGGACATGTAGGGGCAGGAACTAAATCTGTAGAGTTAAAACTATTTTTAAAATAATTTTCATTTTCTAAATATACTAATTAATATTTTAATAAATAATTTTTTCTTTAAAAATTAAAACAAAAATACTTATTGTTTAGGAGTTACATAAATATTTTTTAAAATTAAAATAAAATTTGTATAATTAATTTAAGATAATTATTTTTTAAATGTATGTTGTAAAGTTTTAATACTTCTTTACATGTAAATAACTTTTAAGTTTATTTTTTATTTCAAAGATCATATTAAAAAAATTTTAAAATAAACTTTAATGAAAACTCTTCTAATTTTAAAAAACAATATTTTTTATTCTTAAAAGATATTCTTTTAAAATGTTCTTGCTGAATCATTACAACCTCCAATTGCAATATAATGTCATACATAAAGATTACTTATGCTTAGCACCTGTTGGTAGACTCTTGACAAGATTTTTTTTCCTTTCCAGATTAATTCTTATTTTCTTATTTCATCTGAAATCACAGTTCCTCTACTTCCTTCACTTCTTTTATACCATATATACATGTGATTTCTTGTACTAACAGATTTTCTCATTTGTCCTCTTTGTCTGGAACATGATTGCGAGTCATCATCATCACATGCTGCTTTTCATGTCTTACTAGCCTCTACATATTCTACATTAAACTTCATCTCAAATTCTAAATTTCAAACAACTGACATAACATTTGCATATACTTCAACATATAATAATTATTCAACGATTACTAGAAGCATGTAATGATGATTTACATTACAAAGGTCTATATAGCTACAACTAGTTCTGCTCAGTCAGTTGATCTTTTTCATGAACATGCATTAGTCAAAGCTGCTCTTTCTTCTTATTATTGAAAAAATTTCATGCAACAAGGATATGATGTTCTCCAAAAGACTAATACTTGGTCTTTAGTCCCTATTTCACTTGATAGAACTGTCATATGATGTAAAGGGTGTTTAAAGTGAAAAAATGTTGATGGAAGTCTAAATAAGCACAAAATTTAGGGAGATTCTAATACCTCCATTTCTTTTAATAAGTATGTTGGTTTAAAAGTATTTTTTTTGTATAAGTGATTCATTTTTAAATTTGAGCCGTTGATAGAAGCAGTATAAAAATAGCTGACTAAGATTAAAGGTTAAAAAGGTTAACAAATATGAAAAGAAGTTATAAGCGAACAGATGAAGAAGGATAATAACGTAAAATTGATATTTTGGATTATGTATAAACCAATCTGTATAATATAAAATATGCGTAAAACTTTAAAATTTTCTGCATAAATCAATCTGCATAGACTAACACATGAGTGTTTTTAAATTTTTTGCATAATTTTGAAATTGAATGTAATTAAGTCTAATTTATCATCCTTAAAATTTAAATATACCAACATGTGTTTATGAAAATGAAATTGCATAGAGATGAAAATGTGGTCTTTCCTTGTCAAAACTATTCCACACACAGAAGAAGCTCAATGGTAGAGCATATTCCCAGGCTAAGGTTGAGAGGAATGAGGCAACTCGCTTGCTTACTTGAGTTCTGAAAGTACCGATTTCCTGATCTCGGAAAAGTACCAGATCTACTTTCTATTTGTCTGAAATCGTCCCGATATCAAGGCTTTATCGAAATGAATTAAGTAATGAAACGCTATGTTCAGATTCTGTAAAAAATCACAGCTTTTTACATTGGTTCTTAGAGAGAACTGATGTAAAAAGTTTTTTTTTTTACGTAACTATTTCTACATTGGTTCTCTCATAGAACTACACAGAACTAGCGTAAAAAGTTATTTTTTTTCATAGTAATACTTTTACATCAGTTCTGTTGTCCAACAGATGTAAAAGACCTTAACCTCATTCCCAACGTAAACTTGGATAAGTTGTACATCAGTTTAATTCTATAACCGATGTAAAAACCTTTATGTACAATTTTAAAAGAATGTAATACACTACATCGGATCTGTCCTATAGGCATTGTTAAATGATGAAAGCGTGAATTTGTATGTATTATCATTTTTGATACCTTAGTTCATATCACATTTTATCGCATTGGTACACTGTAAATGGCTCTATCTTCGCAAAAAAAATGTAGAAGTGCGGAAACTATTCTACCATTGATGAACATTATGTTCGGATTCAATCAATCAACCTAATCACATGCTATCTATCCCATACTCAAGATCATGATGAAAACTAAATATGGAAGCGTACCTGAATTTGCCATTGGGAATAAACAAGGTGATGAGATTCAAGATTGGTTTGATAATCTTTCAAATGTAGAGAGCCTTAGGTTCCTCTTGGATTTCTCTCATGATGGGGATGAAGAGAAAAGAGTCGTGTGTTTTTACGTGTGTTACTTGGCTCTACAAATGGGGACCATAACCCCTGAATTTTGGTAACTACCATCAGTTACTCCAAATTTGATAATTATAATTTAGCCCCTCATTAAATTATAATATCACTAATGGTATCTACACAATTAGCCTTTCATGACATATATGCCCTTAGTCATAAATTTTATATTAATTAGACCACTTTTAATTATATAATACATATGTGTGACCCAAAAATTGCTAACAATCTCCCACTGGTCACAAATATATATATATATATATATATATATATATATATATATCCTTACAATCCTTATAAATGTGTTAAACTTTATGAGCTCAAAATTTGTCATTACATGGCTTGAGCATATTCCAAAAATGTCGACCATTGATTACATCCACATATAGAACCAAAATAGTTTTCATTGTATCAATCACAACTAAACCCATCAATGATTACTAATGCTGACAGAATCAAATGACATAGACTCATCATGAAATGAGTAGCATGAAAATTGCGTGAAGGTGAATTGTACACGTCTATTTTCAATTGGTCCTACTTTTCCTCAATGAGATCATTCAATAACCTTAATGTACAAAGTGTAATGACTAAATGATAAAACATATATATTAATATATCCAAAAGTCAATGTATGCATACATAAAATCAAACATAGAACATAAAATACATAAAAGTGACTAACTCCCACTAAATTAAAGATTCCTCAAATTGTAGAACACCCATGTGAGCAACATGCTTATGAAAGACCTTGGGTGGAAGTCCCTTAGAGGATCTGCTATCATGGAGTTTGTCCCTAAGTGTTCTATGAAAATTTGTCCACTCTGTACTCTTTCCTTAACAACTAGGAATTTGATGTCAATGTGCTTCGACTTGGTTGAGCTCCTATTGTTGTTAGAATACAATACAACTGATTTGTTGTCACAATATAACTTAAGTGGTCTTTCAATTCCTTCCACAATTTGTAGCCCTGTGACAAAATTTCTAAACCATATTCCATGATTTGATGCCTCATAGCATGCTACAAATTCTGCTGCCATAGTGGATGAAGCAGTAAGGGTTTGCTTGACACTGCGCCAAGAAACCGCACTACCAACCAACATGAAAATGTAACCTGAAGTGGATCTCAAAGATCTTGGCATCCTGCAAAATCCGAGTCAGAATACCCAGTGATCTCCAACTGGTGTGACCTTTTATATGTGAGCATATAATCCTTTGTTCTCTTCAAATACCTCATAACCTTTTTGGCTGCTTTCCAATGATCCATTCCTGGATTGCTTAAATATCTGCCTAATACCCCAACTATGTATGCTATATCTGGACGCGTACATACTTAGGCATACATCAAACTCCCTACAACTAATGAATAGGGAATCTTATGTATTTCTTCAATTTCCAAATTTTCTTTTGGGCACTGTTTGAGACTGAACTTGTCTCCCTTAGCAACTGGAGTATCTCCTACTTTACATTCCTGCATGCCAAATCTTTGAAGTATTTTTTTGATATAGTTTCTTTGTGATAATCCAAGAGTACCCCAAGATCGATCTCGGTGTATCTGAATTCCTAATACAAAATCTCTTGGTTTCGTGCAACATGCCTATATCATTAGTGGCAAGCAGTATGTCATGAACATATAAGACCAAGAAAATGTACTTGCTCCCACTGAATTTGTGATACGCATAATCATCAATATTTCGAAACCAAATGATAGAATTACTTGATGAAATCTGTGATACCATTGACGAGACGCTTGTTTTAGCCTGTAAATGGATTTTGTCAGTTTGCAAATCATATTCTTTGGATCTTCTAACACAAAGTTTTCTGGTTGCACCATATAAATTGTCTCATCAATGTTACCATTGAGAAATGCCGTCTTGACATCCATTTGATGAAGCCCTAAATCATAGTGTGCAACAAGAGCCATGATTGTCCTAAAAGAGTCTTTTGATGAAACTAGAGAGAAAGTCTCTTTAAAGTCAATCTCTTCCTTTTGGGTATAGCCCTTGGCTACAAGACGAGCCTTATACCTCTCCACATTACCTTTGGAATCCCTTTTGGTTTTAAATATCCATTTGCAACCAATAGGTTTCACACCTTCTGGTAATGGGACTAGTTCCCAAACCTTGTTGTCTTGCATGGATTTATATTCCTCCTTCATTGCTTCAATCCACTTTTCAGAGTTAGAACCTTGTATGGCTTGACGAAAGTTGACTGGGTCATCTTCCATCATACCATTGTTTTCCTCATGTTCCTGAAGAAATACTATGTAATCATCTGGAATAGCATTTCTTCTTTCTCTAGTGGATCTCCGCAAAGGTATTGGCTCATGATGCACAGGTTCTTGAGGATCTTGAGTTTGTTCTTCATGAACAACCAAATCATCTTGAGTAAGGGGTTCAATAACATTGTCTTATGGAGGTTCCAAACTTGCTTTGTCAAAAGTAACTGTTTGAATCAGTTCTAGAATTGTTACCGATTCTTCCTCTAAGACAAAGTCCCTAACCTTACTCTTCCCCCCAAACTCAATATCCTCAAAGAACGTGGCAGTTCCCGTCTCAAAAATTATCTTTAGTGTGGGATCATAAAATTTATAGCCCTTTGATCTTTTAGAATAACCAATAAAATATATGTTCATTGTTCGGGAGTCCAATTTCTTTTCATTTGGCTTATAAGGCCTTGCCTCAGCTAGACATCCCCACACATGAAAATGTTTCAAACTAGGCTTTCGCCAAGTCTAAAGCTCATAAGGTGTTTTTGCAACTGCCTTTGTTAGCACTCTATTTAGAATGTAAGCTGCTGTCTTTAGTGCCTCTCCCCAGAATGACTCTGGTAAGTTAGAATGACAAATCATACTCCTTACCATATCCTTAAGAGTCTTGTTTCGTCTTTCAGCCACACCATTCATGCTAGGTGACCCAGCATGGTATATTGTGGGACAATTCCATATTCCTCTAGGTACTTGGCAAAAGGTCCTGGACATTATTCTCCTGAACTGTCATTTCTGCCATAGTATTCACCACCACGGTCAAATCTGACACTCTTGATTCTTTTGTTAAGTTGATTTTCAACTTCAGCTTTAAATGTTTTGAACACATCTAGAGATTGTGCCTTTTCATGTATAAGAAACAGGTATGCATATCTAGAGTAATCGTCTATGAATGATATAAACTATTGCTGACCATTCCATGAAGGTGTAGGAAATGGCCCACAAATGTCTGTATGTATCAACTCTAAGACATCCGTAGCTCTATACGCACCTAATTTCTTTGTTCTGGTCTATTTACCTTTAACGCATTCAACACAAACGTCAAAGTTTGTGAAGTCAATGGAATCCAAGATTCCATTTGACACAAGTCGTTCAATTCTATTTTTAGAGATGTGACTTAGGCGCCTGTGCCATAATGTTCCTGAGTTAATATTATCAATTTTACGCTTAGCACCACGTGATTCTGTATTTAAGGATTCACTATAGGTAGCTACAGTATCAAGCAAATATAGATTATCATAAGGCAAAAGTGAACCAGTTCCAACAATATTTAAATTAAAAGACAAACTGAACATATTGTTTCCAAATGAACACAAATAACATAACTTGTCCAAATAAGAAACTGAAACTAAATTCTATCTAAATGACGGCACAACAAAGGTGTCTTTCAAATCCAAATAAAAACTAGTACATAATAATAATCTAAAATGCCCTATAGCTTCCACCTCCACCAATTTTCTATCTCCAACATAGATCCATCTTTCAACATCAATTGGCTTTCGGTAGCTCAAGAAACCCTGCATTGAAACACTGATGTTAGTAGTTGCACCAGAGTCTAACCACCAAGTGTTTCTAGGTACTGAAGTTAAATTGACCTCAGAACAGACCAAAGTAAGAAACATACCTTTCTTTGCACGCCAAGTGTGATATGTGGCACAGTTCTTCTTTACATGTCCAGACTTATTACAAAAGAAATAGTTATCAGCCTGATTTTGTTTCTTTTGTGCTGGACCCTTAGCAGCTTCATTCTTGAGATCTTTAGTTTTTTTCTTTTGCCCTTGTCTTTAGATGTGCTTACAAAATAAGCACCTTCTGTCTTCTCTTGCTTCAACCTTTCCTCTTCTTGCACACAATATGATATGAGCTCATTAAGAGACCATTTATCCTTTTGACAGTTATAAGATATCTTAAACTGACTGAACTGTGAGGGAAGAAAAATCAGCACTAAATGAATGAGCAAGTCTTCCGACAGTTCAAGCTTTAGTGCCCTAAGTTTTGAAGCAATATTGGACATGCCCATAATGTATTCCCTACTGTTTCCTTTGCCCTAATACTTCATGGAAATCAAGTTCTGAAGAAGAGTACTTGTTTCCGCCTTATCGCTTTTTGCAAAGCGCTTTTTAATTTCAGCAAGGAATTCTTTGGCACTTGTTACTTTTTCAGAAACAGTACCCCTAAACACCTCAGGAATGCCGCGCTTAATGATCATAAGACTCATGCGATTTGAGCGATCCCACTTCTCATAATCTGTCCTCTGTTGAGAGGGACTAGAATCCATAGGAGAAGAGGGTTTCTCAATCCTTAATGCAAGGTCTAAATCCATGCAGCCAAGAACAATTTCAATGTTCTCTTTCCAGTCCTTAAAATTAGTGCCATTGAGAACTAGAACCAAATTCAGATGGCAGATATTGAAGCAATAGTGGCTGAAATGAGAATAAAACAAATAATACAATTATGCTCATGCAAAAATGAAATAAAAATTAATCTATATGTTCAAATAATGGCATAACTCATCTCCAGATACCTAGTGCATCATCAATATCAAGTCTTTGGACAGTAATATTAATTGCTAGTGATATCCTTGTTGTAATGATCAAACATTGATAATAAAACATGTCAAATAATAAATCCTTCTTTGGATTGATTTATTCATTCATATGCAAAACCTCATCATAATTATCATCACATGTTTACCATCACAGGTGTGTATACAAACCGGCCAAGTGTTAATTTTTCTTTAGGCTAATTAACAATTGTATGGATTAACATATACACAAACATTTAACATTTTGTATGAACTATCAACGGTCACTTTGGTGATTTCTTGATTCAATTAACTCAAATAAAATACTGAATTTTGTATTAAAATTACAATCAATAACCAAAATTTGAACATGAACATTTACCAAATCAAAACAAAAATAAAATAAAATTCCAATTGCTCGAACTATGACGACTGAATTTGTGAAAAATGGCATAAAATCAAGAGACCCAATTGACTTGTATAAGTAAACTGAATGTCGAACCCAAATGTTGATTTGTGTATGAATAAACAATCACAGAATTTGAATATATGGCACAGTGAATAAAAGCTTCAGCCTCGTATGAATAAACAATCAGCGTAAAAAAAATCATGAATTTTGGAAACCATGAATAGTATCTATGCCAAATGTGTCAATCGTTTTCAAATTGAATAGTATGGGCATCACGCATTGAAGCATTACGTATCTTCTCAAAATTATATTATAATAATAATATTGTGACAATTGCATCCCAATGACGTAACATCACGAACTGCGACATATTGAATAATTAAATTCGCGAACATTGATTAAACATATTGCGTCATATAAAAGATCAAATTGATAATAAACAAATCCCAATTTGGAACCCTAATGGCATAAATCCCAAAATCATACATGAATTAAATATGGGAGGCTCTAATACCAATTGTTGGGATTCAATCAATCAACCTAATCACATGCTATCTATCCCATACTCAAGATCATGATGAAAACTAAATGCAAAAGCGTATTTGAATTTGCCATTGGGAATAAACAAGGTGATGAGATTCAAGATTGGTTTGATAATTTTTCAAATGTAGAGAGCTTTAGATTCCTCTTGGATTTCTCTCGTGACGGGGATGAAGAGAAAAGAGTTGTATGTTTTTACGTGTGTTACTTGGTTCTACAAATAGGAACCATAACCCCTGAATTTTGGTAACTTCCATCAGTTATTCTAAATTTGATAATTATAATTTAGCTTCTCATTAAATTATAATATCACTAATGGTATCTACACAATTAGCCTTTCATGACATATATGCCCTTAGGCATAAATTTTATATTAATTAGACCACTTTAATATTTTGGCTAATAAAATAATTGCCCTAACACATTTAATTATATAATATATATGTGTGACCCAAAAATTGCTAACACATTGTCTTTTTTTGTTTTTATTTTTTAAATTTTTTTTTGTAAAATGTTGTATCTATATTGCCCAAATTTCTTACTTTACTCACCTAGTGAGTTCATAGAACTTTTGAAAAACGCAGTGCACCCAGGTAAATCAAAAATGAGATGAGAACAGAGGTTAAATGAGCATCCCACACCCAAAAGATGCCCCATATAGGTCTTCCCCAAAACCCCCCAGTAACTAAGGTAAACAACGTAAGAAAAATACTCATTTCTATAACTATTTCGGAAGAGAGATGAAAAGGGGATGTTTTGTTAATGAGAATAAGAAAGTATTTATAGCTATAGCAATATAAACAAGAATACTCACCTGTTCCGTAGGAATGTACATAGAAAATACGAGAATTTTCACCTTGCTGAAAATAGGAAGGTTTCACAATGACCACAATATTGAAAGGGCATTAACATCATATTACCATACATTTGATGTAGATATATTTATGAGTTAAGTTGTAAACGGTGCATGTTTTATAACATCACTTTGCATACAACTGATGCAAATACAGTGTAATAGTAAATTGTAAAAGGTGTGATAGTTTGTGATTTATTATTGAGTAATCTATAATATTTTATACTTGTTAAATGTCAATTGAAGGATTATTTGATATTGGAATAGATTTAGATAGAGTTTAAAAAAAAAAAGTGAACAGTACCGTATGAACAGTGTCAATGAACAGTACAACTGCCTATGAACAATAAAATCGCGTACAAACCGTGTATGAACAGTAAAAACTGCGTATGTACAGTGACCGTTGACATCATCCTGACGTCATGGTTAATATCACATACGCGTACAGTACATGTGCACAGTGTTTCTGGTGAATAGTATCCTGAACAGTATTTTTAGCGTGAACAGTAAGGTGATGAACAGTGTTTCTGGCGATGAACAGTAATTCTGACAGTGAACAGTAAATTTTGAAAATTTTCTATAAAAAGGGGGCTTCACACGAAATTTTCATTTCTTTACTCCTATACAAGGTTCTCAAAGGTTCCAAGGCCATATACCACCATTTTCTCTCATATTAAACCCTCTTAAACTTAAACCCTTCTGGATTACTTAGGCTATGAAACCAGTTGGAAACCGTTTTCATGTTGTGCATTAGATGGGCTGGTAATGCATGGGGTTGTTGCTGTGAGTAATGTTTTGATATATATATATATATATATATATATATATATATATATATATATATATATGTACGATTTTAGTTTATTTTTGTAAGCTCACCCTTGCATTTTTTTTCTATGTCGTTATGTACGCGTGTACTGCGATGATTATACAGTGGTACATGAGCAGATGTAGCAGGTATTGCATCTACTTCACAGGCTGAGGGGCCAGTGGAGAAATGTTAGAAGCTAGAGTCGAGTAATATTGCATCAAAGTCCTTTTTCTTTATATTTTGAGACCTCATGTAGAGGGAGATACGTAGTATAATTTTGGGTATTTTGAATATTATGAACTAAATATAATATTATATTATTCTATTGGATATTTGTTGTAAGAAACTTTATTTTATTTTGAATGAGAAGTGAATTTTATACTTATATTCTCTATTATTTATTTATCTTAAATAAGTATGTGATGTA
Source organism: Abrus pulchellus subsp. cantoniensis (assembly GCA_024086825.1). Taxonomy (NCBI): domain Eukaryota; kingdom Viridiplantae; phylum Streptophyta; class Magnoliopsida; order Fabales; family Fabaceae; genus Abrus; species Abrus pulchellus. Next base: position 11,290,935 of record CM044054.1, read on the forward strand.
GAAACAATGTTCTCGGTTCCTTATAAAAGGGGTCGTGACATTTTAGTGGTATCAGAACATGGTCTAAGTAAACCTACAGGGTAAGGTTGTTAGGCGTCAGTTGTACATATTAGACATGTGAATTTTAGCTGTGAATCATATATCATGATTTCTATTCATCAAGTTGTGAGGGAACAAGCTTGATCACCTCGGTTCTCAGACATGACTGATGTAGAAAACTTGGTATATGATACTTGGGTGAGCTATAGGTAAGTTGTACTGTGTGAATAAGAGGTTGTTAAGCTAAGCTATAAATGATTGCTGAGAAAAGTGTGTTTGCTATGCTATATGAATTCTGGTATGATGTTATACTCAGTGCTAAATTGATTAAATTGTTATGACATACTAAATATGAATATATTACTGTAAGCTGAATCTATGAATATAACTATGTGATGGTATTGTTGAATGTGTAAAATGTTAGTAATCTAAGCTAGTCTATATATTACGATGGCTAGACCGAGAAGATCTGGTGTAAACCCTCCTCCTATTGACGTGAATCAAATGGCTTATGCCATGGAGGCTATGGCAGCCACTGTGAGACAAAGTCTTGATATGATTTAGCAGCAGCAAGCTACAAACCAAGCCGTTGCTGCAGCACAGGCAGCAGCAGCTACTGCCTCAGCTGCACCTCCTCCTGACCCTCCTCAATTCACGGGGGTAGATAGACCAGATGCTGCTAAACTCTGGATCAGGGAGATTGAGAAGATCTTCCAAACCATAGGTTGCGCCAAGGAGAGGAAGGTGTTATATGCTACGTATATGCTAACAGGAGACGCAGAGATGTGGTGGCACGGAGCTCGTGCTGTGCTGGAGGCCCGAGGTGAAGTCATCACTTGGGCTGTATTTAGAAGTAGTTTTCTGGGAAAGTTTTTCCCTTCTCATGTTCGTGCTACCAAAGAGCGTGAGTTTCTAAACTTGGTGCAGGGAAACTCATCAGTCTATGAGTATGCAATACAAATTTTATTCTCACCCGACCTCAGAGGAGTGGAAATGTTAGAGGTTTTCAGACGAGCTGAGAACTGACATAAAGAGGATTTTGATCCCACTCAGGATCACAGAATTTGCTGACTTAGTGGATCAAGCCACCATTATAGAGAGTCTTAATGCAAAGGATGTAGGTAGAGTTAGGAAGGCTCCATCTAATAGAGCCGCTAGCAACTATGGTAATGGAGGTAAGGGTGCTAAGAAGAGCCCCTACAGTCGATCGCTACGCCAACAGTAGTCCCGACCATCTCAGTCGAGGGGATCAGCAGCATCAGTTCCAGTGCCAGTAGGGATTGCTACTTCTGCATTTCAACCTAGGGGAGCAACTTCTTCCGCTCCTAGAGCCTCAGTCCCGCAGATTGTCAGATGTTTCAGGTGTGGTAGGCCATACTACCTGAGCCAGTGCCCACAGGCTGATGTCAGAGTCTGCTTCTCGTGCCAGCAGCCATGGCACCTTGCTAGGGATTATCCTATGCCTAGTGGGGCAGTTTCATCTTCTGCTAGCGCCTTGCACGCTATGAGGCCTAAAGCGGCTAGAGCTCTGCCGACAACTAGATCGAGAGTAGAGGGACGTGTATTCACTACTTCTACATCAGAGGCAGCCCAGGCAACATATCTCGTTCAGGGGATAGCGGTAGTGGTAGATACTTCTCTTTCTGTATTGTTTGATTCTGGAGCCACACACTCTTTTATTGTGGACATTTGTGTGAGAACCTTAGGATTACCGGTGAGCGATCTAGGATGTGAATTGGTAGTATCGACACCTACTTTAAGTTTGATTAAGACTTCGACAGTTTGTGTTAGGTGCCCCATAGTAATTAAGGGATGAAAGTACAAAGTAAATCTTATTTGTATCCCGATGTCAGAGTTAGATGTAATCCTGGGTATGGATTGGGTAACTGTCAATCGTGTGCTAATTGATTGTGGCTGGAGGTGTTTAATCTTTCCTGAGCAGTAAGGCCGTGTGGAATTGATTTCTACTCACTAAGTAGAAACATCCTTAGGTGAGGGAGTATCTTGTTTTGTTTTGTTGAGAGTTATGAATGCAGAAGTGGAGCAAAGCCTTCAGTCAATACCAGTAGTACAGAAATTCCCTGAGATTTTTCCAGAGGATATTCCTGGAATACCTCCACGTAAAGAGGTGGAGTTTGCTATAGATTTGATTCCTAGAGCTGAGCCAGTGTCTGTAGCACCTTATAGAATGGCGCTGAAAGAGTTGATGGAGCTTAAGGAGCAAATCGAGGATCTAATGCGGAAACAGATGATTAGGCTGAGCGTATCGCCTTGGGGAACACCAGTTCTCTTGGTGAAAAAGAAGGCTAGAAGTTCTAGATTATGTGTTGATTATCGCAAGTTAAATAAGTTGACAATTAAGAATAAGTACCCATTGCCACGGATCGATGATTTGATGGACCAGCTGAGAGGTGATAAAGTATTCTCTAACGTTGATTTGAAGTTTGAGTACCATCAGATCCGAGTGAAGGATGAAGATATTCCTAAGACTGCTTTTCGCACTAGATATGGCCATTATGAGTATATAGTGATGCCCTTTGGAGTCACAAAAGCTCCAGCTGTGTTTATGGACTACATGAATCGGATCTTTAGACCTTTCTTGGATCGATTTGTGGTAGTCTTTATTGATGATATTTTGATTTATTCTAGTTCGTCAGAGGAACATGCAAAGCATTTGAGGACTGTACTTAGTGTTTTAAGGGAGAAACAATTGTAGGTTAAATTGTCTAACTGTGAGTTTCAGCTAAAGGAATTGCAGTTGATCCTTCCAAAGTTGAAGAAGTGTTGCAGTGAGAAAAGTCAAAGACAGCCATAGAGATTCGTAGTTTTGTGGGCCTAGCAGGTTACTACCGGAGATTTATAGAGGGATTTACGAAGATAGTTGCACCATTAACACGGTTAACTCGCCGTGATCAACCATTTGTATGGACTGAGGAATGTGAACAAAGCTTTAATGAGTTAAAGCAGAGACTAACTTCCTCACCGGTGTTGATTCTCCCTAATACTAGTCGACCATTTGAGGTGTATTGTGATGCTTCCCATCAGGGATTGGGATGTGTGTTAATGCAAGATAAGAGAGTGGTAGCTTATGCATCTCGCCAATTGCGAACTCATGACCTTGAGTTAGCTGCTGTAGTCTTTGCTCTGAAAGTGTGGTGGCACTATCTTTATAGAGTTCAGTTTGATGTGTATAGTGATCACAAGAGTCTGAAGTATTTATTTGATTAGCAAGAGTTAAATATGAGGCAGAGACGTTGGATGGAATTCCTTAAGGATTATGATTTTTAGCTCCAATACCATCCAGGAAAAGCTAACGTGGTATCCGATGCATTAAGTAGGAATGCTTAAGAGTTAGTAAAACCCTTTTGCTAGAACAATTCTGAGACCTGAACATACATGTGGACTTATCACTTGAAAAGATTAGTTGTAGCCGAATTGTGGTGACTAATATTTTCTAACAGGAAATTAAAGACAAACAACTATGGGATCCGATATTATGTCAGATTGTATTTCTCTTGAGCATAGATAAGACAAAGGGTTTTAGTAAAGGTGCTGATGGTATTTTCAGATACCAAGGTCGAGTTTGTATTCCTAGAGATACTGAATTAAAGAAAGCAATTCTAGAAGAAGGACATAAGGGTAGTCTCAACATTCATCGTGGTGTTACCAAGATGTATCAAGATTTAAAGCAGATGTTTTGGTGGCCAGGCATGAAGTAAGAGATAGCTGAGTTTGTTAAAGCCTGTTTGACTTGCCACAAGGCAAAAACGGAGCACCAGAGCCCTCCAGGAGAGTTGCAGATGATGGAAATTCCAGAGTGGAAGTGAGACCATGTGACTATGGATTTTGTGTCTCATCTACCTAGAACAGTTAAAAATCATGATGCCATGTGGGTCATAGTTGATAGGCTAACCAAGAGTGCACATTTTTTGCTAATTAACATGACCTTTAGCTTGGAGAAATTAGCAGAATTATACATTAGAGAGATTGTCAGGTTACATGGAGTACCTTCTAGTATTATCTCTGATAGAGATCCTCGATTCACTTCCCAGTTTTGGCAGAGTTTCTAAGAAGCTATGGGCACACAGTTGAGGTTAAGTTCTGCATATCATTCGCAGACAGATGGTCAATCTGAGCGTACTATTCAGACCTTAGAAGACTTATTGCGGACTTGTATTGTAGAGCAAATGAGTAATTGGGAGGATATGCTTCCTTTGGTAGAATTCACTTATAATAATAGCTATCATTCGAGTATAAATATGGCACCGTTTGAGGCTCTGTATGGCAAAAGGTGTAGAACCCCTATCTGTTGGTTCCAAGATGGAGTACATTTGATGGTTGGACCTAAAATGCTGTAAGAAACTAAGGAGAAAGTTGAACTTATTAGAGAAAGGCTGAGAGCTACCCAGAGTTGATAGAAATCTTATGCTGACCGACGCAGAAGATCCCTAGAGTTTGAGGTTGGTGATCACGTATTCCTAAGAGTGTCACGCACTACAGGTGTAGGACGAGCCTTAAGAGCCAAGGAGTTAACACCTAAATTCATAAGATTATATCAAATATTACATCGTAGAGGACCAATAGCCTATGAATTAGCGCTACCACCTCAATTGTCTGGAATACATAATGTTTTCCATGTGTCACAGCTAAGGAAGTATGTTCCAAATTCGTCTCATGTAATCAAGCCTAATGTTATGGAGTTACGAGATGATTTGTCTGTGGAGGTCCCAGCTGCTCGTATCGAGGAAACTAGAGTTAAGAAACTTAGAAGCAAATTTATTCGGTTAGTAAAGGTTGTTTGGGACCCAATAGTTGGTGATGCCACATGGGAGTTAGAGGAAAGAATGAGAGAGTTGTACCCTCATCTTTTCTCAGAGGAATGAAATTTTTTAGGACGAAAATTTATTTTTGGGAGGAGAATTGTTAGGCTTGTGATTTATTATTGAGTAATCTATAATATTTTATACTTGTTAAATGTCAATTGAAGGATTATTTGGTATTGGAATAGATTTAGATGGAGTTTAAAAAAAAAAAAAAGTGAACAGTACCGTATGAACAGTGTCAATGACCAATAAAACCACCTATGAATAGTAAAACCGTGTACAAACCGTGTATGAACAGTAAAAATCGCGTATGTACAGTGATCGCTGACGTCATCAATGATATCATCCTGACGTCACATACGCGTACAGTGCACGTACAGTACGTGTGCACAGTATTTTCAGCGTGAATGGTGTCCTGAACAGTGTTTCTGGCGTGAACAGTAAGACGATGAATAGTGTTTCTGGCGGTGAACAGTAAATTTCAAAAAATTTCTATAAAAAGGGAGCTTCATACGAAATTTTCATTTCTTTACTCCTATACAAGGTTCTCAAAGGTTCCAAGGCCATATACCACTATTTTCTCTCATATTAAACCCTCCTAAACTTAGATTTCTCGCCAGATCTGAGATTCTACATCTATTCTGAGGGATTTGAAATAAGTTTCTTTAAGTTTGAAGATAGATTTACCATTCATTTCTCTTCTCCTTCTCTTTCTCATAGAAGCTCATGGTGTTCTTAGGAGAAACTTCGTTCTAAAGCCAAATTTTCGGTGAATCTTGCTATAAAACAAGTAATATTCGGTAGATCTAGTGTGAATCATTATTTTAAGGTAAGGGGAGCTTACTTTAACCTATGAACTACATTTTGAACGGTGTAATATGCTATTTCAAGATGTTTTGATATGATTTTAGTTAGATCTATTAAATAAAAGCTATTTTCTAAGCTGTAACTGCTGTTAATTGATTTAAAATGCTGAGATTTTGGCTGATCTATTATAAACTTGCCTTAGTTGAGCTGTTAAAATAATTTTGGCGGTGTGCTTATGCTGAGATATATGTTTTGCATCATTATAGAGCCGAGTTACATGTTTAGGTGGGTAGACGTGTAACGGTAAGTTCATGCTGAGCTGTTGTGTTGTGCTGTCTAGATCTAGATACCAGAATGGGCCGTTCTCAGACCAGCTCGATTTCTTCTGGATTACTTAGGCTGTGAAACCAGTTGGAAACCATTTTCATGCTTATGCATTAGATGGGCTGGTAATGCATGAGACTATTGCTGTGAGTAATGTTTTGTTATATATATATATATGATTTTAGTTTATTTTTGTAAGCTCATCCTTGCATTTCTTTCTATGTCGTATATGTGTGTGTGTACTGCGATGATCGTACGGTGGTACGTGAGTAGATGTAGCAGGTGTTGCATCTACTTCACAGGCTAAGGGGCCAGTGGAGGAATGTTAGAAGCTAGAGTCAAGTAATATTGCATCAAAGTCCTTTTTCTTTATATTTTGAGACCTCATGTAGAGGGAGATACGTAGTATAATTTTGGATATTTTGAATATTATGAACTAAATGTAATATTATATTGTTCTATTGGATATTTGTTATAAGAAACTTTATTTTATTTTGAATGAGAAGTGAATTTTATACTTATATTATCTATTATTTATTTATCTTAAATAAGTATGTGATGTAGAAACAATGTTCTCGGTTACTTATAAAAAAGGTCGTGACAAGGTGCGCATTTTATGACATTGGTTCACCCACACAACTGATGCAAATACAGTGCAATAGTAAATTGTAAAAAGTGTATTTTATGCAAATATAGTGCAATAGTAAATTGTAAAAAGTGCATTTTATGACATCAGTTCACCCACACAACTGATGTAAATATGTTTATGACTTAATTATTAAAGGTTCTTATTTTTTTGCATCAGTTAAGCAAACAACTGATGCAAATGTATAAGACACATTTGTTAAACTCTGTCTACAATTTAACATCTTTTAACTATCGAACCATTGCAAAAACTATAAAATATTCATTGTTTTTTTCATGTCTCTGACCTGCATAACCAACTTCATTCTAGTAATACAGTCATCTCCTTATTGAGAGAGGCTAAGAACATAACTCATTATATTTTGTACTACTACACAGTACACAATCGTTATAAATATGCAACCCAAATATCTATTTTTAATATACACTACATTAATATTAATAAACTCATTGCAACTCATTGATGTTGAAATATTTTTCTTTCAAAACATTAATTTCTACAATGAATTTTAAATCTACCCAATGCTCATAGTGATTAACCCATCAAAATATCCTTACTTTTTACATTGAATCTTCACAATCTGATGTTATTTTTATCTTAAATTTAACTTTATACATAGTTAATATTTGAAATTCCATGTTTTTAACGTTGTAAACGCTCCACACCTGTTGTTCTGTTATATAATTGTCGTTATAAATTAAACTCTCAACATCTGATTTCCAATAAACTCGATATATATATATATATATATATATATATATATATAAATAATATAAGTTGAATATTTATAATATAGAGTTGTATAAACTGGCCTGTTTACCGCTAAAGATGAAGAGAACCAACAAGAAGAAGAAGAAAACACGAAAAAAGAATAAAAATACGAAATTACTAATGTATCCTTTCAAAAATCTAACTTGAATAACCGGTATTATGTAATCTATTTTTAACCACTCGATTAAAATCAACGGTTAATAGTATATGATTACTTTTACAAAAGTTTTCTTTCCCTTACTTTTTACAAAAGAATGGAAGATATTAAAATCCATCCAAAATTTGTCTTGTTGCTAAAGGATTTCATCAACGAGATGATTTTGATTTCTTTGAAACATTTAGTCATGTTGTTAAACCAACACTCTCAAGACTCTTTTGTCTCTTGCTCACAATAATAATAGCGCCATCAAACAAATTGATGTGAATAATGTGTTTCTTAATTGTGATTTCACTAAAGAGGTGTATATGCAACAATCACCAGGTTTTACTCAATGAGGTTCTCATTTAGTTTGCAAGTTTCACAAGGCTCTTTATGGCCTAAAACAAGCTCGTAGAGCTTGGTTTCAAAAGCTACAGTACGCTCTTGTGCTCTCTTGGTTTCAATCTACCAAGTGTGATTCTTCATTATTCATTCAATTCACTTTTTATCGTACTACCTTCATTTTTGTGTATGTAGATGATATCATCATTACTAGTAGTTCTTCTTAAGCTATTAACAATTTGGTTCATTCTCTACAATCTCAATTTCCTTTAAGGATCTTGATGATTTACATTACTTTTTGAGAATTGAAGTCACTCATGCTTACTCAAATAAAATATATCATTAATCTTCTTAAGAGGGAAAATATGGCAAGGTCCAAATCAATGAGAACACTAAAGATTGTTGGTCTAAAGCTTACTGCTACTGATACCATTGATGCTGAAAATCCTTCCCTTTATAGATCTATTGTTAGAGCTTTACAACACGTGACTATTACTAGACAAGAACATTCTTATGCAGTAAATAAAGTGTGTCAATTTATACATTCTCCTAAGATTTCTCTTTGTCAGGTAGTCAAAAGAACTCTCAGATGCATGAATAACACTTCTTATGGTCTTACTTTGACTAAGTCTACTAATTTCAAGTTAACAATGTCATGTGAAGCTGATTGGGGTGCAGATATAGATTATATTAAATCTACTACTGGATTTTGTGTTTTTCTCAGTAATAATCTCATTTCTTGTTCTTTAAAGAAGCAATCAATGGTGTCAAGGTCTATCACAGAAGCAGAATATTGCAGCTTACCCGTTGTCACAGCTGAATTAGCTTGGCTACAATCCTTGTTGACTAAACTTCCATGTTTCTTTGTCTCAACCTCCTACTGTTTATTATGATAATTTGAGTATTGTTCTACGCGCTGTTAATTTTATTTTTCATTCATGTACTAAACATTTTAAACTGAATCTTTACTTTGTTCGAAAGAAAATTCAACAGACGAAATTCTTAGTTCATCATATTCCTTCCTCTGATCAAACTACTGATTCTCTTACCAAGGCACTTCCTCCAACTCTTTTCACTCAACGTTGATCCAAACTCAAGGTAGATTCATCACCCATAAGTTAGTAAGGGATGTAAACAATTATATAGTTATGAGTTAGTTATGATCAACTTCCATTTTGTTAAGAATTTGTTAGTAAACCTATATATATACTCTCTATTGAATTTTAAACATAAATGATCATTATTTTTTCTTATTCAATAATTCTCTCTTATTCCCTTTTAAAGGTTAATCCTATAATATTTTCAGCAATTATTTTTTTTTGTTAATTAATTGATTTCTAGTTGGGATTATATAATTTTATTTTTATCTTTTATAATAAACTTTAAACCCTAAACACATTCAGCATCAAGCCTTCACCATCTTTTGAAAAAATCATTACATTTTCTCAACTAATAGCATTATGTTTCACACTTTAAGAGAGCATAGTATAATCTCTCAATTCATACCTCCCAAAAAAAAAAGGGATGTCATAATTTGAAGTTCTCTTTATCTTCAAAATAAATACACTTTGCTGACTAAACAATTTAAACTCTAAAAATATAACACGAAGAAACACAATTTTTTACACTCCCCCTAAAAATTAGTTGACAAGATTTTTGGACTTTCCAAATTTATGTTAGGCACATCGGCTTTCATACATGATTTATGATATTTGTTCCATCTAAAATAATGAATTTTTTTTTTTAGTAATATATACTTTGTTCCTACTTATTTGTCTAGAGTAGAAGAGAAATTGTAGACACTAAAGAATGTACATATTTTCTTAAAACTAATGTTTATACTTAACTATTATAAATATTTTAAATGGACAAAAGGACAAAAGGACATGGATATTAAAATAATAATTAATAGTGTCTTTATTTCATATAGAGACAGATAAATAAAAATAAAATTCGTCTTTTTTCTCTAAATAGATTGATATAATTAGTATTATATAATTTTGTTATTAAAAAGATATAAATTTTATCAAATTTAATTAGTAGATCCTATAATGAATAATAATTTTATTGTTCGATGAAAAATCACGTCTGTCTTTATTTAACATCATCATGTTATTATGCCCAATCAAATTATTCTACCTATGTTTATAATATATAGCAATACAACGTGGTTCACGAAACTGGATCGAACTGGCTGGTTGCACCGGTGAACTTGTCCACTGTCCGGTCCAATGGATCCAGTAAATTGGATGTTCTAAAACCCGGTCCAAAATCGGCGAAACTGATAAAAACTAGCAATTGGCTGGTTGCGATCAACGACGTTATTTTCTTCGATTTGCAGTGGAAAAAAATCAGATCTCGTGTTAGTCCTCTTAGCCAAGGTCTCTGCCATTCATGAACAGTGAACCAGTCGTTGCCTCTACTGTTCGTTCACAGAAGCAATCGTTGCATGTCTGCACCACTTTATTTGACACACTAGTCAATGTATTGGCATTTGATTAGTTTAACGTTGATGAATCTTATGGCTTTGAACCTTTGAAATCAAGTAAAAGCTTTTAAAAGGCTTACTCAGCAAACATTCATATGCATAGCTAGCATTTACGAGCTTCTTTTTATTTTACAGTAAAAGGTCTCTTTCAATTAATTTCTACAGAGATTTTACTTTTTAATCTTTTATTCTTTGAAGAAATTATGATATTTTTAAAAAATTTTAAAAATTGCTTTTGGTCGTCTTTTTTTTTTTTGTAAAAGACAAAAAAAAGTTGGACCTCGTTTGTAAAGTAGAAGTACGTTTGGATTGAACGTGAGACAGATTCATCTCTGTTCTTAACCATTCCGAAACTTTCGAAGGATCATTTTTCTGAATCTAAAACCAACCCTATCAAGTTGGTCTCTCACTACTCCTCCAATTAGCTTCATTTCCCTTGGGTGCAAGTAAAAACAGCCGTCTACCCATTTCTTTCTAAAAATACTTAACTAATATTCAGAATAACATCCTAATAAGAGGACCAGAAATTGATGGGAATTGCAGTGGACAATAATAACTAAGTTATTACTAAATGTGTTCTTCCAACAGAAAATGGCAATATGAAAGTAAAATGTAGAATATTGAATACTTGTCAAAAGCATGATTTTAACATAGATGTCAAAAATAAATGATCAGAAATAAATACTTTATAACAGATCATATGACAAACGCATTAATATCCCAGAAATTTAAGCTACTATCTCAAGAAACATCAAATTAAAAATAACAAAACTTGTAAACTCCTCAAACTAGTCCCAATTTAACTAACAATCGTCTGTGCCTTGTTGAGGATCACACCTTCGTATTTCACCTGGAACCACTTCATTGCGTCCTCCTTGGTGACCCGATGCTGGATCCCCACCCGAGACTTGCATCGACGACGGCGTCCAACACGATAACCAGGGCGCTCCAAAACAACATAGAAGTCCATTCCATAGATACCAGTTGAAGGATCATACCTGAAGCAAAACAGTTAGGAGTATGCTACAACCAAACTTCTAATACCTGATAGCATTAGCCACTTTCCTTTGAAGAATCATCAAAGGATTAAAAATATGAAAAAAGGTATGCAAAATTTTACCCCAGTTTAAAACAAATTCACATACTGCTAAATAAGTATAACAAATGTAAATTTATTTTAACCAAAAAAAAAGCAATTTCCTGCTTACTTGATTCCCAAATCAATATGCTCCTGAATACCAAATCCAAAACAGCCAGTATCGCTAAAGTTTCTTCGCAGAAGTTCATATTCCTTCACCTTTAATCCACTCTCCAAAAGCTGCATTGCCTTGTCACCTCGGACAGTGACATAGCAGGCAATCTTTTCATTTCTTCTAATACCAAAAGAACGGACCGTGTACCTCGCTGTCAACAAGCAAAAAATTCAAGAAACAATCAGAACAGCCAGTTGGAACCAGAAGAAAATTTTTTTGTTTAACATGCATTTTGAATAAACATTCCATCATCTTCAAAAATGTTGTGAACGGTAAAAAACAAAACAAACAAGCAAAATTAGAAGGTCACAGAGGAAATATAATATGACAATCAAAAGGTCACAGCAGCCTCCCAAGAGGGCTCTTGAAAAGTAAGTGATTATTTCCCCCAAAAGACATTTTTCCCAAACATGCACTAAGCATGAGGATCACTACATGCTTTAGGAAAAATGAAAAACCTTTCTTCTCAAGTATCAACCCAAGTATTTCAACAGATATTGTGTCTTGAAAACAACCCAGGGGTTTCAAGGATCTTCTTCTGGTATTTTCATTTTGGCTCCAAGAGCCAGTCAGGTGGCCAATTAACAGACCCCCGCTGATGACTCAATAATAGAGCCTTTACTTTTTCATTTGCATTCAGAACAGCTATTGCTCGAGTTCCCGGCAGTCACATAACAGCACTAACAATATATTCTAGTACATCCATTTATTCTACATTTTCACAGATTTTACAAATTATACATCATTAACTTCAATGGATAAATAAATCACAACAAACCACCACTTCCGCATGTCTGCTAAACAAATTGAAACATTTACGCAGGGGAGCAGCAAACACAGATAAATAAAAAATTCGAAGTCCAGTGAACCTAAATCATGCCTGTTGGTTTACAGTTTATTTTGAAGAAAAATTATCTTTTTCTTTAAATCTGTCAGAAGAAAAAAACATTTTTTCTTCAAAGTAAGTTAATTCAAACAGAGACATATTTCAGTTCAGAAATGTTAGAAGAATGCTATACAGTTACATAAACACTCAATCTCCTTTCCAACATAGCATTAAAACACAGGAAACTAGAGACTAAAAAAAAAAAAAAAGCAAAGCCATGCATCAAAACACCATAAATTTCTACTGACAAATTAGAAAACTACATTACATTTTTAAAAATAATAAAATGTAATAGAAACAAATATCGTAATGGAGTTGCACTATTAACCAAATATATAAGGAAAAAAAAAAGAAAAAAAACCTTTGGAAAACACGGGGGTTTGGCCACTGAGCTGCTCCAACACCTTTAACAAAAGAAATCAAGTTTGTAAAAAAGGGATCCAAAACTAAACATAAAATACAAACAAATGCAAAAATAAAAAGATAAAAAAATTCACCTTTGCAGCTCTGGTGAGACGATCGCCACTCTCACCAACGGAGATGTTGAGCACGAGCTTCTGAACCTTGATTTCCCGCATGGGGTTCGACAGTTTCTTCTCTGAAGCCTATTGCGAACAATCGAAAACAGGAAAGGGTTAAAATTCGAAGAGTGAAAGAGAAGCGCGTGAGAGAAAAGAAGCAGATGCATACCATCGGAGATGGAAGCAGAACAGAAGAGAGAGTTTGCAGCGGCACAGAAGCAATGCACAGGTCTGAGGAAGGAAGAAACTGTGTTAATATGAGAGTGGTGTGGATAGCTAGGGTTTTAAATTTTTTATGCACCCTGACTATAATACCCCTGCTCGTACATCTATTTGATAGTTATAAAATATAATATTAATTGAAAAAGAAAAAACGTTACGTATTATGTCCCTAGAAAAATTATATTTAAAGAATGAGTTTAATTTGAATTTATTGTCTGCATATATTTTTATCATGCTAAAATCTTATTTAGTTGTAAACTAATTTATAAAATTAAAGATTAAATTAATATATTTATTATTATTTTTTTATATTTTCAATCAAGTTTTCCTAGTTTAAAAATTTTTAAAAAAATTTTATAACTTTAAAATATTTTAGTTAAATTCTTAACCATCAATATCATTATATCTCTTTTCTAATTCTTTCTTTTCTATTTTATCTTATTATCTAAACCAAATTTTAAAAAACAGTTAACATTTGACGACTTCTTAAAACCTAGAAGCACATGAAAGTTTTTAATTTAGGAGAGATAAAAGATAAAAATATAAACATTTAATACTATGTAAATATAACTAATATATTTTTTTCAATTTTGTTTTAAGAACTAATATATTATAATTTAAGAAAATAACAACCTAACTTAAAAATATGACAACTTCTCCTTAATTTATTTTTCTATCCAAATATCTTGTCTAATAATATAGAACTAATAAGGAGACAAATTACATATGGAGTACTTAAAATATAATTAACATCCTCTTAAAATCTAAAAAATATGAAAGTTCTTGTATATGTGAGATGAAGGTTAAAAGTATGAACAATACAAAATGAGATTTAAAGGTTACTGTGTTTTATTTTAAAAAAAATCTAATTACATATTATTGTAAAATTAGAATAATCAAAAGAGTCCGTCTTAACTAATTTATTTTTAACCTACATGGATTAGAGCTAAATTTTTTTACTAATTAATTAAATTAGAGTTAACTTATATGTTAATTACTTTTTTTAAAAAATATTTTATCTATTTTTATTAGATAATTATATATTATTTTATAAAATAATCTATTAGAAATGTTTATTTTATATAACATATTTTTTATTCTAAACTTATTGACAAATAAATAAAAAAGAAATATATTTGTATGATATTAAATATTTATAATGATTGTCGTTATTAAACAATATTAAATAAATTAATAATTTATTATCAAATTAAGTTATATATTTCTTTAATTTTTATATGTTATTGATAATTATTAAATAATTGTAAATAATTTTTGTTTATATAATTTTAAAAATAATTTTTATCATTTTTTAAAAATTATTATTTGAGTATTAATTATAAAACTTTTATATTATTATTATTATTATTATTATTATTATTTCTTGATTTATTCTAATAAAATTATTAAAAATATTTTAAAAAAAATTATTTTTTGTGGAAATCATATTTGACTTATGTAGGAATGTTGAAAAAATAAAATCATAATAAACACATAAAATTTTAAAAAAATAATAACATTACATTGAGTCAACTAAATAAAAGTTTATTATCGTAAAAGTTATAAACATAAAATACTTATATTGTAAATTTATGGATATAGAATAATAGCTTATAAACTTAGTAAACAAATTAATGCATAAAACATAAAATAAGATAGATCTTACTTGTTAAGAAGATATGGCTGATAACTTTTATTGATAGACTTGAAATTGTTGATACAAAGAATATAAGATTTATAAGAAGGATAGGCGAAGATTTCAGAGAGATTTTAGAGAGATTACAAGGATAGGTTTTTCTTTCGATGCCTTCTTCTTACAATTTGTTCACCTTATATAGACTTTTTCTATCACTATTTTAGATTTTTTCTTTCAGGCGGGAAAACTTTGGCGCCAGAAAAGAGATAATTTTGAAGTCTTGTCATGCTTTCTTTTGTCTTTGTCTTGTCAATCTTTTCTCGCTTGTCATTAATGCTTCTTTTGTCAATTCTGATTTTTGTTTGTTTATCATCGTGCTTCTTTTGTCAAATCATCTTTTTCTTCTTTACAACTGGTAGTCTTGTCTTGCTAATAGTCTTGTCTTGTCATGGCTTTTATCGTTCTGAAAATGGGAGAGTTATCCCATAGCAATCATCTTCATTTTCTTGTAAAAAATCCTCAATTCCGAGGTCTTCTAACAAGTTGGGACTTCTACTTTTATCTTCTGAATTTTTTGGAGAAATTGTAACTAATAAATTATTAAATTCTTCCTCAGATTTTACTGCTGCTAATTGGGCCATTAGCTGGCTTTTTTGGGCTACAAAGGCTTGTGTTTTGTCTGTATTAGTATTTTTTGGTATACGACCTTGACTTTGTAACCATTGGGCTATTCTATTTTGACAGAGTAGCTCAAGATTAAATTTAGGCCACCATTTTACTTTTATATTTCTGGAAAGGATTTGTATAGACATTTGTTCGGTTAATTTTGCTGAAGTATATTCCCAAGACATAATCCAGGATACTCCAAAACTTGCAAAGAAGGAAATGAGCTGGAATTCTGGAATAAAATTTGTATTATGAGTGAAATATTGGTAAGAGGCTTTTGCTTCTACTGGTAGTATTTCAAGTACGGGTCCAAAGTCATGGAACCAGAAATAAAACCATTTGGGAAATTTTAATGAGATTCCTTTTCGAAACCACAAAAACCATGAATGATTTGCGAGTCTCAGATATAAGATATTTGTCCAAGCTTGTACATAATCAAAAAAATTATATTGTGAAGGCTGGTATTCTATTGTAAATTTTTTGTAAGAGACCAAAGGTTAGCCCTAATCTTGTAAGCTGATAATATTAATAATTTTCATTTTTGAAAAACTAATATTGTCTGAACTATCTCGTTGATGAGTTAGTTCAATTGAATTTGTATCAATTAGTATTAGTTCATAGAACTCTCTTCTTTGTTGTGAAGAAGAGGGGATATAATGGCAATCTCTGGGAAATATTTTTGAGGCTATTTCGTGTCTTGGCAGAGAGAACTATTCTTGTTCAATTGGCAATATAGGAATGCAATCTGGTTTATCAAAGTAATTAGATTCTGATGGTGATTTTGTAGTTTGTGATTTGGTAGAAATTGGTTTTTCAAAATTAATAAGATTTCTTGGACCACTTATTTCAAGGGGAGTTATAGGTTTTGGAGGATTTTGTAGTATTTGTAAGGCTGTCATAGGAGTTTTTCCTTTGTCTATTTTTAAAGGAGTTGATGGTGAAGGAGGTTCTTCCTTCTTTTTGATATAATGAGCGCTGGTCATTTTAGATATTTTTGTCCTGCAAAAATTCTCTAGAAAGATAGTCAGGCAAATAATTTTTATCACATTTGATATGTTCTATGGTAAAATCAAAATTAGATAATAATGCTTGCCATCGTGCAAAGATATGCTTGGATACTAAATTTTTAACATCTTTTTGTAAAACTGATAGAGCTGATTTACAATCAGTTCTTATTAAAAAAGTTTTATTGAAAAGATCATCTTGAAATTTTTGTAAACATAGTACTATTGCTAAAATTTCTTTTTTAACCGTAGAATATTTTTGTTCGGCTGGATGCCATATTCCAAAATAATATCTTATGATTTGTTCAGATTTAGAGTTTGGTAAAACTTGTTTTAGTATTCCTCCATATCCTAGTTCAGAAGCATCAGTTTCAACTATATAAGCTTTGAGTTAGGATTTGGAATACCTAAACATGGTAGGGTTTTTACAATATCTTTTACCTTTTTAACTACTTCTGTCATTTCTTTATTCCAATTAGGAGGGTTTTTTCTTAGTCATTTATATAAGGGTGCACATATAGTTCTTATATTAGGAATAAAATCAGATACATAGTTAAGACATCCTAAAAAATCTTTGCAGTTGAGTTTTATCTTTTATTTCATCTGGAAATTTATTAGCAAATTCAAGAGACCTTTGTATAGGAGTTATACTTCCCTGATATATTTCAAATCCTAAAAATCTTACTTTTTCTTGAAATATTTTCATTTTCTTTGTTGATACTACTAATCCATTTTGTTTTATTAATTCTATAAATTTATTTAAATGATTTATATGTTCAGTTGTGTTTTTAGAAAATATTAAAACATCATCTAGATATACTATTGAAAAGTTCATATGAGGATAAAAAATATTATTCATTATTTCTTGAAATTCACTAGGAGCATTTTTTAAACCTTGTGGCATTACATTCCATTCGTAATGCCCAAAAGGTACTACAAAAGCTGTTTTATATCTATCTTCTTCTTTTACAGAGATTTGATAATAACTTGATTTCATATCAAATTTTGAAAATATTTTGGCATTTACTAGTCTTTTAATTAAATCTTGTTTGTTTGGAATAGGATACCTAATCCATTTTAATACTTTATTTAAAGGTTTATAATTTATTACTAGCCTGGGAGCTCCTCTTTCTTGCTCAGATGCCTTATTAACATAAAACCCAGTGCAACTCCAAAGAGATTTTGAGTTTCTAATTAATCTTTTATCTAAATATTCTTTTAATTCTTGTTTACAATATTGTAATTGTTCTTGATTCATTTGAATAGGTTTGGCCTTAGTGGGAATATTTGTTTCATTAAAATTATCTTCATATGGTAAAGAAATTTCATATTTCTTTCTGTTATGAAAGGCGATAGGATTAGTATCGCATATTTCTTTTTCGATTCTTATTTTAAAATTTTTTATAAGATTTTGCATTTTAGTAGTCTTTAATTGTTGTTCTATTTTTCTATAACTAATTTCTTCATTTAATAATTTTATTTGATTTTGTTTTCTTTGTATTATATTTATTTCAGATATACTTTTTTCTTGAAGTTGGTTCAATTCTTTTATTCTAGGTGTTTGTAAAAACTTAAATTCTATAGTTTTTCCAGGTATAGTATTATTAATTATTCCTTTATCATTGATACTAAACGGATATAAAAGGGTTAAAAATGGAGTTCCTAAAATTACTTGATTTGTCATATTTTTTATTAATACAAATGAGGTAGTTAAACATATTTTATTAGTACAAATTTTTCCGTAAGATAGTTTATATTGAATATCCATTTTAGATCCGTTTGCACTTGATACTTTCTCAGCTGTTTTTTCATAATATTTTGTAGGAATTATTCCTTCTTGAATACAATTTACATCTGCTCCTGAATCTATTAATGCTATTAATTCAAACTTATCTTGTTTAGCTATTAAAGTTATTTTGCAATACCATTTATGTACTGTTAATAATACTAAAAGGTCTAGATTAAAAATTTCTTGATCTATTTTTACTTCAGATTTTTCTCCCTGTTTTTTTATAAGTTTTTTCCCTTCTAATTCTATCAATTTAAATTCTAATATAGATTGATTTTGTTTTAATTCTTCTATTTCTCTTTTTAATATTTTAATTTCTTCTTGTAAATCTTTTATGGTTACTTGTGGTTGTTTGAACATTTTAAAAACATCTTTTATTTCTAAAGGTTTTACTTCTAAAGTCTTTTTCTCTTCTTCTTTTGTTACTAAATCATTTAATTTTTTAATAAAATCATTTCTTAATGGTCCTTCTTCTAGTTTTTCTATTATTTCTATTAGAGTATAAGTTTGTTCTTTGGTTATAACATTTATTTTGGGAAGTTGACAATTATGGCAATTACATAATCCTGGTCCTAGACAATAATTTTCTTCTTCTGAACTTGTATCTAATTGATAAATTTCATTTTCTAGAGTATTTTCTTCATCTGTTTTTTCTCTATCTGATTCTTCAGGTTCTGATTGTATTAAAATTTCTATTAATTTTGTTTTTAAATTATTATCTTCTATTGCATTTATTTTCTTTTCTATTCTACATGCATCTGCTTTATGGCCATAACGACCACATTTTCAGCATACTATTTTATATTTATTATTACTATTATTCCTCTGAAAAGGTTTAGTATCTGTAGTTTTTTGTTTATAAGGTTTATTTGTTCTTTTCTTAGTAGAATAGTTCGGTTTATTATTATTAGAAATTTGTTTATTTTTCTTTTTTTTATTTGTCTTTTGATTTGTCTACTAGGGGCTTGTATTTTTTCTATACCATATTGTTCACAAAAAGTTCCTAATTCTTTCTTATTAAATAATTTTTCTTTTTGTAACTGATTTTGTATTTTATGATCAGTACAGATTTTTAATCCAGTATCTACTATTATATTATGAATTTGTCCCAGAGTTAATAAATCATAATTTATTGTTCCTCCTTGTTTTTGTTCTATATTTTCTAATACTTTTCTAGAAAATAGGATTGGTAATGCGGCTATAAACCTTTCTTTCCAGTATACTGCCGAAACATCTTCTCTTAACATTAATTTAGAGAAAAACATATCTTTATACCACTGATAATCTGTCATTGTTGGACATCTTAAATTTGCTAATTGAATTCCTACTATTTCTCTAAATAAGGTAGGGTCTCCTACAAAAGATTGAATTATTGAAAATATTAAAGTTATTATTGAATCTGATTTGTTATTTTCTTGTTTAACATGAGTTTTAATTATAGTTTTTTCTGTTTCACTTAACATATTATTCCACCATCCTCTTAGTTATCCAGTAAATCCTTGTATTATAATTTCGACAACAGCTTGTTCATTTAAACCTTTTATTTTATAAGCTTGTACGGCCATTAACATTTGATTAGTTAGATCTAAAATCTGTTATTCGCTCATACCATCTATATTCCATTCTACTACATCAGACCCTCCATAAGAGTTCTGAACTAAATTTGGTCTTTGTTCTAATAATACATCTGGTAATGATGGTCTATTATAATATGGTTTTAATTTTGGATAATTATTTTTAAAAGTTATTTTATCTATTTCCGGTGTAGAATCTATAGTATTTATTATTTTATTAATTTGTAGACTAGCTAATCTCTCTTTTAGTTTTTCTAAATCTAATTCGATTCCTTTTTTCTTTTGAAATTCTTCTATAGTAGATTTAGATAGCTCCATGGGTTTTGTTAATGATTTTTCTAAATAAGTTGGGATTTTTATATTATTAGAACTTTCTGGTTTATTTTCTATTCATTCTAACTGTTTTGACATAGTATTTAAAATTGTATTTGAGTAATTAAGCTGTTGATGCACTTTGTCTATATCTTTCTTTTCTAGATTATTATTTAAACTATCAATTTTTTTATAAGGACTTGCATAAACTTCTTCATTTTCTACAGTTATTGTTATTGTTTCTAAGGGTGGATATTCTGATTCTATAATTTTACCATTATTAATTTTTCAAATTGTAGTATTTTTATTTAAAAGATTCTTAGTATAATAAGGACAATTTATATTTTTTTTTATTACAATATTGATTTAGCCATGGAAAAAAATAAGTATTAATTTGTAAATTACTTAAATAATTATAGAATTCAGATCTTATTTCAGTTCTTTTTTCTTCATCAAAATTGTTAAAAAAATCATATTTTTATATCTTTATTATATTCTGCATTTATATCTTCTCTTATCCACTTTTTATCTATTTCAAACTCTTCGCATTTTGTAATAGTACTTAATATTTGAGAAGGAGTCAGACTATAATTGTCAGACTGGTTTTCATAAATTGGTATAGATATTTTTGGTTGACTGATATTGTCTATTCCTTTTAATTTTGCAGATATATTAGTCCCATTTATTGAATGTCTAGAAGGTTCTCTTATTATCTGAAGATTTCTAAAGTTTACTGAAGAGGATCTATTCATTCTTAATCTAAAACTTGTACTATTAGGTTCTTGTATTATTTCTTTTATATTTGTATTTCTAATTTTTTCTTCTTCTTGAGGATTATTTAATTCCCATTCTTCTGGGAAAATTAATTCATGATATAATAATTTTTTAAGGGTTTGTACTAAACTTTTATTTAAATTGGCTTGTATTATTATCGTTTCTCCTTTATTACTAACTCTTTTACATTGATAATCATAATCTATTTTAGTAACCTTATAATATATGATATATTAAATGAAAAGGGTGATAAGACTCATCTACTATGTTGTCAGGTATGTTAATAAAAATTTTTAAAGCTTGTGAAGTTTTATCACAATTTAAACTCATAGGAATATTTGGATAACAATTAAAAAAGGCTGGTCCATCATGTAAATTTGATTCTAATACTGCTATTATAGAGTCATTTATTTGTTTGAATTTCATATCTCTTAATACTATTAATATAGGAAGATTTATTCCTATTCTAAAATTTGGTACCACTGCTAGTTGTATTAATTCTACATGTATAAAATTAAATCCATCTTTTTTGTGTTTTTGTAATATTTCATTTTCAAGTAATTGAATTTCTTGTTTTCCTTTTGTTCCAGGTATATCATATTCCATTTTATGAATTTGTTCAGAATAAAAAATATTCCAAAAAGTTTTTCGCTTATATACGTCTTTTTCTTTTATCATAGGGATTGACCAATTTTGTAAAGATTGTTCTATTTCTTCTATGGTTATTTGTTGAGGTTTATTATTACTGCTATTACTGGCTGAAACTTCATTATCACTTAATGTTCTTTTAATAATTTGACTTTCTTTTCCTAGATTAATCTGACTCAATGTTTTTAATAAATTCACCATTTTAGAGTTTTATTTTTCCTTTACTGAGCGACGGGACCACCTAGCTGACCAACGGCTTCACTGCCTCTCTTTAGGACTTACCACCGGGACTACTTTTGGCTGACCAACGTCTAAGCTGCTCTTATAGTTACTTATAAAGGATTTTAGACTCTAATCTGGGTTCTTTACTAAGAACACTTTATCAAATTGTTCTAGGTTGAGAACTTCAAATTAGTAAAATAAATTAAGCTATAAGAACTTCTAGTTGAGTCTTAACAGATCTTAATGATTGTTTTATTAAATAAATTCTCCAAAAACAAAGTTCCATTTCTTCATAAGTAATTGCAGTTTTTAGTCTAAGTTTTGTTTGTTCTAAAAATTTCTTTAAAGTTCTTGTATCTTTTAATTTTTCTTGATATAAAGTTGTTATTTTTAAGCAATTAGTTTATCTAAATCTATTTTTATGTCACTTATTATAAATTTTAAAATTTTTATATAATTTAATCTATTGTAAATTTATGGATATAGAATAATAGCTTATAAACTTAGTAAGAAATAATGAATATTTACAAATTTAAAATTTAGTTTATATTAATTTAATAGAATTTTTTTTATTTTGAAATAACTTGGGTTTCTAAACTTTTGATTTCAAGAAAAAATTTATAATAAAATTTAATATAAAATTTTAAACTTAATGCTTATATATATAATAAAAAAATAAAATTATTATAAAATACTTAATTTTATTTACTTCATTAATTTATTATTATAAATTAATAAATATATGTAAAATTAACTATACTATTTACATATTACATATAAATTTATAAGTTGAATAATAATTAAAATTTTAATTTATACTTTTATTTGTTGATTTATGTAAATATTTATTAATTATTAAATTTTAAATACATATTAACAATTATTTATTTATTTATAATATTTTTTAACAAACAATTTATCTATTTCATATATTTATGTAAAATTTATTAAAAATAATTATTTAAAGTTTTATATATTTATAAATTATAATAATTTTTTTATAATTTTATAATTTAAATTTTGTAAGTATTATTTTATACAAAATTTATATACAAATCTAACAAAAGTTAATTTATGTAGTTTTTCATAAATTATATATATGTTGTATTATGAGATGATGATGCTTTCATATTTTTAATTTTTTTTTAATTCAATGTATGTTTTGCTTGATTGTTGACCTACGAAGACATAAATTTACTTATCTACTTTAAATTTTATACATAATCTAACTTCTTTTACACTGAGCCATGATAATAAAATATATATATATAATTAATTAAAATTAAGAACTAATAGTTATAACATATTACTCTTTAATCTAAATTTTTAAAATTTAAGTTATTAAAAATTGGGCGTGCATTACTTAATCATACAAATTATGTTATTTAAAATTTTATTATTAAATTATTAATATTTTATTTTTTTCATAAATTTTCATGTACTAAAAAAGAGTGTCCTTAAAAAAAAATTTAAATAATTTCTTTAAAAATTAAACATTAATTTTCTGATATTTTATGAGCATTTATCAAAATAATATTGTCAAATATTTTACTAAAATGAGATAATTTTAGATTTTTTTTATATTTTATTAAAGTTGTGGCTAGAAAATAATGTAGTAGAAAACTACATTTTTGTATTTTTAAAAATATAGATAATGAATGATTATTTTAAACTTTAATAAATTTATAAATATAAAAAATAAAAGTAGTTATACTTTGTATTGAAAATAAAAAATATTATAAAATTTAAGTTATTATTAAAAATTAATTTAATTTTGACAAATAATTATTTTTATAATATAATTTAAATTTATTATTTATATAAATATTTTTATATTTTAATTCAAATTATATATTATAAAGTATATTTTATTTTTAACTAAAGTACAATTTAATTTAAGTTTTTAAAATTACATCAACTTAATTTTTGTTTTTGTGTGTACATGCAAAGAAAATGTTCAACCAATAAATAAAATTTAAATTTTTATAATATAATAATTTAAAATCACATTTATTTAATAAATATTATAAACAGTATTATTATTTTAAACAGAAAATAAAAAAACATTTAATATAATAAAATATAATTCATAGAAGGTTTAAATATATAGCTCTTGTTAAAAAAAATTAACTAAAGTATACATTAATTTAAGTTTTTAAAATTACAAAAAACTTAATTTTTGTTTTTGTGTGTATATGCAAAGAAAATGTTCAACCAATAAATAAAATTTAAATTTTTATAATATAATAATTTAAAATCACATTTATTTAATAAATATTATAAACAATATTATTATTTTAAACATAAAATAAAAAACATTTAATATAATAAAATATAATTCGTAGAAGGATTACTCTTGCTTTTATAGATTTATTGCTCCTTAAAGTCATATATTTGATTCAAATCTTGAAAGTGCTTGATGTGTCTCCATGGCCTTGGCATGCATTACAATCATGTGTTTTGTTTGACAATGGTAGCTAGTTAATTCAGAATTTCACTAAGTTAGAAAATTTCCTTTTGGTGGCAAAGGAAAGGACATTAGATTTAGGAGTAAATTTGTTGGACAAGCTTAAATATTCATGGTTGGTTAGTAAACATTTCTCTTTTCTTGAAACTATGTATACAGGCATTCCAAAATTACGATTTTGTTATGAAACTCTGTACAAGGGTTAAAAATGTCCATTAAAAAATATGACATGCAAAAATAATAGGAGAAAGCCTATTGGCACTGGGAATAACTTGTGTGGTGCCAATTTTGCTAATACTCGCTTCTCTTCCCTTACCTTTTCTCATTGGAAGGAACAAGTGTTTACTTTTTATGTTCACAAGTATTTTTAATATTGATTTTTTCCCCTTAATTTTAATATTCAGATTAGTTGGTAATGTATTTTATAAAAGATAAACGAGATGGTATTGAATGCTTTATCTATGAAATTATCCTTGATCAATGTCTTTGGGTATATTTTGATACTATTATGAGATGTTTGTGATGAATTTCCATGTCCTCATGTTACTATAATGCACTGTCTAGCATAGTATTGGATTCTCGATAATCTGAAATAGCATAAGTGCACATGAAGACCTCATTGCCATTGCTAAGCATTTTGGTTGACTGAAAAGGCTTCTTCACTACTTAATGATTGTGCTGGAAGTGAATGTTGGAATTGCATAAATTCTTATCACAAATAAAAAGCAGTGAGGATTTGGGCCCAAACACTAAAATTTTCTTTTCTTGTGTGTTTATCCCTCACTTAAGGTTTCACTCTAGAACTTGACATGTTTCTTGATTGAGATTGTATTTTACATGTTTGCACATGCATGATTGAGGCATTTCTTTCTTTTAAACTACTTGACCATACTGGCCCACCTTACATTAAAATCATTTGCTAGCCATTTTGACCCTTTTACTCTTCCTTTCTTCTCAAACTCCAAACAAGTCTGAAGTGAAAAACCCATATGTCCCTTATCATTGAGGATTGGTTGATATAGGTTATATCATAAGATGAGTTTTTGAATTGAGTTTTGGGTTGTATATTCATTGCTTGAAAACAAGAAAGTCTCTTGAGTTTGGTGTGAAGAACCAAGAATACTTGTCAAATATGAAGAATACTTGCTAGAAAACAAGAAAGGAAAAAAGGAAAAAAGAAAGAAAAATGATGAAAAAAAAAAAGGAAAAGAAAGAAAAAGAAAAAAAAAAAAAGAAAAGAAAAAGTCAGCAAGTGTGCAATACAAGGAAAAAAAAAATAGAAACAGTAAAGAGGCTGCAGATTGAATGAAAGGTTGAATGTACAGTCTTATCTTCAGCAGAATAACTCATCACCCTATATCCTCTAATCCTCTTTGATTTAGCCACATTGCTCCATATTATCCACCTTGACCTTGACTTTAACCCCATTACAACCATAACAAAAGTCCTCATGATATGTGTTTGCATGTGAAAAGGCGGTGGAAATCTTAGAATATTATCAAGCCTATGGTAGTGGATCTGAATGTTGAGATGACAATTGAGAGTAAACACTGTCCTTAAACACTTGAGAGTGAGAGTGAAACACTAAATCTGGAAAGGAATGTGATTCGGGTTTATGTTTTTCCATTTGAAGCCTTTGCGCATTTCATTTTTGTAAGTGACTCAAGTTTGATTCAAGGAATCATTGTGTGAGGTGCTGTCAATGTGATTTGTGTGGCACTAGTTTGAATTGTGGATCCAATACTAGCTAGTTTTTTGCGAAAGAAAGTTAGAAATATGGAATTTCATTGCAAATGCCACTCATATGTTATTTTATGGTACAATTAGGCTTTATTTTCATGCTTTTTTTAATGCAGAACTTATTTAAAAAATTCCACTAGGGTCCTCAAGAAATCAATAGTCGGGTATCATTTAGAAGTCTTGTACATCCATCTATATTCTTTGAAATTTATTTTATTATTGGGAATTGGTCGTATGCTAAACTCAGATTTGTTCTTAAAGGGCCTTTTGGTGAATTAAGTGCATTTAGTTTTGCATTCTATATTTGATTGCCAATAATTTTGTCTAATTAACTTCATTTAATTCACAATGCTTTGGAAGTAACAAATTGCTACTCTTGCTGCATCTTTGTTGGCTATTTAGTGCCTCCTAACTCATAAAGTTTGGCTGCTATGTCTCACTTCTTCTTGATTGCTATTCTAGTTATTTGATATGCAAAACTTATATTTATTTATATATGGTCTGCGTCACAACAATGTTTGGAGAGCAAGATAAAGGGAGCAAATTTAAAGTAAGAGATCAATCCCCAAATTTTATCTTTAATTCTGTATTTCTTTCTTTGAAAGTCATGGGTTTGTTTCTCACCTTTGCTTTTGCTTTGGGATTATTTCATTAATTTTATTTTATTATATAAATTTGAATTTGAATATTCCAGATCCAGTTGTTTGTGGATATTGTTCTTTATTAATTATTCTTTTGCAACCTATATTGTTCTTTTAACGTTTTTTTCCCTATTGGAAATTTTCCATTTTTTTATCTCTATTTACAACATGACAATGGAGTTTACTACTTTCATGATTTTATGAGGCTGTGGATTTGCTTCAGTTTCTGCTTCAGGTTTTTGCTGTGGTTTTCCATATCATTTTTTTTGAGAACCTTGGATAGGGGTGAAGAAATGAAAATTTTATGTGAAGCCCCCTTTTATAGAAAATTTTCAAAATTTACTGTTCACAACCAGAATTTACTGTTCATCGCCGAAAATACTGTTCACCGCCTTATTGTTTACGTCGGAAACACTGTTCAGGGCACTATTCAGTCAGAAAATACTGTGCACGCGTACTGTACACTCACTGTACGCGTATGTGATGTCAGCCATGAAGTCATGATGATGTCACTGATGACGTCAGCAATAACTATTCATACACGGTACTGTTCATACGCGGTTTGTACGCGGTATTACTGTTCAGAGGCGATTTTACTGTTCATTGACACTGGTCATACAGTACTGTTTAGTTATTTTATTTTTTTTAAACTCCATCTAAATATATTCCAATACCAAATAATCCTTCAATTAACATCGAACAAGTATAAAATATTATAAATTACTCAATAATAAATCACTAGCCTGACTTAGCATAGCTGCTAGTCCCAGAAAACTGCAGACCTCTGTCACATTCTTCGGCCTCGGCCATCCAGCTACTGCTTCCACCTTTGCAGGGTCTACCATAATCCTATCCTTCGACACCACATATCCCAAAACCTAAATTTGAGATAACCAGAACTCACACTTAGAAAACTTTGCATACAATTATCTCTCGCTCAAAATTTGTAGAACAATTCTGCTCTTCTTGAGCCTTTGAATAAATCAGGATGTCGTCGATGAACACTACCATAAACTTATCTAAAAACTCATGGAAGATTTTGTTCATATAGTCCATGAACACCGCAGGTGCATTGGTCACTCCAAACGACATCACCAAGTACTCATAATGACTATACTGCATCTTGAATGCTGTCTTGGGTACATCTTTCTCCTTTACCCTTATCTGATGGTATCCCGGCGAGCGCCTCTAAGACACATGAGGATAGCAGCATCTATTCCTATGTCTATGAGAGGCTTCAATCTTAGAAAACATTGTAGCTCCCCTCAATTGGTCTATCAAATCATCAATCCTCGAAAGTGGATACTTGTTCTTTATTGTCACCTTGTTCAATTGTCTGTAATCTACACACATCCTCATACTCTCGTCTTTCTTCTTCACCAAGAGCACTGGTGCTCTCCATGGCAACACACTCGGCCTTATAAACCACTTATGCAATAAATCCTTCACTTGCTTCTTGACTTTTGCCAACTCTACCGGTGATATCCTATATGGTGCTACAGAAATTGGGCTTGCTCCCGGAATGAGATCAATAACGAACTCTATCTCTCTCTTAGGTGGCAATTCAGAAATGTCTTCAGGAAAGACTTCCAAAAAGTTCCTCACCACAAGGATGTACTCCGACTCTACTCCACATTCGACCTCCATTGAAAACATGACCATAAAGGCCTTAACGTTCATTGTATTCTCTTACACACCTTGACTCAAGAGCCTTGGAATTTTCGTTATTGATGCACCAAAAATCAAAGTCTTCTTTCTGCAATCTAGCAGCATATGATTGGTAGCTAGCCAATCCATTCCCAAAATCACATCCAATTGAGAAAGAGGTAAACAGATCAAGTCCACCTCAAACTCTATACTATGTACCATTATCGAACACTCTAGACACACCCATGATGTCACAATCGGCTTACCTGTAGTGGTAGTCACCACAATATTATACGGTAATTCTGTCACATACAATCCCAAGCATTTCACACAGTCAACAAAAATAAAAGTGCGTAGCACCCGAGTCAAATAATACATCAAGTAGTCTGCCCTCAATAACACATTTACCTTGAATCAGCTCTTCAGATTGTGAAGCCTTTGCCCCACTCATAGCAAAGACTCTCCCGGGAATACTCAGCTTTAGCCCCGTGCTCCCTCTTGACTCAGGCCACTGAGTTATACTCGAACTGCCACTCATCTTAGTAGCCCAACACACATCAGCAATGTGCCCTAACTTCACACAGCTACTACAGTTGGTTCGTGGTTATGGGCAGTCTCTCATTATGTGTAGTCCTCCACACTTGAAGCATTTGATCGGCCCTCTGAAAGAGTTAGAACCAGAGTCACTTTCACTACTCTTCTCTTGAGATGAACTTTCTCTAGACTGATAATTACTTGAGCCCGAATACGACCCGTTTGAGAATCTAGGGGGTCTTCTATCTTGTCTCATTGAATCACTCCCCCTAGTGTCCATTGTCTTGCCCTTCGAGTTAGCTTCAAATATTTTGCACTTGCTTACCAAAGTGGGCAAGTTAGTTAGCTGGAACACGCTGACTGCAGCTCAGATATCTGGTCTCAGTCCATGTTCAAACTAAGCGCACAGGTCCTCATCTTTCTCTTCATGTTGGTAGTGAGACCAGTACTTCATTAATTCCTGAAACTTCACCGCATACTCTCCCACTGTCATGTTCCCTTGCTTCAGCTCAAGGAACTCCCGAGCCTTCTACTTCTTCAGATCTCAGAAAAAATAGTTTCTTAGGAAGCTTGCCTTGAATGCCTCCCGCTGAATATAGCCACCTCTTATGGCAAAGTCTGACTGGCAAACCTCCACCAGTCCTTTGCCTCCCCACATAGCGTATATGTGGCATAGTGCACCTTGTGTTCTTCCTTGCATCCTATCGCATGGAAGATTTTCTCCATGTCAGCTAATCACCTCTAAGCTCCTTCGAGGTCAAACTTTATCTCAAATTTAGGAGGATTGTGTAGGAATGGCAATGAGTAAAGTATTTGATGGGCACACGCAAAATTTATCCACAATAGGTAAGATATTTATCCACTATATGGGTACAGGTATGAGTGTGGGTAAAAACTCGTAAATTTTAGTGGGGATGGGTGTATGTATGAGTATCTTAGTACCCACTCTGCTCCATACTCGCATATATATATATATATATATATATATATATATATATATATATATATATATATATATATGCTTGAACTTTATTTTATAACTATGCATTGAATTTTGTATTATTATATTACTTATGTGAAGTTATATAAGATTAATATAAAAATATATTTAATAATAAAGTAAACCAAAAAATTTATTTTAGTTTATATTTTTAATAGAAAAATTTATTTACTATTTTATATAATTTAATTAGGTTAATACAATTTAATTAATACATAGTTGATATGAGATTGACTTTTTAAAAAAATATTATTTATATATGACACATAAAATATTTTTCACACAAATATTTTTGTTAATAAAATCATATTGATATTTAAATCATAAAGTGAATGATAAATAATAAACATATTATAAATATTTTATAAATTTTACAATCACTTACTATTACCATAAATTTATTATTTATTGATAATATTTAATTTTTTTATATTTTAATTTAAAATAATATTTTTTTATACAATATATATATTACAAGTACAAGTATAATTTATTGAATCTAAATAATATGCATCCTGACTATAATACCCCTGCTCATTTGATGGTTATAAAATATAATATTAATTGAAAAAGAAAAAACTTTACGTATTATACCCCTAGAAAAACTATATTTAAAGAATGAGTTTAATTTGAATTTATTGTCTGCATATATTTTTATCATGCTAAAGTCAAAATTGGATTAATTGTTCTTGTATTAAACACAATAAAGGCTCTTTCTTAACTTAATTATAAGGATAGACCTTTCGTCTTAAATAAAATATGCAGAGAAAAAAATTGTGGAACCTTAGTTTGGAGTGATCTTAGAATGTCCTTTCCTTTTTGACTTTTCTTTTAACTCATTTCATTTTGTAGTAGGTTCCATTCTTCGAATATCTACAACGAGAAGAAAAAGGATTATTAATCCTTAACTTTTCGAGGAATCCTTTATCATTGGTTGTGAATGATCAATTTTTCTAAGTCTTTATGACTTGTTCCTATGGAACCGAGGTTGAAAAGATTAAAAAATAGAACCATCTGATTTGATTCATTCTCAATAGTCATGAGATGATCATCTTAGAGTGATCCTTTTGTCGATGGATGCTCCTATTATACTCGTAGTCTCTAAAGGGTGAGAACCAACTATGTAGCATCTACATCGAGAACAACTGCTCATATTTGCATATTTGCAACCCCATAACTCAAATTGGATAATTTTCAAATAACTCAAAGGAAAACAAAGCCTTTATGTATTTCATTTGTTGAGCAGTCTCTTAGCCCCTTTTCTTGTTAGAATTTTCAAAATTCTATATATATATATATATATATATATTAATATTCTATATTCTTATTCTAAATATATTACATTTTAGAAAATTTTAGAAAGGAATAGAAAAATAAAATTAAGAATATAGAAAAATAAAAAAATGGTGAAATTTTTCATCAAAAATGGAACACTACATTCAAAGTATTTTTTTTATTTAGAATATCGTTATACATATCCTAAATTTGTAGAATACTAATTTAGATATGAAAAACGAATTTAGATATTCCAATTATATTAGTATTTTAATATTCAAAAATCTTATTTGAATAAAGTTAATTCAGATTATTCTGACGTTTGTATTTGTTACAAATTTTTTTTTTGAATTTTCCGTAAAAATAGATTGTTCTA